>JALPQD010000040.1:7832500-8432500 GCA_023101885.1 Typhlomys cinereus | reverse complement strand
GTGCTAGGATTATAGGAACATGCTACTGCATCTGATTTATGTAGATGATTTCCTTACCATTGTTCTCTAAAACTACTTACTTAGCAGTTACATTTTAATAGGTATTAAAATAATATAGAGATCACAGAAACCATACAAAAATGTGAGAGGTATAAGTTATACATAAATACTTGGGTGTTATATGTAAAAGACTTGAGTATCCATATATTTTGGTATCTGAGAGGGGTCCAGGAACCAATCCCCTCTGGATACCAAAGGAGCACTGTATTCAATAATAGTGTACTAGCTACAGCGATGACAAATTCCTTCCTATCAGTCAAGACTCGGCCTGCTCCTTGGTGAGTCAGCAAAATACTACAGAACTAGTTGTTAAAGAGCCTTAACATGGGAAAGAAGAGGCCACACAAAGGAAATTTCATTTCTGTGATATAGTTTATCATTATGTAGTTCAGGTTGCCTGTACCTTACCTCCTACCTTGCCTCCCAAATTCTGGGATTATAGGCATATTCCATCATGCCAAGATTCTATTTATTTTGATTATGTTATACTATATTATATTACATTAATAATGTCATTGAGACAGGGTCTTTCAATGTAGCTGAGCTGGCCTTGAACTTGAAAGCATTTTGCTTCAAGCTCCTTAATTCTGAGATCACAGATAAATACCACTATACCTGGCTATTTATTTTGTTCAAGAGAGAATTGTGGGAAAATTCTCTTCATCCAAAATGGAGAAACAGTCCTCTACCTCCCAAGTTCTGGGATTACAGGTATGCAATACTATTCCTAGATCAATTTATCTTATAATTTTATTTTTTCTATTTTCATGTATTTTTGTGTGTAGGGGGTATGTACATATATGTTTAATGTGTTTACATGTGTGTAGAAGCACCTGTATATGCATGCATGTGTATAGAAAACAAAGGCTGATATTGGGAATCATCCTCACTAACTCTTCCATTTTACTCTTTTGAGACTGGGTCTCTACTTAAACCCAAAGCTTATCCATGGAACTAGTCTGGACAGGCAGCTTGTTCTGGGAATTTCTAGTTTCTACCTTTCAAGTAATTACAGATGGGTTTCTGCACTAGATCAACATTTTATGTGTGATCTGGGAATCCAAACTCTGGCCCTCTTGACTGCACTGCAAGCACCTTAACCTCTGAGCCATATCCCTGGTCCATCAATTTATTTTCGAAATGAAGTGATGTGTATCACATGGTATGTGCCTCTACTACCAGCTTTTGAGAAACTGAGACAGGAGGATCAATTGAGCCGGAAAGACCTTTCCAAACACATAAGTTAAAAGAAGTCTTAAAGTAAAATGTGACAAATGATGGTTGTCATTTTGGTGTGACTATATATTGTACATGAATATTTTAATAGTGTCTGTGTTTGTGTGTATGTGTGTGTGTGTGTGAGAGAGAGAGAGAGAGAGAGTCTCTCTGTGTAGATTATAGGCTGGCCTTGAACTCAAGATTGTAGATCCCATTTGGGATGAATACTGTGAGGAGTTATACTAACATCAGAACAAAGCTCCTTTTGCCTAGAAGCGGGCTGGGCCTAGAACAAGGCCCCTGCTTCCTCTGAGCAGGAGCAAAAAGATTAAACCTTAGTAAACACTGGCTGCCCGCTGTCTTAGTTCATCCTGAAAAGTTCCTATCTTTAATAAGCAGACTCAAGCCATCAGAAGTTTGACTCCAATAACCCATGCCTGCCATGTGGAGATAGCCTTCCTTAAGAAGACCTAAGAAACTTTCTTTGAACTACTATCAAAAGAGCTTTCCCTCTTCCTAGCAACGGTCCTCCATCTCCAGGATCTTGCCTGCCTATCAGTGCAGCCTTTGGTGAATTTATTCACAATCTACACATTACTGGCCTGTCACTGTCATTCTTTGCACAGCAAAGATTCCCTTGCCTCAGCTTCCTGACTGCAGGGAACACAGGAGTTAGAGACTAGTCTGGGTGACACAAACCCCATGAAAGGAAAGGGGGGGAGAGAGAGAGAGAGAGAGAGAGAGAGAGAGAGAGAGAGAGAGAGGAAAAAGAGAGAAAGAGAAAGAAAGAAAAAGAAAGGAAGAAAGAAAGAGAAAGAAGAAAGAAAGAAAAGAAAGAGAAAAAAGAGAAAGAGAAACTAATAAATGCACATCTTATATCTGGACAATACTCGTTGAAACTTTCAAGGTACTCAATAATAGAGGGCTGGGGATGTAGCTCAGTAGCTAGAGACCTTGCCTAGCATGTTGGAGGCCTTGGTTTGATCTCCAGCACTTCATAAAACCAGGTATTGTGGGGCACAATTGTATTTATAGGCCCCATGGGAAGCAGAAGCAGGAAGATCAGAAGTTCAAGGTCATCCTTAGCAGCACAGTGAGTCTGAGACAGGCCTGAGTTGCATGAAACTGTATCTCCAAAACTAAACAACAGTAAAAAGGTGAAATTATCACAGCCAAGACAATGTGAAAGAACATAGCAAGTAAACAAAATGTAGGATTTTAGATGGGGTCCTGGAAGAGATAAAGGGAAATAACTTGAAACTAGGAAAATTTGCCAGGTGCGGTGGTAAATGCCTGTATCCCAACATTCAGAAGGCATAATCAGTGTCTGGGGTATATAGAAATTTCCAGGCCAGTCAGGACTAAATAGTAAAGCCCTGCCCCCCCCCCAATCTAAATATACTAAGGATTTAGTTAATATATTAATGCTAATTACTTATTTTGCTAACATGCTATATGAACATATGGTGTTAAGGGGAGCTTTGCAATGAAAAAGAATTCTGCTCTATGTCCTTAAATTTTCTGTAAATCTAAATAAAACTGATCTGAAGATCTGTCGATAATATTACACAAAGCTTTCTGGGCCTGGGGATGTGGCTGTGTTAGTAGAATGCCTGCTTATCATAGAGGAAACTCTTGATTCCATCCCCAGTACTGGATGATAGTGCCTTTAATCCTAACACTCTAGAAACAGAGGCAGGGGATCACAAGGTTACTCACTGGCCACATGGCCAGTTATGAGGCCAACTTGGGCCTTTTTGGATAATTAAACTCAGTGGATCACCTATAAACAAAAGATAGTAAAGCGAACTTGGGACTTATTGGAAGAAGAAGAGTTCAACAGAAGAGGGAGGGGGGCAAAGGAGAGTAATGGTGCTGAAAATGCCTAAAATTTACTTTGTACATGTATGAAACTATCAAAGAACAGATAAATTATTAAAAACCTGCTGGGCTGAGGGTGTAGCCTAGCATTTTCAAGGTCTGCCTGCCATGTTCAAGGCTCACATAGAACTACAAAAATTAAAATGGAGAATTTCTTAGGCCAAGTAAATGTTATAATTTGAATAAAGTAGAAAGAAAGAAAGAGAGGAAGGAAGGAAGGAAGGAAGGAAGGAAGGAAGGAAGGAAGGAAGGAAGGAAGGAAGGAAGGCAGGCAGGCAGAGAAAAAGAAAGAAAGAAAAGAGAGAAAGAAAGAAAGAGAAAGAAAAGAAAAGAGAGAGAGAGAAAGAGATGACTCAAGGGTTAAGATTCTGCCTTGCAAGCAGAAGGTCCTGAGTTCACATCCTAGACCCACATAAAAATGCCAGGTGGACATGATGGTTGCCTGTTCTTCCAGCCCTGGTGGGCACAGCCTGGAAAAACCTAGAGTGAAACAAAAAGGAGGAAGAAGCAATCCAGGATGATTCCTGAAGTCACTCTTGATCCTCCACAGGAATACACAGTACTCTCTCTCTCTCTCTCTCTCTCTCTCACACACACACACACACACAATGAATGAATGAATAAAGGCTTAAAAAAAAGAAAACAACAAACTACTAGAAGAGCTAGCAAGATAGCTCAGTGAGTAAGGATCCTGCTTAAAAACCTGACATGAGTTTGATTCCTAGAAGCCCACATGATAGAGAACAGAACTCTAATTTTTATTATTATTATTTATTCAATTGTGCATGTGTGTGTATGTATGTGCGCGCGCATGTGTGTATGTGTAGAACCACGGATGAATCGGGAACCACCATGGACGCCTCCACCTCCTTCTGCCCGGGGATTCACAGGCTCAGTCCCACCAGGACCAGAAGCGCAGGCCGCCCCCGCTTCCGCCTGGCATCTATACGTGGGATCTGGTATCGGAACTCGGGACCTTCTACCTACAAGGCAGAGGCTTAACCCCTGAGCCACCTCTCCAGCCCCGAGAACAGAACTCTAAAAGTTGTTCTCTTACCACATGTGTAAGTTTTCTCTCTCTCTCTCTCTCTCTCTCTCTCTCTCTCTCTCTCTCTCTCTCTCTCTCTCTCTCTCTCGGTCTCTCTCTCGTGTGTGTGTGTGTGTGTGTGTGTGTGTGTGTGTGTGTGTGTGTCTATAATCTGCAATTTATTCTCTTTCAAATAAATAAAATATTTTAAAATCAACTAGGAAATCTCCCGACTGTCAGATGGAAAGCAAGATATAAGAACTCCAGCACTTAGATTCTTAAAGAAATTAAAGATTGAAATGCCATATGACCCTGCGATTCCACTTTTGGGAATAACCCCCCATGCAGCAGAGGTTCACCTCGATAGCACAAGCACGACCATGTTCATAGCAGCACTATTTACAATAGCAAAGTCATGGAATCAACCCAAATGTCCAACAGTTGACGAGTGGATAAGGAAAATGTGGTACATCTATACAATGGAGCCATAAAAAATGATGAATTACTGGAATTTGCCGGGAAATGGATGTCATTAGAAACAATTATATTGAGTGAAGTATCCCAGACCCAGAAAATTAAGCGCCGTATGTACTCCCTAATAGGTGGCTCCTAGTACCAAACCCACTCAGCCCACCTAGAGACACTCGACGATAAATCTCTGTAATACAGTAATTGCAAGGAGTATGAACAGGAGGGATGGGGTAGGAGGGCCACACCAGAAACAAGGAGAGAGGGGACCATGTTACAGCAGAAAAAAATAGGCCTCCATCAAGGACCGCAAGTAAGCAATGAGACATCTGGTTAAGTTCACAGACTTTTCGTTCCTGATCATTTACAACTGAGGGGGTGTGATCTCACCAGAAGGGGAGGGCATATAGTCTGGCAGATAAGTAACCTTTTTGCAAATGGGTGATTGACCCCTCCCTCACTGTGGTTTCCTACTTTTATTACATCTACTTTTGAATATACTCTTATAACAAGACTCTAGTTTAACAGCTTTTTATCTCTGGCCAGGGGGTGACATCCAATAACCATCGGGATGGAGTGAAGGGCATTGCAGGAGCAGCAAAACCGCAAAAGAAAATCAACAAACCATAATCCAGAACTTCAGAGACTCTATATCAACCACCTAGGACTAGGCCAGCCTAATCTCTCCCCATCCTGAAGCTGAGGGAAATTTGCGGAAGAGGGGTGGTAAGAGTGTAAGAGCACAAAGATGGGAGGAGCAATGATATGCAAGATACTCCACACAAGTTAGGGCCGAAGCAATCATAATTGGACTTTGCATGCCCTGCACAATGTCCTACACACTATTGACCTCACAAAGTCTAGCATTTGCTAAAAGCACCAAGATCCTTGGAGGCAAGGGATTGACAGCCAAAATAGTGTTCCTATGCTTAAGGGGAAAGGGTTCAGGGAAATGCCACTGGGTTTTTGTACATCATCGGAGAGGAGGACCCAGAGGAGAGTTTGGCATGTACATTAAAGGATTCTCCGGGGGATTGGGGGAGGGGAGGCATTGGGGGGTGGGGAGGGAGGGATGAAGGGAGGGTGAGCAGAGGGGTGGGGGGAGGAGGAGGGAGGGAGGGAACCGGTGTACCTATTAAGCTTGTATGAGCAGATATAATAAAAAATGTTTAAAAAAAAAAAAAAAGAACTCCAGCACTTAAAAAAAAAATGTGGGAGGCTGGAGAGGTGGCTCAGGGGTTAAGCCTCTGCCTTGCAGGCAGAAGGTCCTGAATTCGGATCCTAGACCCCACAGATGCTGGTCCTGGTAGTGCGGAGTCTGTGAATCTGGGGGCAGAGTAAACGAGGAGGTGGAGGCAGTCCTTGGTGGTTCCCGAATTCGTCCGTGGTTCTACACACACACACACACACACACACACACACACACACACGCATGCACGCACGCATGCACGCACGCATGCATGCACGCACGTGCGCGCATACATGCACAATTTAATAAATAATTTTTAAAACTGTGAATAGCTGGGGCTAGAGAGATGGCTAAGGGAGTAAGACTTTGCCTCAAAAGTAGAAGGTCCTGAGTTTGGATCCCAGGTCCCATATAAAAACACCAGGCAGAAACGGTGGCAGCCTGCACTTCTAGCCCTGGTTGGCAGAGCCTGAGAAATCCCAGAGTGAAGCAAAAGGGAGGTAGGAACAATTCAGGATGATTCTCAAAGTCACTCTTGGGTCTCCACAAGGACATGCAATGCTCTCTCTCTCTCTCTTTCTCTCCCCCCCCTTTCTTTCATGCATAAGTAAAGTTTTAAAAAAAAATGAGCGGTTGTCATTACTTACACAAGACGTGAGAACAGGAGGGAGATGGTGAGGAAGGAAGGGGCCATTAGGAATAGAAGAAGTATGAGAGAAGGTAAGAAAGAAGTGGTGGTGGGGGTAATATATGGCCACAATGTACTATGCGCAAATAAGAACTAAAGAAAAGGGAAGTAAAGCTGGGCTTGGTGGCTCAGGCCTGTAATCACAACATTTTTTACATTTTTCATATTTTATTTTGAGTCAGAGACTCATTCATGTAGCCCACATTGGCTTCTAACTCATTATGCAATATGTAGCTAAAGGTGACCTTGAACTTTCAAAGATCCTCCTGCCTTACCTCTCTAGGTTTCAGGCTGGGATTTCAGGCATGTGCCACCATGCCCAGTGAATGCAATGCTGGGGTCTTGTTCACACTGGTCAAGTCTGTATCAAATGAGCTACATCCCCACCTCCTAGCATTTTCAGGGTGGAAATCAGAAAATCAGGAACCCAAAGTCATCCCCAACTACAAAGTATGTTCAAGGCTATCCTGGGCTACATGTGATGACTCTATCTCAAAGCAAAGCAATAAGTGAGGCATAGAAAGTTTAACTGGCCACAGTTTAGTAACCATTTATTTTTTCATTTTATTTTCATGCTGGTGTGTTCATGATGTGTGTAAGTATAGGTGTGTGCATGCTACTATGCCCATGTGACGGTCAAAAGACAACATTGTCAAGGCATTTCTCTCCTTCCATCTTCAGGTGAGTTCCAGGGATAGAACTAAGGTTGTTGGTCTTCTCATCAAGTGCTTCGCCCATTGAGTCACCACACCAGCCCGGAGTCCACAGTTTCTTAAACTGTGAGTTATGACTCAGTTTTGGGGGGGGTCACATAACTGAAAGCAGGGAACACAAAAAAAATTGACGTTTTTATATACACAATGACTAAAAATGAATCCAAATCTAAAGGTAACATGCTGTTTCTAACAGCATGTGCCCATGTTGTTACAGTTTCACATAAACCTTGGTTTCCAACACATGCCATTGGGCATTTTGTGCTGCAATGACATCACACTAAGCTACCAAGGAAAATGTCTGATATCCCTCAGTTCATATTTTGGATTTGTATTTTATGAATTGTACTGTTTTTACTGTATAAAGTTTTCTCTTATAGAAACATAATGGTTTAATTATGGGAAACAAAAGACTTACTTAATTTTTTATGACCATTGGCCTCTCAACATGTGAGTAGAAAATTTATATTCAGATTGCTTTGTATTAGAATGTTTAAAAATTGCTATATGAGTTATGACTTGTTTTATAAAATATTAATTTGGCCTTGGGAAATAGAATAACAACTTCTGAAATGGTCTTAAACATATTTTTATCTAAAAATTAAAAAAGAAAACATGGAACAACTCTACAAAAACCATCGAAGGTGCTCTACATTCTGGAGCATTGAATATTCAGGCATAAGCTAATTCTTTACATTAAAAAAGTATATATCATTACTGTGCAATTTTCTTTTTAATACATGGTAAAATTATATATGCCAAAGAATTTTTTTAATTTATTTTTTCCTAGTTTTACAAGTATATTAAGTAATTATCCCTGCCTCCCTCCTTCCTCCAAGAATTGTCTTAAAATGAGTATATGATTTGTTGTCAGTAAACATTTGATTTGCATACTTATTTTATATGCCTACATACATGTACAAATTACATGTAAAAACTTACATACATGTAAAAATTTTTTCCAGTGCAAATGGGTCAGGAGAGAAAAAAGGTTTAAGCTCTGGCTTAGTAGATCAACCAGTCCGTAGGCTACAGCTTAGAGGATTGACCGTAAGGCCTTTTAACCAGCAATCAGTAACTATGAGCAAGAATGTACATTGGTTCGTTCTGTTGGACTCAGTCTAGGTATTCAGTACGAATGTATGTTTTCATACAAATCTTATATAACAGTATTAATGGGTTTATAAGAAAACTCCGTTTGGATTTAAATGAAATAATAATTTACTGAGACAGAATCTCTAGCACAGGCTCGCCTCAAACTCCCTATGTAGCTAGAAAATTATCCTGAACTTCTGAACCACCTTTTCCCACCTCCCCAGTGCTGGAATTACAAGCGCGTTAACGCCGGGTTATCCCAATGCTGGAGATCGAACGCAGCAACCTGCAAGCTAGGTTAGTCCTTTACCAACTAAACTACATTCCCAGCTCGGAATAAATGCAAGGGCTGAGACTGGGTGGAGCCGGCCTGTTATTGAAGCATTTGGGAGGTAAAAGCCGGAAGATTGTGAATCAAGGCCAGCCTGAGCTTACATAGACCAGCCTGTATCCAAACATCTTTTAAAAAACACTTGCTGAAGAAATACGGTTCCCCTAATTTTCCTAAGGAGGAGCTCTGGTCCTTGAAAACGCAAGTCACGAGGCCCGCCACTTGAACGACTCATAGCTGTCAATCACACATGCGCCTGGAAAGGAAGGTCGTGCTAAGGGAAGACAGGGGCGGGACTTCCTGGGCCGTATCCTCTCTCTATTGGCTGAGAAGGCTCGGGCTGGCCCGGTCACCAGACAGGAAGCGGAAGTCCGGGTTCTCAAGTAAAGGAAGCCGAGGCCTGAGCTGGGTTTTCTCTAGGGTTTTGTCTGCCTCCCATTGAAGCTCCAACTCGCGCTAGTTGGCGCCCGGCCTAGCGTCGCTTTCGCCATGGCGCTCAGCGATGCTGACGTACAGAAGCAGGTGAGGGGTCGAGTGTGGCGAAACCGCGGCGCTGTCCCGCCGGGGCTGGGTGGGCCGGGGCTCGGCCGGGAGAGCCAGGTCTCCCGGGCTCCCGAGCGCCGCGAGCGCCGCACACTGTGGCTCCGACGGTCGGCCTGAGACAGATCTGCCGACCCTGGGATTCTCACCGCGGTTCACGTGACCCCAGGTGTGGGGTTTGTACTTGCTGGCGCGGCGCCTCCCGCCGCCTCCCCAGTTTTCCCGGGTACCTAGCGTTTCATTGGGAGGAGCTTTGTGTAAGGATTGAAAACAGCCCTTTTGCTTGTCCTGTTTTGAGGACATTCACTTTATGAACTGGGCGGGGAAATCTTTATCATTGTGAACCTAACTTGTACGTTAACATGTCAAAATATTAGGCCAAATTGGTCAGTTAGAGATTATGGGAAAACATTACATAAATCGTGAGCTTGGGGTTCAATTTTTTTTTAATCCTTTTTCTTTGTGGTCGTGGCCCCATACTGGCCTCGAACTCTCTAGGTAATTGAGGGTGACCTTGGCCTCTTAATCTTTTGTCTCAGCTGCGCAAGTGCTAGATTGCTGGGATGTTGGTGTGATTGGCACGTCTGGTATCAAGTTTTTAAAGTGCATAAAATCAGACTTGGGAAACATTTAGTCGTTTTATAAACTTTAGGTTTGGGGACATTAGAAATACAGGTGCTTGGGATAGGGGGAGGCAGAAGAACAGTGATAACCCTAGAGGTAGCCCAAGAGCTAAGGTGCAAACCTGTTCTGGTGACCTTAATTTGATCCCTGGAAGCCCCTATGGTGGAAGGAGAAAACCGACTTTGGAAAGTTGCCCTCTGCCCATGTGACTTGGCATGTGTTTCTCTCAAAATATATACAAAGATGTAAAAGATAAAGGGGGGTTGTTTTAATTTTTAAAGAAACCAGCAACAACAAAAAACATCGTGATATCCAGGCCAAGCTGGACTACATAGCCAGATTCTAAATGATTAAATCGAAATAAAGGAGTTTTACAAGGCACAGTCTTTAGGGGGAGATAGGATGCTTTGAGGTCTAATAAAAGCCAAAAAGTGGTTTCCATTTCTCTTGCTAATTCATAATCCTGAAATTATTAGTTAGTAATATTACCAGTGAGTCCTCCCATTTTGAAAAAGTCTTGCTGTGTAGTCCTAGGTAGCCTAGGTAACTCACTAATAACCCAGGCAGCTTCAGATTCAAGGCAGTCCCCTTGCTTCAACCTCTCAAGTGCTGAATTATGGGCACTTGCCTTCACACCTGGATATCTGGGTTTTCCAAAAGGGAAGTTTAAAGCTGCAATTTAATGTCCATGTCATATAGAGAACTAAGTCTGCTTTTTTCCCCCAAGTGCTGGGAAAATTCTCTGACTCAAACATACTCACTGGCTTGTGAATCTTCGTAGATGAACAGTGTTTTTGCCTTCAGTATTTCTACCTCTTTATAAAATTATCTTCTCCTTTTGTCCTTAGTCAACTATGCACTAAGAAGAGTGTTATATTTCTTTACCTTTTTTTTTGGTTCTGGGGAAATCACAAAAGGGAAATAGTTCTATAAAGAAGGCTAAGAAGTCCCACAGTAATATCACATAAATGCATTTTCTACACTTGATCTTAGCCAAAAGGCCAAGAAGCGATATAAATGGATTTTCTGAGCCTTTATCACTGTCTGATTTTGGATCTAGGAAAAACTATCTAGAGAAGCACAGTGCCCTCCACATGCTCTTAGCAGTCACGATACCAACCCCTTTTGTGGTTCCCTGTTGTAATAGACTGGAGACCAAGGCCTCCACAGAAAACTGTACAGAAATAAGGGGCTGGAGAGGTGACTCAGGGGTTAAGCCTCCACCTTGCAGGTGGAAGGTACCGAGTTCGGATCCCAGATCCCACGTATAGACGCCAGGCAGAAGCGGGGGCGGCCTGCGCTTCTGGGCCTGGTAGGGCGGAGCCTGTGAATCCCCGGGCAGAAGGAGGTGGAGGCGTCCATGGTGGTTCGCGAGTTCGTCCGTGGTTCTACATATACACAGACACACACACAACACACACAGACACACACGCGCACACACATACACACGCACATGCGCACAGTTGAATAATAAATAATAATAATAAAAAAAATTTAAAAAAAAAAAGAAAACTGTAAGAAATAAAACAGTCCATTTTGAGGGCTCTCAACCAAAATAATTTTTTATTTATATAAGGTGAAAAGAATGAAGGAAAAAAATATCTATAATATATACTCCACCACACTGCGTGTCCTCTGTGAGGAGAGGATTTCTGTTGTTTCTTTAGTTTTTTGAGGGGATTGTTTCGTTTTTGTAATGCTAGGGCTTAAATCTAGGCCTTGCTGGAGAGATGATATGCTATTGAGCTACAGACCCAAGCCCAGGACAATGTATTTTATTTAGTAGTATATAGGCCAACTGCCATATGGTAGATACTTAATAAACCATAGATTCCCTTTTTCCCTAATCATATTAAAATATTTTTATATTAGTTGTTTTCTTAAATTGGGGCTTGGTGCTAGCCATTAAACTCAGGTGGCCTCACATATGGTAGACAAGCATTAGAACACTTAATCATAACTTCTCCAAGTCTATTTTTTGTCTAGAGTATATGATGTTTCCTCAGAGTTTCAAGGAACCCAACTTTAACAAAATAGTAATTACCAAAATAGTAATTACTGTTTTAGAGAAAGAAGAAAAAAAGTACCTTTTAAAAATGTTTTCTGACTTAGGGGTGGAGTTAAATGTCCTTAAGGGATTGACTCCTTTTGTTTGGACTCTGTTGACTGTAAATAGTCTTCTTTGACCTGAGTTACAAATGAATGACTTTTGCTCTAGGCTAGGTGGATCTGGGCAGGTCTGGTAGTTGAGGAACTGTATGTTAGTTGAAGGAACCTGGAACCTGCACTAGTAACCAAGGCAGATTCTGCAGGTTTGAATCAAAGTTCACCTAGAGAAGCTCCATGGGTCTTGTAGCATTTACAAACTCTAGTTTTGATTACTGCATTTTAAATACCTTTTTAGAGGGTGTTAGTGAGATGACTCAGTGGGTAAAGCGCTTGCCGTCAAAATTAATAACATGCGTTTAATTCCTGGAATCCACACAGTGAAAAGATGTGGTAGCATTCAACCAAAGGGGCTATTTCTAAAGCTGAAGAGAGGTAGGAAAGGTTAAAAGTACTAGATTAGAGCCCTCAGGATCTAGTAACCTATCAATGATTTGGAACTACCATGTGGGGACCAAACCTTCAGCACATGAACCTTTTGGGGTACACTTTGCATCCAAGCTGCAACGTTAGGACATCCCAAAACAGCTTCCTAGGAGACAGAAGAGGAGTTTGGTACAGAAGAAGACAATGAGGGGATTAAGGAAGTATGTCATGGAAGCAAAGAGGGTGGTGCCGTCAGGATGGTTCAGAGTAAAAAGTGCTTGCCTTACAACCTGACAGCCTGAGTTCAATCCCGAACTCACTTAAAAAGCTGGGCACAGTAGTGCGAGTGTCTAATCCTGACGCTCCAAACACAAGAATCTGCAGGAAGCTCACTGGCTTATGAAGTGCCCCAGAAACAGAGACCCTCAGCTCAATAAAGTGGAAGACAAGAACTAACTTTCATGGTTATCCTCTGACTTACCACAGTGCACTTGGCCCACACATGCCTATTTACACTCACACATTCTATATCACATAATAAACTATTTAAAAAAGAAAAGTTGGGACTGGGAGTGTAGTTCAGTTGGTAAGAGTTCTTACCTAGCAAACGTGAAGCTTTGGTTTTGATCCTCAGCACTGCATAAACTGAGCACAGTAGCACAAGGTGGAAGCAGGAGGATCAGAAATACAAGGTCATCATCTGTCAAGTAGGAAGCTTGAGGCAAGCCTTGGATAGGAAAGCCCTTCCCTTAAAAAAAAAAAAGTTAAACATCACATCGTGATGCTGAAAGATAAGAGAAATAAATATACCAAGACTAAAAGTGTCCACTTAGGGTATTTTCAGTAGGGGTCAATAGGGGAACGAATGTTAACTTTGAGGGTGTTCACATAGAAAGTAAGTGTTTGACCATTTTATTTGAGATGCTGAAGAGAAGGCATGCTAATTGTGAAGGGATATGAAGTAGGGGCTGTATATACCAGTCTTCCCAAATGATCCAAGTTTCTTGAGAGTAAGGTGCTATCCTAGTTAGAGTGGATTATGGCATTTGGTCTCTTTGGTGGAACAAATTTCAGATTGTTGAGTTTTCTTGAGGACAGAAACTATTCCATTTTCCCTTGCCAGTACCCAGTGCATAAATGCACTCAATAAATAATTACTGAATGAATCTAAAAGTTAGATGTTGGGAGCTGGAGAGATAGCTCAGGGGTTTAAACCTTTGCCTCTCAAGCAAAATGACCTGAGTTTAAATCTCAGATCCCATGCGAAACACAGAAATGGCTATATTTCTACCCTGGAGGCCAGACTCTGGGAAACACCAGAGCAAAGCATTAAGGGTGTAGAACAATCCAGGGAAATTCTGTAATTCACCCTTGGGTCTCCACAGATACACATAATGCCCCACAAATACATACACACCCGTACCTACACATGGAAATAAATAAAAGTTAGAGGTCATATTTTCTTCTCTTGTTGAGTTAAAAAAATTGTCTTCTTCCTCATAGATTAAGCACATGATGGCTTTCATTGAACAAGAAGCCAATGAGAAAGCAGAAGAAATAGATGCAAAGGTAAGATTTCCTAGTTTTAAGCTGTCAAAATTTCATATTGTTTTGTTTTGCTGAGCATTATTACCAAAATTATTTAATGTCACACAGTACCAATGATGTGACTGTGTTTTCTTTTTATAGGTTAGCATACAGAGAAACAGATTATATTATGATATTTCATATATTCACATATACATGAAGTATATATATGTTATACTCCTTTTTGTAGGTAAGGATGACTATGAATGCCTGATCCTCCCGTCTCCATCTCCTGAGTGATGGTGTTATAAGTGTGCGCCACCACATCTGGTTTACTCTATGCTGGATTGAACCCAGGGTTTTGTGTATGCTAAGGCAAACACTCTACCAAACTAAGCTACATCTCCAACCCTGGCATTCATTTTAGAATATGAAAGTTCAACTATCTTTTCGAAAATAGTGTTTGTTTGTTTGTTGTTTTAAGACTATCATGTTTTAAATGTGAGTTGGCTCCCACGGTCTCATGTGTTTCCATTCTTAGGGGTTGTCAATGTTTGGGGAGGTTATGGCAACTTTAGGAGGGGCAGTCTTGCTAGAGGAAGGTTTGTCACAGGGACTGGCCTTGAGTTTGGTTATTGCCACCCTGCTTCCACTCTTAGTCTGCTCTAGCAGTTTGCAGCTTACTCTCCCAACCTCCGTGATGGACATGCCTTAAGCTACCTCCAGTTTCTTCTGCCTGCACTGTCTGTTACACCGTAATGGACTATATATCCGTTCTGGGACCGTAAGTCAAATAAATATCTCTTTTTTTCCCTTAAGTTGTGTTTAAGTAGTTTCACAGCAACAAAGAGAGTAATTTTGATAGACTGAGTCTGATGTAATCTAGACTAGCCTTGTACTTTTGATTATCGTTCCTCTATCTACTGAGTGTTGTGATTAAGGTATTAACTACCATGTCTGATTTCCACAATTTCTTCTCTCGCACACGCTCTTTTTTTCCCCCGTGTGTATCAAGAGGGCAGTGTATGAGCCATGGAGGCCTAAGGGTGACATCAGGAATCATCCTGGATTGCTTCTTCCCATTTTTACTTTACTGTGGGATTTTCTAGGCTCCACTTCTCCAGAGCCGGAAGTATAGGTTGCAGCCATTTCCAACTGGCATTTTTATGAGAATGCAAACTCAGGTCTTTGCTTTTGAGGCAGTTTTCACAGATCATGGAACCTGAGATCCAAACTCAGGACTTCTGCTCATGAGACAGAGGCTTAACCCCTGAGCCATCTCTACAGCCCTCGGATAATATTTTTTGAAAGAACCTGCTCAGAACCTGGTGTAGTGGCACCTGCCTATAATCTGAGTTTTAGGAGATGGAAGCAGGATTAGGAATTCAAGAGTAGACTGAGTACATGAGTCCCTGTCTCAAATGCATCAAAAGTCAGATGGAATGATGGATGCATGCCTGTAATCCCAGCACTCAGGTAGAAGTTTGTCCAAAAACTGGAAACAAGGTCTATGTAACAAAATCTGCCCTACTGGAGTTCGTGTACAATGGCTGCTATGTCTCATGTGTGTCAGTAGGTGGCAGGAGAGAGATGTAGACTCTGTTGTGACCTGTGAAGATTTGAATGATACACCACAGTGCCTACCCCCATGAAGTTGGCTGAGAGGCCACTGTGCAACAAGTCAAATTGACTTGGTCCTCAATTTAGGGTAGTGATATGCCTGTGTTCCCCCTTCCCAGCTCAAAGAATGACTGTAGGGGTTAATGTTGATATGGCTGTTCAAACATAGTGACTTGCCTCCTGTAGGCCAGACTTTATGTACTCACACTATGGGACTTACTCACTGCAGGAGATTGAAAAACCTGCTGTTCTTTAGCTTTGTCATAGATTTTTAACCATATGGAGCCAGAAGTTTATGCGTAACAGCTATCTGCGTCCTGTTTAATTTTCCCTTATAACTGACATACTATTTTATATTATAGTCCTGTTTTTTCTTTTAAAGGTAGGAAAGGAACTTGTTGGTTAGGGAGGAGTGGGGAGGGAGTACATATGATCAGGAGTCATTGTATGCTTGTATCAGATTGCCAAAAGATAAAATAATAAAGAAACCAAAAAAGTACCTGTTCAATAATATGAAGTCATAAACTAATAACTCATGTAAACTCTAACCTAAAAAGAACTGTTGGGGCCAGAGAGATGGCTTAGCATGTAAAAGTTCCTTATGTGCAAACCTTATAAGCTAGGTTTGATTCTCTGGAACCCATATGAAAACTTAGATGGGTTCTGGGGATGACTCTGGTTAAAGTCTTTGCCTCAAAAGCAAAAGGACCTGTGCTGCGGTCCGTCAGCAGCCTGGATCCAGGATCCCAATAGGTGGACAAGCAGTCGGTGGAAAATGGAGAACAGACATGCAGCTCCCGGCTGAGCAAATCTGAACTCCTTTATTGAAGTTTACAGCAGAGTTTATATTAGAAAATCTAGAGTAGAGGGCAAAGAACGGGTCCCTAGGCTCATAGGGAAACATCAAAGAAGAGCAGGACCAAATTCTTTACAGGATTATGTAAAACGTATTCATTCCAGTTAACAAAGAAAAGGCAGGAGTGACATTTACTTGCTGTGTGGGACCAGACATGAAGTCTCCAGGTAAAGTTAAAAACAGGCATGACACTTAGTTTCTAGACAGGAATGACAATAAATGCCTCAAAGCAGAGTTACTGGTTCATGCATTAACATGTCTCAAATACATAGGGAAGGAACTGTGGGGGGAAAGGGTGATAACCTAGCCAGTCCTGAGAACAACAAAAGAGAGCTAAGAACAGATAGGAGGTAAACTCAACTCCCAGAGGAAGGAATTTACCTACCATTGTCTCTGCAGACAAGAGCTAAAACTCAGTTTACAAAAAGGGAGGGGTCCCTAACTGCCCATTTTAGATGTTAACATCATTCTCCAAAAGCAGGCTGTAGGCCTGACAGCCCCCACGTTTTTTTCATATTTATTCTAGATAAGCCATGTCCTTTCTGAAAACACTTTTCTTGAAGCAGTTTTCTCCATGCTGGACCTTGTCAAACAACATGGTTAGGTGAGGACACGGCAGATCTGAGTTCAGATACCCAGATCCCATATAAAAATGCTAGATGGGTATGGCAGAGACCAACTTTCAATTCCAGCTCTGAAAGGTGGAGCCTGGAGACCCCAGAGTAAATCAATAAAGAGGTAGAGCAATCTAGGATGATTCCCAAAGTCACCCGTAAGTCCTCCATGGGCCATACACTTGAATGCTCTTTTGTACATATGCCTGCCTGCACACACATGCACACATGCGTGTTTGCAAAACAAAAAAGAGATGCGGCAGCAGGAGGGATCTTTAATCCTAAACTCCTACCTACATTGTTGGCAAGCTAGTCTGAAGTATATAATATGGCAGAAACAGGAAAGATTACTTTAACAAGATGGAAGGAAAGACATCTCTCCTGAAAATTGTTCTCTGACCTCTGTGTGTGCCACACTCATCCCATATATATGTGCATGTGTACACTCATAAATTATTATTAATAGTATGTGTGAGAGAGTAGGAGTCTATAATATATGTGTGGATGCCAGAGGGCATCTTTTTTTTTTTTTATTCAATTGTACCTGGTGTGTGTGTGTGTGTGTGTGTGTGTGTGTGTGTGTGTGTGTGTGTGTGTGTGTGTGTAGAACCACCATGGGGCCGCCTCCACTTCCTCCTTGTTTACTCTGCCCCGGGATTCACAGGCTCCGCCCTACCAGGACCAGAAACACAGGCTGCCCCCACTTCTGCCTGGCGTCTACGTGGGGTCTAGGATCCGAACTCAGGACCTTCCCTCTGCAAGGCAGAGGCTTAACCCCTGAGCCACCTCTCCAGCCCCCAGAGGGCATCTTTTGAAAGACGATTCTCTCCTTCTACCCTGGGCTACAGGGATCAAACTCAGGCTTTTAAGAGAACCATCTTTTTACCCATAAGCTGTCTTGCCAGCCTAATGATTACAATTTTTTTTAAAAAAGAAATGTTAATATTTGTCTTATTTAACTCATTAGAAAAGAATACTTCCTATTATTCATTTTGCAAAGGAGAACACTTAAGACTGAGGTTGCTTTGGACAATTTTTTTGTTTTTGAAAAGGTCTTATGTGGCACTGATTGGCTAGGTATTCACTGTATTGTTCAGAGTGACCTGACACATACTGAAGTCCTGTCTGAGCCTCCCAACTGCTAAGACTGTAAGTGTGCAGTGAAAGCCGATTCACCTACTAGTAAGAAAATGGATTAAATGTTGATCTGATGGTGTGTCACTACAATCTCAGCCTTCAGGAGGCTGACTTAGAAGGATCACAGATTTGAGACCAGTCTTGGGAACAGAGTGAGCACATTGTCATTCTGGGCAACCTACTGTGTAACTTTTTGTCTCAAAAAAAGTAAAAAAGGACTGAGGATATAATTTAGTGTAGAGCTCTTCTCTAACAAACACTAATGAAATATAAAATAGTATTTTTATAAACAGACTCTCTTAATTATGTTTTGTAACTTGTGGTCAGATATTCTTTTGATCACATTTTTAGTTTTTTGATTCATGATTGTAATAAAAGTCTCTGGTTAGGGGCTGGTAAAATAACTCAATGAGTAAATAACCTAAGTTCCATCCCCAGATCCCACAGTAGAAGGAGAGAACTGACTCTGAAATTTGTTCTCTGTGCCACACATACACTATGGCACAAGTAGGCCCACATATGCATAATAGCAATATATGTTTTTAAATTTTTTTTTTTTAAATCACTGGTGGGTATGGTGAGATGGTTTATTGGGTAAGATGCCTGTTTGAAATCCTGGCAGAGTGAGTTCAGTCCCCATAAACATACATGGTAGATGGAGAGAACTAACTTCCAAAAGTTGTCCTCTGACTTCCACCCATATGTGGCATGGGTGTGCCCCTTTCCTCCCCGATTCAGATAGATAAAATATTAAAGAAAAAAAAATGTTTGGATCTGGGAGATGGTTTTACAAGTAAAATGTAAAAAAGACACTTGTTACCCAAGTTTGACAAGCTGAATTCAATCCCTAGAACCTACATAGAAAGCTGGAGTGGTGGCATGCACCTGTAATTCAGCTCTCCTGTGATAAGATGGGAGGCAGGACAGGAGAATCACCTGAAAGTGTGCAGCATCAGACACGGTAGGAGAAACCTTCCCTCAGATGCAGGCAGAAGGTGCAAACTGACTCCCAAAAAGTTGTCCTAACGCCCACATGTGCCTTGAGTCACACGTGCTCCCCACCAGACACATGCACAATTAAAAAGTCACAAGTCTTTCCTTTAAAGGAGTTAGAAGTAATCTGTGTTTCTTTGTTATTATTTATTGAGATAAAATTTCACGCAACCCAAATTAGCCTTGAACTCCTGATCTTCCTCCTTCAGTCCCCCAAGACAGAGGATTACATTGCAAGCCATCTCACCCAGTTCTTAGAAGTAGTCTTTGAAGATACGTGTCATAAATTTTCTGTTTCAGATAGGAATATAAGTGATCATAAACATGTATTCCTAGTTTCTGGGTACTTGAAAGTATTGGCCAAAATCTGATGCAGTGACTTAATTTAAGCTAATTTCTTGCAGGCAGAAGAAGAGTTCAACATTGAGAAAGGTCGTCTTGTGCAAACCCAAAGACTAAAGATTATGGAATACTATGAGAAGAAAGAAAAGCAGATTGAGCAGCAGAAAAAAATGTGAGTATTCTTAGAATCCAATTATATAGTATTAAGCTAAAGAAGCTTTTATTTATTTTGAATCAGTCTCCTGACCCAGCTTGGCCTCGAGCTTGCTGTGTACCTGAAGATGACCTTGAACTTTTGGTCCTCTTTTTCCTCTCAAGTGCTGGGATTACAGGCATGTGTCACCATGCCTGGTTTATGAGATTCTGGAGATTGAACCCAGGTCTTCTTGCATGTTAAAGCAAACACTCTATCAACTGAACAATATCCTCAGCCACTAAGAAGTTTTTGAAAGATGCTGAAACTTGAGGAACAGTTCATGCTTACCATGTGCAAGGCCCTGGGTTCTATCGCCAATAGCCTTTCTTTCTTCCTTCAAAAGAAAGGTCAAAAAGAGTGGCTCTGATGTTCTGGCCTTTACTTATCCACTATCTGATCTTGAGCAAGTTAATTTTTTCATTCTCATTTGTAAAAATAGAAACCTTTAGCTAAAAACATGAGGACATGAACATGGGAGGAGGTCTTATAAGGAAGGGGGTCTTGAGGAAATTTTTCCTCCTTCCCTCCCTCCCTCCCTCCTCCCTCCCTCCTTCCCTTCTTTCCTTCCGGAGAGAGCCAGAAAGGTACATACATGCACTGTGTGGGCTTTTGAGGATCACCAGATTTATGAGCAGGCTCCCTCCCTCTGAGCTATTTAGCAACTGGGAATACGGGAGTAAGTCTTACAGAGAAGGGAGGTTGACAGGTTGTGGGAGAGAGCAATAAAAAGTAGAGGGAAAAGTAATCATAATGTATTGTATACATGTATGAAATTGTCAAAGAACAAAATTCATCCGTAAGGAAAAGTGGAAAAGAAGGAAATAAACATTAGATGGCATGGTTCCTCACACCTATAATTCCAGCATTTGAAAGACTGAGATAGGATTGAAAGTTCAAGAATGGAAGGGATAGCTAAGGCTATGTAGAAGACCCTGTCAACAAAAACAAAAACAAAAAAATATCGTGGGGACCTCACAGGTATTAACATAAAAAATTGTATATTTCTCTACAAAGTTTTTTTTATATTGCGTTGATAAATTTCTCATGCCTTTTCCAGTCAAATGTCCAATTTGATGAATCAAGCAAGACTTAAAGTCCTCAGAGCAAGAGATGACCTTATCACTGTGAGTAATCAGCCCCTATATTTATAAAATTACAGTGTTGATTCATTTTCTTTAGAAATAGTTTAGTTTTCATGACAAGGTCTCAATATATAGCTGGCCTGTAACTCCTGATCTTCCTGTTTCAACCTTCCGAGTGCAGGAATTATAGCATGCGCTCAGAGTGAATATATTTTTTTTAAACTTTATTGTGTGTCTGTCTGTCAGAGGGCATTGTGTGGAGGACTAAGGGTGGCTCTGGGAATCACCCTGGACTGCTTCTACCTCCTTTTTGTTTCCTTCTGAGATTTCCTAGACTCTGCCTACTAGGAGTGGAAGTGTAGGCTGCCTATCGTTTTTCATGGGACCTGGGATCCAAACTCAGGACCCTCTGCTTTTGAGGCAGAGTCTTAACTCCTGACCCATTTCTCCAGCTCTCAGCATGTATACTTTTTTAAATTTTTTTTTTAATTATTAATTCAACTGTGCGCATGTGCATGTGTGGAACCACGGACGAATTCGTGGACTACCATGGACGCCTCCACCTCTTTCTGCCCCACCATGGACGCCTCCACCTCTTTCTGCCCTGGGATTCACAGACTCCGCCCTACCAGGGCCAGAAGCGCAGGCCGCCCCCGCTTCCGCCTGGCGTCTATACGTGGGATCTGGGATGCGAACTCAGGACCTTCTGCCTGCAAGGCGGAGGCTTAACCCCTGAGCCACCTCTCCAGCCCCAGCATGTATACTTTTATGGATGGTTTTTTAAGAGAAAACATGTGCTCAGCAAATGATTGCACTAGATATCAATGATAAGTGTAATCATGAGTGAGAATGCAGCTCAGCCTTTAGCGACTTAATGAGCTAACAATTTGTGCAGCAGCAACAAACAGCCTTTGGGGTATGTGAGGATGCTAGGGTGGGTAAAGTGAGTGGGAGTCCATGGCGTACCATCTGTAATCTCAGCACTCAGAAGATGGAGGCAGGAGGATTGCTGCCAGTTCAAAACTGAGCTGAACTATAAATTGGTCCTGTATCCAAAAAAGGAGTATGGAGAAGGTTGGTAAGATGGCTTTAGCTCTTATTGTGTAAGCCCAACAACCTGAATTTTATTCCAGAAAGATGAGAGAACCAAATCCACAATGTTGTTGATATAGTTACTCTGCATTGTTGCAGATAAATTCACAACCAAACAGCTTAAAGAAGCAAAGGCTTTGTTTTGGCTTATGATTCTTGGTTGTACATTCTTGTTCAACTTGCCAGGAGGGCTTATACCAACACCAGAAGCTAGAGAACTGGCCACAACATATCCACAGGACCACTGAGAGAGGGACAATCCTTACTTTCAAGACCAACATGTCTGGCCAAGTATACAGAAGAATGCCAACTTCCTTAACCAACTCCCTCCATCTTAATTTATCTGCTCAGGGACTAGTCCTACCCACCATGGGCCAGTCCTTCCCCATCAATTAGACAGTCTTCTACAGGCTTACTCAGAGCTTAACTCAACTGCTAATTCTTTACAAATGTACCTAGAGCTTGAACCTTTAATTGTTTAAAGTTAACGCCTGTATCTAACTATGACAGTTGTCCTCTGATTTCCACCATGCACTCTGACATACATGTGCCCATATAGATATAGACACAATAATAATGCTTAAAAAAATGGTTTTGGTGCTACACGCCTGAGATTCCAGCATTCACAAGGCTGAGATAATCACCGTTGTGTTTGAGATCAGCGTGAGTTGCAAAATGATACCCTTTTTCGAAAAGAAAGGGTTTTTTTTTTTTGATATTTGTTAATGGATTAATGCGTTGTCCTCATGAATTGTGAATAATTTACCTTCTCAGAGTAGTCTGATATCAAATACAATTTTGAAAACTTGCTTTGCAAAGTAAATCTTGGCAGAGCAACAAGGCCTTCCTGTTCATTCTCCACCTCCTTGTTAATTCAGAAAGAGTTCCATGTAGTTCAAGCTAGCCTCCAGCTTGCTATGTAACCAAGGATGACTTTGAACTTCTGATCTTCCTCCAGCTCCCAAGGGCTAGGATTACAGACAAGCACGACCGTGCCTGTTTATTTGGTGCCAGGTATCAAACCCAGACCTTCATGCATGGTGAGCAAGTGCTCTACTGAGCCACATCTCTAGGCATTTCTTTTTGTGTGTGTACCCGTGGAGGCCCAAGGGTGAATGACATCGAGAAGCATCCTGAATTATTCTTACTGCTTCACTTTCGAGTTTTCCAGGCTCTGCCTTCCAGAGCCAAAAGTGCAGACTGCTGCCATTTCTGTCAGCACTTTTACATGGGATCTGGTGATCCGAACTCACATCCTTTTGCTTGTGAGGCAAAGACTTTATCCCTAAGCCATCTCCCGAATCCTGTCTTTTTTTAGTGCTTAATAGGCTAGTGGGGTTGTCAATCTGTTTTACTTTTCGTGAAAATATTTTGTTGAAGCTAAAGCGAATACACCAATTTAAAAATCTGTGGCATTTTATAGTTGTGAAAATAAATGCTAGTTAGAAATTAGCTATATACAGCCAGGCTGGTGGCACATATCTCTAATCCTAGCACTCAGGATACAGAGGATCACTACAAACTTGACTGACTCTGTCTCAAAAAAGTAAATCAGGGTTCAAGATATGGCCCAGGGGTTAAAGTGCCTGCCAAACAAGCAAAAGGACCTTCATTCAGTCTCTTTTTAAAAATGCTGGATGAGGGGGCTGGAGAGGTGGCTCAGGGGTTAAGCCTCCGCCTTGCAGGCGGAAGGTCCTGAGTTCGGATCCCAGATCCCATCTATAGACGCCAGGCGGAAGCGGGAGCGGCCTGCGCTTCTGGTCCTGGTAGGGCGGAGCCTGTGAATCCCGGGGCAGAAGGAGGTGGAGGCGTCCTTGGTGGTTCGCGAATTCGTCCGTGGTTCTACACACACACAGACAGACACACACGCGCACACAGGCATACACATACACGTGCACATACACACGCACATGGTTGAATAAATAATAATAATAATAATAAAAATTTTTTAAAAAAATGCTGGATGAGGGCCAGTGAGGTAGCTCAGTTGGTAAGGTGCCTGCTTACAGATCTGTCAACCTGAATTTGATCTTGGAAACCTACTTGGTGAAAGGAGAGATGTGGCTTCTGACCTCCTGTGCACCGAGGCATAGGTGTACACACCTCTCTCTGTATCTATCCATGGTGTATCTCTCTTGATGTCTCCATAGCTTGTCACTTTTTCTTTCTCTCACCCATAAGTTAATAAAATATTTTTTTAAATGCCAGGTGGCCTGGAAGGTAGAGCTTGGGAATCCCCAGATCAAGCTAGGTAGCCAGAGTAATGATGATCTTTGGGTTTAATTACATACTCATGCTCAAAACAGTAGAAAAGCAGCTGGTTGGAACGAGATAGCTCCATGTGTAAGATGCCTGCTTGCAAACCTGGTACCCTAAGTTGACTCTCCCTAGAATCAAGAACTGACTTCCTGGGCGCCCTAGCCTCTCATGGCACTCCACGGCTGGAATCCATGAGTTCCAACCTTTCTCTTCTCTAATAAACTCTACCTTAATCCTCAAAAAAAAGAACTGGGCTGGAGAGGTGGCTCAGGGGTTAAGCCTCTGTCTTGCAGGCAGAAGGTCCTGAGTTCAGATCCCAGAACCCATGTATAGACGCCAGGCGGAAGCGGGGGCGGCCTGTGTTTCTGGTCCTGGTAGGGCGGAGCCTGTGAATCCCGGGGCAGAGTAAACGAGGAGGTGGAGGCGTCCATGGTGGTTCCCGAATTCATCAGTGGTTCTACACACACATGTACGCACGCGCGCGCACACACACACACGCACAATTGAATAAATAATAATAATAAAAAGACACATACTTTCTTAAAAAAAAAAAAAACTGACTTCCTAAGGTGTCCTCTGACCTCCACCTGTGTGCCTTGGCTTTATGAATGTGCGCACATGCATGCCATGGCTCACAAGTGGAGATTAGAGGACAGCTTTTGGAAGTCAGTCCTGTCCTTCAACCGTGTGAGCTCTGGAGATTGAAGTCAGGTCACCAGGGTTGCAAGTAGGCACTTTACACTGAGTTATTTCTCTGGTGCCCCTGCTCGTTCTCTCAAATAAAATATTAAGAAACAAGAAAAAGAATTCACAATGACTCCTGATAATACCTTCAAGGCCTCCATACACATGCTAATTCATGTGTACCTACCCACACGTGTGCCCACTCAATGTACCATCACCAATAAAAAGTATATGAATTTTTTATTTTTTATTTAATGATGCATACATGAATATAATGAATTTATATTTTCAACCCTTAGTCCCAAATCCCAACATCCCTCCTTTTCCTCTTACAACCCTGTATCTCCCCTGCCAGACTCCCTCCTATTTTCAAATCTTTTTGCTCATGTGACTCACGGTGTTAGATTCATCTAGTCTGTCTTTGATGACATGTGTCTGACATGATTCTTGCTCCAGAAAGCATCCTAGATCAGTGGATATACCATTGAGGAAAGCATCCTCCTTTACTTCCCCAAGTGTATGAATATTTTAAATGATCCCATTGGACAAGATCTGAGTAATGTGGGAAAGGAAAGAGTCCCAGCCCCTATTATTTCCTGTGGCGCAGTCCACTGACTCCCTCTGGACCGAGCAAGTTAGATTGGAAGACGGGGCAATTTTGAGTCAATGATACATCTGAGTCCAGCTCTGTAATTTGCTCATTGACTTGCATATGTTTATATTATTACTAATTCATTAACTTTATTTTTCTGTATGGATGATGAGACTGGCTCCTTTCACATGCTACTTAGTACTCTGCCACTTTTATTTTGTTTTGTTTAGTTTTTTGAGACAAGAGCTCAGTGAGAGGATCTGGGTTATTACAAGCATGCGTCATTACCACACCTGGCTTTTGTATAGGATATTGATGTTAAAATTTGATTGATTGATTCTAGGGATTATAAACCTAGGGCCTGTCATGCTGACAAGTATTATACCACTAAGCTGAGTCCCAGCATGTAACTCAGACTGCCCTTAAACTCATTAAATTTAGGATCTTCATGCTTCCATCTCTTAAGTGCCAGGATTACAGACATGCATTACCATGCCCAGTTTTATGTATACTTAGGATCCGACCCATTGCTTCATGCGTACGAGGCAAGACTCTATGAACTGAGCTACATTCCCAGTCCTTGTTTTAAAGTACTTATTGAGGGCCCATCAAGATAGCTCAGTGGGGAAGGTGCTGCTTGAAAATCTTGAGACTTGTGTTTACTCCATGGAAGTTCCCATGGTAGAAGAGGACTGCTTTTTGAAAGTTTTCCTCTACCCGCACTCCATGGCTTGCGTATGTCTTTCTGTCTATGTGTATGTGTCTCTCTCTCTCACATAAGTTAATAAGTAAAAAATATTTTTATTGATTGGAAATATATTTATTGATGTGGAGTGTTTCATTCTGTCTTACATCGACCATGTGCACTTCTACCATGTGGGCTCCAGGGATCAAGCTCAGATCACCTTTTGCATGCAGACACTTCACTCAGCTGAGCCATCTCGCCAGCCCTTGTTTTTGTTTTTAAAGCAAGATCTCATGTAATCCAGACTGCCATGCAGCTCCTTATGATAGCTGAGTCAGACTTTGAAAACTCCTGACCTGTTTTCACCTCCCCAGTCCTGGGATGCAGGTATATCTTAGCATACTTAGCCAGTGGCTTGCTTTGTATGGCCCAGGCTGACCTCATTTTTAGTAATCTCCCTCCTTCAACCTCTGGAGTCCAGGAGTGAGATCTTTTCATGTGCAAAAGTTTCTCAGTTATGCATACCTGAATAAATTGCTACATTGAACTTCTCTGGGAGCAACGGTGGTGTTTCAGGTGTTGGAGATTTAGAGTGCTTGCCTAGTAAGCATGCAGGACTAGATTTGGTTTCCTGTATCAAAAAGTGGGGGAAGTATTTCATGCTCTCTTGTATCAACATACTTACATTATATGTATCTCAGAAGGTGTGTTGAATGAAAACCCAGCAATAGGATGGGAGGCCATGGACATGAGTGTAATGTGTTGATAAGGTTTTTCTCTTCCACTTGTAGGATCTGCTAAATGAGGCAAAGCAGAGACTCAGCAAGGTGGTAAAAGATACAACCAGATATCAAGTGCTGCTGGATGGACTGGTCCTCCAGGTATGCTTATGCCCAGTCTACCACATACAGCCACAGTAAGCATTAAGAAGGGCTCTTGAAGGCTCCATTTTTCCACCTTATCTTCTTTTTCTTTCCTTCTTCCTATGTCTGCAGCATGTGCTGCATAGGATGACAGTGTCTGCCTGGATGGGACTTCAGGCATGCTGCTGTTTTGTAACATCTTTACTAGTCCTTCATAATTCTGGTCAGATTTGCCTTCAGCCTACAGCTTTACACTTCCCTAATCTGACTTTACCTCTAAAATGCTTTAGTATTTTTAATACTTTGTTAAATCCTGGGGACATAGCTCAGTAATAGAAATACATCACATGCCTAGCATGTGTGGGGCCCCTGATTTCAATCTCCCTACTACATAAAAGAAAAAAGAGGTTGCAGTTGCTTGCTGTGGGCTTAGTCCTTATTTTACACGTTAATCCAATGTGTTCGTGATCTGGTTGACAGGACTCCATGAGTCTGGGCTTGGCCACCAGAGCTCTGGGTCTCTGTCTGGTTTTTAATACCATTTCTTCTCTGTGTTCCTCATATTGTATCTGTATCTTCAGGGAGCTACCAGGCAACATTTTTTCTTACTTGGTAAAAGAACTATTGGAATATTTTACTGTTGTTTTCTTTGTCGTTTGCATTTTCCACTAATAGAATTTGATGTTTTCTTACAGGGCTTGTACCAGTTGTTGGAGCCCCGAATGATTGTGCGTTGCAGAAAACAAGACTTCCCTCTGGTGAAGGTAAAATTTTGAAGATATTTATTTATTTATCATTTATTTATTTATTTATTTAAAGTGGGGGGGCTGACAAAATGGCTCAGCAATAAAAGCACCTACACTCAAACCTGGTGACCCAAGTTTGATCCTTGAACACATAGAAGAGTACGGACTTCTGAATGGTGTCATCTAACCTTACATGTACGCTGTGGCATGCATGGACCGACTTTTGTCTCTCAGGTTATTAAAAATATAAGGGGGGGGCTGGGAATGTGGTTGAACTGGTAGAGTGCTTGCTTAGCATGCAGAAGGCTCCAGTATTCAATCCCTTAGGCGTGATGGTGTACACCTGTAATCTTAGCGCTCAGGAGGGTCAGGAGTTGAAGGTTGGAGGCCAATCTAGAGTACATGAGACCCTGAAACCCTGCATCAAGAAAATAATTTAAGGGGCTAAAGAGATGGCTCAGGGGTTAAGCCTTTGCCTCACAAACAGAAGGGCCTGAAATTGGATCTCACATCCCATGTAAAAACATCAGGTGGGAATGGTGGTGGCCTGCATTTCCAGCCCTGGAAGATGGAACCTGGAAAATTCTAGAGTGAAGCAATAAGGTGGTAGAACAACCCAGGATGATTCCTAATTGTTACCCTTGAGCCACCACAGACAGTGGTGCTCTGTGATACACACACACACACACACACACACACACACACACACACACACACACACACACACACACACCCTCCTCACACCACAGGACACATTGGCACCTACCCCACACATGCAAAAAAAAAAAGACCAGACGACAGCTGAACTTTAGTGGTAGACTGCTGACCTTATATGCTCGAGATCTTGAGTTCAACTCCAGTACCACAAGTCAGGGAAGAACCATGATGAAATACGTGCACTAGTAGGTACTAGCTCAGAGTTGGACTTGGTCACATTCTTTTTTTTTATGTATTCAATTG
This sequence comes from Typhlomys cinereus, assembly GCA_023101885.1. NCBI lineage: Eukaryota > Metazoa > Chordata > Mammalia > Rodentia > Platacanthomyidae > Typhlomys > Typhlomys cinereus. Next base: position 8,403,886 of record JALPQD010000040.1, on the reverse strand, counting down.
TGCGTGTATGTGTGTGTGCGAGCGTGTAGAACCACAGACGAATTCGGGAACCACCATGGACCACCTCCACCTCCTCTTTGTTTACTCTGCCCCGAGATTCACAGGCTCCGTCCTACCAGGACCAGAAACACAGGCCGCCCCCGCTTCCGCCTGCCGTCTATATATGGGATCTAGGATCCGAACTCAGAACCTTCTGCCTGCAAGGCAGAAGCTTAACCCCTGAGCCACCTCTCCAGCCCCCTTGGTCACATTCTTATAGTCTTAGTTTCTCTGGGGACTAAGGCTAAAGTATTAAGCCCAGGAATTTAGAGGTTAGCAAGACTCAAAACAAAAACCAAAGTTGTACATATCTATAGTCCCAGCACTTAAAGACCAGGCAAGAGGTTAATGGGTTGGAGACCATCCTGAGTTACATAGTAAAATCATTCATTGGAAAAACAAAATAAAAGCAAAAGGGAAAAACCACCATGTGTGCCTAAAAATATAAAAATAGCAGCTCAACCATGTGAATACAGTTGCAAGCTAAAATTTTAACTATGTCTGTGGTTTCATTTCATTTCCTTCTTCCTTTCTCTTTATTTTATCCTTCATTTCCATTTCTTTCTTTTATTCTTTTTTAATATATTTGAGGCTGGAGAGATGGCTCAGAGGTTAAGACTCTGTCTCGCATGTAGAAGGTCCTGAGTTCAGATGTAGAAGGTCCCGAGTTCAGATCCCAAGTCTCATGTAAAAATGCCAGGCAGAAATGCAGCACCTACACTTCTGGCTCTAGTGAGCAGAGCCTGAGAAATCTCAGAGCTAAGCAAGAAGGCGGTAGAATCAATCCTTGGTTATTTGAGACGGGGAGAGAGAGAAAGCATGCACATGTGCATGAATTCCACAGCACATAGATGGATGCCAGAAAACAACTTTTGATTTAGAAGTCAGTTCTCTCTATGGGAATGGAACCCGAGTTGCCAGGTTTGCAAGCAGACATCTTACTTGTTGAGACATCTTATCAGCCTCCTCATTTCTTTCAACTGAGTCTCATTACTATAGCCCAGATAGCCTAGAATTCTCTGAATGAGTACTTTCTTCCCATTATGAGAGCATTGCAATTTCAAAGTTCTGAAGTCAGATATTAACACAGGTGTACCTCCTGGCCTGGAGTGCAGACAATGCCCTCATAGGACAGCCTACTGTCAGACATTCGGGCATGACCTTTTTAAATACAGTTATACATCAAAGAAGAACGTGGTATAGAAAAGGGGCAAATCAGGATATGTTCCTGATGTTCCTCTTGTGGGTTTTTTGCTCTTTTGCAAGGATGTGAAATCTAATTGTCTGAATTCCATTCAGACTTTTGAGGAAGTGCCATACGGTGTTGCAGGCATTTGTGTTGGTTTACATTCTTTCCCACAGTGCACAAAAGTTCTGATTTCTCGGTGTCCTTGTCAACACTGTATTCTTTCTCATTTTGTTTATTTCTTTATTTTGACAAGCTTGTATATGGTGTTTCTTGGTTGTGTATTCCTTCCCAACCTCTATTTTATTACAGTAGTTGACCTGGGGGATGTGAGTTGACTTGACTCCTCTGTGCTTGTTCCCATGCCTACTTTTGCAGCTGCCACATTGAGCTCAGGCCAGCAGCCAGATTTGTCCTCACACACTGCTGATTCCCCCATTGTCCTGTGCCACATCTCACAGCTGGTATCTGCCTCGTAGTCTCTGGTGTGCCCAGCCAGCTGTCCAGCCATGGAGTCTCTGTAGATGCTGCCTATGTCTCTCCTCCGCGTGTTCAAGCTTTCCTTTGATCTCATTTTCCCACGGTGGAGGCACCATTTTACATCCTTATTTGTGCAGTTTTGGGGGGGGGGACTTGCTATGTATTTTCTACTAAAACCTTTCATTATTTTCTGTTTTTCAGGCTGCAGTACAAAAGGCAATCCCTATGTATAAAATCGCCACTAAAAAAGATGTCGATGTTCAAATTGATCAGGAGGCCTACTTGCCTGAGGACATGTAAGGAGTGTCTTATTAAATCTGTCTTCTCACGGGAGAACAGACTTAGCCCTGGGCCTTTTTGAAAGGGTTTTACACGGGGAGCAGTATTGGGGGTCCCTGAGCAGCAGAGCCCATACTCTGAGTTTGCTCTCCAGCACCAAGAAAAGTGTTTTCTTCAGTGGGGTCCTCAGTCAGTGGTCTGCTCCCTTGTTATCAAGTGCATCTCCATAAACCTTGCTTATGGTTAGTCCATTCAGCTTGCAAGGACATTTGTACTTCGCTGGCTAAGCTCAGGTGTCTGTGGGATATGCAAGAAGATAATCCTTCTAAGTAGTTGTTGGAGTTGAGAAATGATTTACACAACAATCTTCCAGTCAGATAACAGTGGAATTCCTTTTTTAATTTCTTCCTGACATATGTGTACGAATGTTTGCATAAGTGTGGACATATGTGCACATGTATGTACTTGTATGTGGAAGCCTGAAGTGGACATCAGGTGTTTTCTTCAGTTGTACTTCATTTTATTATTAGGACAGAATCTTTATTAAAAAGCCATGTAAAAGCTGTTAGACTGGCAGGGTATGGAAGCTCACACTTAAATGACTGATGCAGGAGGATAAAAAATTTGAGGCCAGGTTAGCCTTTATCCTGTCTCAAAAAACAATAGGAAAGAAAAAAAATAAACTGAATTTAAGGAGTACCACCTGGAACATCCTTATTCCTCCTTCCCTTATTATCTTCAGGTGACCAAAATTCTGGGATTTTAGCAAAAAAGTTTTTGAAGAATCTAGACTGTTTAGAAAGCCCAAAAAAGAGTGAACCAAAAAAAATGGGAAAATGTAAGAAAGAAAAACATTGAGGCCATTGTTCACTGGAAATTTCCAAAGAAAATTAGTGATAATCTTCTCCAAGACTGGCAATGTCTGCACTCAGGGGAAAGACAAGAAGAGTGTTTGTGCGTTCAGAGCCAGCCTGCTCTGCATAGTGAGTTCTAGGCCAGCCAAGATTACAGTGAGGCCTTCCTTACCTCAGAACAAGTGACAGAGGCTTGTGGTATGTGCCTGTAATTCCTGTACTTGGGAGGTGGAACCAGGAGCTCAGAAGTTTCAAGGTCAGTATGAGCAACATAAGATGCTGTATAAAAAGCTTTTCCCAGTCTTTCTCTGATAGCCTGCCTATTTTAATAATTGGTTGGATAAATTTCATTTTTTGTGACTCTGTATAATACACTTGATCTGTTTGCCTCTTAGGTACTGAGAGACTTTGAGAGACCAGGTGTCAGAAAGAAGGTATAACTAGAAGCAGGATGTTGAGAGGGAGTGTGACGAGGTGTTGAGCCAGTGAGAAATAGAGACATTGTGTCATCTGTCCTCCCTGCCACCATAGCCTGCAGATGTCACTTCACCAGACTGTCGATGTGTAAATGGATGATGAGTGAACCCAGTTTCTGACTCTTGGAGAGAGCTCCTATAAGCATGAATCATGTTTCGCAGTCAGTATTTACAGAGTTTGCAGCCAGTGTGAACAGTAAATTATCCCAGCTGACTAGTTGAGCCCGTCACCGTGTGTGCTGCACATATCTAGGTGCCTTGTGCCGAGGGAGTGGTACAGATCACATGCATGCATCTTTCTCTAACCTCTTATTCCTGTGTTCCTTGTAGAGCTGGTGGCGTTGAGGTTTACAGTGGGGATCGCAAGATAAAGGTTTCCAACACCCTGGAAAGCCGGCTTGACCTCATAGCCCAGCAGGTAAACATAGGAGGCTGCTTGCCATCTGCTTAGCTGCTGGTCAAAAGCTGTAGACAACACAGCTCCTTTCACTGGTGTTTCAGTGTGCCACTCCATATTTTTTGACATTATCTTACAAAGTGAGGATTTCACATAGCAGCAGCATTCATTAGGAGACATTTTCTGCAAGGAGGAACTTGGGGTTGGAACTAGGCTTTTGTTTATCAGATCTGCAATGTGTGTGTCTGTAAACAGCTGGTTGTGCTACCTGGAGCTCCCCCACCCCACCACCAGGAATGGTGATGCTAATGTAAATAATACTTGTTCAAGGCTACTGGTTTTTAGGTTTCTAGATGTACACATTGAACTCTAGGAAACAAACTTGGAAATTTTCACTTGTTTTTAAATGCTGGGCCCTGGAAATGTAGTAGTCAGTGGCCAGGCAGCTACCATAATGCTCTGATGAGGCGATACTGTTCATACATTCATCTTCTCTCCTTGGTCACATTGTAACAGTGATGATTTTAGGTTGTGTGTGTGTGTGTGTGTGTGTGTGTGTGTGTGTGTGTATGTATCAGAGGGCACTATGTGTCCCTGTGGAAGATCAAGGGTGACTTTGGGAATCATCCTGGATTGCTTCTACTTCCTTCTTGCTTTGCTCTGGGATTTCCCAGGATTCATCCACTGAGGCTGGAAATGCAGGCTGCAGCCATTTCCGCCTGACATTTTTACATGGGACCTGGGATCTGAACTCAGGACCTTCTCCTTGGGAGATAGAGTCTTAACTCCTAAGACATCTCTCCAGCCCTTTAGGTTGTTTTTGATCCCTTTGTGAGCTGCTGGTATTAACCCACAGTTGTCGCTAGTTAAATTACTCTGACACAGCACAACAGCTGAAAGGACAGGTTTGATTTCCTTGGCTTTGTGATCTGCTCCCCATCCCCCATGGAAGTTTGTGACTGTCTACATATAGATGTGCAATTCTGGACAGGTCCCTAACTGAGGTGCTTAATTATTGAATTGTTTTCTTCACAGATGATGCCGGAAGTACGAGGAGCCTTGTTTGGTGCAAATGCCAACAGGAAGTTTTTGGACTGAGCCTTAGAGCTTCAGTTTGTCCAGTGCTGTGTTTGTGAAGCCAGATCTTCTATGTAGCTTCCTCTTCTGTTCTAACACTGCTCTGTGGTAATCAGTGGAGACCCTGTGTAGCTAATGCCCTTAATTAACAGCCTAATTGTTAACAATGGGAGGTGGCCTCTTGGTGTGGTCAGGAGCCCGGCCCAACTCCTCTGACCTCTGCTCTATGCTGGTTCCATAGCAGGAAATAGTGAACATGACCTTCACCAAGTACCTGCTCTTTCGCTGCTCTAGTCTAGAGGGTGTCGTGCATGCTTTGGTGTAAAGTGCATGTGGCACCTTCATCCCTCCCAGCATCTCTAGCTTCGATATTACCGTTTGGACCTAGAAGTTTTCCTTATCTGTAAATGTGATTTAAAGTCTAAGCCAGTAATATTCTTTATTTATTAAAAGGTTTATGTGGATTTAGTCGTCGTTTCTTTTTGTATGAATGTAGCATATACATGTATCTGTGCTCCTTTGGAGGTCAGGAGGGCTTTGGGTGTCCTCCTGCTTTGTCATTGTCCACCATATTCCTTTGAACCTGTAGCTAGTCTGTCTGGCCAGCAAACCTGTTTCCATCCTATACAATGCTTGGCTTCCAGTAGTGTGTGTGTGTTTGGTGCTGGGATCCAAACTGAGGTCTTTGTGCCTGTGCGTCAAGCACTCTTTCTTTCTCTCCAGCCCCTTAGTTATAATTTCCTGTGTGAGAGACTGTAATTTTATTTCGTTTTTTGTTTTTGTTTTTTTTAATGTGGGACCTGGAATCCGAACTCAGAACCTTCTGCTTGTGAGACAGAGTCACAACCCCTGAGCCATCTCTCCAGGCCCCGAGACTGTAATTTTATGATATGAGGTGAAGTTCCTCTGGGCACACAATGACGTGCACCTATAGTCCCAGCTACTCAGGCTGAGGCAAGACAGCTTGAGTCCTGAGTTTAGGGCTAGGTTGGGCAATGTAAGACTCCATCTCCAAGTAAAATGAAGAGTTCTTACCAAGGAACCTAGAGAAGAAATATTTTCTAGATCCCTGCTTTTTTATACTTCTCAGCTTCGTGTCTGCTCAGTTACTCGGTTACTGCTGGGATCCAATACTGTAACTCAAGCAACTTAGAGGAGAAGGGTTATTTTGGCTTACAGTTCCAGAGGGAATAGAATCCATCATGGAGGAGAGTGCATGGTAGCAGGCAGGTAAGGCATGATGACAGAAGCAAGGGTTACCAAACTCAAGGCCCAGCCCCAAATGACTTACTTCTCCCCATACTCCATCTCCTAAAGGCTCTACAACCTTCCAAAACAGCACCACCAATGGAGGACCAGTTACTGAAACGCATCAGCCTGTGAAGGACATATGTGTTCACACCACAAGATCTCTGGAGCTTTTTTTACTAATTCATCTCTGTAGGTTCTTTCCAGCCTTTAACAGTCTGTGCGCATCACCCACAGGTATTGAGTTATACTTGTTATATATCAGCATGTGCGATGCTAAATAATGCTGGAACCCAGGTCCTCCTCCATGGGAAGCCCGTGTTCTACTGAGCTGCACCAAAACTTACAGGTCATGCAGCCTTGTTGAAGAAAGTTTTGTTTGGAAAAGTGGGGGAAAAAAGTAAGTCTTGAGGGATGTTTTTTCTTAGTATAAATCCCTCCACACCTCCATTCTTTTCATTATCCTTAGCTAACTGCAGAGAGCAGGGGATTTTCTGGTTTTTGTTTTTGTGTTTTTGCTTTGTGTGTGTGTGTGTTATGTAAGTGTGGAATACATGTGCGGAGGTCAGAAAACAGCTTTGTGTAGGCTGTTCTGCCTTTAAGTGTGTTCTAGGGATTGATCTTGGGTCATAAGGCTTGTGCAGCAAGCACCTTTACCCCCTGAGCTGTCTAGCTGGTCCATTTTTTTGTTTGTTTAACAGGGTCTCATATAGGCCAGGATGACCTTAGAGGGGTTCAGGATGACCTTGAACTTCTGATCCTCCTGTCTCTACCTCTGAGCACTGTAATTACAAAGATTTGTCACCATGCCCAGCTTTATGCCAGTGCCAGCTGGGGCTTCATGCATGCTAGATGAGTATTCTGCCAACTGGGTTATGCTCTGCCCTGGACAGCTGCATTTTGGTTGGGTCTTAAAAGCCCACATGGTGGAAGGAGAGAACTGACTTCTGAAGGTCGTCTGCTGATCTCCACTCTCCATTTTCACCCTCTCTTTCTTCTCTACTCCCCCCTCCCAATAAATAAAACCACCCAAACAGGTACTAATATTTGTAGTATTTATTTGAAAGAGGGAGCTATGGGGAGGCGGGCGGGCATGTGCATGCATGCCATGGCACAAGGGTGGAGAGAGGGTACAGAGGACAACTTTGAGAAGTCAGTTCAGGCACCTCCTTACCAACTGGTTTCTTGCCAGCCCAATACTATATTGTTACGCACAGGTGGTTAGGACCTCTGAATGTCCCTGGTAAGCAGTACCTTAAAGGTTTCATAAAGGAGACAAGGGTTGTACTCACTGATGAAAATCAGGTTGTTTCTTAAGAGACCGAGGTAGCACTACAAGTTAGAGGCCAGCCTATGGCAGGAGTCTGGGACGCCTTCTAGAGAGCAGAGTGTGACTTGGCGTGGTTCTCCTCGGCACCACTACTCGAGTGTAGGGCTAGGGGTGGCTCTAAGCAAGGGAAGTGTGATCACTTGAAACACTTTAAAATGCGCTCTCCGATGCCGATGAAATAGACACCCTGGGCAATCCCGAAGAGGGGTGCTATGACAAGGGCCCTGCACCCTGCGCCCTTCATGAAGGCAGCCGGTCCCTCCTGAATCCAGAGCTTCCTGTGAGAAAGAAGAGTCGTTGAGCTGAGGGCCAGGAGGGTGGTTCTTACCCATGACTCCTTCCTGGGCTTTGCTTTCTTTTTCTGTTCAGAATCTCAATATATAGTGCAGGCTAGAACTCCCTCTGAAACCTAGGCTGGTCCCAATTTCAGTCAGGTGTGAGACACAGCTTTTTAATTTTGGAGGCAGGGACACTGGTTCAGGATGATTTAGAACTTGTGACCCTCCTGCCTCAGCCTCCCAAGTGCCAGGATCACAGGCATGTGTCTGCACACCCCACTTTCTAGAGCATCTTCCTTAGTGGTAAGAGAGTGGGAGGGCACTATTTGGCAAAGTCTAACTGGAATCACTGGGCAACGGGGTAAGGGGTTGTTGAGCAGAGACTCGTGGGGAAGAAAACGGCTTCTGTTTTCTCTGAAAGGCGAGAGACGGGCAGATTCCAAAGCAACCCAAGTCTGGGAGCCAGGTGGGTCTTGAGCTGGTGTGTGGTGCTGGGCTCACCTGGCACAGTCGGCAACCCCATTGTACGTGTCCTCACCCAGGCCTTTCTTGAGGGTTTGGATTCGGGTTTTCAGAACTAAATCAAGAACAAGTTAAAACACTAGTGAACACCTTGCATTTGTTGTCTTCTGGATAAAGCTATGGGTTCCCTGTAGACCCAGGAGATGTGAGGCCAGTTGTGGGCTGCGTGTGCGGTGGAATGCACCTTCTTCCTCGCGCCTCCCTCCCCTCCCCTCCAGTCAGCTAATCCTGCTGCTGGTTGCTGTGGGTTAGGCTGGGCTCTAAGCATAACACATTTCTTTCCCTCTGTCTCTGGGTCAATCTTTTCACAGTGTCGGCAGCCACAGCCAAGACTCCACAGGGAAGAAAAGCAAGGGCAGTCCCTGGAGGATGACGGGAGGGGCATCCTGGAGCTGAGGAAGTGACAGGGCGTGACATCCTCAGCCGCCTTCTATGAGGGTCAGTGGCGGGAGCTGAACACCACCGGTCAGGACTGGAGCTGTGTAATCGGCATAGACCTTGCACGCCCAACGAGCACACTTGGCCCTTGAACCCCAGAATCTGGCCCCACACCTACCGTCCAGAGGGGTGACAGCAGTGGCAGCCACTGAGCCTGCAGCACAGCCCGCCAGGAAGGAATGCATGAAGGGGGCCTTTCCTGAGGACTCGCTGACCCCGAGCAGGTGCAGGTGGGCGAACAAGGGGAAGTAGATGATGGAGAAGGGGATGTCTCTGCAGGAGAGGAAGAAGGAGGTGTATCCCCAACACACAGGTGCACACACACACACACACCAAAAACACACAGCCAGCCTTCCCCAGGAGCCAGGGACCCCATGGCAGTGCAGGGCGAGAGGTGTCTGCATCTGTCTCTCACCCCAGCCTCTCAGCTGCCTGCTGCCTCCTGCGGTCTGCAGATGAGGAGCTGCCCACGGAGTCTAGTTCAAGATGTTTAACCAGGTGAGTGTGGGAGAGACCACCTGTGCGCACACTACTGCGCAGGGATTCTCAGGCGTAAGACACCCAGTACTTGGGTCTGTAACAAAAGTCGGAGCCTACAGCTTTAATGAAGCCCTTCTTGACCACAGGAACCCACTGGAAGCATGGGCACAGCCTCCCAACAGGGGCCTGAACAGGCCAGGACGAATACGGGGGCCCATTGCTTCTAGGCTCTGTACCCCTCCTTCCCCTCACACCCCAGGAATCTGCCCGTGGCCCGTGTCAGGGCGAGGGACTCACCTGAGGAGGGTGGCTCCCAGGCCCCTGTACAGACCCGCCAGGCCTTGAGTGCGGAACAGCTCCCGGGCGATGAGGGTGGCAGAGGGGCGCCTGTGGGTGGAGGCTGAGCCCGTGCTGTATGGCCGGGAGGCAGGAGGGGCTGAAGTGGAGCCCTGATGGCAGACGGCTGCAAGGGAAGGGAGGCCTCATGGGCACCGAGCTCAGCAGGTGCCCGGGGACGTGGCTTCCAGCTCCTGCCTTGGACAGCTCCGAGGAAGAGTGACACCTCAACTTGAATCCTGCGTTTCATCCCATGTCCGGAGCATTAGTTGCGGCTCTGGGGCAAGCTTCCTCAGGCACAGCCAAGGCGCTGGCACTAAAGGGGCTCCTGCCTGTCCACTCCCCAGGCTGGAACTTCAGCTGCCCACCTCTCGCCTCCTGGCTGCCCTAGTCTCCCACTGAAACTTTTAATCCCCCTCCCATTTGGAAACCATCTGAGCCCCTGCAGGCAGCTTCATCCTGTGAGCACGGGCAGAATTCTTTTTGTCTAAAATTATCTTCGCTAGTCTTTTAGAGTCGCCTCCTCCCTATGCTCTGGTACCAGGGGGCAAAATCCTTTGTTATTTCTTTGTGAACTGACATGTGGTAAGTTCAGCATCTAGTAATTAGGCTGGGCATGGTGGTGCACACCTATAAGCCTAGCACGTGGAAGGCTGAGGCAGAAGGATTACTGTAAGTTCAAAGCCAGACTGGGCAATACAGTGATTTCCAAGCCAGCCTGAGCTACAAAGTGAGAACTTGTGGCAAGAAAAAGAAAGAAAGAAAGAATAAGATCTATTAATATAGGGCTGGAGAGGTGGCTCAGGAGCCTCTGCCTTGCAGGCAGAAAGTCCTGAGTTCGGATCCTAAACCCCACGTATAGACACTGGGCGGAATCGGGGGCAGCCTACGTTTCTGGTCCTGGTAGGGTGGAGCCTGTGAATCCCTGGGCAGAGTAAATGAGGAGGTGGAGGCCATCCATGGCGGTTCCCAAATTCGCCCATGGTTCTTCATACACACACACACACACACACATACACCCACATGCACACATGCACAATTGAATAAATAAAAAAAAATTAAAAAAGATCTATTAATATAGCTTGATTTTTTTCCTGAGTATATAAAATACATGCACTTAAAATGTGAGTGAAGAGTTAGTGAAGTGGCTCAGTGGGTAAAGGTGCTTGCTGCCAAGGCTGATGTCCTGAGTTTAGTCCCCAAAGCCTACATGGCAGAGGGAGAACTGACTCCTGCAAGATGTCTCTCAAGAGTTCAAGGCCAATCTAAGCAACATCATGAGACCTGGTCTTCAAATAAAATGAGCTGGGATGGAGCTCAGTACGAAAGCACTTGCCTAACATGAGCGAGACCATGAGTTTGACCCAGCACAAGACAGAACAAATCATTGTTAGCGGTGCTTTGTTTGCTAAGAGGAAATGATTCCCAAGTCATGTTCCAACTTTGCTTAGGATCCAGCAAGGCGATAGAGCAAGGTAGTTTATTACACACATTTTCTCTCTTTTCTTTTAAGGCAAGGTAAAGTTTTTATGTAGCCCAGGCTAGCACCTGGGATGAAGCTCAGTGGAAGAGGGCCTTCCTAGTGTGCTCAGGGGCTGAGGTCTGGTCCCCAGATCTGGGGTGGAGGGTACAGAGAGAGAAGGAATGTTTGAAGTGAAAAACTGGATCTGTACTTGCCAAACGAACAGTTTGTACGATTTCCTGTGGGAAATCCCAAGGGAAGGCAGTCAGGAAGAACTGTGTGCAGATAGGTATATCACACAGCCCACGCTGAATCTGAGTCATGTCCCGACCCCACCTCCTGAGTGCTGGAGTTACAGGCATGTCCCTCACACTGGCTTGTAAACACATTGCCTTAGAAATCGTATCTAACTGTAGGTTTCAAGCAACTAGCTTCAGCGTTCCTCATTGTCACACTGTCATGTCAGATGTACAGGATTCAAAAGAGAGCTTGAGATGTTGTCGGGCAGGGAGTGCTTGTCCAACATGAGTTAGCTTGGGTTCAATCACTAGCAGTAAAAAAAAAAAAAAAAAAAAAAAAAAGTTTCAGGAGAGTCAGGTGTGGGTGACACAGTGAAACTCTGTTTCACACACACACACACACACACACACACACACACACACACACAACTTTGTGACTATTAGAACACACCCACACACATGTATATTAGAACTCCTTGCCCATGATGAAAAGTTAACATGACAGGCTCCTCTTGCAGCCAGTGATGCCGTGGGACTTTCCAAGGCCTAACTTTTATCCTTCCTGCAGCTGCTTAGGCTGGTCTGACCTAATCTGGAGCTGAGTTGAACATGCGCATCTGAACTGAGGGCAGGAGGGCACCCGGGGATCCACACTGGGTACATTGTACGTTCGCTTATTTAACTCAGACATTATGGAGCCCTTGAGGAGAGGCCTCTGTCTCTTCTACAGACAGCCCCAGTCCTTACTTTATGCACGATCCCTTCAGTATTCTGTTTCTTAGAGACCAAGAGGACCAAGATTTTGAAAAGGGTTTCTTCCTCTTTGGAGGAAAACCAAAAGAAAAAGATGTTCTCTCTCTCTCTCTCTCTCTCTCTCTCTCTCTCTCTCTCTCTCTCTCTCTCTCTCCCCTTGCTGGTTTCAAGCTTCCTCTGAGGCCCAGCATGACTTGAACGCCTAATGCTACTGCCTAAACTTTTCCATGTGCTGAGATTACAGGCATGCACCACCACACTATTTATTTAGCCAGTTAGTTATTTTGGTTCCATGGGTGGAACCCAGGAGACTTCCTTACACACACTAAGCAAATGCTCTACACCTGAGCTATGTCCTTGCTCCTATTTCTTCTTTAGAACACCTAGTCTGCCCGTCAAGGTGCTAGGATGGCAGTATGAAGTAGAGGTCACTCCCTGCCAAATGCAGGCTACCATTTCCGCTACTTGATCTGGAGCTAAAGGTGCTGAATGGGGTAGTTATGACATATGAGCATCTGCCAACCCAGAAGGCTGAAAGCCTGGGAAGTAGGGTAGGCAGCGTGTGGGACCTGCTAGACCACAGCCTCTCGGATGCCACATGAAGTCGGGATGTGCCTCACCCAAGCGCCCAGCATCCTGCAGCTGAATCTTGAGCATTTCCATGGGACACGTAACCACCACCTGGCAGATGCCAGCCCCACACCCGGCCAGCATCTCCATCTTCAGGTTCCGCTGTGCCCTGTGGGACCAGGAATCCAGCCCTTCAGTCTAGGAGCGTGCCTGACCCACCCTGCCCACCTACCTTCCCTCAGTGGTCTGAGCTCTAAGGATGTCGCCCTGGGATGCTGCCCACCCACTCAGACAAATAACCACCTGACCCTCTCTGCTCAACCTTCTTGAAGCTCTAAGACTCTGAAGTCGAATTTCTTATTTATTTATTTTGGAGACAGGGTCTTGCTATGGAGCCCTGGCTCACCTAGAACTCAGCTTCAAACTTGCTCCTGCAACCTTGTCTCAAAACAAACAAAACTCACCAGCCAGTTAATAAGTATATCTGCAATACATTCTATATCTTCCATATTCCTGGACATTCTGTCTCTTCCAAATTATTCTGGCTCACACTCCCCCTCCCTTTCTCTGTGTGCACATATTTATAAAGATGCAGATAAGTAAACTGAGGCATATTTGCGATCCTTACACCCCCCCCCAAACATAGACACAGTCTGTGTCCCCCCCACCTCAGGGTGTTCGTACCCGTCTTCCATGAGCAGCTGCCGGAAGAAGTCATTGGCCGCCAGCTTGATGGCCTTCTCTGGAGTGACCAAGGTGAGGTTTACCGCAGCGCCTGGGGGAGAGAGGTGAAGAAAAAAGCTGAGGTCGCCCCAGAAGTAACAGCTCCCTGTACCACAGAGCACCCCCACTCCAGTCAGGTGAGGTGCTAGAAGGAAGGGGTCTTTGAGAATCAGATGGGCCTTCTTGACCCGTTTTATTGAAACAGAAATCTTTCATTCCCTCTGTCTGACAGAGGTTCCTTTTACTAATTTATTTTTTTTCTTTCTGAAGTCTTGCTGTGTAGCCCAGGATGACCTGAAATTCCATCCTCTTGCCTCCTGAGAGACTGTGGGTTAGCTCCAGAGCACACTGGAACCTAGGCAAGCTGTCTATGGGCTGAGTTATACATCCAGCCCCTTTCCTCTGTGTGTGTGTGTTTGTGTGTGTGTACATATCAGAGGGCACTTGTGTGTGTGCCTGCGGAAGCTCAAGGTGACATTGGGAATCATCCTGGATTGCTCTACCTCCTTATCACTTTGCTCTGGGGGTTCCCAGGCTCTGCCTTCCAGAAGTTCAGGCTGCTGCCATTTCTGCTCAGCATTTTTACATGGGATCTAAGATCTGAACTCAGGTTCTTCTGCTTCTGAGGTAAAAAGGTTTTACTCCCTGAACCATTTCTCCACCCACTTTTGTGGTTTTTTGTTTGTTTGTTTGTTTGTTTGTTTAAGTAGAGTTTATTAGAGGAGAGAGAGAACGGAAGTCATGGACGTGAAACCGTGAGGGGCAAGGGCTCCCTAGAAAGCTCATGGAATCCATGAGGGGCAAGAAGCTGGAAAAGAACTCACGGACTCCAGACATGGAATGTCATGAGGGGGAAGGGTGTCCCACTTTTGTGCTCTTTATGGATGCACTTTTATGAGTGCACCTGTCCAGTTAACATGGTTTATTTTTTTATTTTTTTCTCTGAGACAGAATCGCATGCAGCCCAGGCTGACTGAGGGGCTTTGAACTCAATACGTGGCCGAGGATGACCTGGAACTCTTGCTCCTCCTGCCTCTACCTCCCCAGCACCATGATCACAGACGCGGACCACTGTACGCGGCTAGGCAGCCATCCTGTTCTGTCCTGCGGACATCTCCCGCTTCTGCCTGAGCACGAGCTGAGGATGGGGCAGGTTCCTTCCTCCAGGGTGCCAGCGCTGAGGCCCGTATGTTGGCTCTGGCATAGCATGTCTCTCAGCGCCAGCCTCTGGCCTTGTCACAGATGGGGACACGTGTCCCAGGACACTGCGGCTGTGTGGAATCACGCGGCCTGGAGAGCACTGTCCATCATTCCCGGTCTGCATTGTACTTGCCTGTCCTGTTCCTTCCTCGGGGAGAAGCAGAGTGATGGTGGCTGGGGATCCTGGCTCTTGCCATGGCTTGGCCAGGCACTTTCCTTACAAAACCCCTCAGCTGAAACTGCTATGTCTATCTTGACAGCTCGCGTAAGCTCTGCTGACCAGGGTCACAGGGCACTTTGGGCCTCATGCCAGTAGCTCCCGGCCATAGAGGACACCCGTGCTGGTGGACTGCAAGCTCATACGCCCACAGACTGTCTGCACTGGGCTCCTGCTGCCTGCACTACAGGGCTTGATCAGTGCAGGTGCCCACCTCGGTACATGCCCAGGAAGCCCTCTGCACGCGCCGTCTTCACCAGGCAGTCTATCCTAGAAGCAGAGGCGGAAAAGGAAGTTAGTAGTGACCAGAGGTCCCATTCCTGGACATATATCGATGGCTTTCTCCCCCAGGTCCCTCTCTGGGCTTTTGCACCCTCCCTGAAGAAACAACACGGGTCTCAAACCCCTCCCGAGATCCTCTGGGTCCTTACCACCCCCAACTAATGTTACATTCCCTGGGCACGTGCACACACACACACACACACACACACACACACACACACACACATCCCACCAATGCCTACATTCTTTTGGACCCCCCATCAATATCTTCATTCCTTCGTACCCCTCACCAATACCTACATTCCTTTGTACACATCTTTTCCCTGCTGATTCTGCAGGCGAGTCTTGGCAAGGTCAATGGGGAACACGCAGGTCACCCCCACCAGTCCAGCCACACCTCCATTGATGAGTTTTGCAGTGATGCTAGACCAGGGAGAGGAAAAAGGTGGTGTGAGGGAGAATGGCCCACCACAGCCAAGCCTGGGGAGGGGGCAGCAGAGCTGGATCAGGGCGGAGGAAACCAGGAATGGCTGCTGCTGGGCTCTCAGCAAAAGCTTCTCTCTTCAGCAGCCTCCCTTCCTGTCGGCCTCCCATAGGGCTGGGCGCCTCCTCCAGGAGGCCTTGCACTAACTCCACAAGGACAGGTTCACCAAACCAGCTTACTGCGGGGGCTGTTGGGAAGGACACTCCTCTGTCCCCCAGAGCCCACCAGAGAGGCTTGGGCCTCAGCTCAGCTTCCTAGCATCGGTTCCCTCCAGAGTCACTTCTCTGGCTTCTCCTCACCCTTGAGGCATGTGTGGAATTTTCAAATTCCAAATATTTTTTCCAGATTAAAGTCAGGCAGAACACAGTGTGAATCCCAACTGGACTGCTGACTTGGGCACTGGCCTCTCTTTGAGCCTTTATTTTTGCCTGTGTAAAACCTACCTAAGAGGACTTGTGTGAGGGTTAAATAAACTAGTAAATAATAATAATATGCTACTAATGATAATAAACAAATGAACTAACACATCAGATTAGAGACAAGAAGACATTTAACCAGGAAGGTTTCTCCTCAGCAAGAAACGCAGGGTTAAAATACCAGATTATCGAATTCTAGTTCAAGTACAGACCTGCTTTAGGTAATATGCCCCCTCCCACACCTACTTCTTGATTAAGGATAGGAGTCTGGGAAGACATCACATAGAAAATAAAGCTTGCATGGCCAGGGAGGTAGCTCAATGGGTGACCTGAGTTTGATCCCCAGAAACCCAGAGGGTGAAAGAAGAGAAGTGACTTCTGACCTCCACCCATACCCATGCACCATAGCATTCATAAGTTCTCTCTCTCTCTCTCTCTCCTATTTCTCCCTTCTTCCACTTTTTTTCCTTGCTTTCTCTCTCAAATAAATAAAATGAAAAGCAAAGAAAGCTTCCTAGACTCCTTGGAAGCTAGCAGAATGTTCTCTCAAGCCCGAGGAAGACATAAGGGAGACACCTGGACTCAGACTATCTGGAAGCATAAGAGCAACAGGCTTCTTCACAAAGGAGCGTAAATAAGCCAGCATGAAGCTGTGATGACAGAGGATTGTGACTTAAAATTTAATACTGGAGAAGATGCATCAAAGTAATGAAAAATTCTGGTAGTTAAGACAGGGTCTCGTGTAAACCAGGCTGGCTTACAGGTGTGCATCATTATAGCTGGCTTGCAAATTATACTGAGCAATAATATGAGACCCACATACTGATGTGCTGGAGCCACCGCGTGCCAGCTAAACTTGACAGTTGGAGGCTGAGCTCGGAGCACATTTGTGAAGAATCAGTAGTGGTAGTTCAGGCAGAACCCTCAAGAAATCATCTGACTGGTGGAGGAAGACCCAGCACCTCCCTCAGCAGGTGGGCAAGACGGGGGAGCCGATTCAGTAAGTTGGCATACTCTGGCATATTTGACAGTCTAGCAAGTAAGGCATAGCAGTTCACCTGTATGGTTGCTGGTAAATCACCATCAAATGGCTTAAGGGAACAAGGGGTTTAATTCTCTTATGATAGTCTTATTAGAGTTCGTAGTCCAGCCTAATAGGAGAGCTCACAACAACACCAGGGCCGAAGGAACTGGCCACTCAATATCCACATAACGGCTGAGAGAGGGACAGGCCTTACTTTCCAGACTAGCATGTCTGGCCAAATATACTCAAAGATGCCTCCTTTCTCAAACAGTTCCCTCTATTTCATTCACCTGCCCAGGGCCTAGTCCCACCCACCATGGGCTGGGCCTTCTCCATCCACTAAATAATCTCCTGCAGGTTCACTCTGGGCTTAACTCAACTACCAGTTCTCTACCAATGTGCCCAGAGCTCAAACCCTCAACCATCCTGTGTCTAACTATGACATAAGGTTTGCCCCTCTATCAGCAATCTCTGTGGAGATAGTGTGGTCAGATCCCTTGGTCCCTGATGTTGGTATGAACTCTCCTACCAAGCTAGACTAAGCGCCATAACCAAGAATAAATAAATTAACCAGGAAAGAATAAACCCTCTCGTCCCCCTAAGTACAATGCTTGTGAATTTATTGGCAACAGGCAAATATATACCACCCCCGTCCCCAAACAGTTGTCCCACTGCAGCTACCTCAGATCCTGGGAAGACATCCTGCGAGGAATCCACACGCCGGCGGCTCCCAGAACACAGGCTGTGGGCTCTCTCAGGCTGCTGCCGCCTGTGCCAACAGAGGGGAGGAAGTGGTGCTGTGGCGTCCTTGGCACGGGGGACAGGACAGCAAACTTCTGATGCTGCCAGCTTGCTCCACGCTTTTTCCTTCCTAGACCTTTTGGACTTTTGGATTCAGATCAGAGCCTGGGACTGTTTGGTGATCAGATAAGAAGAAAGGGGGTGAGAGAGGGTAAGAAGCCTGAGGTTCCAGTCCTGGGCTGCAAAGGGTCAGGGAGAAGAGGCTCGAAGGGCCTCCAGGGGGAGTTCTGGGCATTTTAGATAGTAACCCTGGAGCAGTGGAGACATGGAATGCAAAGAAGGAATTTTGCCAGATTGCTGTGGACTAGGAATCTCTGTCAGAGCAGGGAAGGACTGTAGGAACATGCTTGCAACGTTACTTCACTTTTTTAAGGAGAGGGTAAGGCAGGGTCTCAGTATCCCGAGCTGACTTCAAACATCCTGTGTTGCCAAGGATAATCCTGAATGACTGATCCTCTGGATGGGTTATAGCGGGGTCCATACCTGGCTTACCTTTTGATTATTAAATTATGTTTCCAAGGAAAGCAAGCTGCATTACTTCTCGGGGTCTATTTATTTACCTTTGTTTTGTTTTAAACATTTCATTTTTTTCCAACTTTGTTTATGTGTGTGTGTATGTGTGTGTGTGGTGTGTGTAAAGTCAGAGGTCAACTTTATGGAGGTCAAAGGACAACTTTCAGGAATTAGTTCTCTTCTACCCACCTTCTGGAGCATTAAAGTATTGTCACCAGGTTTGTGCTGATCCATCTGGCCAGCTCCTGATTTTGGTTTTCTGAGACAGGGTCTTGCTGTATGGTCCTGACTGACTGGACACCCACCGAGCAGTCCACCTGAGGCCTGGGCTCTTGGTATCCTCCCTTAGCTTCCTGAGTGCCACCACCTCCAGCCCTGGATTTTTTTTTTTTAAATGATTGTTGATGCGTTCTGGGAGTGGGAACTACAATACAATTTCAGTGGGCTGGAGGCTGGAGGGTTTGAGTTGGAGACTAGCCTGGGTTACATAAAGAGTTCCCAACTGGTTCCTCCAAAGTAAGGATCAAAGCTCCTGTGGAACTTCCGCCCAGCCAGGCAGAGCCAGGAAAGGCTCTGCCACCGCAGCGAGGCTAGCCGGGCAGCCGAGGACCTCTTCTCCCTGGTTTGCCTGTGAGCTGCTTCGGGGTCCCCCTCCAGTATTCCTCAATTGTTTCCAGGTATTGTATTTTGAGGAAGAAAAGAGACAGGGATGGAGGAAGAGGGAGTGGGTGGAATCTCTCATGAGCATGTTAATTCATTCCATAAAAGATTCATTAGATGGCAGGCCTGACTTCAGTTCCAGGGACACAGTAAGAGCACAGGGATGAGTGAGACTTTCTAGAAGAGACAGATGGCACCTGGTCAACCCCAAAGGTTTGGAGTGGGAATACTGTGACCCCACCACACAGGGCTGAGACGGGGCCTGTCTGGGGCTCGAGGGCAGTGTGAGTAACACAGTGGGGTGAGATCTCAAAATCAAAACAAAATGAAACAAACGAGAGAGAGAGAGAGAGACAGACAGAGAGAGAGACAGAGACAGAGACAGACGGACAGAGAGAGAGACAGAGAGAAAGACAGAGAGTCAGAAGGGAAGTAGAGAATGCTGGTAAGGAGGAGGGGAGCCACATGGGAGGTGGAGGAGACCACGGGGCACATCAGGGATATGGATGTGGCAGATACTTGAACAGGTTACCTAACATATACAAGGCTCTGGGTTCATCCGAAAAAGAAGAGACAAACTAGCTAAGTTGGTTACAAGAAAAAGGAATTGAAAAAAAAAAAAAAAGGCAACACTAGACCCCATGAACATTGTCGGGAGGCGAAGAGGTGGCAAGGTGACGAGAGGGAGACAGAGCCGGAGAAACGCAGGTCTGGGGCCGACTTACCGTCTCTGTTTTGAATGAGGAGATGCACGTGAGCGTTCTGAGCAGGGGCGACGCTCAAGACAGGTCCATGTCAGCTGCAGGCAGGAGACAAAGGCAGAAAAAACCAAGAAGTTACAACAGTGATCTAGCAGCTGGCAGGAGAGGCCGCTAACTCTGGGAAAGTGCTGATGACCGGCACAGGGGATTTCAGATGGGACAAAGCTGACAGAGAAAAGGAGCAGTCAGGTGGGAGAAGCTGGAAGCACGGACCCCAACATGGAACTTGATCTGTTGACAAATCAGAGAAGCAGGTCCGCAGGAAAGATCCAGAAAAGCCAGTACATTGAGAGGGGAGCCAAACAGATTACAATCCTAGCGGTGGGCTTTGGGAATAGAACTTGGGGCCTTGTGTGTGCTAAGCAAGCACTCGACCTATGAGCTACAACACCAGCTTTTTCTATCTTTATTTTGAGACAAGGTCTCTTGCTAAGCTGCCCAGGCTGACTACTCCTGCCTGGCCAAGTGGTGGTCTCATAGGTGTGTGCCACCAAGTCCTTGCTTCTAAAGCTCGCTCCTGAATGTCAGCTCTGTCCACGTTCTGAGACCAACAGTTACCCTGGTGCTGCTCAATTGATCCCACTGCGTAGCCGCTAGAAATGCTCTTGTTTGTGTTTGTTTTGAGATGGGGTCTCACTCGGTAGCCCAGGCTGGCCTGGAGAACTGTGTTGCCCAAGTCAGCCTCCAGCTTGTGGCAATCCTCCTGCCTCAGCCTTCTAATTGCCGGGGTTACCCAGTTTAGTGAAGCACTAGGGATTGAGCCCAGGGCCTCATGCATTCTGCTAACAGAGGGCAGGTCCACTCCATGTCTTGCTGCTTCTAATCAGAAGAGTTTAATTCTTGAAATGAGCAATGGGAGAAGGAATCTACAGCACCGTTCTCACGGGGAAACGTGGCTGCAGGCTGCAGACACCCCCTGGCCAGAGGCCCGCAGACCCTGTGCAAGGTAACCCGTCATCTCTTGAAGCTCACTGTGCCTGAAAGCTGGGGCTATGTGACACTTGGTGGAGGAATGTCATGTAAAGTGTCAGCTATTCTTTGAGAAGTTCATTAAGTTGTTACACAAGACAGTCTGATTCCAGTTCCGCAAGCAAAGAACTTCCCTCTGAAGCCAGAGTCAAAGAAATGGACACTATGATGGCCTTTGCAGTGATAGTCCTCGTAATTTTACGGTAATATGACGATGTCAGAAGTCATTCTTTCTTGAATTAGGATAGGTTCATTTGATAAGCCAGAGAGCCCTGACCACCCTCCTCCCCGGGGCAGGCAGAGCTCACTTTAGCGGACTTAGACATTCAAAGACCACGACTTCACAAGATTCCTGGCACAAGTAAATGGATTTGTAATCAGTCAATGGACAGAAAAATTGGCAACAGAGTCCATAACTGCTCAGTCCCTCAGCCAATGTGTCAAATTTCTAGTGGACAATCAGTACCGTAGGCAGCAGGGCCCAGGACACAAGTGTCCTTGTCTTCACAGAATTTAATTATTTATTTATTTTATTATTATTACATATTGTGTGTGTGTTGGGGGGTGCATGTAGGGGTGTGTGTGTGTGTGTGTGTGTATGTGTGTGTGTGTGTATCAGAGAGCATGGTGCAGGCCTGAAGGCCCAGGGGTGACTTTGGAAATCACCCTGAATTGTCCTACCTCCTCTTTGCTTTGCTCTGGAGTTTCCCAGACGCTTGCTTTCCAGGGTGGAAGTGCAGGCAGCTCCCGTTTCCGCCTTAGTGTTTTGATGTGGGACCTGGGATCCAAACTCAGGACCTTCTGCTTATGAGGCAGAGACTTAACCCCTGAGCCATCTCTCCAGCTTCTCTGCCTTCAGAGAATTTAAAGGTCACTGGTTCCAGCACTGCTAGAAGGGCGCAGACACAGGAGTGTGGTTCAGTACAGTTCACCTGCTGTGTGTGAGGCTCTAGATTCAACTCTGAACACCGCAAATGTCCACAACTTGGTACAGTGACCTACTCACCCCTGACTCGGGCAACTAAGCAACACCCCAGGCTTCTCATAATGGACTGATTTACTCTCTTCCAGCTAGGGGAGTTTTGTGGCTTATCCAGTGTCTTTAATTAATACATACTTTGTAAAACCCTTCACTTTCCATTTTATATTTACTGAATGGTGCAGTGAAAGGCCAGAGATGCGTGAAGTTCTTGTAAGCCGGCTCTTGAAGGAGCTGCAAGTGGGGGGCCCTGGAGACATGAGTGGCCGGCCAGCATGGGCGGAGCTAGCCAGATGTAAAGTTCTCATCTGGTAGTCAGTCTGGCAGTCAGGAATCCACGTGCCACAAAAGTCCCCCTTCTGTGACCCTGTAGGCAGTGAAAAACACCAAGTCGTTTGAGAGTGGGAAGTACTGCACTGAACGTGGGAGGACGATGACTCTGGAAGAACTGGGAAAGAGTTTGGGGGTGGGGGGAGGCTTCACAGGAGAGGCCTTGATGACAAAGCGTGGGAGGAGGGCTTGGCGGAGGGAGGTGGGAGGCACGTTCCTAAAGAGCGCAAGGACGCCGCAGCTGTCCAAGCTCAGGCTATTGTTTCCTCCCCAAAGCCCCGTTTTTTTTTTTTTTTTTGGAGACAGGGTTCAACAAGCTGGGTGTGTCTCTAGACTTGGCTTATTTTGATTCTTGTCTTTTTTTTTTTTTAACTGTTTATTATGTTTTACTTATTTGTTAGAAAGAGGAGAGGAGAGAAGAGGAAAGGAAAGAGAAAGAGAGAGAGAGAGATGTATGATAAGGTGCATGGACAACCTTTAGAAGTCAATTCTCTCTGCTACCATATGGGCTTCCAGGGGCTCCGGTCTTTAGGCTTGAGAGCCAGTGCCTTACCAGCTGAGTTATCTTGCCAGCCCCGTTTGTTTGTTTTTAAATCTTGAAACAGAGTCTCACTTTGTAGCCCAGACTGGCCTGGAACTTGAGGTAATCCTCCTGCCTCAGCCTCCCAAACGCGCCAGAGTTTATTGCTTACTGACCTGTATGTTATCCCAATAGATCGAGTAGCTGCTGAGAGTGAAGACATCACAGCGCAGAGGCGGCCGGTCACCGGTGTCTCCCTTTGACCTTGCAGTGTGATGACAGGACTACGGGCTCCCTAGCTGCTCTTTCTTCTCCACACGTCAAAGAGCTGGGTCAGGAGCCTCAGGAATGACAGCTACGGTCTTGGCGACTGACTCCCACTAAGAGAGCGCGTGGGTCCCCCAGGGCTTAGCCCCTCCTGGAGAAGCCAGGACTCCCCTTCATTTTTGCTTAGAAAGTATCCAGTTTGCCAGCTTGAATGCTCCTGGGATGCCTGTGATGCGGGGTGGCACCCCTCTGGCCCTCCTTACAGCATGTGGCACCAGAGACTCTTTCCCCCAGGCTTATGGGGGTCTTCTCCTACCAATTCTCAGCATGATACAGACAGACAAGAAAACTCTTACCGGCTTTAAGGAAGGGCCTTCTTTCTGCCTTCTCTGGAACCTAAGATAGAGGCTGGTTCCCACTGAACTGTGAGAAGAGCTGACTCGAAATGCCGGTGGCGGGGGCTGCTATGTCCTTGGGGTTTATCACAGTCCCTCCCTCCTTGCCGTCTATCTCAGCTGTGTCCCTGTCACACTTTCAAACAGTCTGAGTGTGAATCGAACCTCACCGAGGCCACCCAGAGCGCCCATGGCAGCGGGCTGTTCGCTTGGCTGCCCGTAGGGCTCTGGAAGTACAGCTGGGGGGAGGGTGTGTAGGGAAAGGGAAAGACTCTCCCCCTACTGAGACCTGGAAGGCGGAAGGGGAATGAACAAGCGGGCATCTGCGCAGTGTAAGTCCTGGGCGGCCAGAAGCTCAGGGCTGCTTCCCGGATCCATGGACTTCTCCTTTTCTTTCCTTGGTTTTGTGAAATGAAATTCCACTGTGTTGCCCTGGCTGGTCTGGAATCTACTATGCAGATCAAGTTGGCCTCAACTTAATGGCCTCCTGCCTCCATCTCCTGAGTGCTGTGACGACAGGCTGGTGTCAGCACGCTGGCTCTGATGCCTTTTCCACAGTGGTGAGGATGGGACCCAGGGTCTTACACATGTCATGCCAGGCACTCACTCACCTGGGCACTGTAGACCACCTGTGTGTACTTTCTGTGTATCTGCGTGTGCACGTGCCAAAAGACACTGTGTGTGCCTATGGAGGCTCAAGGGTGACTTTAGAATCATCTTAGCTTACTCTACCTCCTTTTTACTTTGCTCTGGGGTTTCTTAGGTTCCACCTTCCAGAGCCAGAAGTACAGGCCTAAACCATTTCTACCGGGTGTTTTTAATGCGGATCTGAACTCAGGTCCTTCTGCTTGTGAGGCAGAGGCTTAATCCTTGAGCCATCTCTCCAGTGCCTCAAGTACTTTTCTAATCAGGCAAACGACTGTTTCATGTAGTCCAGGATGACCTTATTCTCCTGGTCTTTCTGCCTCCAACTCCTCAGCGCTGGGATCGCAGGCATGTGCAACTTTACGAGGCACTAGGTAAGTATTCTACCAACTCAAGCTTTGTCCCTAACCCCTCAGTGGTCTGTAAAGCACCCTCTTTACAGGGAGTCCGGCTTACGACACATGAGTACTCTGTGCTTGACTGGAGAATTGAATGCTGCTGGGCACCCGCAGACACAGCAATGTTTCTTCTAGTGTGGACAGCTGGGGAGGTTTCAGAGAGACCACAACGACTGATCTGGGGCTGGAAGGTGGATCTAGATGTAGACAGGATTGTAAGAGCAAGGGTGGAGATTTAAAACTGACCCACCTCTGTGGCAAATTTGGGGCAGGAGAGAAAGATGGTCTGGCTGAAGTCTCTTACCAAATAGCTGAGACCTTCAGTCAATTACTTTTCCAGGCTACTGGTCCATGAATGAAGCAACGGGACAGATTCATCTACGGCTGTAGGGAGCTCAGCGCGGTGTCAGGTTCATAAGGATAATTACCAGAGTCTGTCTCTGTTTTCTCAGAAGAGGACAAAGATACTGACAGAGGGTGCTACTGAGCCAGGAGCCACAGGACATTGGGTTTATGCCCAATGGGCATAAGTGACTGGGACAGGAGGTTAGGGAGAATATAATGATGCAGAGGGGATCAGGGGAGATGAACTAACACTTGTGTACGAGACAAGGGTGGCTATTGACCTGAGCTTAAAGTGGCATCTGAAAAAGAGATGTCAAGAAAAAGATGTCCAAGACAGAGTAAAGCTGTTTCACACCATGGCATTGTAGAAAATAATACAAAACACATAGCAAAATGAAATGGAAAGTAACAAGGGCCCAGCAGGATGGGCATTGGTGGTGAGAATGTAAGATGGCACAGCTACTTGGGAAGTGCATTCATTTATAATAAGCATATTTGACTACTGTGCAGACAGCAGTAGGCATGAGAGCAAAGTCAAGCCAGAAGACCTTAAATACAAGTGGGCGACACTGTGAGAAGGGAAAGTGTTAATAATAGTGTGAATTGCTGCCAAGCATGGTGGCATACTTCTGGCAGGAGGGTCATGAGTTCAAGGCCAGCCTAGACTACCTGAAAGTTTGAGGCCAGCTGGGGCTTTGGATCCTGTCCCCCACTTCCTGAAAGGGAACTGTAATAGAACATTTGCCACAAACTTTTAAAAAAACAAAAACAAAACAAAACAAAAAAACAATCTATAGGAGATAAGTTTAGGCACAGTTGTAAATAATTTTAGTTAAAAAAAAATGAAAGCAAGGTAAACCACAAAGCAGTGGTGGCAGAACTTGTCTGGTGGAGTACAGATAGGAAGTCTGAATTTGAGTCTCCAGAGTACAGACAGAATCACAAAGACAGGAGCAGAGAAAATGGACTGAGCCTGACGCAGTGCTTTCCTGGTATGGCAAGGGAAGGTACGAGAATGTGAAAACCAGACAGGAGATGCATCTGTTCCACAGAGGAGTCAAAGACTGGAAGGAGCTGATGAGTCCCACGGGAGCCCCTAGTTCCCCCAAACTGTAGGGGGAAAAAACCAAGTTCTGTGGCAGAATTTGAACGAAGATAGAGAGAAATGTATGTTATCCATCAGCAGGGGAAACGGAACAAAACAAAGCCGAAGATACCAAGGTTGGGGATGCAGCTGGTGTTGCCACGAAACTCTGGGTTCTATCCCCTGCACTCCATAAATTGGGTGTGGGAGTGCATGACTCCAGTTCTAGCACTCGGGAGGTAGAAACAGGAAGATTAGTTTAAGATCATCCTTGGCAACAAGCAAACTGGAGGCTAGCCTCATCTACATGAGACAGGAAGTAAAATCAAGAATAATTATCAGAATACTGTCCCCTCTTTCCTCCCCACACAAAAAAGTCAAAAGGAGAATAGAGGAAACTGTACCTGCAGCCCCAGATGGGGGAGAATTCATAGAAAAGTAAGCTTAAGTTGGAGACAAGACGGGCAGCAGCTTTAATTTCGGTGATGTCACAGTCGGAAAGAAAAAGATTCAGAACGCACACAATAAACTTAGATTTCAGGAATGCTTCTGCCTCCAAAGAAGGTCCTGAGTTCAAATTCCAGATCCCACATAAAAAATACCAGGCCGAAAGGGGTGGTCCTGGTGGGCGGAATCTTAGAAATCCCAGACCTAAGCAAAAAGGAGGTAGAAGCAATCTAGGATGATTCCCAAAGTCACCCTTGGTCTTTTCAGGGACACAGTGCTCTGATACACACACACACAGACACACACAGACACACAAAATGTGCATGCAAAGTAAATTAATGAAAAATTTAAAAAAAAAGTAAGTACCTTCCCTAAGTAACCGGCTTTGGCCACAATCTTCTGGAGCTCCTTAGAAAGGTTGGGTGCTTCCACCCCACCCTCATCTTCTCCACAGCTCCATCCTCACTCTCATTTTCTCCACCCCTGGTCCACAGCAAACCAATCTGGTCTTCCCTTGACTCCCTGATGACAGAGATATACATTCAGGATTTCTGGTCACAGTTCTGGTTTACGACTGTGAATGCGCCATGAAAAGCAATCTATTAGGATAGGGCATTGGGCGTCGATTGGCAGGAGCTGAAGTTTGTGGAATAAACTGTACCAGCAGCTGCTGGATTGTCCTAGGAGTAATGAGGAGATTGTTCAGCAGTCCAGGGTGGCAGTGGGAAAATGACCAAGACAGTCTTGCGGTGTGGAAGAGAGGACGAAGAAGGTGGAACATTTTGAGACCATCAAAGGAAGGCAGGGAGACAGAAATAGGGTGTTTCTCAATTTTGCAACTTGTAATTCCTTCCAAAGCGTGGACTTTCTTGTTAGTTAGCAGTGTGGGATGACTTTCCTTGTTTATGGAAAGACTGTGATATCCATCAGATTGGAAGGAGAAATTCAGATCAGATTAAGTATAAAGTACAAATGACTGAAATGTTAGGCTCTTCACATCAGGCCGTGTTCTAACTCAGAGGCATCAGAAGCAGCAAGGAGTTCCCATGAACCCAAACGTCCGTTCCTAGTTGGACAGACAGGCTTGAGGAGGAAACCAGATTCTGCATCTCTAGCAAGTTTCCAGGTCCTGGTTTGTGATGGAGGCAAAAGTACACTTGGACAATCTCAATAGGTCATATGACCACAAGAAGCCAGGGGAGCCGAGGCCGTTACTGGTGGCTGAATGTTCTGAGTTATTATTTTTCTTTTTCTTTTTTTTATTCAATTGTGCATGTGTGCACGTGTGTGTATAGAACCACGGGCGAATTCGGGAACCACCATGGACCACCTCCACCTCCTCGTTTACTCTGCCCAGGGATTCACAGGCTCTGGCCTTCCAGGACCAGAAGCGCAGGTCCCCCTACTTCCGCCTGGCATCTATACGTGGGATCTAAGATCTGAACTCAGGACCTTCCACGTGCAAGGCAGAGGCTTAACCCCTGAGCCATCTCTCCAGCCTCTGAATGTTCTGAATTGTATATTTGATGTCAGACAAGACTACGTGAGGGAGCGTTGCCTGAAGCAAGGTATGAGGCTGCGGCTCCCGATCTGATGAAGCTCAAGTTTCCCACCTCTGGCCTGGGCACTGATGCCTGTACAGATAAAGTGGTGTGAGAACACAAGATTTCCCCCATCTTCCTGCTGCAATTAGACTGCACAGGAGGAGGAAAAAAAAAGTACTATTCCATTATCTGCGACCCGTTAAGCAGCCTAGATTTTTTCCAGCACCTTGCAGAAAGCCCCAGCTTTCTATATTTTTTCTCTCATTACGAATTCAGGTTAGTTTTCCCCCTTTGAATTCTTAGTAACCAGGCAAAGTGCCAGACCCCTGTCGAGATCTAATACAGTTGGCCTGAATCAAGTGGATTTGACAAACTGCTCCTTAAATATTTGGGAGTGAGAGAGAAAAGTTTCTATGCTCAATATGTGCAGACACTTTCAAGTCCCCAAACATTACAGCTCAACAACTATCCACACAGCCTTTACATCACATTAGGTTTTATAAGTAATCTAGAGATGACAGTATGGAGGAGGATGTGCACAGATAAGATGAAAATACTACGAAAGCCACATTCCACAAGAGCTTCAGCAACCTCAGATCGTAGGTCCTGGACCCAATCCCGAGGATGCAGAAGACGGCTGTACTTACTGACAATTCGAATGCGAGCTAGTCACGCTTCATCTTAGCTTTTGGTGAACTCCGGGCCAGGCTTTGCCAGATCTTGTCTTTTCCTTCCTGCCACAGACTCAACTCCTTCCCCCAGCAGAAGTTGTGAGTGCAGTCTAAAGAAATGGCTCTGCTGCTTTAAACTGCCCAGCTTAGGCTAGACGTAGGGTGACTCGTCCCATGCTGTCAGGAGTGAGGTTCAAATCCAGGATTCTAGGAGCAAGCTGTGGTTTTCCACTCCTCAAATGGTCTCAGGGGCACCCAAATTAAAATGCACGTCATGGAGGTGGAGGGGCAGGATTCCAGGACACAATAGCTCAGTCTGGGCATTTCCCAGCTGCCTTCTTGGCTGCTACTGCACAGTTCATTTTGCTCCAAAGGGTTTTTCTAAAATTGCCTCCGGAAACTAGAGTGAGTCTTGCTAGCAGAAAGGGAATTTAAACAAATGCACAAATAACCCTTTCAGTAGCCTAGGGAAAAACTGAAGCCAAGGAAACCGATCTTTTTAGGGCCAAACTACCAAGAGTGAAGTGGGGGGGTGAGGATGGCAAAGCCTGCCCAGACAGGCTGCTGCAGCGTGCGCGCTCCGAGCTCTGACCAAGCTGGCAGGTTCTGCAGCCACCCAAGAGAACAGAGCCCCAGTTTGCATAACCCGAGGTCGGGCTTTTTCCCTCTCTTGAACACTCCAGAGGGAAGGGCAGCTTCCAGGAGAGCCCACCTGGGTTATTTTCTTAACCATTAGTAAAGCTCTTACTCAGAGACATTAGAACAAAACTAGGGACCATGGGATTGTAAGGGAAGATGTCTTCCCTTCTAACAAGATGGTTTAGAGACAATGCCTAACCTCTGATGAGAAGCATCTTTGGATGTTTCCCTGCCAAGCTGGAAAGCTGCTCACAGGCAATATAGAATTCCCTTTTCTCTAAATCTCTCCCAACTTTTGTTTTCTTTTGCCCCAGTTTTAAACAAGGGAGACCACCGTACAGGCTGATCTTTGTGTTGCAAACTGTGTTACCAAAATTTTTGAAAACTCCAGCTGGATTGGCTTCAAGAGCTAGCAAAATTTTTTTGTAACTTTTTTTAGTGTTTGTTTATCTTATGTGTGTGTACGTGCACACGCACCACAAAGAACAAAGGACCTCTCTCTTGTCTACCATGTAGATAGGTTCTAGGGATCCCACTCAAGTAGCAGCTTAGTGGTAATCTTGTTTATGTAATGGTCATCTTACCAGTTCTATGAAGTTTGAAAGCCAAGCCCACTAGTAAAGATATTAACTTTTGTTATGCACAGTGTAACAAGGTGGTTGTTTTGGTCAAGAAGCTTAATCTAGAACAATGAACTGTATTGAGGTTTATTCTTTTTTAAACAATCTCACATTCCCTACCCTGGCTATGTAGTTATGACTTTGAATTTATTTTTTTAAAAAAGCTATTCTTTTAAATATATTTTACTTATGTGAGGTAGGCAGAGACAAAGAGGAATTATACATACACCAAGGCACACTGGTAGAAGCCAGAGGACAACTTTTAGAACTTAGTTCTCTTTCTACCATGTGGACTTTTTGGTATTGAAGGCAGGTTTATCAGCCGGCACTTTACTCTCTGATCTATACTGCTGGTCCTGACTTTCAACTTCTAATTCTCCTGCCTCCACCTGAGTGCTGGAAATACAGGTGTACACACCACACCCATTATATGCAGTGCTGGGGATTGAGACCAAGGTTTCATGCATGCTGGGCAGGCACATTACCAACTGAACTTTTTTGCTCAGGGTTGCATGTAGCTCCGATTGGCCTCAAAAAAAGCAAAGGATAACCTTGAACTTCTGATCCATGCTTTTACCTCCCCCAAACACCTGGTTTAATGTAGTGCTAAGGATCAAACTCCAGGCCTTGTGCATGACAGGCAGGAATGCTACCAGCTAAACTATACCACCACTCCTAAGAGCTAAATTCTTAATAAAAAAACAAAAAACAAAACAAAACCAACTTGGCCTTTGTTGTTACAGTCAAGAATACCCAAGTTTCTACATATTTTAAGGGTGTAACGGTAATGTGCACAGGGAGGGGAGTTAATCCCATTCAAGCTAGTGGCACATAAAAATAGAATCCAGGCCAGAGCAGTGTTCTGTCTGTCCTGCCCTACAGGTCAAAGAAAGAAAAAATCAGCTGAGAACACTCTTACCAGGGTCATGCCAGAGCTGGGCTTGGTATGGTTTTCACTTTGCTTTGTAATTTTATAGAAATGAAACTACTATGCCAGAAATGAAACTGACAAATATATTTTATAGGAGAAATGTCCTTTTTCTTATAAACATTCATAGGACTGTACTGTGGCTTTTTGTTTTCTGGCCTCTACTGATGTCTCTGGGAGAATTGGAAATGAAAATAACGTAAAAATAATGGGAATGAGAATAAGCTTCCTTAAGCCAGCAGCGCCCCCTTCTGTGCACAACTGTCCATTAACTGCCTTCTGCCCACCGGAGGCTGTCAAAGAACAACAGTCAGCATGTGCCTTGCCTTGGAAAGTGGATGTCTGTGTAGCCACAGGGTTAAAGATGAGCAGGCAATATTGGAGTGGGTACCACAGAGTGTCTTAAGGTTTTGTTCCTGGTTGAAAATTGATTTTTCTATATATGTTTGTGGAGTGGTGTTATGTTTGCATATGGGTGAGTTTATGTATCTGCATGTATGTGGAGGTCCAAAGTTTCTAGGTGTCTTTGATCACTATTATTAAAGCAAGTCTCTCAACTGAACCTACAATTTACCAACAGGCTAGGTCAGTTATCTGGGTAGCCCCCTGAAGTCCCTGTCACTGCCTCTCAGTGAGGCTTTTACATGGGTTCTGGACTGAGCCATCTTCTCCAACCCTGGGCAGCCTGCGACTGCTGCAGCAACACCATTGCACTGCCTTCCTCTCTTCAAGGCCCCTCGGTCAGAACTGAGACAGGACACCATTGTGCTTTAGCTCAAACTTCTGTTGTGTTGGAGTCGGTATAAAAGTGACACACACATCAAAGCCTTGCTATTTTCAGAATGTACTTTATACAAAATAACGAGTTCATATGGAAATAATCTACAGACCTCTGAGGATCAAAAAGCTTTTAAAAAAGTTCTTTCAAAAAATTATCCAACATAGTATCTAACTATTGAGGTAAATGTCGCTCTCAGTAAGACAGGGGATCAGCAGACCACGACAGAATATATACAATATAAAAATAAATAGCATCCCCCTTTCCAGTACTGGCCAGGGCAGTTCACAGGACTTTTGCTTTCATAGCAGGAAACCAATGTCTGACACTATGTGGGACTGGGGTCCCACTGCACAGAGTAGGTGAGAAAGGCACAGTTTGCCTGGGGAAAATGGGACAGAGACAACAGAATGTACCAGCATGGGGCGGGGGCTGTGGGCAGCATTTCAATAAATTACTTAATATTCAGACCTCTTTTCCTTAAGGAGGGAGTGGAAATGGCATGAGCCTAACTAAGAGCAGAGATGGGAACAGACAATACTGAGGCAAAGCTTTTTTGTCAGCCTGTGAGTGGGGCTGCAACCTAGCTCGCCCCAACACCGTCTTCTCAAAGGGAAAATCTGGCTCAGTTCCTAAGCCTGACAACTGAAACAGAGAAGAGGCGGCCATGTCTTCTCACCCAGCAAGTCTTAACCACATTTATACTTCCTAGTTAGTGAGGTAAGCCCAGGGAGGGGGGAAATGCCAATTGTCCCTTGCTGCAGCCTCAGCAGAGCTACTGGAATCCCAGCAGTGCTTGGGACTAGACATCATGTGACCACTGTACAGAGTCCAACTGCACCATGGGTTATTAAGAGAGAACTCTGTCACAGAGCTGCATTCCCAGTCCTCTCCACTTCTAGAGACGGTCTCACTAAGCTGTCCAGTCAGGTTTTAATGTGTGATCCTCTACCTTGGTCTCTCGAGTAGTGGGATCTGAGGCCAAAAGCACCAGACCTGCCTTAAATTTTTATTTTGTGGTTCTGGGGTTTGAACAACAGCCGTTGTACATGTTAGACAAGCGCTCTTCTACTGAGACACATCCCCAGAGCCCTCAAATGAAGTTTTAAGAACAGTGCATTACAGATAGAACTTCCATTAACAGTTCAATGACATGGTATGACGTGAAATTTGTTTGTGGCAATCCCAGTTAAGAGCTGCATTGGGACATGTGAGTTTGGAATTGTCATTAACATACACATCCCCTTTGAAATTTTACAAATTAGCATAAATAATAACCATATAGCAAAAAATGCCATTGGACAAGAAGTCCAACTGGTTAGTCATGAAAACCTCTTTCATAAAGGCTGGAATAACTGAGCTCTGCTTGAGCTGAAAGGTGAGCCACAGAATGTTTAGTGCAGACCAGCATGAGGGTTTGCCCTTTGAGAGGTGCTAGAAAGGTCATAAACCCAAGTTCTGCTCTGCAAACTTAGGTGTGCATCACCAGCTAACAAAACTAATCTGGCTCAGAAGGCAGAGGGGGCGGTATCTTTGTTTTTAAGAGGTGGGAAAGAAAGTTGTATGAACAAGAACCTTGCATATTTCATTCATATTCTCCTACCGCAAGAAATTTTAGACACTTGCTCCTGCTACTTTCTTAATGAAGAGATTTTACAATGAGAAACAATAAAAATCTACACACTTTTCAAAAGGCTCTATTTTTCTTTCTGATCTTTTATTTCTTTGAGGTTTTAGAAAAGAGTTTCTAAGTTATGAAAAGTCCGGTAAAAGTAACTTGAGTGCTTGCAACTCGGCTATGTCCTCCTGGGGACCACAGAGCCAGCGCAGTGACAAGTGGTACGATGTCCTAGCCCGAGAACAAACTTTTTAAGATATCCTTTGTGCTACTTTCTAATGATTACATATCCTGTAACTATCATTTTCCTACTGGAGAAGATGGCAAATGCATTAAGACATTGAATCTGCTTAAGACACTTGGAAAGAGAAGTGCTAGGAGAAAGGGGAGAACAAAAGACCTTGCTTGAGTTGTGGGTACATGAGGGGTTCACAGTAGCTTGGGCCACAGTGCTCCAGAATTCTGGT
This sequence comes from Typhlomys cinereus, assembly GCA_023101885.1. NCBI lineage: Eukaryota > Metazoa > Chordata > Mammalia > Rodentia > Platacanthomyidae > Typhlomys > Typhlomys cinereus. Next base: position 8,370,717 of record JALPQD010000040.1, on the reverse strand, counting down.
GGCTCCAGGAGTCTTTGAACAGATCTGCACTTTATAAAAGCCGGGACCCAGCAGGAGCTAGAAAACACTGGGCACCACCAATTTCCCACAGAGGATGCTGTTACCCGTGTTCACAGTGTTGTAACTTAGAGTAGGAGTTCAATATGCTATTGCTCTATTCAATATGCTATTGTTCTTCCTTGATAAGCCAAGAAGGGAGATAAGAATAAAGGAATTTACAGACACCAGGCTCCATATTGTTCACGACAACAGTTAACTGGGTATGGGGAGCTGTGAAAGAAGGGGGGCAACATAGAACACACCCGCCTCTACAGAGCTTTAGCACCATGTTAGAGGCATATTGTTTACAAGACTCCTAGTGAGAATTCAGTGGCAAAAGGCTGTGAGCCCGGACTAGATCCAATCAGCTCCAAATCAGATGTTCTTCCTCCTTGTTGTTTTACACCAACACAGAAACCACAGCAATACAATATGACTTAGATGGTTTACACTAGCTTAAGAGCAGACCAAGACCTATGTACGGATTTCCTGACTTCTTTATTCTTCTAAACCACAGTACACCACCAGTGCTAGGTTTCTTAGATTTAAAATCAAGTAACTCAATTGATTTGTAAATACACCAAATTAAAATGAAAGGCTGTTGGGAGAGAAAAGCTGTCAGTGTGCACCAATGTTCCCTGTGCTTTCAATGCTGCCTGGGCCACCACCACCACCAAGTTAGAGAGCATCATTTCTTAACATGAATTCCGTTATGTGGGAGCAGGTGCCTGTCCATCTCTAACTTGGATGCTTCCGATTGCTTCTTTCCCTCATTGCACATTGAGCAGACTGTTCCATGTTTACTGAGCAAACTGGAACTAGGAAGGAAGCTTCTGTTTGACCCTCTCCACAGCTAAATTGATAAGAACTAGGGCAAATTAAAGTTTTATGGAGACATCTACTATCCCCAAAGCATGCTTTAAAATATACTATTCTCTACAGAGACTTGTAATTTCAGGGCATTTTCCTCAGTTTATTCTTTCTTTGTGGGATATTCAGAAGTTTAAACATATGTCCTAACTTTGGCGACATCTCAGCTAAAATAAAATACAGAATACTAAACAGAGAATCCAGTGTAATTCACTTCTAAATCCACAATAAAGTAATATAATACTGTAAAATTGTTTCCTATCACAGATACAGCAAATGATCTCCAAGAACCTGTTCTTGATAGCTATTTTAAACCATTATGACTGATTACACTATGATTCACTTAAGCTGAATAAAAGCTACATATACTGAAATATTCCTAAATTCAAATTGTAAATCTATAGGATACACTTTCCTTATTTATTCAAACCTGTGCAATTTCTTTATTGAGACTAACATATACAAACCTGAGTAGTCACTTTCACAAATCGTGATCTGTGCCAGAAAGCTTTGTGTAAGGCCTTCTAGACCACAGGCCAATGGCCTATGGAGAAGCCACTTCATCTTCTAGTAAGTGAAACACTCTAAAGAGCCCAATTCCTGACACTGGTTTACAACTATCTGGCAGGGCTGGTAGAAAAATCAGGAAGGGACATGCTTTGCCAAGTCTAGGACTTGGGCCAGAGTGACAGTGGCTGATCCTCTGGCTGAAGCACTGCCACAAACTGAGAAATGTAAGTACAAAGTCTTCCACAAGGCCAACAAAAGGGAAGCCATTAGCTAGGAAAGAGTTACCTATGACAAGTGAAACCTTTCCTGACCACTCTTCAAGCATTCCCCAAAGCATTCAGTGTAACCTGATTGTAAACAGACAGAGACCACTCCAGTGCTGTGCCTTCCACAGAAGGACTTCCAGCTCCTCCACATGCCCACCCGACCATCCCATTTTATGTACAATACATTCACCACCAACGAAAGTTATTTTAAAAGGCAACATGAAAATTCTGTAAACTGGACCCAGCTCCAAAAACATTAATACTACAAGTAGTCCTTTCCCCAAATATATACCTGAGATTAGCTGCTCATGAAAGTTTAAAAGCACCACTCCATTCTCACATGTACTCCCCACCCAAGTATAAAGTGATTTTCCCTGAACAAGAGTCTCAGGATTTGGAGACGCCAGCATGAACTCCAGGTACATTAGTTCTTGCTAACTGTGCCAATTATGCAGATTCCCCGACCACGCCTCTCCACACGCTGTAAGTCAGTCATCTGTAGAGTATGCGTTGAAGGCGAGGGGCGCTTCCAGCTCCTGATGACTTGATTCACGTGGAAGAGGGGGAGCAGAGAGTGACAGGAACAGAGACGGGCAAGAATTACTCCCTCAAATTCCCCACGTTCTGTCTTCATGTGCAGCTTTCCGTTTCCTTGTGATAATTTCCTCCTTGGACTAGCTCTATGAGGAAAGAAGTTAAAAGCTGTGTTAACTGTTATTAAAACCAAAAATTAAATAAAAGAAGTTAAACATGTTGGCATTTACAGCTACAGGTTATTCCCAGAGGGTACTCTTGCAGGCCCTGGTCCCTCAGTTTGGACCCCAGTCCCACTGTTTAGCAGCTGCAAAACTTCTCTCTCATGCACCGGGAAATGCTACTGCTGCCAGTTTCTTGCTGATGGATGGACTAACACAGCTCTCTACCCTACACCTAGTAGAAGGCAGCAATCCAAAGTAGATAGTGTTATTCTAGCAAATCGGTCTCTCTCAAATGACTAGGTGAGGAGGATAAAAGGATTGTGGCAAGCACATGTAAACAGGTAGCTAAAATAAATCCTCCTAAACAACTGGCTACTACCCAATCAAGACAAGGAAACAAATTCCAAGGACTCTGCTGTTATTCCCCCCAGTGCCAGGACTGGGGACACAGGTCTGAGTTGACTTTTTTACATGGCTACCAGTAGTAGTTGTAGGTATTGTAAGGCTCTGTTCCCTTGTTTTTTTTTTGGTCTTTTTGTAATTTTATCTTTTTTTTTTTTTTTTTTTTTTTTTTTTTTTTTTTTTTTCGGTGCTGGGGACCGAACCCAGGGCCTTGCGCTTGCTAGGCAAGCGCTCTACCACTGAGCTAAATCCCCAACCCCTGTAAGGCTCTGTAAACAGGACACCTTAAAATATTTTGAGGGGGCTAAGGATATAGCTCAATTGGTAGAATGCTTATGTAGTTCACATAAAGTCCTGAGTTTTGAGCCTTTAGTTCTATCACACAACAAAACACTCTAACATGATAGACACAAGAGGACAGAAATTGAAGGCCATTTTCATATAAGTCTCAGGTCAGTCTGAACTACATGAGATCCTGTCCCAAAACAACACCCAGCTTTAGTTAGGTACCCTAGTACTCTCCCTCTCCCAAAAAAATTCTCAGTGATAATCAGAGTATTTAAGCTAGAATTCACAAGACCTTGGGTTTGCCCCCACGACCAACCAACCAATGAACAAACTCCCTATTGTGAGGAAAACAATGAATTGTAGTACAGGCTGAATTGGTCTTCATCAGAATTGAAATTCTTCACTATTTATTTTCTTGTTCCAGACAGGGTCTCCTGGAGTCCAGGCTGGCCTTTAGCTCATTATATACTCTGAACTCATGATCCTCTCTTCTCTCAAATGCAGAAAATATAGGCATACACCACTATGTCCAGCACAAAATTTTTCTTGTCATTTTTGTGGTGCTGCACGTATGCATGTACACAAGTATCATGGTGTGCAGGTAGAGGTCAAAAGATAACCCGTGGGAGCTCATTCTATTTTCCCACCATGTAGGCTCTGGGGATGCAATTTAGACTGTCTCAGTCTTGGTTGCAAGACTACCAACTGAGCTACCTTGTTGGCCTCTGAGATATAAAACTTTAAAAGCACTAATGTAACAATCAAAAATGTCATATTCTGGGGCTAGAGAAGTGGCTCCGAGGGTTAAGCCTCTGCCTTGCAAGCAGAAAGTTTTGAGTGTGGATCACAGATCCCACATAAAAATGCCAGGAGAAAATGGTGGCTTCAGATCCTGGAAGGTGGAGCCTGGGAAACTCCAGAACAAAGCAAAGAGGTGGTAGAGCAATCCAAGGTGATCCCTGAAGTCACCTCTGGGCCTCTGTAGGCACATAGAGTACCCTCTGATACACACGGATACTCCCTCCCTGCCTCCCTCCTTCTCTTCTTTCCTTCCATCCATCTTTTTTTTAAAGTCATATTCTGGAGCATTTCCAGTTTTAGGTTTTCAGATTAAGGATGTCCAACTATAAAGTCTATGCATACATTCCAAAACCTGAAAACCTCAACTCTGGAATTTCAGATAAGGGTAATCACTTATTTTCTACACTTGGAGTAAGAAATGCTTTTAATTTTTGGCATCCTTACCTGATCCAGAGGAAGTGCTGGGGGCTTATGTGGTGGCAGCTGTTCTGGTGATGGTGTTGATGTCTTTGGGAATAAAGACTGTGACTGGACTGGATGCAAGTGCATTCTATAGTATAAGAAAGAAATAGTAAACGAGAACCTATTAATTATCAAAGAGAACAGTACATTCTATAGTGTAAGAAAGAAATAGTCAATGAGAACCTATTAATTATCAAAGAGAACAGACACTTTAATTATTCAGACACTGCTTAAATTACCCAGGTGATTCAACTTGGACATCAATACTGGGACAAAGCTGCACATATGCCTCCTGGTATGGTGCATGGCAAACACAGGTCACCATGGAGGCACATTCTTGTAAAGGTGACTAACCTAAGCTTGATTAATCTAAACAGATGATGAGTCAAACCCCATTCTACTCTGAGAATTTGCCTGAACTCTTTGACGGCTTTGTTTAGAGACTAAACAGGCTCTTAACAAATACCTGAGCCCTGACTGGATACTAGGAAAAAAAAAATCTCTAGGAGACATTTCAGGGCTAATCAGAGAAATTTAAATGAGGACTATATTTCAGGGATCATTGTTTTCTTTTCCCAGAGTACCATACCTCAGGACTGTGATGTTCGACAGCTTGGGAGATGCATGAGGAGGTTTTTAACTACAGGCAAGGGTTATGATGGATGCATTGTAATTTGCACTGGCTTAAGGAAAAGGTACATAAAAGCAGAAAAACACAAGCAGATATTCAAGAAATATACAAAAAATACAGCAAGACATAAAATATGAGTGTGCCAGCAAGCACCTGCCAATCCCAGCACTCAGGGGTTTGAGACAGGAGGATTTAGAGCATCAGTCTACAGTAAGACAAATACCAATTTAAATCTTTGAAAGCAGGGAGAGCATCTGCTGGTAAAAAGACAGGATGCAATGGGATGGCAATAGAGAGGAGAATACTGGAAAGTAAATAGCATTAAAGTTTAGGCTAACTGCCCCCCTCCCCACAGTCCTAAACTTGCTATGTAGCTGATGGCAGCCTTAAATTCTTGATCTGCCTGCCTCAGCTTCCCAAATCTTGGGATTACAGTCAGGTTATCTTATTGTAACAAATTTATCTTTCAGGGGCAGGGGTGGGGTAAAGTGCCAGGGACTTCATGAATGCTAGTGTTCAACCCCTGACCTACATTCCTATCCTTCAGGCTCTTAAAAAGTCACTAAAAATCAAATGTAGAGAAAGTTTCACAAGAACAGAATTTGACTTGCTCTGCTTCTGGATTCTTTTATTAAATGGTGGAGGAGGAACGAGAGGAAAGGAGTGAAATGACTTTAACCACACATATATTTTGCTCCCTTCTTCAGGGTCAAGTTAGTTAGGTAGCAAGTTAATGTTGACTTATCTCTGCCCATAGATCTCAAACTGCAGTTATATCATCAAAATCTAACTTATCAGTTCAGGTGTGGCGGTGTTTATAATTCTAGGATTCAGGAAACCAAAGCAGGAATCCTGTAAGTCTGATTCCAGCTTGGGTTACAATGTAAGATTCTGCCTCAAAAAATTAAAACAAAACTAAACAAAACAAAATACCAAGCAACTACCATCAACAATAACAAAAACCTTTCCTATTTTAAAATAAAAGCAGCAGAAAATTCTAGTCATTTGAATGTTGTTTCAGAGAGCATGTGAGAACCCGAGTCAGAGACTTGGCCCTCTTAAAGCACAAATGGCCGGTCTTCCAATCGCCTGACTGCCTCGCCATTTGCTCTGCAGCTCCAGCCTCACCAGACTGGACTCCAACTGCTACTGTGCCACTGGTGGCTCCTGCACCTGCAGAGACTCTTGCAGCTGCAAGGAATGAAAATGCAACTTCTGCAAGAAGAGCTGCTGCTCCTGCTGTCCCACTGGTTGCCCAAATGTACCCAGGGCTATGTGTGCAAAGGAGTATCTGACCAGTGTAACTGCTGTGTCTGATTTGAGGGCAGCCTGCAACTACGTGTAAATGGAGTGCTTTGTCCCACACATGCATTTCTTTTTCATACAGTCCTGACCTATTTGCTACCTTTTAAAAAATGAGGTATGTGAATGACAATTTAAATCGATAATAAAAAAAGTCTGAATGACAATTCAATTTCACAAGGGGAAAAATATGGCAAAGATGAACTCCGGCTCTACCTTAAATCCCACATCTGTAAGTAGCACGTGTTTCTTGGACCTAATCCATTGAGAGTTTACCTTTATTTCTAAAGTCAGTTTTCTTTTTAAAATGTTTTATATACTTTTTTTCCCCATAGAAAACAAACCCAAAAAGCAACAATGCTATCTTACCCGGATGGTCTGTACATTTCCTGGAAAGAACCCCTTACTCCATTTCCGGGGCCAATCTGCTCCATCATTACAGCTTGAAAGTGTCCTAGGCCCTCTTCTTGACAGCGGTAGAGGGGACCTTCTGGAGAGAGGCCATTGGGTTGAGAGGCCACAGAATGAGGGGGTGGGTGGGCAGCCACAGGGGATGGGTATCCCCTGGCCTGGAAATGACTGGCTGACCGCTGAGGAGTGTAAGGAGGCCCTGTCTGCAGCATCATTCCATGTGGTGAGAAAGCAGGTGAACTAAATCCCATTCCTGAACTGAGAGATGGAGGAGTTCCATAAAGATAATCATTAGTTGACAGTGAACTCTGCCGCTTGGCAGCTGCATTATGGTTGTCCAGATCTAAAAATTCTTTGGGACTCTCTGACCTCTCCATGGATTCATCCAGCTTTTCTTCATCTGGACCAGGATTTTGTCCATCAGTTGGGACAACTTTAGCAGCCATTGGATCCATTTGAGTTGGGGAAGTTAAGGCAGCATTTAGCGTCTCATAGCCTTGCAAACTAGCCATGGTATTCTTGTCTGGGAAGAGGGGTCGTGGAGGCAGAGGGTGACTCCCTGGGGGCCCACCTGGGCTTCCTTGGGGAGGGAGTGGTCTCTGCCAATCAGAAAAGCCCTGTGGACAGGCATAGTAAGGAGTTCGCTGGTAGGGGTGGTAGGAGGGCTGAGGTGGTGGTTGGTAGGAATATCTCATTCCCTGTTGGGGGCGGTAATGGGGAAAAACTCCAGGATGAGGGCTGTTAGACTGGAAGCCCCTAGGAGGGAAGGGTTGAGGATGTGATCCAGGGGACTTCCCCCCCATTACTGGGCTTAAACCTTGCAGTCCTGGATTCATGTGGTAATGTGGAGCTGAATTAGAGTATTCTAGGCCAGGCATATACAAAGGAGAAAACTGGCTCACAGTGCCTGCCATCAAATTGGAGTCTGAGCAAGGAGGTGTAGTTGCGTTCTGTCCCGAACATGGCATGGTCTCCTGCAGTGTTTTATCCCTGGTACAGAGTGGCTTTTCTGAACCACTGCCACCAAGGCCTTTCCCCTCTGACCTACAAGGGGACGCTTCACCATTTTCAGGTAGTACCCCTCTGTCAGCCACCACAGAAAGGTCTCTCATGCAGCCTTGCACAGCTGGGCTGTTATAGCTGCCGTCCAAAGGCCATGTGTTCTTATTCTTCTCTGTTTTACAATTGTCTGCAGTTTCTGAGGCATCGCCTTTGATCTCTGTGCCCTCCGTTTCTCTTTCTTGGGGTGAGCTCTGCCTGGTGCAGCTGGTCTCCAGAGGAGGTGTAGGGTGAGGTAGTTGTTTGAGGTATACCCCCTCTGAACCACAGATGCTTGTTGTTTTCTCTTCAAGCCCAGACAAGGGCTCTGCTGGGGGCAGGAGAGAAGAGAACAAAATGTCAATTTTAACAGATGTAGTAACGGAAAGAACATGGATGGTAAGAAGCCAGTTGAAGAGGGTCAGCTAAAGGTTACATGTGATAATTAAAACCTAGGATACTGTGAATCCCTGAAAGTGAGTCACAATGTTAGATTCTATTTTTTCAAGGATGTGTGTTTAGGCCCAAGACTGATGTTGGTTATCATCTTCGATTGTTTTGTTCACCTTTCTATTCTGAGTAAACCCAGACTTCACCTAGGTGGCTGATTGCACACATGCAGAAGGTCTGAACTTTGGTTCTTTCTGTTTGCATTGCATGCCAAGTACTTTAACTACGAAGCCACCTGGCCACCTTTATCTTTTGAGAAAGGGTCTCTTAATGAACTGGAATCTTCTTGATTTGGTGGGGTTGGCTGACCAATAATGGCTCGTGCTGGAGTTACTAGACATACACTACCATGTCCACTTTTCACATGGGTTCATGGTAACCAAATTAGGTCCCCCTGCTTGCTTGGTAAGTGCTTCACTAAGTCATCTCATCTTCCCAGCCCGTTTGTCTCTTTCAATGGTATTGCTAAGAAACGGATTCAATCTTCGCGAGAACTTGTTCTTCATACAAATTCAAGTGAAAGTTTATTTTATAATGATACACTTATCAAGACAGTCATGTTTGACAGATAGCGTGAAGATGCAGTGACTGAGAATAAACTGATGTAGTCTGGACTCAGACTCAGCTCTACCACTTCTCTCCAGCCTGAGCTACTCATAAAGATAGAAACTATTTCAAAAACTAAGCAAAAATCAAACAAGGACACTGAAAATTGCTATCAGAAAGACGTGTTCTGAGAATTAAATGAGTTTACATAGAAAGCCTCTAAAGAGTGCCTCAAATGGCATTTGCCAATTCATGGTGGTATTTGTCAGATATCATGCTTTTGATCTCTCTACACAAAAGGGCTTCAACTTCAATTGGAACAAATAAATTCATGGTGAAAGACTAGCTTACCAGTTTATATCTGACTTTATATTCTGGGTGAAAACATTACTCTTGAATTAACAGAAATCAACGGCAATGCAAATTACCTTGGCTGTCCTCAGGCTCTTGTGTTTCATTGCTGTCCTGTGTCCTCCCAGGGTTTCCAGAGCAGGCTTGGAGGTTGATCCACTCACCTGAGTGGCTACCTGTGGAAAAGGACCAGGCAAGTGGGGAGGTGCGGGCTGGTGGGGGTGGTAAGGCACACCTGGGGGGCAGACTCGAGAGGAGAGCTGCTGCATGGCGATCATCTCAGGGCTGTCCATCATGGAATCCCCTCCTTGCACTCCTCGTAGGGCCTGGGAGGGCCCTCCAAATAGAGGACTTGGTGCTTGGGGTGGAGGTGGCTGCAACCGATGTCCAACAGATTTACAGGGTGGTCGCATATACCCTGAGGAAGGAACGCCATGAGGTAGAAAGCCAGATTGTTTAGTCCACTGGTTTGGAGGGACTGGTGGTCTCATTACTCGGGCATCCATCATGTGACCAAGAGAATGAGGTTGGTGAGAGGGTCCTGGTCCCAGATGGGGCTTCTCATCTGGCCCCAAGGATCCTGGGTTTGCAGCACCGTGGTTTCCATTCCAGATGGCAGGGTGGACTCGATTTAGGTACTTGTATGAACGGTACATTGGATTGGGAGGAATTTCTGAGCTCTCAGGAAAGTCTGGGGATCGAGCAGGAGCTCCACCATGCCTGGAAGGAATAAATCCTGGCTGGTATGGAGCTGGGGAATACATGCTTCCATCCTGACTGGGGCAACTCATTTGCCCAAGCTGCAAGGAGGGGGAATGCGATCCCATGTTGGAAAGGTGTGTCAGGGTCCCACACATCTGCTTCTCCTCTGGAGCACCAAGGCGGGGCCCTCGGTGGTTGCTAATTCCAACAGGAAGCTGGTAATAGAAAAGGTAAAGAAAGAATAGAATTAACCATTCTTGCAGACAAGAGAGATTTAGAAAGATGCTTCTTCGCCTACGGGGACAGATTCTTCAGGAGAGAAGAAACTCTCTATCATGCCCTTGGGACTGTCCAGCAGCTGTGTCTTTGTGCAGACTGCTCACCTGCATGGCAAAGGGAGGATGCTGCTGCATGGGCTCTCCTGGGGGCACTTCTGGGACTTGAGAGGAGCCATACAGGTTGGTGGGATCTGATCCTGGAAGTGAGCCAAATGTTCCTGGTATTGCTGGTCTCTGGATACAGGGAGTGAAGCAGGTGGGAAGATGAAAGGAAAAACACAGACATCAAGAAGAGGTGGAGGATTCTCTTATGGACTGCTACCACATGCCCTCTCAGGGCCAGGACTAGTCCCTGATCCCAAAGCAGCTTCCCTCGCCAAAAAAAGTGTCTTTTTAAAAATCACCTTCCCCTCTACAAATGGAAGCCCTTTTAGACATGTGGTATCCACCTACATTTTACAATGAAATTTTAATACCTCAGATACACTGTGTAGCTTATGTACTGTGTTCCTGTGTTTTTTTTTCCCCCTTAAGACATTTTTATTTTTTTTTATTAAAAATGTAATTATACATTTAAATTTTTTTTTACCAGTTCCCTCCCTCCCCCCTGTTCCTGTGCTTTATATGCATTTTGTTTGCGTTTAGCCAGGAATACAGTATGAAATCATGTTGTCTGGCTCTTTTCAATCCCGAGTTTAGCCTACATTGAGACCACATGATTCAAATGATTAAAAGAAAAGAAATTCTGAAATAAAGGGAGAGTGGGATAAAGAAACCAGTTACAGACTCACCTAGGCTACTTAAGACCCAGTCTCTCAAGGAGGAAGGAAGAGAGAGGAAAGAGACCCAAAATCTATCTATGTAATTTTCTGAAGAGGGTATAAAGTGACTAACTAACGCCCTGAACTCGCTGGCTTAGAGACAGCATCATGTAAGTTTTTTCTTACCATCTGGTTTAAAAGAGGTGTTTGGCCAGGCACTCTGCCACAGTGCAAGGGACGGGAAAAGTTTCGGCCATTTGAGGTGCCCACTTCTGGAGGGGGCTGTGTAGAACTGATGCTTTGATCATCCCCAGAGGAGGCAGCTTGGCGTGTAGGGGGCAATGATTTTCCTCCATTTTCCACTGGTGGCTGTTTCTTGCTGGATCCTTCTGAGTCCTTAGAGCGAGTCCAAACATGGCCCCCACTACCTCGCCCAGTCCGACTCCGTCTTTTCTCCCGTTTTTCATCCTCTCGGATCCAAAATTCTTCATCTGTGTCTCCATCTTCACCAGGAAAATGTTTCATCATTGCCCGATGGAAACACCGCTCTAAATTATCAGACATCTTGGTATACTCTGTAAGGAAGACACAAGAACTGATTCCAGATATAGTTTTAACACAACACAAAGGATAATTCTTTTACAGTGGAAATGCAGGCTGGCAAGATGGCTCAGCAGGTAAAGATGCCTTCATGAAAGTCAGGTGATCTGACTTCTGAAAAAGCCTTCATGAGTGCCATGGCTCATGTATGCCTACGCTGTCATGTGACTCTCTCCTCCCCCTCTTCTGTCAAATGAAAAAATATTTATAAAAATGCAAATGGGACACATTATACATTAGTGTTATAGAAACAAGATGAAGGTAACTTGGCTTTTGTTCATATTCTTCTGCTCAAGATTGAGAAGACTCTAGGACTGTTATCTCAAAGTAGTAAACATTTAATTCTTTTAGGTTAAGTTATTAGAACTATTAAATACTGGGCTGGACAGATGACTCAGGGGTTAAGGCTCTGTCTGTCTCTCAAATAGAAGGCCCTGAGTTCAGATCCCAGGTCCTACATAAAATTGCCAGTGGCCTGCACCTCTGGCTCTGGTGGTGGAGCCTGGGAAATCCCAGAGCAAACCAAGGAGATAGAAGCAATCCAGGATGATTCCCGAAGTCTCCCTTGGTCCTCACTGGGGACATATAGTATCCACTGACACTGACACACACACACACACACACACACACACACACACACGCACGCGCTAAATAAATAAAATATTTGAAACAAGAAAAGAACTATTAAATATTATCACTGAATCTGCTTAACCTTGTAAGACGAGGCACAAATATCCCCAAAGCACCATGAGAAAACTCTAATGCTTATTTCTTGAAATGTTTTTTTCCTACAAGCATATTGAATACTTACCTTTTTTTCCCTGCTATCTACTTCTATGGGCCCCAGAGTTCCCTTTGGATTGTCTGCTGTAGTGGGGGTTTAGTTGAAATGTTTCTAACAGAGGCAAGGGATGAAGCTCAGTGAAAGAGTACTTGTCTAGCTACCATACAGTAACCCTGATTTTCATCCTCTGTATAAACAAAACAGAATGAACTCAATGTAGGTTCATTCTTGTTGTGTAATAGAGGCCAGGAATATACAGACCAGACTGGTCTCTAGACTAAAAAAGTTCCTGAGCCAAACTAGACTCTTGTTGTCCCTCAGGATAAAAGAGGGTCCCTTGGGTACATTATGTAAGAGCTTGACACCTGAAATCCTAGCACCTGGGATTCTAAGATAGGAGAATTAAGAATTCTAGGTTAAACTTGGGCTGCAGAATGAGACCATGTTTCAAAAGAGGAAAATCTAAAGGATGATGATGTGCATTTCATTTTGACTGTATTGGCACAGACAACACACATCAGGCACAAATAATTTCGTCACTTACCACTACTTTCTCCATTATACTTTCGACAATTTCTGAACATAGTCTTCATGTCGTTTATAAATTCCTCCTTGGTACAGTATAGACCTCCATTTAACTTCTTCTCCATGCTTGAAATATCCATGGGGATCTAAAGAGGATACATAAGAAACTGGGCATGGTGTTTCGTTTCTATAACTTTAACACTAGGAAGAAGATTACCACAAGTTCCAAGCTAGCCTGGGCTACAAAGTGAACACACCTCTTGAAACAAACAAACAAACAAAAACCAAAAGCAACAAAAGGTAGAAAACCAACTGTAAACAGAAAGTCCCTATGAGGCCATGGCTTTTTAAGTTTCTTAAGAGCCTGGTATATATCCAGCAACCTGATAAGAAAGGCAGAAAAGCAAGAGAAAAACTAACAATAATCTTTTATGATTTACCTCTAATATGGCCCCTCAAGGTCATGTGTTTGAAAAGTTGGTTTCCTAGCTGGTGAAAGTGGGTGGGTGGGTATTATGATCATAGCCTGCCTGTGTGTTGTTTCCTATTTCACCACTAAAGATGTAAGCAGGTTATGAAAAAAGTTCCTACCACCATCAACAGAGCTGCCTTGCCACGATGGACTGTATCCCTGTAACTATGGACCAAACTGAACTGCACCTTAAGTTGCTTCTGTCAGGTATTTGATCGTAACGATGGAAAAGTAAACTAATTGAAAACCCAAGCAAGACACAGCTGCTAAATTATAATTTCAAAGATACCTTAATAATCTGGTAATAGTTGGGGGCATAAGATTCATCCACAGGTTCCAAGAAGGGCCAGGAGTCCTTGTGAGCCTTTACCACATCTAGAACTGAGAGTCAAAGAAGAGGAAAAACTGACACATTCAGATAGCAAGATATTCTTCAGGACCACAAAGCTATGATTGGGAACTAACCTTTATACATGGCAGTGAAATCATCATCCAGTTCAAAGCTGTGAATCACAAAAAGACATTAGCAGTAAGTCTAACTGCCATTTCTCTTAGAAAATAAAGGATGAGGGACGTTTACCTTACTAGCAAATGATGGGACTTGCCTAAAGGATCCAAAACTTTATAAGATTCTATAATTATTCAATTTTTTCTACTCCTTCCCCACCCCAGCTTCTTTCTCTTCCTCCTCCTTTCGTTTTTGGAGACAGGGTCTTGTTATATAGTCTAGACTATCTCAAATTACAGGCATGGCAATGACTGGCTGGAAGTAACCATTTTAAAAGTAAAAAAAAAAAAAAAAAAAAAAAGCTCAGAGAACATAATGAATAGATCATGATCTTAGCACTAAGTCAAAGCAAGAGTCCAGGTTTCACAAAAGGAGAGATGTATACCTAAAATATTCATGGCCTTGGGTTCAATTCTTACCACTGCTAAGCAAACAAGCAATCTTGTTCATTCTTCTAAGAAAAAAATTCCCATTATAATCAATTCTGATGTTATTTAAGAGTCAGAAACATAAAAGCTTTGTTAAACCATCACTTCTTGTGCCTGTGAGATTGTAAAATTGTACTGAGTGTTTGAGTCAGGTATGAGTTTAAGGACCACCACTAACCCTTACTATGTTTACTCCATGTTAAAACTGTAAAGCCTCCGCCTGCCACACAGATTACAAAGATTAGATGAGAAAAGTGCTTCGCAGCACGGCCAGTTGCTTGTTGTTGCTGTTACAATTAAATACTCACAGATCCTTAGTCTTCTTTCCTTCCCTCATGGGTGAATTAGGGTCCAAATGGGAAAGTTCTGGAGGTAGCTCCTTGCCTTGAGCCAGCAACCATGCCCGTTCTTCCCTGAGCTTTCTCCTTTTAGCTCGATCTGCAAGCAACGCAAGCACAGTCTTTAACCCTTACTATTCCTGGGACCTTCTGTGCTCACCTTCAAGTGTACACATAGCAACCTTACTTGCTTAATTCAATCAGTACCACAACTTCAGAGAGCTTGTGACCATCCTATTTGAATGTGATTTGACCATGTCACTTTGTCTTCCCCCTATTTTGAGAATTTAATATTCACAATGCAAGTGGTTACAATTCTCTCTCTCTCTTTCCCCCTAAGAAAAATTTTCCCACCTAACACCCAATGTGGCTACACCATTAGAGAAGTAACACCCTTCTTCTAGAAATTGTTAACAGTCAAGAGCTTCTCTGGAAGGGATAGGGACAGGATTCACGGGCACCTCTTCTACTCAGTTTTTCGGATGATTCCCATACTACAAGGAAAGAGCTGAACTCCTGATTCTCCTGCCTTAGTCCAGGCTGAGATTTCATAAACATGCTTTGTTCTTCAGAATATGTGTGACTATACACAATCACACAATGTTTCTTTCTTATCTTTTCACCACTGTAATCATAAAGCTAGAAAAGTGCTCGGCACAGAATGGATGTTCAAAAAGTCACTTTAGCTGGGCATGGCAGTTCACACATATAATTCCAAACCAGGAATTTGAGGCAGAATGATTATCACAACATTTGAGGTCAGTCTGAGCCAGCTGAGATCCTTCTGACAGAGAGAAACTTGTAACCTATATTAACCTTATTAATACTGAACCAAACCACGAAAGAAGTTTTAGACTCAATGAACACATGTCTGTTTCTTAAAATGGCAATGGTGTACCTAGTAAGAATCTGAGAAATACTGAACCTACTGATAAACACAAAAAAATAAAGACCTAAGGGAGCGAGGGGAAGAAGGGTGAGAGAGAGAGAGAACACAAGGGAGAGCGAGTTAGGAGTAGACAAGCATGGATTATACATTTATTTAGAAAAATTAAACTGTACAATTTGAACAGGTTCTGTTGATAAATCAGATAAATACAACTATTATTTTGTCACATTAAGATCTCAGTCTATGTCTGAGAAAACTATTTTTCACTATTAAGATTAATGATAACATCACAGACTTGACTACTGCCATATGAAAATAAAAGTCCTGGGCTGGAGATAGAATTCTGTTGGTAGAGTGCTTGCCTAACATGTAAGTGTGCATCTATAATCCTATTATAGGGAAGGTGGGAGGCAGAAGAATCCAGACAACTCTTCGGTTATTAAGGCCAAATTCAAGGTAAACTTGGGATACATGAGAATCTGCCAAAAAAGCCTATGGAAAAATAAAAATCCTTGTTTTTTTTTTTTTTTTTAAAGAATCAGTCATTACACTTGTGAAACTGATTGTCTCAACATTCCTTCCTCTTATTCTATAGTCTACAGTAGGACACAGCAGCAATCTGCAAAATATGCAAGGTACTGAAAAGCACACAAAAAATAAAAATAAAATGGCTTTAGAAGAAACAAAGCTACATAGATAGACTGCAATCAGATGAATACAATCCTCAAGATAGTCAAATTGAAATGGCCAAGAATTGCTGTGATAAAGATTCTGCTTCATTAGGAATCTTTCCTCACACCCAACCCTCCAGATTGTGCAGAAGGCCTACATACCTTCCACCGCCTTCACCTTTTCCTCCAGTTCTCGCTTCCTCTCCTCTTTCAACATCTGCTCCTGTTCTTTCTTCTGTACTGCAAGGAGAATTTGCCGTTCTTCTTCCTCCTCCTTTCGCTTCTGTTTTTCTATCCTGGTGAGCACAGGAGTCTCCTAGGAGTCAAGGAGTGCATTGGACAACAATGTGAGGCAGGTCTTCACCAATTTCACTTCAAGATCCAATTTACTGAGGTCAATAAATTTACCATCTGTGAATTTTTTGTACTGACACATAAATGCACTATTAGCAAAATATAACAGCACTGAGAGTTATAAGATTGAGGCTAGCTTGGGCTATACTGAGACTCTATCCTGTCTGAAGAAAGCAATAAAAAAGTCAGTGCTGGGCTGGAGAAATTTGGCTGAAGAGTCAAGACTTTGTCTTGCAAGCAGAAGGTCCTGAATTTGGATCCCAGATCCCATGTAAAACAATGGCCTGTACTTCTGGTCCTTTGCTCCCAGAGCAAAGCAAAAAGGAGGTAGAAGCAATCCAGGATGAGTCACCCTTAGTCCTCCGCTGGAACACACAGTGCCCTTTGACACACACACACGAAATAAAGTTTTTTTGTTGTTGTTGTTGTTGCTTTGTTTTTTAAAAGGTGGGTCTTAACAGTTGATGCCTGTAATCCTACCACCTGGGAGCTAGAGGCAGAAAGGTCAAGAATATGATATCGACTTGGCTGGGGATGGTCTTAACTTCTTTACTTTGTTGAGGGGAACGCATGTACGGATAGAGCAGGTTCCTAAGATCTAACTCAGCTTCCCTCTGAACCATTTGCTGGCCCATGACCTTGACTTTTGATCCTCCTGTCTCTATCTCCCAAGTGATCAGATTAAACACATGTGTTACCATGACTGGAATGATGCAGAGCTGAGGACGGAACCCCAGAGCTTCATGTATGCTAGGCAAGCACTCTTGACAATTGAGCATCCCAACCAGATCCTTTTCTTTATTAATAAAACAATGAAAAATATTTATGTAAAAAGGCACTGTTTTTCCTTAATATACAGAACAGGATAAAGGAGACCATGCAGCTATTTTTACAAGCAACTCAGAAGTTAGTTTGAAAAAATGGAGAAATGCTAGTTAAACATTAATATGAAGATTACAGGTGTTCCTGCTGCAGTTAGCATGCGTGTTACTGATAAATTCACCACCAAACAGCTTAGGGATGCAAATTTTATTCTGCCTTATGATTGTCCCATCGTAGTAAATAGTACAGCTTGGCAGGAGAGCTCATATCAACATAAAGAGCCAAGGGAACTAGGCACACTGTATCTACAGAATTATTAAGAAAGACAAATGTCACTTGCCTGACAGCATGTCTGCCAAAGCAAGCTGAAAAATGCCAACTTACTGAACCAACTCATTCCATTTTGTCTATTTGCCTAGAGAATGGTCTCGCCTACTAAGAGTTACGTCTTCCTTACATCAACTAGATAATCTCAACTGATCTCTTTAGACTTGTTCAAGGGCTTGCCTGAACTATTAACTCTTCATAAATATGACCAAGATTTCAGCTATTAATGGTCAAGTTAACACCTGTATTTAAGTATCATACTCTAAAAATCCTAATGAAAGAAAAGATACACTAAAGAAGGCAGGACCACCATCACAATTCTATGCAAGTTTTACAATGCCTATTTTCAATGAAGTTAAGTCCTGATTGCCCATGTCAATGTTGCTTTCAGTTTTCTTAGTTTTTGGCTGATGTGAAAGTTATAACTTTTTAAATTAATTTTTGTGTGGGTGTATGTGTATCAGAGGGCACACTGTATGTTCCTGTGGAGGATGAAGGGTGGCTCGGGGAATCATCCTGGATTAATTCTACCTCCCTTTTTTTGTTTTGTTTTGTTTTGCTCTGGGTTTTCCCAGGCTCTGTCCACTAGGCCAGAAATGCAGGCTGCTTCCGTTTCTGACTGGTGTTTTTTACATGGAACCTGGGATCCAAGCTCAGGATCTGCTTTTGAGACAGAGTCTTAACTCCTGAACCAGCTCTCCAGCACAGCTATTAAACTAAAAAAAAAAAAAAGCTATTTTATAGGCCACCTTTATTGTCTGCAATAGAGAAATTAAGTTGAAGAAAAACAACTTAGGTGTTAACAGAAAGAGGTGATCCCATTTTGGGTGAAACCTAACTGGCAATGAAATGCTTGCTCTAACAAATCTATTTTAGAAGGAAGGAATCTATGAATTTTCTATAGTAAATAAAATTTCTCGAGTTTGTTTTTTTTACTATAGAAATTGTTATAAATGGATTTTACGGAGAGTGAGCAAAGATAAACACTGATTGTTTTACAGTAGCAATGATTAAAATTTTAGTCTGACTTAGAATTTGGAGGTGGTCTCATGTTGGGAATAGTCTTCCATTTCATTTTTGTTGTTTGTCTGAGGTATGGTCTCATGTAACTGAGCTGTCCTTGAATTTCTGGTTACAGGCATGTGCCACTATTCCAAGCTCAATGTCATTTTCACAATCCAAATTCTTTCAGATTTACTTCAAGGTCAACTTGAGCTACATAGTTAACACTCTACCTCAAAAACACAAGTCAAACAAACAAATGCCCTAAATCCCCCTCCCCAAGAAAGGAGAACTGACAAGAAAGTGAAGAAATCAGAGGAAAACAGCCTTTTCAAAGGAATTTCTTTCAAAGAAAATTAATAGTTGCTTGCTTAGTTCCCAAAAGGTTTGATTCCCAGAACCTCAAAGAGTGGAAGGAAGAGAATGAGAAATCATGTAAAGAGAAAGGTGGACATATATAATAGCCATAAATAATTATCTGCATAACTTGTAATGCATGTGAATTATTCTCCTTTCAATCAATATAGGGTCTATTACACATCCATTTTTCTGTTTGGCTTGACTTTGGAGATCAAACCTTGGGTTAACATATGCTGATATACCTCTAGCCCCAGAATTATCCTTTTAACAAGAACTAGGGAAATGTAAACCAATCAACTTAGAAATATTATGTCACATGCTCAAGCATGTAGCTCAGTAGGTAGCACATTTGTCTAGTGTGCACAAGGCCCTGGATTTAATTTCTAGTAATATATAAAGTGGGCATGGTGGGTGGTGCATGCCTAAAATCCTACCACTCAGGAGCTGAAAGAGTTCAAGGTCACTATCAGGTAAACAGAGAATTTGAAGTCATCTTGAGCTACATGAAACTATCTCCAGGGGGAAAAGAAGAGAGGGAGAGAGGAAAGGAAAAAGGGAGGAAGGGAATGAAGGAAGGAAAAATTAAGTCACTAAAGTCTTGATTTCTAGTAAACAAACATACAGACTGTTTCGAAGAGGAAAATTCAATTATGTCATCTCAAGTATATAAATTTCTTGGGCCTGGAGAGATGGCTCAGGGGTTAAGACTCTGTCTCATAAGCAGAAGGTCCTAAGTTTGAATCCCAGGTCCCACATGAAAACACTAGGCAGAAACTGTGGTGGCCTGCACTTCCAATCCTGGTGGTGGAGCCTGGAAAATCCCAGAGTAAAGCAAGGAGGAGGTAGTAATGCAAGATTATTCTTGAAGTCACCCGTGGACCCCCACAGGGACACATAGTACCCTCTGATACACATACACACACAAATTAAACTTACAGTTCTTTATACAAGGAATATGAAAACATTCTAAACAGATTTTTCCCCCCACAAAAGATAAACCACCCAAGTCATTAATTAGTGTTTGGTAATACAAGCTCAGTCCTACAATTAATGCATATACTCGTCATGAGTTACAGACATACATCACCAAGCTCAATCTACATGCTGCTGGAGATTAAGCCAAGGGTCTCCTGCATGCCAGGCAAATGTGCTATCGAATGAGCTACCAAGCCTTTGACTGAGTATTTCTAATTTCAGCAGTCTACATTTGAAGCAAATATGTAAACCTGCCAATAGGAATGATCACTTAATAGGACTTATGTTTGTTCTCTATGAAAGCACATTCTCTAGCATTAGATATAATGCCTTTCCTAAACTACTAGCAACATGTTTTAAAATAATCTACTTTTCAATACCTTTTAATTTTATTTTTGTGGGTCTGTGTCTATGTGTTTGTGTATCAGAAGGTACTGTGAATGTCTCAAAGTCCAAGGGTGACACTGAGAATCACCCTAGATTGTGTTATTTCCTCACTGCTTTGCTCTAGTTTCCCAAGCTCTGCCTTCCAGGGCTGGAAGTGCAGGCCACTGCCATTTGAACCTGGCATTTTTATGTGGGACCTGGGATCTGAACTCAGGCTCTTCTATTTGTAAGGCAGAGGCTTAATTAACTCCTGAGTCATCTTTCTAGCCCATACTTTTCAGTAACTTTTAACTTCCTCCATGTGATCCTGTTCTAAATCTAAAATAGAAGTGTTCAATACAAATTATCTAATGTGAATTTAAGATTAGTAATTAATTATGAACAGTTTAAGATATCTCATAAATAGAAAACTGAATGTAAGAAAACTTTAAGTGTAAATTACTGTGGCTGCTTTAAAAAATTATACAATTTATTAAACATTCTGGATGGACAAATAGCTCAGCAAACAAGGACCTGTTTGCAAACCTGGTTACCTGAGTTCTATCTCCAGAGCCCACAAAGTGGAAACAGAGAATGGACTCCCAAAGGTTCCTTTGATTTCCACCTGTGTGCCATGGCATGCATGTGGACTCTCTCATAAAATAAAATTCAGGAAGTTATTTAGCATACCAAATGAAAAAAACTTATGGTACACCTTTGATACTGCTTACTCTAATGTTAATTAAAGTTAATTTGAGAGAGAATGACGCACATACATGCATTCCACACAATTTTCAAAAAGCGGATTCTGTCCTTCCATTATATGGGCTTCTGCAAATTGAACTCGGATAGCCAGGTTTGCAAGTGGGCACTTTACCCAGTGAGTGTATCTCACCAGCCTGTTGATTCTAACTTAAAAAAGAAAAAAAGACAGATATACCTTTGTGGGGCAAATAAGGAATTAAAAAAAACAAAAAACAAAAAACTGCCCAGGTCAACTAGAATGCATCTACTATCCATATGCCCTACCCATTTAGCAGACACACAGCCCAATCATTAGCCTCATCCACTGAAATGAAACAGTCCTGGCATTCCACTTTGGTGGTTTTGATTTGTCTTAGGCTGCTGAAAATAGAAGCAAATTTAACAACTTTTTATTATTATTATTATTTATTCAATTGTGAGTGCATGCGTGCGTGCGTGTAGAACCACGGGCAAATTCAGGAACCACCATGGACTGCCTCCACCTCCTCCTTGTTTACTCTACCCCAGGATTCACAGGCTCCGCCCTACCAGGACCTAAGGATTGGAATTCAGAACCTTCCGCCTCAAGGCGGAGGCTTAACCCCTGAGCTATCTCTCCAACCCCTAAAGGGTTACTTTTAACTGACATATAACACATATTTAGCTGGGTGTGTGCATGCTGGAGAAGCTACCTGAGGGGCTGGGGAAGAAAAATGGCTAAGTCTTGAGGCCAACCTGGGCAATTTAAAAATATTCTGTCTCAAAATAAAAATTAAAAGAGGAAATGGGCATGGTGGCACTCCTGTAATTTCAACACTCAGGTGAATGCAAGAGAATCTGGAGTTCAAGGTCACTGCTGGCTTATAAAGTCAGTCTGAGGCCAGTATTAGCTACAGGAGATGTGTCTCAAACCACAAACCAAACCAAAATGCTACAATGTAGATCGGTGGTACAGCGCTTGTCTAGTGTGCTTAAGTCAAGAAGATTTAATCCTGGAAGGAGGGAGCATAATGGTTATATATAGTAATGGCATACGTGATACATTAATAAATTTATGTATGTTCTGTAATCAGGTTGAACATATTTACCTTTTAGAACATTATCATCATCATCACACACAAAAAAACAATAAAATTCTTTGTTGTAGCCTTGCAGTATCTGGCACACAATCCCTAACTGTAGTCAGTTTCCTGATCGGTAATAGCACATAAAAACTTCCTACTTGTGGGGCTGGAGAGGTGACTCAGGGGTTAAGCCTCTGCCTTGCAGGCGAAAGGTCCTGAGTTCGGATCCTAGACCCCATGTATAGACGCTGGGTGGAAGCGGGGACAGCCTGTGTTTCTGGTCCTGGTAGGGCGGAGGCTGTGAATCCCCGGGCAGAGTAAACAAGGAGGAGGTGGAGGCGGTCCATGGTAGTTCCCGAATTTGTCTGTAGTTCTACACACACACACACACACACACACACACACACACACACATGCACACATGAATAAATAATTGCACATGCACAGGTTGGCCTCAAGACTTACATGCACAATTGAATAAATAATAATTTAAAAAACCTTCCTATTTGTAACTAATGGTCTTCAAAGATTGCTCAGCTATCATTAAAATAATTAGGATGGGCAATGAGACAGTTCAATAGGTAAGGCATCTGCTTGCAAATTTGGCAACTTTCATCTATGCGAGTCTACAAGCGAAAGAATGGACTTCTAAAAGTTATTCTCTGACCACCTATATACCATAGTATGCCCCTCCTTTAATTTTATATATAAATATACCCAGTAGTCATTACACTCATATAATTCTCTTGCTAACATAAAACTCGTAATGCAATAACATTAATCGCTTCGAAGTGTAAAATCTAGTGACTCTTCACACACTCAAATCATTGTTAACCATTTCTGAAACATTTTAAACACTCCAAAAAGAAAACCATTTCACATTACTTTCTGCCAGTATCTGACAAACCACCAACTTGTGTCAAATAAGCAGAATTACACAATATGCATTCTGTTAATTGCTGTTTGATCCTTGGCTATAATCAGGCCCCATACATGTTAAGCACATGTTTTGCAACTTGAGCCCTACCCTGTCCCCTATAAAGCTGCATCCAACTCTTTGACTTGGGTATCTTATTAATTTTTGGTTTTATTCTGTTTGGGATTGAATCTCATGTCACATGGGCTGGGCCTTGATCCTCTTGCCTCTACCTCCCAAGTTACAAGATTAGAGACAGACATGCTGCCATGTTGTTTGTAACAATATATTAATATATATGCTAAACACACAGAATATAATAATTAAGTGACCTGAACGGAGAGCATTTTACAAACCTAAACTGAAAAGCCTAACATCCTTGTCTCACATTTTCTAAGTCTTTTTTCTTTTCTCACTCGTTAGAATTTTAGCTGTTTTCCAGCTAATGTGAATCTCAACAATTACTTTAAATAGATGACTCTTAAGAAAACATCAATCCTATGTTGCATACCTAGAATCCATTTTAAATAATGTCCAGCATACTTCCATCTCCAGGCAAAGCAGATGCTAATGAAACCACTAAAGGAAAGAGTTCACTTGTTGAAGGTGCTTTGGCACTGATTTCAGTCCCCTGCACACCTTCCTGCAGCTTCATTTAACTACCAAAGAACTCATAAAAATGAGCAAAAGACCAATCCAAAATAGTAATCACCATGTGTGTTGGGGTGTGTGTGTATGCCAAACATGTACTCTTCCATTTCCATTTCTTTTTCTTTAAAAGAGGTCAGTGGGTATGGTGATAACAAAGCTGTAATTCATTCCAGCAACCTGAAGTCTGAGGCGAGGGGATTACTGCAAATTCGAAGTAATTCTGATATAAATATATATACACACACACACACACATATATATGCCAAACTCCAGACTACTTAGTGAGACTGTCTCAAAACAAACAAACAAACAAACAAAACCCAAAACACGAACAATGTCAGCTGCAAATGACAGCAGTTGGTATTTAAATGCTTTATAGGTAAGAAAAAGGCCCCTAGAAGCACAAAGGCAACTAATGAGAAGCTAACAAGGAGTCCTTAGAGGACTAGTTAGAACCTCTGGTTGTAACAGTGCCCAGGCTCCATACTCCAAGGCAGACTCCCTGTCACCCTTGCCACCAGGAGCACACTGGAGACTGTACCACCATAAACAGTTCCTTAGCAACCCAAAAGGTCCACTGCTGACAAAAATACCCAGGCAGCCCTGATCCCTGGCTTATCATTGCCCCTTCACTGATATTTCCCCAGGAGTCTCAATTAAAATACTCTTTGAAGCAATTAAGATGGGACTCCTAGGATGGATGCCTATATGCATGGACGAATTTCTGCTCTGGAACAAAGTTCAACTCATTAGTTTCTCTAGGACAGAGGTCTTACAAAGATATTCCAAAATGTCTGTATTACATGGGTTTCTGTAAACAGCAGAATCTAAAACACAAAAGTTGTCAAGGATAAAAGAACTGCGAAAGCTGATGCTCAATGTCAGCATGCAGTCATCAAGAGTTTTCTGTGGCATTTTAGTGCTAGGCAATCCAAAGTGTGAATCAGAGCACTGAGAACTGGGGATGGGAAGGAACAAATGACAGAAAACAGCTTTCCAGAAAGTGTTAAAGCTAATAAAGGGAGTAAAGAGAACATAAGTTAGAAGACCTGGCAAACATCTCAGGATCAGGGCCATTCCTGAGCTTAACAACCACACCGGCAGGGAGGAGATGGCAAAATCCAGTTACTACAGAATTGTCGATGTAAGGTAATCAGATACTGAACCAATGAACTTGTAGAATAAAGACATGTAAGGTTAAAAAAGAAGCCAAGTGTGGTGGTGCACATCTCTTTAGCACTCAAAGAGACTGAGGCAGCTTTTGAGCTTCAACTAGCCTGTTACGTAGCAAGACGTTGTTTCAAAAAACCAGAGTTATACAAGCTAAATCAACCTTTTCCGGTTCCATATACATACATGCATAGGTGTACGTGCATAAATATACACACACATATACTATATATAATTTTTGTGTGAGGGAGGCACGGTTGAGACATAATTACAGCCCAGGCTGGTCTTGAATTGAAGATTCTCTTGCCTTTGCCTCACACACTGACTGGTATGGTTACAGGTATATGCCTACAAACATGAATATTCAAGTTGATAAAAATTTACAGAGCTCAAAGTATAATACATTCAGATAATGAAGAAGTCGCTAATACAGTGCTGTGTTGATACTTCCAAGACTACAAAAACTTAACAGCAAATCAAAAGATGGCTGGCTCCTTAACATCAAACTAGCTCAACACATTGTGATAGAGAAAAATGACTGACCTCGGGCAATAGTTATTATGACCACTAACCTGTCTATATATACAATAGAACAGAGTTCCAAAAAAACGGGAGGGGCCTTGAGAGAAACCAGTTAAATTAGCAAACAATGTAGAAAGCTTTCTCTGGGCAGAGGCAGCCAGTCAGCCTCCTTTAACTTCTTGGAGCAGAGAAAGAGTTAAGCGAGAGACAGGTTCCCAAACCCTTCACTTCCTTTCACCTGTTTTTCTACCATTTTACCCTCTGATTTACTAATGTGATCAATTTTACCAGTTAGTTCAGTGAATAAAAACACATTTGTCTGTTCCTATAATATGATGCAGGGATCAAGCCATTAACCATCCTAGCTTGTGCCACAGAGATTGCACATGATCACACACACTGGGTACTTAGAGGGATCTAGGAAAGCCTTAGTAATACTTTGCTTGCTGTTGGTTCCAAAATACTTTTCTTCACCTAATACTGAATCAGAACTCCACGTGATGCTGTATCTTTCCTTTTGTTTAGACAACAAAAACTTTTTTTAGTTTTATAAGCATACTGAGTATTTATCTCTACCTCCCCTTCTTCCCCCCTCTTTCCCATCCTCTCCATCAATCTATCCAACTCCCTCCCACTCTCCGGCCCTAGGGTTCCCTCTGGCTTGTCAAGCCTCTGTGGCATACCGAGTGGACCGCCCCATTGATAAAGCATTCCCCTTCACTCATTTAGCCCAAGTTTCCATTGCATGTAATTACCTCTCCTGAGATCCTCACCAGTTTATGGGGGCATATTGATTTGTTGTCAGTCTTTATGCAGGTCTGGTGAAGACAAGTCTTAATGCAGTGAGTTCCTGGATGTAGCAGCCTCATCACAAAAACTCTTTAAAAACACCTATCTGCTTCTCAAAAGAATTCTGTTTTGAACAAGTGATCGACTAGACTCCTTGGCAAGACCTTCATCAAATGTCATTTCCCTTTCCTATTGAAAGCATAAGCCAAGCAACCCCAAAATCTGTCGCTACTGATTTTTCCCACAATATATTACGACATATATTAAGATACCAGATATATCCAAATATGCACTTTTTTCTAACCATATTTCTACATTAGAACTTTTGTTTACATTACTTCTATGAAGGAAGACTCTTGGCTTCAATTCCATACCAGTTGTCGACCTTAGATATCCAACATGCTACACATACCTCTATGCAAATCCCCTTTTTGACCTAGCTCCACGTTTTTCCATCTTTACACTCATGAACTTCTTGTATTTGCCACAGAATTTATCATTTATATCTATGCTGTATTATATATGCACGTGTCTATCATCCAAGGAGATTGTAAGATAGAAAAAAGTAGGACCCTCATGTCCTTCTTTTCCCTTTTTTTCTTGGAAATACACTGATTTCTCAACAAAGGTTAGAGATTTAGATATAGACAAGGGAGAAAGAAAATAGGAATAAAAGAACTAGATAAAACGAAAAGGGATTATCCTTAGAGATGCCTTTCTATTCTTGCACACACACTCACCTCTAGCTTGATGGATTTGACGGACAGATGGCCAGATATACACCTATGCTGCAACTCTGCCTTTGTGTGCTGTGGACGTTTTCCCTACAGTTAAAAGTGAGGAAAAGAAAGGAAAAGATAGATTAGGGTGATGGTCTCAGCTGCTGCTGCTGCAGCAGTCACCACACCACCAATAGAACGTCCACTAAGGCGCACAGGTAATTGATTTATCTAGATAGAAAGCCAAAGGTGCTCATCTTTAGGATGATCAGGGAAAATAAACTCAGCTGGGCAAGATACTAAACCAGTATAATTTAATACAATATGAGAAGCAAACCAAAATCACAGACAACCAGGTATTTCCTACGGCAATCTTGACTACTGGCAAGAACTCACTCAACTATTTGAACATTACAAAAAGTCTTCTTCCAGCTAGATATGATGAGATATACTTGTGATCTCAGTACATGGGAGGTGGAAGCAGGCCAACTTTGGCTACACAGACAGACCCCACCTAAAATAGAATAAATTCCTAAGCACACAACAACAACCCCCCCCCCAAAAAAAAACACCTTACCACTATAATTAACAACAGCAACAAAAAAAATTCTCTTCAAATGATAGAGAGGAGGCTGTATCTTATCACCTTCACCTAGATAAGCTGAAGAGGGCATTAGGAGCAGCTGGAGGTAGGTAACTCTTTATAGGCAGGCAATTGCAAAATGAAAGCAGTTGCCCAGACAGGGCTCAAAGTGAATGAATAGGAGAAAACAGCAGTAACTAAAGAGGGCTCACCTGAATAGACTATAGCCAAGTAAATTTAGAATTGAAAGTGACCAGGGTAAGAAATTTCAAAGATATCTGGAGAGCAACTGAAATATAAGCTATTACTTTCAGGACACTTTTGTGCTATAAGCCTATAGCATCATCTTGCAACTTACTATTAAATTAAGTCAAACAGGGCAACAACTTTTCTGGCTGTAGCATCAATACAGTGAGGTGAATTCAGGAGATGGCTCAGTTGGTAGAGTACCTGCCACATAAGCATGAGGATCCCCTGTGCCTATGTAAAAGCCAGGTAGAGAAGTATCTGTACTCCAGCACTGGGGTGGGGACTGAGATTGACAGATGGATCCTTGGAACTTACCGACCAAACAGTACAGCAATATTGGTGAGCTCAAATTCACCTTGAGCTCAAATAAGACCTTGTATCAAAACACAAGGTAAAAAGCCACTGAAAAAGACAACCGACATTGACTTCTGTCCTTCACACACATGCCCATATGTAGCATACACTTACACACAAGATTTAGTTATGAAACTACTTAGTCCCAAGTCTTCAAAATTCCTGAAAAATCAGGTGAGGTAAAATGAATCAAATGAAGGAAAAAACTTTTAATAGCATTAAGGACCAACCGGTTCACAGTTCTGAGACAGCAGAATCAGCAGTTTTACCAAGCAATTCTATTTCCAAAATAATGAATCGGTCTCAAGCACAAATACAACCATAACTGTGTTAAAGGATCTCAAGACCTTCTTCCCTCCAGTATTTACCCTTAAAACTCTGTAAGCAGTTCTAGCACACCTGTATGTTATTTCCTTTATAAGGTTCAAGATTCTGATAGGAAGCTCTCTTACACTTTAAATAAACACGTGAACACTATAGAACTGTCTCTCAAAGGAAATCTTGCTAGTTTATTGCATTAATAAAATAAGGCAACACAAGTTTCATTCCAACTTTGTCAAATCAGAAAGTAACTAAAAACGCTATTCTTGACACAGAGGGTGAGTAATTTCTCGACACACATTACTATTACCCGTTTATCTGTTTGGTCCTAATGTTTACAAACTGATGCATTCTGCATCACTGTTCACAAACACTTTCTTGTAGCTTACATCCTTTTTTTTTTAAACCAGGCTTTTGCTATGTAGCCCAGATTGGCCTGTAACTTAGGCAATCCCCTTGTCTCAGTTTCTGGAATGCTGTGATTACAGGTCTATCTGTGCTTGCTATACATGGAATACATCTTTTAATTTATAAAACAACATTTTACATATTCAAAGCAAGTTTCACCATCTCCAGATATTGTTAAAGTTTGTTATCATAGTTCCAAAGATTTCTCTTTTGGCATTTAAGAAATATGGAATGAGTTTTCTACAAGATTTTTATCATTAATTACCCATTGTCATAAACAACAGTGGGGACTGTGAAAAAACAGCAACTCATTTTGCTAATCAGAACACCTTAATTAGAATTCTGTGACACTAAGCACCTATCCACAGGATCACCAAGGACAGACAACACTATAATTGAATAGTCTGAAGAAATGCTAGCTTTTCCAGACTCTACTGGACCCACATCCCACTACCCAGGTTTTGTGCCTCCATAAACATACAGCTTTATTATGCAAATCTGATGTCTGCCCTTTCTTTTCTACCAGTGTCAATTTTTATATATGACAAGACATTTTTCATTGTTAGATTGAATTAGTTCTTGACTGATGTAATTAGCATAGAAGCAGTAAGTTAGTATGGTGAGAGGAAGGAGAGAATTTCAAAAAGGCATCCTTTCCCAGTACTTAATCGTACAAATTTAATGCCAATTTACAATTACAGGATTCAGTGAAACATTGGGAGATTTTTTAGTGATCTGTTCATATAAACACATATATGTTAAAATTTCATCTGATTTTCCAATGTTGATTTTTTTTAAAAAAATGGAAGTAATAACTTATACATGCTTGAAAATCAAAATCAGAATCTAGTTATGTACCTCAATTTTTTACTCTATCTTACTTTGTTAGCCAACTTTTCAGAAGAATGCTATGAGTCTGTATAGGCTGGGCCTTACTCTACAGCCATAGGTGACCAAGAATTTTTGATGATCCTCCCTGTTTCTGTCTCTCAAATTGTAGATGTTAACACTTGGCTACTTTTTAATAATTTCTTTGTACTGGAATTCTGTCATCTAGGTTAGATCACCATAGTTCTGAATCACAGCAGCCGAGACGAGACTCTCATACAATGGGGATGTATCACTATTCTCTTTGCTGCTAAGAGACATCACTGACACTCATGCAACTTAAACGGGAGAATGGGAGATTTCTTTGGCTTACAGTTCTAGTGGGGCGATACAGTACATTATGATGCAAAGGTATGGCTGGCTGGCTGGCAGAAGCTGGAGGCGGCTAAAGTCATGTCCATCACGTATACTGGAGCGAGCACATGAGTGCTCTGTGGGGGACAACTTATACTCGAACCATGACATAGAGGGGCTAGGTGTCATCAAACCCTCACCTAAGATTCTAGCCATCACTGTCTCCTGTTGCCTGCACCCCCACAGCATAAAATCCTGTCCCAGCTACACATAACCTGTGTGTGTGTTGTGTGCGCACATGCGCTATACTGTGCTGTACTACAGCAAATATGAAATGGAGGATTAAGTGGGGTTGGGCTCTAGAAATATAACTTTGGTGATGGGACTTTTTGATAAAAGCAATTACTTGAAAGTCTATATTCCTCTCTTCTTGCAGTCCTTCCCATGTTATGCAAGTGCTCTACCACTAAGCTATAATCTCCCAGGCCTTCCTTTCACATGCTAGACAAATGCTCTACCACACTGAGCTGCTCTTCCTCCACCCCAAACCCTTCTTTTTTAGTATATATACTGCTGAAATGAGACCTTCTCTTTTTATTAATATTGTGTGTGCGTATATGTGTCTCCCCGTGGAAGCCCAAAGGTGACTATAGGAATCATTCTGGATTGCTATTACTATTTTTTTTTTTTTTTGCTATGCTCTGGGATTTCTCAGGATCCAGAGATGGAAGTGTGGGCCATCACCGTTATTATCTGGCATTTTTTACGTGGAATTCATGATCAGAACTAAGATCTTTCTGCTTGCAAGGGAAAGTCTTAACCCCTGAGCACTTTCTCCACCTTTCCTTTGTTTTTTAATTTATTTTTTAGTATGTGTGTGTGGGTACATGCATATGCATTTATATGAGTGTGTGCATGTCTATGCATGGGTACATATATGTGTAGGCACAAAGTTGAACAGGGTGTCAGGCAGCCAGCACACCAAACTCTGGTCCTCAAAACTTGCAAGACAGAAAGATTCCTTATTCATGGAGCCATCTCCTTATCCCTGTTTTCATAAACTTAAAAATTAGTTTTATTTTATGTATGTGTGTGTGTGCATGCGCGCGCGAGACAGTACAAGTGCTATAACATATGGGTCAGAACTATGATGTAGATTCTGGGACCAAACTCAGGCTTATCAGGGTTGGTGAAATTGCCTTTACTGAGTTATCTTGAGTTCCTATTTAAAAATAATATTAATTAAAAGACAGTCTCACCCTGTAGTGCAGGCTGGCTAGTAACTCACTATTTAAACGAGGCTAACCTTAAACTCATGAGGTCTTTCTGTACTCTTGATTGTTATGATTATAGGTCTATGCCTCCATATTTAGCATGAATGTAACTCTTGAACCAATGTAAGTTTGTATCAGATTTTCTAGAATTTTGAGATTAAAGACAGACCTTAGTTAAAAACTTGCTTGCATAGCAGGGCTATACATGAAGTCCTGATTTTGATTCCCAGAACTGTATAAACCAGACATGACAGTATACACCTATGATCTGTATACTCAGGATGTAGAAGCAGGAAGATCATAAGTTCAAGGCTACACAGTGAATCAAAGGCAGCCTATGACACATAAAACCTGTTTTTTGGGGGTGGGGTGGGGGATAAACCTAGAACTTTCACTGAAGATCAACATGCTTAAAGATTAGACACATCATTGAATTCAATACAAATTAAGAAACACATCATTTTGTATTTCTCTATGGTCTAATGCAGTAAATTAAAAATATATTCCCTTTTAGACTAACATATCATTTATTAAGTACTAATCAGAAATAACCATTATTACTGACCCTGCACCACAGAAAAATGCAGTATGCTAGGTGCTATGAGGGTTGTATAACAGAGTAAGATACGGCCCCTAGGCTGAAGATGAGACAAAGCAAAGCTTGAAGCATGAGGAAAACATGTTAGGGAAGAAAATCTTATGACTGAAATACACAGGGATAGTTTATTCAGCTAGTTTCTTCCTACACCTCCAAGACAGAGCCTTGCTATATAGTCTAAGCTGGCCATAAACTCATCAACTCGGTTTCCCGAGTGCTAAGATTGCAGGTGTACACGATCAGTCCTGATGTTTGAAGTGAGGTATTTGAGTAACATTCAAAGAGGTAAGGAAGAAGCAGCGGACAAGTGTTTTCTTAAGGGGGAGAGGGAAGCAAGATCAGAGAACATTTCCTAATGACAGAAAAATGAAAGCTGTTTCCAGACTGTGAAGTCATTCTAAGAACTAGTGAGTGCTGAACACAAGGAATTCCAGGTGAACATCATGTATGAACCCTGCTGAAGGACAGGAGGTGCATGTGCATGAGATTCCACACCAATCACTCCAGTCCAGAGGTGACAACCTCAGAACAGTGGGAGATTCAATAGACTATGGTAGTGTGGTGTAAGGACCAACTAGCCGTCAGGACTTACCTTCTGGGCAATCATGTTGCAGATCTCAGGTAGGAAGTCCTCACTGAGGAGCTTATAGAGCTGCCGCTCTCTGAGGGAGGTCCTCTCTCGAAAACTCTCAGTGACTTGTCTCCATTCTTCTTCTGTTTGACATAGGAGCCACCAAGTACCTTGGCCTGGCCCTCGGGACCCTACAGAAGAAAAGGATGGATTCACTACAACAAACCCCACTTTTCTTTTTTTAGGATGAATTCTCAGTATGTTGCCCAATGTGATCACAAACAGCCTCAGGCTCTCAAGTGTGGGTATTACAGGTACTCAACGCCCTGCCTATCTAACAATGTATACTTTTGACTTTCCTGTTTCATTGTTTACAACTAGATAAGCCTAGAGAAAACAAAAATATGACTACTGTGACTTTGATATTCTAGAAATGCCAAATGTAGTTACTTTTCTAGAAAAATGGTTTTGTATTTAAGCCTTTGCAGAAATTTATGCCTTACCCTCATTTATTATGACACAGCAAACTGATTATTCCCTGCATCTATACCATTTGGATCACAGAATTAAAGTCTAGTTTGAGAAGCAGTATGTTACAAGTCACTGGCATTGGAAGACAGCTCTCTGAGAAGTTGCTCATTCACCCAGATATTTGAAATATCTATTGTACTTGTGCCAGATGATAGAACATCTCTAAACAAATCCACTAATATTACAGAATCTGTTAGGATGAGAGTCGGGGGAAGGGAAGGATGACATTTAAGGAGCAGAAAACTGAAAAAGGTTATTAGAACTATCTTAAGTATGTGTATAAGTGGAAAAAGTCATCATAAAAGATGAATCATGTTGCTTTGATCCTTCTGAAAAGCAACGAAGATCATTACCATTTCTTGTTTGTAGTTCAGGTGACAAAGAATTTTCTTCCTGCTTTTCACTGAAACATAGAAAAAAGATTGAGCAATTAAAACCAAGACATGCCCAAAATTGTTTTGTCTTTTCTGTAGTATGTACCCAGTTAATGTAACACTAGTAGATGGGATGTCAAGATTAAGAATGATTCTATGGCTGAGGAGTTAAGACTCTGCCTCTCAGGCAAAAGATCCTGAGTTCAGATCCCAGGTCCCATGTAAAAACTGTTAGGCAGAAACAGCAGTCCTAGTCCTGGTGGGGAGAGCCTAGGAAAATCTAGAGTGAAGCAAAAAGGAGGTAGAAGGAATTCAGGATGATTCCCAAAGTCACGCTTGGTCCTCCACAGGGACACACAGTGCTCTCTGATTCTCTCTCACACAATAATAATAATAATAATAATAATAATAATAATAATAAAGATTAATGAAAAGAAATTTAAAAAATTTTAAAAGTGAATGAGAAGTACGATAGTAGCACACTGCTCAGAAAAAAGTAGTGAAACATAGGTACCCAAGGTTATGGCAACAGCATCAATGAAGAAGAAAATGGCATTTGGGAAACTGAAAAGATTAATTAAATATTAAATGTCAATAGAAAAAGAGCCAGGGATTCTGATGTTCTTCTGATTCAAGGGAAACTTTTCCCTAATATAAGGTAGAAATTAAGATATGGGCTGTAAAATTCGATTGCCTCTGCTCAGGGTCTGTCACTTACCAGTAGAGGGTAGCACAAACTCACATGTGCTTTTAAAACGGTTCTACATTCCCAACACTAAGGTATTTACATCATTAATAGTTACAGAAAAATGACAA
Organism: Typhlomys cinereus; assembly: GCA_023101885.1. Classification (NCBI taxonomy): domain Eukaryota; kingdom Metazoa; phylum Chordata; class Mammalia; order Rodentia; family Platacanthomyidae; genus Typhlomys; species Typhlomys cinereus. Next base: position 8,336,654 of record JALPQD010000040.1, on the reverse strand, counting down.
AGGTACAAAATAGCTTTCTTTAGAAAACCCAGGACCCTGTAATGGCTGTGGAAAACAAACAACAAACTGAACAGCTTTTTGCCGTCTACCAAACCCAGAAATAGATACAGCCATTATTGAACTACCTCGGCCATATCTGTAAGCCAACTCAATACATTCCATATATGTAACATGGAATAATATATGTATAATACATAATATATTCATTGTTTTGATTCTGCATCTCTAGAGAACCTAACTAGTACAGTTGGCTTAAAAATATTTCTTTGTGATTAAAAATCATCAGTGGAACTAATCTGAATTCCTGAACTTAGTTGGAAGTAGCTGTTTATTATGTTCTAGAAATTTTAAGGGCATGGCCTCATTATATAGATTTACAATGACAGCTCTAACTTTTAAGAAAGAAGTGTATTTACACAAGATAGATAAACTCTTGAGCTAGAAAGAGGTGAAGCACCTACTGTACAAGCACAAGGACTCTACTTTGATTCCTAGTGCCCACTTTAGGAAGAAAAAAAAAGTAGAAGTAGTAGGGATAGGTATGTAGTTAAGTTGTTAAAATGTCTACCTAGCATGCAGGAAAGTCCTGGCTTTAATCCTCTACACCACATAAACTGGATATGGTATAAAGCAAGTCTGGTCAAGTTTGAGGTCAGCCTAAACCACGTGACACCATCAATTAATAAACACACGCACACACACATACGCACACGCACCGAGACAGATATGGTGTGCCTGTGATATCAGAAGGTGAGAAGAGGAGGATTACTAGGGGTTTGCTTGCCAGTCAAAAAACACAGTAGAATTTTTTAAGGAAGACAGTAGTGTTGAATCCTGGCTTCCATATGCATGTGCATATGCACATTCTTCTAAAAAGTAAAGACAAGAAAATGTTTTTTTCTTTCCTAGAAGTAATTATAAAATTAAAGAATTCAGGGGCTGGAGAGGTAGCTCAAGGATTAAGCCTCTGCCTTGCAGGCGGAAGATCCTGAATTCGGATCCTAGACCCCACATATAGACGCTGGGTGGAAGCGGGGGCGGCCTGCATTTCTGGTCCTGGTAGGACGGAGCCTGTGAATCCCAGGGCAGAGTAAATAAGAAGGAGGTTGAGGGGGCTGGAGAGGTGGCTCAGGGGTTAAGCCTCTGCCTTGCAGGCGGAAGGTCCTGAGTTCGGATCCCAGATCCCACGCCAGGCAGATGCGGGGGTGGCCTGCGCTTCTGGTCCTGGCAGGGCGGAGCCTGTGAATCCTGGGGGAGAAGGAGGTGGAGGAGTCCACGGTGGTTCCCGAATTCGTCCGTGGTTCTACACACACACAGACACATATATGCGCGCACGCACATACACACACACATGCATACAGTTGAATAAATAATAATAAAAAAAATTAAAAAAAAAAAAAGAAGGAGGTGGAGGCGGTCCATGGTGGTTCCCGAATTCGCCCGTGGTTCTACACACACACACATACTTACTTGAATAAATAAAAAAAATTAAGAATTCAAAAAATGTTTTGTCTTTTCTTTTTTTAAAAAACAAACAGCATGAAATCTATTGCAAGTTGCAATATAAATCACTACGGCAACAGGAATAGTAGCATGAGTACCAAGCAGACATCCAATAGCTTTCTGATTGGATTCAAGACCCACTTGTCAGAATGACACACATCCCTGTTACTGTAAACTAGAACAAGAACCTAAAAAGGGGGAAGGAAATAGATTAATAGGAAAGACAGCCAATAAACCTATAGGAAGGAAGATAGTACATCAACTGCTCTATAGGTAGCTGTTACTATACCCACAGAATGGGAACTCACAGTGGAAACCTTTGAATTTAAGCTGGATGAGTGAAGGGAAATGCACATACCACTGGGGTGGCCTGAAGAGAGGTGGTAACTTGTTATACAACAGAGGCCTGAACCTCCACAAGAGTAGACAAGCCAGAGTGAACCCTAAAGTCCATAGAAACATACAGGCGGAAGAGTGAGATGGAATGATTAAATGAAGGGAGGGAATGAAAGGGAGGGAAGCTGGGATGAACACTCGATATGCTTGTAAAAGTAGAAAAAATTAATAAAAAATAAAAACAAAACCAAAGTTTATTTGAAAGTGAGTGAGCAAGCCTGTGTATGCACAGAGTGTATGGGGGTCAGAAGACAATCTTCAGAACTCTTTCTACCATTTGGACTTTTGGAGACTGAACTGCTTACCAGGTTACCTGCTGAGCTATCTTGATGGCGCCTTAACTGTTTCTTCCATGTAAAAAACTGCATTCTATATCAAGCATGGAATGCTTGGGAAAAGAATTGACTTCTAAATTTGGAATAACACAATATTCTACCAAAATGGTGATCAGTTAATGCTTTCTGAGGGGCGGGTGCAGAAGAATGGAATTTAAGGCTTTGTGCATGCTAGGCAATCACTCTACCACTGAGCTGCATCTACATTCTTCAACAGGATTAGCCCGTTCCACTTTCCTGGGGTATAACAAAATTTTAAAAAATACAGATAATGAATACTTATTGAATAATGCATGTCAAGAACACTTTTTAGTTCTTGCATTGCTATGTACTGTCATGTTCAGTTTAATCTTTACAAATTGGACAATAATCTTCCAATAAAATAGCAAGCTCACGAAGGGCACGTAAGTAGCTGACAGAAATCATGAAGTCATGGCCTCCTGGTTACTTAGTACGCACTTAACAAGTTCTTCTGGTCTTTCACTCAGGTCTTCATAACCTCGAGCCCATGTCCTTTCCATAACACAAGTGAAAAAAAAATTCAAAGATGAAAGAAGTGAGATTAAGTGTCCTTCCATACGAGAGCCTGTGACTACAGACTAAGGTTTTCTTACCTTGGCATAATCTCCTCTGGCAGCTTCTTCCGTTTTGGGGGCCTTCCTCTTCTTTTTCCTGTTTTTCCAGGAACACTTGAGACATTTTTTTGTTTTTCACTTTCCCTGAGAAATGATATTATTAAATAGAAACGTTTTGATTTTGGACTGACAAGCTACATATAACTTTTGTAGTAATCACAGGATTCCCAACCACAATGTTCCCAAAAAGGATTATGCATATGTAGGGAAATAGCTAGGTGATTTCCTATCTTCTATTAGAAGTTAGGAGTTTATTAGAATCTAAAATCAAGGAAAACTGAAGTTCTACAATATTAAATTACATAAGCTTTGAAACATTCCTGATGGTGCACACTGCTCCTAGCAAAAATGAAATCTAAATTGAGAAAAAAAAAAATCAGGGCTTGACATCATTCTGAATGCCATGGAGGGAGGGCACCATATATTTAGGAAGCACGAAGCAAAGCTTATGTGTCAGTCATCATTTAGGATCTTCCTTATGCAAATGAACCCTAAAGTTCATAAGGCAGATTATCAATTCTAACAGAAAAAAAGTTCTCAAAGACTGTCTATGAAAGAGGAAAATTGTTTGTCAAGTCACTGTGCTTCATGAGGAACTGTTGTACAAAACCATCTGTGGTGTAATGGTGGTACTTCACAGGAATCTCTTACAACATTATAACAAACCCATATTATCTTTTGCCACGGCCTACTGGCAGAGGCTGTGGGTGAGTGTCTCTTCATAGGCATGCTGATTCAATTAATTATTTCTGATGCATTTTTTTAAATACAGCAATTATCACATCCCTGACATTAGAGACAGTACCTGCCCAAGGAGAGTTCTCCATTAGACCTTCCTTGTACTGGGTCCTCTTTGTACATTCGTGTCCCATAGAAGTACCAGTAGAGTGCTCCTGAATTATCTTCACCCAGAGGTTCCACTCGGAGACTGTCTGCATCAAGACCCTAGGTAAATCAGAAAAACAGATGTGAAGAAATGGGCATGACATAAAGCAGAGGAAAAAAATGAACTAGTAACTCAAAATGTATACTAAGAGAAAAATCTTATTTTAAAATGTCCACTGTATACAACTTTCTGTCAGGAAAAATGAAATATGGATAAAATGGAGAGGGGTTACCTTCTTTCTGTGAATAACAAGATAAGGAAATATTCCAAACCTATCACTGTTCTTCACCAAAAAAAAAGGGAGAGAAAACAAAAGGAATTCTAATGACTGATGACTATCTTAAATATTAGAACTGTTACTTTATGCACATGTGGAAAGGACAATTTAACAACTGAAACATACAAGCAGATCACTTTGTATTTTACAAATACTTTTCTAAAAATATATTTGTGTATATGAGAGAAAGAGAGAGGAAGGAAGGAGGGAGGGAGAGAGAATGAATGAATATACAGTGTGCCATGACATGAATGTGGTGGACAGTTCTTGCAAGTTGGTTCTCTTCTTCCACCACATGAGCTCCAAGGATCAAACTTAGATCACCAGGACCTTTACTAGCTGCCCCTCAATCTGTTTTTCTGGTACAGGGTCTCAGTACCTTTCGATTTCAACTCTGACTAGAACCCCAATGCTGGCTTTTTACTGCTTTAGAGAAAGAACTTCTTTGAGAAGTACCTTGAGAAGATCAAACACATCATCAGCATCTAGCCGGTAATCACAGAGGCGATGCAGGATCTCCACTCGAGTTCGGAGAGGCAGATCTTGAAAACTGGCTTCTCGCAGAGGGTTGGGCTTTCCTTCTTCGAGCTCCCACCGATAGTTGATGATGTCCTCCAGATAACTGTGGAATGTCTGAGGCCTAACCAAATGACCCCAACACAAAAAAATATTAATATGAAACAGAAGATGGTTGGGAAAAGTGGGTAGTGGCTTGACAGCTGGTAAGTTTATGAAAGGCAGCCAAAAGGATTTTGAAGTCTTCCACTAAGATTTATATATTAGACTACCTACATAAACATCAAATCCCAAAGTTAAATATAAGCAAGGAATTTTTTCATTTATTATTTTACTCTATCTAAACCTGAGACAGCAAACTCTAGGTAGCAGTATAAATTGCAAGGCGAGGCAATATTCTCACCCTTGGTTCATACCCTTAAAAAAGACAGTATAGAGGTCACCTGTGTGCTTCAAAACTGGGTCCATGACTGGACTGGGTAAACAGCTCAGCAGTGTTGGAAGACAATTAAGTCCACAGGAATGCAGATTCTCAGGTCCCACTTAAAATGCCCAGTGCATGCAGCAATTGACCTGTAACTACTTTTCCTTTATGTTTTAATTTTTAAAAATTCTCTAATTTTTACCCTTAATCACCAATCCCATTCCCCCCCTTCTTCCCATTACAATCCTTCTCTTCTTTTTTCATGTTTTTTTGGATGTGTGACCCAGGGTTCCATTTGATTTGCCTTTGATGGCATGTGCCATGGTTTGTTGGCGCATGACTGGAGATGAGGAAAGCATCTTTCACACCCTGTAGGCATTAACCTTCATTGGTCTCTCAGTGAGGTATGGAATTTCTTCAACTCCTTCCCATTCCGTGGTAAAATGGTGATAGACAATCCTCATGCAGGTCTTAGGGAAATACACATAGCTGTAGGAATTCACGGATACAGCCCTGTCATGTCCAAAAGAAAATGTCTGGCTGCGCCCATGCCCCAATTCAGGTTTTTTTTTTTAAACTTTATTTTGCATGTGGGGTGTATGTGTGTGTGTGTGTTAGAGAGAGCACTGTGTGTCTCTGTGGAGGGCCAAGGGTGACTTTAGGAATCATCCTGGGTGGCTTCGCCTATCTCCTTTTTTTGTTTCGCTCTGGGATTTCCCAGGCTCTGCACTAGGGCGCCAAATGTTTCTGCTTGGCATTTTTAACATGGAACCTGGAAACCAAACTCAGGACCTGATGCTTGTGAGGCAGAGTCTTAACCCCTGAGCCGTCTCTTCAGCCCCCACTTAAAATTCTTACAATCTTACAGCGTTCTCTCTCTCTCCCCTCTCTCTTTCTCTATCTCTCTGCGATGTTCCCTGAGCCTCGGGGTGGAAATAGTCCTAAACAGGACATCTAAACTACCCCGAAGCAGTTGAAAGTCACTTATTTTCTGCACTTTCTGGTCTGTAATTCTAGTCTTGAAAGTTGGAGACTGAGAATCTCCCCCCTCAAGAGAAAATGTTCATGGATGAGTTATTATCAGCCTGGGCCTTGCATGTGTATGAAGTACTGAAACTAATATGTACTGATTAAACTCTTAAAAAGTTTCTGTGTGTGTGTGTGTGTGTGTGTGTGTGTGTGTGTGTGTGTGTGTGTGTGTGTAATGGGACATGTGTGGAAGTCAGAAGACAACGTTAAGTGTTGGTCCCCACTTTTCCTGTTGTCTGAGACAGAATCTCTTTGTTATCTGACACCATGCCAATGCCAGGCTAGATGCTCCAGAAGCTCTTTCTGGGGATTCTCGTATCTCTACCTTCTATTTCCCTTTAGAAGCACTGGGATTACAGATATATGCCCACATCCAGCCTTTTTTTTTTTTTTCTAAACATGAGTTTTTACCATTGAGCTATTTACCTATCCCTGCTTTGTATTGAGGGTAAAAATGACAAAAAGAATTTCCAAAACTGAGGCTAAAATAAATGAGGGTTAACTAAGTCTAAAAAACTGAAAACAAACTGTACCATACAAGTGGAACTGCATGTGACTGGAGCAACAGAGCACTCATAAAGTGTTTAATCTCATAAACCTTTCAGTCTTTTATACTTGAAAAGCTAGGGAGGACCTGCACTCAGGTGATCCTGATGATCGACAAGGCTTGCAATTACTTTTTTGATTATCATCTCTTGATTTCATCCTGCCATTGCCTTTCTGAATTGTGTTAAGTGCTACAATGGTTTTCTTTACACGTTTTTCCCATTTATACATACCCAAGTTTTTCTTTACTAGCTTGATTATATGAATTTAATTTTTTATGGCCTGATTCACACCCAATTGTGATGTAGGAGGCCCCACCACAGTCCTAAGATAAACAGTTTTCCAAACATGGCTGCTCTCATATTAAAAACAAAAATTGAATTTCTAGACAGCTTGAGATTAATACTACCACAGTATTGCTGTCCCACCACACTCAAAGACCCACAGGGTCATGAAGCCCATCCTCAGCCTCACAGCATCCAACTATATACCTTACCATACCACTTCTCAATAGATTTATTTCTTTATTGTCTTGCAGTGCTAGAGATTAAACCTAGGATCTTGGACAGGCTAGGTAAGTGCTCTGGCACTGAGTCACATTCTGGAAACTCTAAATTATCACTTTTAATTGCCCAGAAAATAGACAAATTTTTAAAAATCTTCTCTGCCCCTTTTTGTTTCTGCAACAGGGTCTCACTAAGGCAAGGAAAGCCTGAAAAATCACCATGTAGCACAGGTTGGACTTGTGACAATACTGCTTCATCTTCCAGAGTGCTTACTGGTATTACGGGATGATCCATCCATCCTTAAAAACAATTAATTAATTTTGCACACCCCTCAAAAACTTGAACTCTAGAATTCGCTTGTGTATAAAAGATTCCTAAACAGGGCTGGAGAGATGGTTCAGAGGTTAAGACTGCCTCAAAACACAAGGTCCTGAGTTCAGATCCCAATCCCACCTAAAAATACCAGAATGAAACAGCAGCAGCCTGCACAGTCAGCCCTGGTGGGTGGAGCCTCAGAAATCCGAGAACAAAGCAAAAAAGTAAAAGCAATCCAGGATGATTCCCAAAATCATCCTTGGACCTCCACAGGGACACACAGTACCCCCCCCAAATGTGTGCACACACAAAATATAGTTTTTTTGTAAAAAAAAATAGATTTCTAAACAAAATAAATCTAGTCAAACTAAAGATTTCTCACTATCCCATTGTGCTGTATGTACCCTTCAGTAAAAGTTTAGCTTATATGGCCTAGCACAGAATATGATGGAATATACAAGAGAAATATATAAAATGATGCTGGAGAGAATGTTCAGGGATAAAGCCTTTGCCTTGAAAGCAAAAAGACCTCAATTTGGATCCCCAGATTCTGTGGGAGTGGGGGGTGGGATGGAGAGCTACACTTCTGACCAAAGAAGAGTTAGAGCAATCTAGGGTGAGTCCTGAAGTCACCCATATGCCTCCATAAGCACATATACTCAAGTGTCCTCTTCTATACTCCCTCACACCCACAAAGGGAGGGGGGAAGAGAAAGAGGAAAAAAAGGAGAGAAAATACAAGAGAAATGAAAGTCGGGTGACCTGGGTATTTGTACGTATGTTTGCGTTGGTTTCCTTGGCCACCTGAAAAAACTATGTCAGATATGATGGCTGATATTGTTAATTCTGACGTTCAGGAAGTTGAGGCAGAAGAACTTAAACCAGACTGGGCTACAGTGTAAGACCCGCTCTCCTCTCTGACTTGTCTCATCTTTAAAGCAGGGTATGTTAACTCCAAACTTGAGTTAAATTTTGAGTGAAAAAACCCCCAAACCAAAAAACCTGCATCTTGGTACACTACTGGTACCATGGCAAACTGGAAGAGATGCTGCACAATGGCTGCATGGGCTGGAGTATATCCAGTCCCCACCCCTCCACAAATCCCAGATCGAGGAAGAAGGCAGCGCCTATGAAGATCAGTCCTCCCCAAAGGACTCGGAGCTCCCCAGAACCATGGAGGCCTTCCAGAGACTCGTCTCAAATAGAGCTGGAAATGATCACGACACAGGGAACAGGAAGGACTCGACCAGCCTGGTCCCCAAGATCCCTGAGTCCATACAGACCCACCCACCAAAGCCACAACAGGCTGAGGTCTGCTTTTCTTGTTGTTATTAAGCTTTTCTGAGTTTTTAACATTTTCAGTAGCAAACTCAATGTCTTTCCATTTTTCTCTGAATTCCTTCCATTTTAAATGCCTTTTCTCCTTTTATTTAATTATTTCGTTTGTATCTTTTTAATTTTAAGAGTTTAAGACAAGCCTGGGTAGAGATTTTGATAAAGGACCTGTGGATTTTGGTTTTCATTTCTGTCAATGGGAAATAGATTAAAATAAACATTGGTAGAAATTGGAAAAAACAGAATCACTACCAGAAAACCTCCTGAAGCAGATGTCCTCAGACACAATTCATGTAGCCATACTTTAAGATGTAACATTTTAAAAAAACTACACATGTATTCATCTCCACAGCACATATTGGAATGATAGAGATTAGCATGGCCCCTTTGCAAGGATGACATGCAAACCTGTAACATGCTTCACATGAGAGATGGCTCAGGAGTTAAGCCTCTACTTTCTAAGCAGAAGGACTTGAGTTCAGGTCCTGGATACCACATAAAAACAGCAGGAAGAAATGTCAGTAGTCTATACTTCCACCCCTGAAAGACAGAACCTGAGAAATTCCAGAGCAAAGCAAAGCAGAGGTAGCACAATTCAGAGTGATTCTTGAAGTCATGCCTGAACCTCTTGAGGCACATACAGATTGACACAGATATGCAAAACAAAACAAAAAAAACTATGTGTGAAATTTTACAAGTATGAACTCAGGGACTAAAACACAGTAATTTGGTATGGCTGTGTATCTGTTGCCAGTATTTACATGTTACAGACTGCAGGATCCACACTGCTCTTCTAGCTTACTGTCTTGAGTTGGGTCTTTCTAAACGCAGAGTTCATTATATAGCTAGTCTGGCTACTCTACTTGCTCCAGAGAGTTGAAGGCTCTACCTAACTCTATCTTCCAGGGCCAGAATCATAGACAGACTGGCATCTGAATTCTGGTCCTTATGCCTTCTCAGCAAACAATTTACCCACTGAGCCATCTCCCATGCCTACTAACAAAATCTTAAGTGGGCATTTCTTTTGACTGAGTATACTTCCAGAAAATTATGAGTAGAGATAAAAGTTTGTACACCTATTCAATATAAAGTGTTTTTTTTTACCTATTCAATATAAAGTTACTCATTATGTCTACAACAGTTAAAAGCAAGACATAAAAGTCTATTAAATGGGTTGGAGAGATGGCTCAGGATTTAAGACTGCCTTGAAAGCAGAAGGTCCTGAGTTCAGATCTCAGGTCCTCAGGCAGAAATGGTGTCTACCTACACTTCTGGCCCTGGTGGGTGGAGCCTAGGAAATCCCAGAGCGGATTAAAAAAGGGAGGTAAAAGCAATCTAGGATGATTCTCGAAGCCAACCATGGTCTTCCACAGGGACACATAGTGCCCTGTAATACATGCACGCATACATACACACATACAACCTTTCTACCAGATTAGACTATCACATTTAGAGAAAAGGGGTTACAAGAAAAAATATTGCTATAATGAAAATTCTAGATATGAAAAGGTGAGACTGTATACACAGTGTGATTTCAAGTGTACTTTAAGTAGAATAAACTCCTAGCATGGTGATGCTGGTACATGCTTGTAGTGCCAGCATTTAGGAGGCAGAGACAAGAGGATTTACCAGTTCAAGGTCAGCCTGGTCTATGCAAAACCCTGTTATGTGTCTGTCCCCCACACCATTTAAAAAAGTAAATAAAACAAAAAATGGGGCTGGGGAGATGACTTAGTGTGTAAAGTTGAGTTCAACTCCTCAGAATCTCTGTAAAGCCAGGTATAGTAATGCTTGTCTGTGGTCCTGGGGCCCCTAAGGGGAGATGAGAGGCAGAAACAGTAGGATAAATTTCCTGGAAGCTTGTGGGCCAGGCTTGTAGGCAATAAACGACAAAGAAACCATGGTGGAAAGGACAAATACTCATGTACCATGGCACATATGCACCTGTAGTCTTACATAGAAAACACACACACACACACACACACACACACACACACACAGAGAATAAACTCCCAAGGTTACTATCCACATACAGAATGGAAGCACATACACTAATATATACACACACACACACACACACACACACACACACACACACACACACACACACTTTATCTTGTTCTTATCAGTACTTGTCAAGGCAACTTTAATTTCCTAGGGGGAAAGTTGCTGAGTACACATCAACATGGAGCCTAGTTTCCTGGATTTACAACAACAAAAAGATTTCATGTATCATCTTTAACAGTCTGAAAAACTTAAAACAAGCCCCTATAGAACATCAAAGGGCTAAGTGAGTAGGAAATCCATGGCAACTAACCTTTTGATGGCTTTTCCCCATTGTTCTATTAAGTGTAGAAAAGAGCAAAGGGAAGTGTTTGTCAGTTGATCAAAGTAAGCAAAGTCCAGTGTAGTGGCAATATGCCCATGGTCTAGTTACCTCTCCTGAAGATGAGGTAGGAACATCTCCTGGACAAGAGACTCAGTCTCAAAAACAAAAGGAAATCAAGAGAATAGATCTTATCAGGAGCTCTTTATAGATCTACACAGATTGGTTTACTCCCAATCCACATCTCCAAGGCACAGGAGAGCTATTTACTTGGCAGTTATGGCAGAAGGGAGCCCTGAGGCTCCAAGTTAATTATGCTACTGTACACCACTTATGTGAACAACAAGGATACATGTAAGGTGCAGAAATGTAGTGAAACCTGGTTTAATTGCTAGGCAATATTTTGTCAAAATTACAAGCCAAAATCATAAGAAATTACATACATGAGAAACTCTATACTCAAATATGGCAGCTGGTGTAACAAAATGACATTGGTTTGCAAAGATAAAATGAACAAGAATTACAAAATTACAGGAAAGAATGAAAAAAAAATAAAGAATGAGCAGATACAAGCCTGGGCATCCACTTCTACATTCAGTCTGTGCTGTTGTATACTGGCTAATGCTGGCTTTTAGTATGTCACAGGGGACAGGAACTACCACATCTGGTTAATGTGTTCTGTGCACAAGAAAAAGAAAGACCAGGATTACTCACGTGATATCACGTCGCTGATAGCAACCCTGAAGCAGGCAGGCAATCAAGTCACTGATAAACTCAACATCATCTCTGTGAAGAGCTGCCTCTAACTCCTGAGAGGGAAAGAGAGACAGAGAGAGATCAGACTTCTTAGAATTTACTTCTGCCCCTCCTTACCACTACCATCAAAGTAACAGAATGGTCATTGGAAATAAAGAACTTGCCATGAATGATGTCTTTTGTCACATATGCTGTTGGGAAGCAATGCAAACTTTTTTAAATACAGGGTTTCTCACCGAACTAAAAAAATGGCCTTTTTGACTACACTGGCTGGCCAGTGTAAGTAATCGGTCTTTGCCCCCAGAGCAAAAATTACTGGAAGGTCACCACACCTGGCTTTTGCATGCAGGTGCTGGGGATCCAAACTCAGATCCTGTACAAGCACTTTACCCACTCACCAAGCCATCTCTTCAGCCTGTTGCTTTTCTATTTAAATGGCAAGACAAGAACACAGACACGTCATACTACTGATTACAAAATATTCGTCAGTTCTAAGGAACCATATTATTTTCATTAAGCAGCACGTGACGATCTTGGAGAACGCTAATCCTATGTGACTGATGAAAGCGAATTGCTAGAATAAGACTACTCTTACATCATCTGGCGAGAAATGAGGTAATGTCTGCTAATAGTTTAATCCTAGCTGAGATACATTTGTTTTCTCTGAGTTTAAGTAAAAGCTGAGGAAAACAGCTCATCTCCACACAGAATTTGAAACTGGATTGGTAGAGAGGGTTCACTGCATAAAAAGTGGCAATTGGAAACTACTTAGTGGATCCTATTTATCTTGTCAACTCCATAAAGTAAAAGTAATTTCTGAGATGACAGAGTACATAATAAGCCATTAAATTAATAACTCTTTTACAACATAAACTTGCTTGTATTTAAATAATTCCCAAGAGTCTGCTTATAACTGACTAGCTCACAACTAGATCTATAATTCACAGGAAGAAAAAATACTACTTTTGGGCACCTTATTAATGATTCTGAGAGCATGACTTGTAATTTTTGATCTTAACACCAATGATGAGGTGGTGAACACTGAAGTGGGTAGCTTACAGGCTGCGTATCATACAGGAACAATAAAATTCTTGTGCAAACCACTAAAATTGTTCTAGCATTATTCTTTTTAAGTCCTAAGTTTAGAAGCCCTTATTCTAAAAACGTCATGGCCCCCCAAACATTAATGTCCTAATTTATACAGCTGCAGTGCTTCAATGCAAAGGCAGATCCTATATAGTCCCGTGAATCCAGACAGATGACACCTGAGATTCAAAGACAAGGTTCAAGCTGAAAGTGTTCTGCTTCCTTCAATATGAATGTGGAAGTAGCTACGACAAGAGTTCTTATGTTTCTCCAAGATTGTGGGCAGCCATTTTCTATGTTCTAGGAAACCTTACCAACCAGAAATAAATCAGAGTTCACTAGCTACTAGATATATATATTGCTAAGAGTTCTGTAAATAAGTATATATAAGACTATGTCTAAGCACTAGAGAACTTACTCCAGTTAGGAGAGAGAAAAGGCATGAAAATAATACTCTCTGTTAAGCAAATGTTGCTGTGGATACACAGGGAATTGAAAAGGAAAAGAATCTACTTCTGTCTGTGGGAAGTCTGAGCATTTCATGAAGGTAGGGCAACTGAAGTGGGAAATTGAGCATGAGTTGGGTAGTAGGGAAGATAAGGAGGTGCAGAGCAGAGGCAGTGCTTCAACAGGAAAAAAGATTTCATGAAGAGATGGACAGAGAACACTGAACAGCAAACTAATAATGAACCTGGCTTTTCTTTGGAAGACAATGAGACCCAGTAGCTTTTTTTTGGTAGAAGGAAAGGGAGAATAATGTGTGTGGAGGAAGGGTGGATGGTAGGTGTGAGATAGCAGAATGTGGGAGATTTAGTAGATTTAGTAGGACTTACCCAATGAGCAATGAAGCAGTGGAACAAAGGTATTCAAATAAGCAATCTAAAGGTTTGAATTAAAATCGATGTCATGATGCACACCTGTAAATCTCAGGACTCAGAAGTTCAAGATCATTTCTTGCACTGGGAGTTCCAAGACAGAAAACTGAGCTGGTTAGATAGCTCAGACAGTAAAACAGCTGCTTGCTTGAAAACCTAAAGACTTGAGTTTAGTCCCCAGAAGCTCATATGGTAGGAGAGAAGCAACTTTTGAAAGCTGTCTTCTGACCTCCACCATCCAAGCTCTAAAATATTTATAAAATAAACAAAAAAGGAAAAAGGGTGGTGGGTGAAATTAACGTTCAGTGAAATTGGAAGGAAAGAACTAACTCCACAAAGTTGCTCTTTTGACAACCACACACGGGCCCATTCCTTCCCCTCCTTGCAGTATTTTGGATGGAACATTGATAGCCCTGTGCACGCACAAATGTTATGCCTCTGAGCTATGTTCATCCTTGGCTTAACAGCATGACTCTTGACTAAAAGTGCTTGGGCTTCGTTAACTGTTATCTATGAGAGTTTTAAAGACCAGAAATACCAAATGAGGCCTGTTAAACTAGTTCAGTGAGCTCTCTGAGCTCTACAGGTACATTGATTGGGGCATGTGTATGTGAGCAATCATATCCACATAGAAAATAAACAAAAGAATTTTTTTTTACAAGTTGGGCTGGAGAGATGGCTCAATGGTCAACACTCTGCCTCACAAACAGAAAGTCCTGAATAAAAAATGCCTTCTCCAGGTCCCGCATAAAAAAACCACCAGGCAGAAAAGATAGAAAGAAGGCTGCACTTCTGGCTTTGGTGGGCAAAGCAAAAAGGAGGTAGACACAATCCAGGATGATTCCTGGAGTCACCCTGGGTCCTCCACAGGGACACACAATGCCCTCTGACACACGTGCGCGCATACACACACACGTAAAGTTTTTTTTTTTTTTTTTTTTTTTTAAGTTAAATGGTCCCAACAGCCACACTTGAGGTGTAAAGGAAGAATTAGGAGGACTTTACTGAGGAGACAACAGGATACATGTGGCATGTATTTAGAGGACCATTTTGGTTCTATATAAGAATACTTCAAAAATCTAAAAAACTGGGGCTGGAGAGGTGGCTCAGGGGTTAAGCCTTTGCCTTGCAGGTGGAAGGTCCTGAGTTCGGATTCTAGACCCCATGTATAGACGCTGGGCGGAAGCCTGGACGGCCTGCGTTTCTGGTCCTGGTAGGGCGGAGCCTGTGAATCCCGGGGCAGAGTAAACAAGGAGGAGGTGGAGGCGGTCCATGGTGGTTCCCGAATTCGTCCGTGGTTCTACACACACACGCACACACGCATACACACACAGTTGAATAAATAATAAATTAAAAAATATTTTAAAAATCTACAAAACTCTCTTAACAAAAAATAAAATAAAATCATAATTGAGCCACTCTATCTCGAAAGCAGAAGGTCAGCCTGAGTTTGGAAATCCCAGGTCCCTCATAAAAATGCCAAGTGGAAACAATGGTGGCCTGCATTTCTGGTCCTGGTGGGCAGAGGCTGAGAAATCCCAGAGCAAAGCAAAAAGGAGGGAGAAGCAATTCAGGATGATTCCCAAAGTCACTCTTGGTCCTCCACAGGGACACAGTGTCCTCTAATGCACGCGCGCGCGCGCGCACACACACACACACACACA
This sequence comes from Typhlomys cinereus, assembly GCA_023101885.1. Classification (NCBI taxonomy): domain Eukaryota; kingdom Metazoa; phylum Chordata; class Mammalia; order Rodentia; family Platacanthomyidae; genus Typhlomys; species Typhlomys cinereus. Next base: position 8,321,245 of record JALPQD010000040.1, on the reverse strand, counting down.
CACACACACACATGAATATTTAAAAAAAAAAAGAGGAAAATAATCAAAGAGCACGAAAGTAAAATCTGTTATTAACTTTTTAGCTTAAGTCATATTTTTCCCCGTTGAGACAGGTCTCATGTATCCAGGCTTGCCTCTGATTTAACAGGTAGAAGAGGATGCCTCTTCTCCTATTTCCAACTAATGGGATTACATGTTTATGCCAACATAGCAGTTTATACAATGCTAGGGATCTAGAGGTAGAACCAAGAGCTTTGTGCATGCTAAGCAAGCAGTTACTGGGCTACTTCCCCAACCCTGTGTCACAGTTAGGCACAGGTGTCAACCTGACAGTTGAGGGTTTTGAGCTCTGGGCACATTTGTGGAGAATTAATGGTTGAGTTAAGCCCAGAACAAACCTGCAGGAGATTGTCTAGCTGATGGGGAAGGCCCAGCCATGGTGGGTGGGACTAGGCTCTGGAATAAAATACCGAGAACTGGTTGAGAAAGTCAGCATCCTTGAGTATACTTGGCCAGACATGCTGGTCTGGCAAGTAAGGATTGTCCCTCTCTCAGCCATTATGTAGTGATGGTGTGGCCAGTTCCCTCAACCCTGGTGTTGGTGTGTGCTCTCCCATCGAGCTGGACTACAGACTGTAACCGGACCATCAGCAAGAAAATAAACCCCTTGTTTCCTTAAACCTTCTGATGGTCATTCATCAGCAACCATGCAGGTGAACTGCAACACCCTGTAAGTGACGTTTCTAAGTTTCTAAAGAACTCTAATAATTACTTCTCTTCTATATGGCTTCTGCCCACAGGAACCCTTTTGAATGTTCCCTCCTATTACTGTCATCAGAGGTACAGTCTAGCTACCAAGGTTCTGGACAGAAGATTGTTCTTTGAAGAGGAAAAACCAGTGTTTTCTGCATTATAGCAGAAATGTCCCAAATGCATTTTTGCTGTGTATAACATATTATTGTTAGTGTCATTCGCCTTGCCTTAAATTGCTTGTAAGAAAGAAAACATCCCTGACTCTGTCTCTGTGGCTCTACCTATAACATAAACATGGCACTTAGCAAATATTAGAGGGTCAAACAATTCAACATAAATACATCTTATCATTCATTCACTTACTCTTTCATGTTTGTGTGTTGTCATGTGGGTGGGTGTCAATGTAGGTGCAGGTACATATATGTGAGCACGTTTATGTATGCCTGTGGAGGCCCAGGAAGGGTTTATCAGAAATCATCGTCTACTTCTCTTCCTCATTATCATTGTGAGCCTGTGTTTCTAATTAAACCCAGAGCATGCCTTAAGAACTAATCTGGCAAGCAAGCTTAGCCTGCTGAGTCCCAGGCTCTGCCTCCAGAGCTGGAATTACAGATGAACCAACACACTCCTCCAGCACTTTTACATGGGACCTGGGGATTTGAACTCAGGTCCCTTTCTTTGTGAAGCAAGGGCTTTAAGCACAGAGCAATCTCCCCACCTCATAGTTTATCTCTGATAAGATGAACTACACCTAGGTGAGTGACAAAATCCTAACAGGTGTTTTTAACTCTCATTCTTTGGGCATGTAGTGAACTTTGGATGTTATTCTTTCCGGGAGGGGGAAAGAGAGGAGGGGGAACGAAGAGGGGAAGAGAGAGAGAGAGAGAGAGAGAGAGAGAGAGAGAGAGAGAGAGAGAGAGAGAGAGAGAGAGAATATGAATATATCCCAATATGCTTAAGGAAGGGAAGTACAAAATGTTAAAATGTGGGAATATCCTTGTCCAGCCTTGAGGATTACACCTAGGGCTTAACACATTCCTGTCAAGTGCTGTATCTACCACTAAGCTATACATGCCAAGCATAAGTGTTAAAATGTAAATTTTAAAAATTTATTGTGCTCAGTCTGTCCAGTTAACTGATGTGTAACATACACACAACACACTTTTCAAGAATTTCTTGGTAGGAAGAAAAGCTAGGGAAAATATGTGAAGTACCAAGTATTCTCCAGAAAGAGCAGATGTTGATAGGGGGGTGATTATGAGGTCAAATTGGCAGGCCCTATTTAGCTTGAAAATTACACAAAAGCATGGACTCCATGTAATTGATTGCTTCTGTCTCGGGAAAGTTTCTGGATGACAGTATGGAGAGTGACTGGAAGGGTTTTAGAGGTAGTCTCCAATGGGGCAGAAAAGCATCACCCGGAAGCACCTAAAGCACCGTAACTACTTACAAGAGCCCCATGATCCCATGTACACACAGGATGGGAGGTCTATCTACAAGATGTGGTCAGTGCCTGACATAAGCAGCAAATGTGGGGAGAAAGGATTTGAACGATGTTTAAGATGGATAAGCTAACTCTATGTTCTGGTTGCTGGGCTCCGACTGAGAACTTGACTGGTCTGTGTCACCACAGTTTTTTGAATTGTTTATTTACATGGAGGAGCATGCACACACACACCATGGTGCACAAGCAGAGATCTGAGGACAACTTTCATAAATTGGTCCTCTCCTTCCACCATGTGAATTTCTGGACATCAAACTTAGGTTCTTGCCACACCATTTATGAAGTGCTTGGGATATAAAACAGGTCCTCTTGAATGCTAGGAAAACTACAAACTGTGCTACATCCCAGCTCATGGTTAGGTCTTTGTTTTATTTAAACAGGGTCTCACTATGAAGCACAGGTTGTCCTCAAAGTCTAGATCCTCCTGCCTCACTCGGCCTTGAAAATGCTGGGAACATAGGTATGTGTTCCATTATGTACAGCTAAATGCTAGCATAATGGGGGAAGAAGGCAAATACAGTGATCAAAGAGGTGAAAGAACGTAGTTGCAAATCAATTCCATTTGTGACAGACCGAATTAAAACTTTAGATTAACCAAAGATATTCAAACCATAATCTCAACAGTCAAGGCCCCCTTTAAAAATCTGGAACCAGTACTTTGATGTGTTTTTACATGCAGTTGCACATAGTTCAGTAAAAATAATGCTGCTACCAAGTATGAAAATATTGAAGTATGATGGTTCGACTGTATGGCAGTTTTGTAGCAGCCTCTTGGTTTCTTATTTTTCCTTTTTTTAAACTTATAGCCTCTGTTTTTGAGCCTTCAATGATGTGAACAATATTAAGACATTGCTCTCTAATTTAAAATCTTTTTAAATAAAAAAAAGCTTATGTTCAGCAGCATGGTTGATGCTATTGTTTAGCCTTCCCTTCTAAACTGTACACATCAGGCTTGGAATGTTTAAAACTTGTGTGTGTAGCACGTCCCACACTGCTACTGTTTTGTATAAAGTAAACTAACAAAGATTGACACTTAAGAAATATGGAACCAAGGCTGGGGAGATGGGTCAGTAGTTAAAGCCTCTGCCTCAAAAGCAAAAGGACCTGAGTCCCTTTCCCCTTGGTTAACTGTGAATCCTAGCAGTTTGCATCAATGAATGAATCAAGGACAGAAGGACTGAAACATTAATGCATTTCATCCCATGATGAACTAATTAAACAGTAGGAAAAATAGCAAAGAGAGAAAGAAACAGGTAAGTAATTTTAATCCCATTCAACAAAAGCACTGGCTAGTTGGTTATATTTTTTCATAATTATTTAATAAGTACAGTTGCAGATATGTAAGATAAAAACATTCTGGAGATGTATTTCACAATGTGAATACACTAAATACTTCTGAAATGCATACTCAGAAATGACTAGTGGCAATGAACTACTACTAGACTGCAATTAATGGGGAAAATCGTTATTTTAATAGCTGAATTTTTAAATTGTTATTATAATTAAACATTTCTTTCAAATTAGAAGTCTCTTACTTTGCTCACTTTGCGTATCTATCTTTAAGAATTGTTGATGAAAGGTGAAAGAACATCCTTATTGGCACAAACAGCAAATGACATATAAACTTTTAGTCTTTCATTTTTTAATCTTACTTACAATTATACTCAGTGGAAAAAAAGCAAAGACACTTCTTCAGAATTCACAAGTTTCTAAATAGAAATTGAAATTCTCTCAATCTATGGCCTACTCTGTTCACACACCACAAAAACCATCTCTAAAGAGCTACTTGGAAATCCAGGTTTTTCAAAGCTTTACTACTTAAGGTTTCAACTCTGAGCTTAAGTCTTAGACTAAGGCAACAAGGGACCCTTCCTAAAGATCTCCACCCCAACCTTTTTTTCTCTTCTTACTTTCTCTTCTTTCCTTTTGTATTTCCTTTTCACTGTGCGCAATGAACTGTGAGCACAGAAATCTGAACTTTGCCAAGATGCTCCCAGACAGGAGAGGAAAAGGAAAGGAAACAGCAGAAAAGGCAGATCAGCAGAGAAGGGAGACTCTGTTTCTACCGCCTCTGCAGCTTCAGAGAGGAGCTGAAGAGAGTAACAGGATTTGCCCCTCTTGCAGCTGGCGTCACAGCTCATTAGGGAAAGCCTGCTCGATACCACCCCCACCCCCACCCCCACCTTCCCTGCCCTGGAGAACAAATCTTTCCACTGTGCAGTGGCTACCAGAAGAAGAGCTCAGGCTGAGGATGCGGACAGACCACCTCTCCTGAGCAATGGAAAGCAGAAAGATGGTGCTTAGCACAAGTTTTAAACAGGTATTCATAACTAGTTAGTTTAAAAAGTCCTGTTCAGCTAACCTGACAAGTGCAAATTTCAAATTAAAGACAGTTTTTAATTCCCATGAATTCATTTACAGACAAACCAAACACCACCACCACCACCACCAACAACAACAACAACAACAACAACAAAACCCATTTACAGCCATGTTTGTTGTACTTGCTTTCATAGAGCTAAGATTTTCCTAATGTGCATAGGTCCAACTAGAATGTAGGATCTGGGTCAAAGATCTGCTTAAGGTATGGGACCAGAACCACTTCTGCACAAAGGAGATGCAAAGCAGGCCCCTTGGAGGGCTCTCCCAGCTGCTGTCCAAGACAAAATGCCTGGAGTGTGGAATTAGAATACAGGAGAAAAAAGCACTCTGGCCTCCAGAAGGCACCCTGACTTTGACAGCTGATGCTTTCTCACTTGGTATAAATTAATTTAATCCCAAAGGCATGTGCCATGCCAATTTAGACTGTAAAGTATAAATCAGATGAAGTGACTATAATATGGAAGGACCTGAAACCAGCTATATAACACTTTCAGTTGGCTAGGCATTTTATCCTGGGAGCCTCCGCAGGCTAGCAGGTCTGTTTTACAGCTTTGCTGTAACCACATCAATCCTCTGAAATTCCTGCAAAACAGAAAAGATCCCAAATAGCTATTTCCCACAAAACTGACTGCAACTCTAAAATGTCAAGTTAATTGGAAAACAACTAACTGCACCTACTAACAACTATGACTTTCAGAAATGTTGGCTCCAAAGGAGAAAGAAGAGAAGGGAGAGGAAGAGGAGGTGGAAGAGAATGGGGATAGAAAGGAAGGAGAGGTAAGCTGTATAGACTGTTCAGCAGTAATTGTTGCCTACTTAAAAGTTTCCCAACTGCCATGTTCTAGGAAGCTAGTGCACTGGATGGACAGTCATGGCCACACATAGAACTCTGGTTTCCTAGCCGACCGCACACAGCTATAAAACACCAGATCGACTGTCTAGATTCCACTGCTGAGGTCAAGGCTTTCCAATTAGGATATGTGTATGTTCACTGGTTTCCATAACTAGAAGGAAGAACCCAGAAAACCATGATGTAAAAACATGACAGCTTGCTGAACAGTCAGCTCTACTTTGCCTTTTTGTTGTTGTTTTTATTACTGGTGCTTGCTGCTGGGGAAAGCATCTGAAATTAGATATTTGCATAAAACTTAAAGCTTTAAAGCAGGAAACTTTGTCAGGTGCTGCTTCAGCTGCAAGCTCCTGGGCCTTGAAGGTTCCAGAGTAAAGTGCCTGCGCACAGACAGACCTGACAACCAACATGAGGAAAGGAGAGACCTTGACTCCGAAACCTGTCTTGACCTCCATGCACCTGCAAGCACTCCTTTCTCTCTTTTCTCTGGTCTGTTTCTCATGAAAAAAATTCCAAAACAAAACAGGTGACAGCTCTAGACTTCAGAGATTATACATTATCACTGTCTGCCCATGGTGAGTTTACTACAATATTATTTGGAAATTGTGTGGAGAATAATCGGAACTTTTTTAAAATTTTTTCTTTCCTTTTTAGGGGGAGGGGAGAGTGAAGGAAAAAAGCTCTGTTGGATATGGAAGGCTTGTCAGGGTTAGTGGCAAGATTTTTGACATTTGAAGGAAAGACTGATCCAACCTGGATGGTTAACCTGGATGTGATCTGCAGAACACTGGTTAAGTGAATGAATAGACAGGAAGGTAAGAAGAGTCATGATTTTGTCCTGGAAAGATGAGTGGGATGGGGGTGAAGCTAGAGAGATGAGGGTGGAAACATTTAAGCAGCAGTGTCGACAGCATTTTACAACTAACTATAGGTGGATTTAAAAAGACAGGTAAGGGGCTGGAGAGATGGCTCAGAGGTTAAGCCTCTGCCTTGCAAGCAAAAGGTCCTGAGTTCGGATTCTGGATCCCACGTATAAACACCAGGCGGAAGCCTCTCGTCTCTCCATGTAGTTAGTACATGCAGAAGAAAGTGTGGTGGTTTGAGTATCGATTTGTCCCTGATGGGCTCCTGTATTTGAATATTTGATCTCCATCCAGCTGGTGGAGCTGTGTGAGTTGGAGGCTAGCTAGAGAAAGCAACTCAGTAGGGGCATATTGAGGTTCAGAAGCCATGCCCTGTTACTTCTCCCGTTCTTGCTCTCAGCCTCCTGTTTTGGCAACCATGAATGTCTTTACTATGCATTTCCCACCAAATGGAATCAATCCATGCTGAAACCATAAACAAAATAAATGATCCTTTTTTCCCTTATGCTGCCTGCGTTGGACTATTGTCTCACAGCAACAGAAGAGTAACTGCAACAGGGAGAGAGGTAAGCAATGAATATTTTAATGCAGGTTAATAGACACTGCAACAGAAGAATAATCAGAATACTGTAGAAAAGAATGAGCCAATGGAAGACATCCACAAGGCATCAGGGAAACACAAGCTGACCACAACAAGGCACTTAGTGAGAAATATTAGTAACTTCTAAGAAGGAATTCTTAAAGTGTCTGTTTATTCTTTAGAGAGGTACACAAGTGCCTTGACTCATACAACGAGGTCAGAAAACTTTTAGAAATTAGTTCTTTCCTTCCACCATTGTACTTTGGGGACTGAACTCAGGCCACTAGATTTGAGCATTGGCACCTTTACCTGATAAGCCATCTCACCAGCCCATTTTTTAAAAGAATAAACTATGCTTGGGGCTGGAGAGATGGCTCAGGGTTAAGCCTCTGGAGTACAAACGGAAGGACCTAAGATCCTGGATCCCACATAAAAAAGACAACACAGAACTGGCAGCAGCCTGCACACTTCTGGCCCTAGGAGGCAGAGCCTGGGAAACTCCACAGCAAAGCAAAAATGAGGACTCCCGAAATCATCCTTAGGCCTTCCCAGGCATACACAACGCCTTCTGATACACATGGACAGACAGACAAATAGACAGACACACTAAATAAATAATAAGTAGGTAAATAAATAAAAAATAAATTGTGCTTAAGTACTTGGTATCGACCAGTGTTTTCACACAGCAAGTGGTGACAAATTCTAAATTAAAGGAAAGAAACTGCTACCAGGAAGTAACCACTCTAAAAGATAAATATGTGATTAAAGAGTCTTAGCAAAGGCCTGACTTCCATCAAGAGAAAAAATACAAAAAGGTAAAAGTGCAAAAGAAAAAAGCTCAGGGTATGACTATAACTAAGAAAATAGCTATTATTTAGGTCTGTCATATTCTCCAAATACCCATGTACTAGGGGGTGTGATCTGTGCTTATTAGAAGCCTTTAGAAAGTCAATGCAGACATGCCCTTGAAGAGAATATTTTATAATCAAGCCTCTTTCCTCTTTCTTTGCTTCCTAGGTATCACTAGGTAAATAGGTAATCCTCAGGTAGGCATCCCTGCCACAATGCCCTGTGATACCACAGGTCCAAAGTAACAGGGCCAAATGACCATGGAATGAACTTGCCACTGAGGGTTTACTGCCCCCCCCCAAAAAAACGCTTTTCCTTTAGAATTTGTTACTAAGATATAAAGTTAATCAACATCAATAGTATGAAGTTCTCGTTAAAAAAAAAAAAAGGATTAATACTAGAATCCAAACGGAGAGGTTACGAGATGGCTCATAGTTAAAATCTTTGCCTCACGAGCCAAAGAATCTGGATTCAGGTTCCAGATCCCCCCTCCCCACACACACAGAAAAACACTGGGCAGATATGGTAGCCACCTGCATTTGTGCCTCTGAAAGGCAGAGCCTGGAAAACTCCAGAGCAAAAACAATGAGGAGGTAAAGCAATTCAGGAAGATTCTCAAAGTCACCCTTGGATCTCTGCAGACACATACACTTAGAGAGAGGAGGGAGGGAGGGAGGATATATTCAAGGAGGATAAGCTACATGCTATCTATAGCACAGAATCTCAAGATTTTTGGCAGTGTTTACTTTGCCCTGGGGAAGACACCATAATTATTCTCTCCAGACTGATTATCTTCTGAATATCTTTCCTGGGTTAGTAAACAGATGCTGGCTTTAAAAATCTGGTGTATGTTATATGACAAGTGTGAGCATTAAGGTCACACAGGAAGCCTGCCTAAGTTAATTATTTATCTATTATTTACCTTTGCATATGACTGTGTGTCAGTGTGGATGCGTGCATGCTGCAGAGCACATGTGGAAGCTAGAGGACAACTGTTTGGAATGCGTTTTCTCCTATCTTTTTGACGTAGGGACTCTCTTGTTACGGCTTACTCCAGGCAATGTAGCTTATGAACTTCCAGGAGATTCCCCTGTTTCTTGACTCAAAACAAGGAATAGGAATGCTGGGGTTACAGATCAGGCTACTTTTGCATCCATTCCATAGTTCAACTTTCGTTGGCAAGCTTACATGTCGTGCTTTTACTACTGAGTTACCTCCTTAGCCCCAACCTACCTAATTTTAAATATACAAAATGTTATTCTGATTCATGAAGCCTAAAGACTGCATTAACTATTTAAATTCATAAAAACTGAGGATTAGATTTGGATACATTTGAAAGCAATCATAATAAAGCAAGACATACTAATCAGATGAAAACACACACTGTAAAGAGCACAATGGGGCACAGGTGGCTAACAAATAGAAATGGTTTTGTTGGGGGAAAGTTAAAGAAGCCATAAAGACAGAGGACATGAAAAGTTTCTATTCAGCTTCCCTTTTGACTAAACTGGGATGCATATCCAACACAATAACAAAAATCTCAACTAGTTAAGACATAAGCATAGTACTTCAGACAGGGATGCAAATATTTTGGCTTTTCTGGGCAATACTGAATAAATAATTGTTTTGGGCCACACAGCAAACAAAAACTAACAAAAGTGCTAAGGAAGGAATGGGGTCTTGTGTATAATTTGTGATAACTACCACTATCACCACTAATAATCAATAAAAGGCCTCACATGATAATTCTAATTGTGTGGCGCCCCATTTGGAAGAAATCTTTTTAAACTGTTCAGCGGTTCCCAAATTTGTGAACACCAATAAAGAAAATGAAGCTATCTGATAATAAAACTTTACTGATATATAAAAAATACTTTAGAAAAGAGTATCACATAAACTAGTAGTATATCTCACACTGTATCTAAAGAGAATGTTCATACTTCTCAGTGAGTTCTCAAGGCAACTTGCTTCTACTTTTACTTTCACCAGCCCAGGGTGAACATGAAGAGCAGCCCTGCCTGGAAATGGCTTAACGGAAAGGACTCCTTGTGTTCTGTCCCTGTTCACTGGTTCTTTCTTTGATGTTTATGCTTAGGAAAGCTTAATGTCTTAATGGTTTAACTTGTATCAGTTGTAATTGCTGAAATCTAGTTAACTGATAGAGGTTAAATTATTGTTCTATTTTTTCTGGTTTTCTCATAATTGTAGTTACTACCATGACTAAAGAGTTGCTGTGACCTTCAAAATATGAGTAGAAGTGATATGTTCCACCCTGAGCAGAAGCTTGAAACATTATCACACTGCTTGGCGATTGCTGTTGCCCTTTACAGGATCTTTGTAGAATCTGCTCACTTAAAGTAGAAAATGAAGAGTTGGAAAAGCACAGCAAAAAGGAGCTCTATGCTTCGCTAAACATAACAAAAAGCAAAAGCAAAACTTGAAAAGAAAAATTGCAGAAGACAACTATGAAGTCTCTTTTCTTTTCAAGAAAGGAGTCTCCACTATGTAGTCTTGACAGGCCACCAAATCTCAAACTTCCAGAATGCTGGAGTTGCAGGAAAGTACTACTATGTGCACAGCTCTGGGCTTCTTTTAGATTTCAATTACAAATAAATAATTTTAAAGAGAAGTTTGTTTGTTTGAAAAAGTGTGTGCATGCATGCAAGCAGGCAGGCATGTGTGTGGAGGTCACAGGACAACCTTTAAAAGTTGAGCTTCTGGGGATTGAACTCATTTCACCAGGCCTTACCTACATTGACCTATCTAAACCTGCCTCTGCTTAAGTACTTCTACCTTAAGTAATTTTTAAAATATTTTGTTAATTTTTACATGTGCATCTGTGTGAATTAGAGAGCACTTTGTGTGCCTGTGGAAGCTCAAGGGTGACTCTGGGATTGGGAATCACTCTGGATTGCATTACCTCCTCTTTGCTTTGTTGTGGAGTCTTCCACGACTCCACTTTCCAGGACCAGAAAGTACAGGCCACCCACATTCTTGCCTGGTGTTTTCAAGGTGGAATCAGGATCGGAACTCAGGACCTTCTGCTTTGAAGGCAAAGGCTTTTAACTCCTGGACCATCTCCCCTGTCCCTACCTAAGCAGCACTGGAATTCATGGTCGCTTTCTTCACAACCTGACTAGAAATACCACACAGGTCTAAGGCCATACCACCCTGAAGGCGCCCGATCTCGTCTGATCTCGAAATACCACACAGATATTTTTCACAAGTTGTTTCTAGAAAGAAATCAGTTGGCCTTAAGCTCCTTATCTAAGATTATTTGCTTCAAACTGCTAAAATAGTTTAAATACATATAAAGAAGTTGTTCTCCTTTAGGACCGGATCCTAAAGGTATGGTAATAAAGACCTTAAGTCTTTATTGGTTTCCAATATTCTTGGCAGAAGCTTCCTTCTGTCCCCACCTTTCCCTTGAGCCAAGCCACAAGCTAAATTTAAGGAGCATTCACTCCTTCCATGATGTGACAGGCCTCATTTCAGTTCAATAATAACTGACTCTATCACACTTTCTTCCCAGGCTTCAGGACATACATACATTGCCATTTCCTTGTTGGTATTCATCTTCAGGTCTCTGTGTTGGTTCCTTTACCCTCCCAACTACATATGCTGGAGATCCTCAAAATTTTATCTGTCCATAGTATTTAATAAATAGTCTCTGAAAAGACACTAACCAGTTTCTAGAATGGAGGCTAAACGTAAGAATGTAACAGTAATTGAAACCCTAAATTCAGATATTATAATAGATAATCAAAATATTAATACCAAACACCATGCTATGAAAATAAAACACTGAAATATTTTATGCCTATACTAAGTTTGACCTGAAATAATTAAACAACTAGATCTAGTTCACTAAGTATTTTCTTAAATAGCAGACAGGTGGTGTTCTGGGGAACTATTAATCTCACCTAATGGGTTTAAAACATAAGCAAAGGAGAACCAGTTTTGGAACCCAAGCAATGCTATGAAGCACTGGATGAAGAAGACATTATTTTAAGTCTTGGTTCTTTCCCTTCTCTGCAGTCACTGTTCCAATATGGACCGTGCTGTGATTTAAGGTTTGTGTCCCTTCAACATGCATGCTGAAGCTTAATCCTCAATATGCTAACATGACGAGGAAGGGCCTCAAGAACTGTTCCCTGCAGGGCTCTGTTCTCCAAAATAAGATTATGCCCTTACAATAAGGATTCTGTTTAATCAGCTGCCTGTCTTTCCCTCTTTCCTTCCATGTTCTTCATTTGTTTTTCAGCTGGAGCAATCGTAAGGAACAAATTTCTATTATTGATAAGCTAAGACATTTCTGTTATAGCAGCAGGTATAGACTAAGACGGGGTTCTGAAAATCCAAGTTTCTTAGCTGTATTCCAAACTGCTTCCCTTACATTCAATGCAGGCAGTACAGATTAAATCTGTTTACATTTCATTCTGATCAGTTTTGTTTAGAGGCATCCAGAGACTCTCCAGACTATGTACTTAAACTCTATAGAGGCTACTGAGAGCTCTTCCAAATGATTCCAGTCTATTCAGTATTCACTTCCATTACAGTTGTATGGAGTACTGGCCATCTGTATAGACATTACTCCTTTCCTCATGGTGTTTCTTCTGCTAATTTAGTGTTGCTCCTTCACTTCCACCCAGTCTCATTACAGGACAAATGTCAAACATTTGGAAGGAAGATGGATTTCTGAGAACTCGGGCACACAGAAGGTTTCCCTGCTTTGAGCTGTAAGTCAGCTTGAGTCTCTAGTATTTGCCTACTAGGAGAATGCTAATTGCTTTCATCTGAACAAATTGGTCTGTTGATCATGAAAGCCACCAACCCTTACAGTCAGGAGTTTTCAAGAGAGAGTGCCTCCAAAATGACAGCAGTTCAAAATGAGTTCTAAGCGGAAGCAGAAAGAGAGCGGGAGTGGGGAGCATACAGAGAGTGAGTGGCAGGGGGGAAGAAGTATAAAGAGAACATGCTGGGTTTTTTTTTTGTTTGTTTGTTTGCTTTTTGCTTGCTGCATCCATCAGCTTTGAAAATTTGAAAGAAAAGGGGAGCTTTAAAAATGAAAACCAAGGAACTGAAATGAAAACCAACTGCTGTTTTAGAAATCAAAATTAATGCCATTAAGTTGTTCAGAAGTTTCACTAGTAAGGATAAACCAAGCCAACACAAAGGCGCCAGAGGTAGTGAGATAGCTCAGCAGGCATGGTGCCTGCTTGCAAACCTGGCGACCTGAATTCAATCCCTGGAAGCCCATATGGTAAATGTGCCCATTCGAGCTCCTCTCTCTCTCTTTCTCAACAAATAAGCAATAAATAAATAAATAAATAATAAAAGAAAGAAGAGGTAGGAGTAGTGGCATATATCTGTAATGACTTTAATCCTAGCATTGAGGAGGAGAACCAGGACCAGACTGGATTACATGACACTATATACAAAGAAAGGAGAGGAGGAGAGCTGGACCAAAAATTAACATAATCTCCTGATTGTGCAGATATAAATAACAAGATTTAGAGTACAGCAGTCACACCAGTAGGGAAATCTCTTCACAGTAATGGGTGAGATAAGAGTTAGGGATATAACCAAAGGATTGTTAATTCTGCACAGGCAGGTAGCCCTCCCCCAAGAGGTCTCCTGGAGTCCAGATAAGACTAAACCAAATCTGCCAATACGCCCTGCTAAGTTAGCACCAGAAAAGATCATAAGAGGTGAACCCCTCAATAAGAAAATAAAAGAGTTAGTGTAAAATTCGGGGTTTTCCACCTTAATAAAAGTTTTGGCTACATAAGAAAAAAATGGGATGTGAAATACAAGAGGTGCTGTGGAGATATAAATGCTAAGATACTGAGAGTGACAGGCAAGAATGGAAATGGAGTAGTTAGTTACTCCCTGGAACCTAAGAATGCAAGTCCAGTCTTGAGGTTCCAATTGAAACATGCATGAATTACGAACAGTAGGCCTTTACATTCTTGGAGATATGGAAAGACCTATTTCAGGTTACACTATGTGAACAGGTAAATGCCCTAGTAGAGGGGCAGAGTTGACTAAACTCTTCTGGGATGAAGAAAAGTGTTAAGTTAAGTAACCCTGCCAATGAGTAAAGGGTGAAAACTGGACAGAAGCATTGCTGTGTACTGGTTCCCACAGGGATGTAGGTATGTGTTTGACAAGGCTGGTGCTGATACGTGTGTGCTAGCAATAATTAATTAAGCAGACTAATAGATGGGTGTAATCCCAACTACTCAGGAGACTGAGGTGGGAGGACCTCTTTGACAGTTCAAAGCCAGCACAGGGCAACATAGGGAGATCCTATTTTCCCTCTTTGGGAAGGAGCCAGGTCTCTCGGTCTTGCATTTATAGCAAGGGGAGGCAGCTGTTCCATTCATATGGCAATGGTTCTAAGTTTCAGACATTAGCATGAGCCGTTTAGCTTGTTTTGGACACAGAGAACTCCATAGAAAGCATGAGAAGAACATATCTATACACATTTTACACACATATGGGGCCCAGAAACAAAAATATTCCAGAAAATAGCACACCTAACACTCAGATCTCAGATCTATGTTTCTAATACCATTCTCCCTGATTCTAGGGCTGGGTAGATAGAGCATATACAGATAAGCTTGGGTCATGTTTCAGTGTCTGAAAGCAAGGAACACAAGGAAACACATAAAGGTATTCCACAGTTATCACTGACATCAAAAGAACATGAAAGTCAACTTAAAAAGATCTCCCAATGACCAAAGCTGGGGCAAATGAACAATAAAGTCTTGGTTTATGAAAGTATGAAAATAAACCAACAGTAAAGAATAAAGAAACCTAACAGTCTATACTGCTTCAATGATATGTTTTTATGTGTGTACAGGTGATGCATGCATACGTGTGTGGAATGTCCATGTCCATGTGGATGCCAGCAGATGTCCAATATCTTGCTCTATCACTCTGACTTATACACACACACACACAAACAAAAAACAAAACTATTTTTTCTTTATTCATTGCACCTTTCCATCTTTCTTCCATTCTGCTGGTTTGGCATCTTTGCACTTGTGAAATCTGATCCAAGAACAGTCCCAAAGGGAAACTGGGAATAGCCTGTCCCTCTCCTGACCTATTTCCTGCAGAGGAGAGAAAAAGCCTTTGATCCCCTCCCCACTCAGTGGAGTTCTGGCCTCTGCTGCTTCACTCTCAAGTAAACGACCTTTCGCTTCCACTTTCCATTGCTTTACTCTTTAGTCTTATGTATCTTCAATCCTTTTTTACCATAGAAATCTTTATCTAGTGGAGAGAGGAGATCTAATACCAGACCCTAGACAGTAGCAGAATCAAGTACAAAGTAACATATTGATGCTTTACATGTATCAGTTTACTTAATCCTCAACAATACTGTGACATGGGTATTATAACCATATGCTGTAGATGTAAAAATGAAGATTCATCAGAAAATACCAACCAAGTTTTATAAGCCTATTGCTGTTTGATATCAAAGCTACCTTCCATATATCACTTCTTACCATGCTTCATACACAACAAATGAGATTACAATTATAAAAACTTAAAAATAGGGCTAGGGGTGTAGCTCAGTTGATACAATACCATGCATGTTTCTCTTGATTAATTCTCAGTACCATATTAGACCTGTCATGGTGGTACCCATCAGTGACTACAATATTTAGGGAATCAGGATTTCAAGTTAATCCTTAGGTATACAGTGAGATGAATGTCAGCCTACATCCTTTGAGACCCTGCCCCCTTCAAAAAACAACCACAACAAAACGAACAAACAACCTTCTAACAAGAATTGTTAACCAAACGGGAAACTAATATAGTGTGTTTTGTTTTATATATTTATTGTAATTTATTGTTTATGATACATGTATGCAGGAAAGTAAAAAATATGGGAAGGTCAGGGGACAATTTTGTGGAGCTGGTTTTCTTTACATCAACATTTACAAGGATTCTGGGAATGCAACTCTGGAAAATGGGGCAAGTGTTTTTTGTTTTGTTTTGATCTGCTGTGCTCCCTCACTCATCCTATGAGTGTGGTTGTTACTATGTGGCATGTGTATACTCAGAGGACAGAGATGGATACCTGGTGTCCTGCTCTATCTTTCTTTCAACACATGAACCTATGAAAGAGTCCCTCACTAAACCCAAAAGATGGAAAGTCTCAGTGATTCTTCTGTCTATAGCCTTCACGCAAAAGGAGAGAAAGAGAGGAGGGAAAGAAAAAGAAAGAGAAGAAGGAAAGGACAGAGGAAGGGAGTGAATTATGTTTTTGTAGTCAGTTCAATTCCAGTATCTGATAATCTACTTATACTTCCCCCCAAAAAACTTCTTAAATAAAAACTAAAAACCCTACATAATTACCAAGAAAGTTCTTGAAAATTTTTGATGATAAACTTACAGCTGCCTAATACAAATACTACTTTGCTCTGAACAATGTAGCAACAACCCACATGTGGCTACATATGAAATGGGAACTAGTCTTTAACCGAAGTTCTCTGTGCCACTCAGGCTGATCAACAAGCCAGGCTGCTGCCTCAGAGTCCCTGGTAACTGAGAGCACAGGCATAGGCCACTGTGTCCTACAAATCCATTTATCTATACAGGTTAATGTGCACTGCCTGAGAGCTGCTTTAGTATATTAGCCACAGGAAAACTTTTAAACCCAAACAAATGCATTCAAAAATAAACCTCCAAGGGTAGTAATACTAGGCATAACAACTTTACTTGCATGATTTTTAAATGCAATCTAAGGAACATCTTTTAATAATTCATGTAAATCTGGAGCGAGGTGTTCTAACACACTCTCTGGAGTTTGATAATACACAAACAATACTTTGAACAGGATCATTCAAGAACATGTTAAAATGGCATTTCTGAAGGAAATGAAAAACTGTAGATCTTCAGCCATTAAGTGTATGACACTTAAGACTAATAGCTTGGTACAAGTATATGAATAGTATAACAAATGCTTAACTGTAAAATATGTAGTATCCCAAAGTATCTAAAGTCAGGCAGAGTTTCTCTAAAGGTTTCTTTTTTTTTTTTAAGTTAATGTTGAGGTTTTTTTTTTTTTTTAATTCAATTGTGGGTGTATGCGTATGTATGTGTGCGCGCGCGCGTGTGTGCGTGCGTGTGTGTGTGTGCGTGCGCGTGTGTGTGTGTATGTATGTGTGTGTAGAACCACGGACGAATTCGGGAACCACCGTGGACGCCTCCACCTCCTTCTGCCCCGGGATTCACAGGCTCCGCCCTACCAGGACCAAAAGTGCAGGCCGCCCCCGCTTCCGCCTGGCGTCTATACGTGGGATCTGGGATCCGAACTCAGGACCTTCTGCCTGCAAGGCAGAGGCTTAACCCCTGAGCCACCTCTCCAGCCCCATCTCTAAAGGTTTCTATAACAAATAATACTAGCTAATTTACAATGAGAGCAATTCCCAGGCTGAAGAGATGGCTCAGGAGTTAAAGTCTGTGCTTCCAAAGTGAAAGGACCTGAGTTCAGATCCCCAAATCTCAGGTAAAAAAGGTGGAAATGGCAGTGACCTGCAATTCCTGATGTTATCGTCGGGTCTCTACTCAAGTATGCACTTGTTCGTTCTCTCTCTCTCTCCCCCCTCTCAAAAATAAATTAAAAAAGATATATAAAATATATAATATATAAAGGGATATAATAAAATAAAAAATAAAGGGAGTAAAGTCCCATCCCAAGAATGACCTGTCAGGAGCGTTTCGCTCTTTCAGCTGCATCTCTCATGAAGTCCCACGAATCCCTAACAGGCTGTGCAACTAAGGCTTCAGCCTTCCTGGGTCCTACCGCTGCCTCAGGGCCCCAAACTTCTTGCCAAACCTGATTCTCTCAGCACATACCCAGCACTGCCACAGGTGAACAGCCCTCAGAAGCTTTGCAGTAGCTTGAAGAATAAGACATGCAGCACAACAGCAGGAAAAGTCAGACAGGAAGGACTAGATAGGAATCAAGTTACTGATGTTGATCAAGGTGTCCCTGAAGCTAGATCCTGAAAAAGTTATGAGAAAATTTGGGTCCTTTTATGAAAGGGGGAGGGAGGGGAATCGGTCCCCTGGACTTTGACTGAAAATAAACTGTTTTATTACAATACAAGGTGTAACTAAGATGAAGGTGACCTGAGATATTCACTCTTATGCTCGTCAAGATACTAGCCTTATTGAAATGGTCTCTATCTTTAACATGCTTACCCTGCATGATTAGTACAATATCTTACTATTTTGGGAACTGCATACATTTGACTTAGAATGTTGTATACCACACCTTTCTATGCAATCAAAGATGATTCCTTATTACTCAAGAGTCTGCATGAGGGAGACAAGCTCTACTTGTGCAGAATGCCCACCCCTAAGGGTAGTAACATAACATTTGGACTAATAGAATGTAGACGACAACCTGCAAACCAAGAGAGTATAGAAAAGTGTTGTTTTGAGGGACTCTTTGAGCTCTTTAGCTTTACTAGACTAACTCTCAAGATATTTGAGCATGTAGTTAAAAGGTTCTCCCACAGAACTAATTTTAATCTTTGTCTAATGAAAATGGATTTTTAATGTCTAAGAAGCTGCTCTCAATCATTTTCAGAGATGTTTCTAAGATGTAATTGGGAGAGCTTTCTTAATACAAGTCACATTCTCTCAATGCAATTAATTTGCTCTGTGACAAGCAATAAACTAACCATTATCATTTGTTGATGCTGTTAAAACTTACAAAAGATGAACTGACAAGATAAGATGGTTCATTGGGTGTTGCAGTTAGCCTGCATGGTTGCTGATAAATGACTATCAAACGGCTTAAGGGAATGAAGGGTTAATTTTCTTACTATAGTCTGGTTACTGTCTGTCCAGCTTGATGGGAGGGCACATACCAACATCAGGCCGAGGGAACTGGCCAAACCATCTCTACATAATGGCTGAGAGAGGGACGATCCTTACTTGCCAGACCAGCATGTCTGGCCAGGTATACATAAAGATGCCGTCTTCCTCAACCAACTCTCTGTATTTCATTCACCTGTTCAAGGCCTACTCCCACCCACCATGGGCTGGGTCTGTCCCATTAACTAGACAATCTCCTTTAAGTTTGCTCTGGGCTTAACTCAACTACCAATTCTCTACAAATATGCCCAGAGCTCAAAACCCTCAACAGTTAGGTTGACACCTGTGCCCAATCATGACACTGGGTAAAGATGCTTTGAACCAAGCTTTATACATAACCCACATGGGAGAAGGAAAACCAACTCCTGAAAGCTGTCCTCTGACCTTGACATTCATGCCCACACGCACATAAGAAAACTAAATTTTTAAATAAAACTGTAAATATATAGAGAAATACAAACATCCCTTAAAATAAGAAATATTAAAGTAATCCTTTAAGCACTATAATTAATATCCAACTGATTCTTTAAGATAATTCAAGGCTTATTATTAATACCACTTTTTCCCCCGAGCCTATTCTATTCTTATTTATAATTTATCTTTGTGTATTTTAAGCTGTTATATCTAGCATATAAATAAAACATTGCTTCAAGAAAATGTGCTACTTTCTATCCATTTCCTTCAGTCTTTGAACTTGAATTGTAAAGCGCTGAAACACTGCCTACAAAGAAGTAGTGTTAGTTACCATCCATGTGATGAAATTATGGAGCACGCCATTCCCCCCCCCCTTGCTTAAAACTGGAAGATAGTGCTGAGGTGCTAAGGAGATCATTTAGCAGTTAAAGATTTGTTGGGCAAGAAAAGGATTAGACTCCAGATCCCTGATCTCACATAAATTGTGAGCAGGGTATGGAGGCCTGCTTATAATTCCAGTCTCAGAAGGCAGAGTCTGAAAAATTCCTTGAGCAAACTAAACTGGCTACCCAATAGTGACTTCAGGTTTGATTAGAGACCCTGCCTCAAAGAGAGGTACACGTGTGCAAGCATTCACATGCAAATGCACATACATATACCCTGTATACATAAAAACGGGGGCAGAGAAAACTTGAAGATAGTGATCAGAAGCCATTCTAAGGTACCCTGTGATCCAAAGAGGTTTGCTGCTACAGTACCACTTGGGTGTGGCTCTGCCACTGTCCCTATGACAAAAGACAAATCATCTCCAAATCTTGCTGTCTGTATATTTATGTTTGGGGTTTTGACCTCTGATTTACTGTGTGATTTTAAAAGTGCTTGAGCACAAACCTGATAACAGAAGTTTGATCCCTAAGACCCGTGTAAAGATAGGAAGTGAAAACCAATGCCATAAAGTGGTCCTCTGACCTCTCCACATGCTCTGTGGCGTGCGTGAGACTGCACTCACATCATACAAACATAAGAATAAAATTTCGAGCTGGAGAGGTGGCTCAGGGGTTAAGCCTCCGCCTTTGCAGGCGGAAGGTCCTGAGTTAGGATCCCAGATCCCACGTATAGATGCCAGGCGGAACCCGGGGCGGCCTGCGCTTCTGGTCCTGGTAGGGCGGAGCCTGTGAATCCTGGGGCAGAAGGAGGTGGAGGCGTCCATGGTGATTCGCGAATTCATCCGTGGTTCTACACATACACACACACACACACACACACACACACAGACATCACACACGCACGCACATACATATGCACATGTGCACAGTTGAATAAATAATAATAATTTTAAAAAAATTAAAAAAAAAAGAATTAAATTTCATTTTTAAAAAAGGAATGGTGCAAACCTGGAGATCCAAAGTTGATTTACAGAAGCCTACAAGTTGGAAGGACAGAACTGACTCTGAAAGTTGTATCTAACTTCAACCTGACATTCATGCAGACATACACCTTCTAATAATGAATCTCTTAAAAACTTACTAAAAAGCTTAAAATGAATTGGATTTTGTTGCTAAATTCATTCCTGATAGCTAGTACTGTGGATCCTCTGTCTGCTTTGCCTCTCCTATCCTGCACAGAGCAGTGCACCCTAGATCAATTTGTCTCTTGTTTAAAGAAGTTAATGTTTTGTGTTTTTTTTTTAACAACGTGAAATGCAAACTGAAGGAATGCAACAGAATAAATACATGGAAAAAAGCAGCAAAGTAAACAGAAAATTTTTGCTACATGAAAAATCCAAGACTGATCACCTCAAAGAAATCTTTTTTTTTTTTTCAGAAGAAAATTTATTGTGTGATAGGAAGGAGAGGAGAAGACAAGTAGAGAGAGGAAAAAAGAACATGCCCAAGTATTCATGTAGAGGTCAGAGGACAACTTCCAGGAAGTCTCTCCTTCTGTACTGTGAGTTCTGGGGATTGAACTCAGGTCTGTCAGGCTTTGGAGGCAAGTGCCTTTACCTGGAGAGCAATCATGGGTCCCATTTGTTTTTCATCTTAAGTAAAAATACTTGATATTTCTGTGGAACATTACTTTTAGGGTATCTACCAGGTTACAACATGCAGTTTTTAGGGGAGTATTTTTACTTAATATAACTAACAGTAAAGTACATTCCTCCTGGCAAATTTTTATTAATTCTTTGATTTTGGACAGATTGACAACATCCATTTCTAGCTAAATCTTGCCATACCTTGACTAGCTTTTCCAGAGATTAGTTCTAGAAGAATTAAGTTTGGTGTAAAGAAGGCACTATTACTATTTCTTTTAGGTAACTTCCCTCGTGGGAAATCCTACAGTGGTAGTTCAGAATTAATTTTAAGTGCTTCTACAATCTGAAAATGTTGCTTATTCATCTGTCATCTGAGTTTTCTGGATACCTGCTGAGGAATTCATCTTCTGTATTAACCAGGAAGAACAACTCTGTAATCAACTACAGAAGCAGACTGTAAAAAGAAATGACAGCCTTAGTGAAGGGACGGGAACACGGAACATACCTCAGGATCACACAACGGAGCCCATTTGAGCAGACACAAGGTGCACTGGTGGCATTCAACAAGGTATCCTCAAAGTATATGTATGCTCATAATGTATGTAAATATGTTGGAAATGGCTTTAGATATTAAGAAATTTTTTTTTCTTTTCTGGCTGGGGAGTGGAACACAACATATGAACTTGCCCATCAACCTTGCTTCTTGCTATTAAATAGTTACTGCACACACAACTGTACCATGTGCATCCTTCAAATTCTGAGTATTTTCTTAGAATTTTTCAGTCTCTGACAACATTAATACATTTCCCCTGTATTGCTTAGGCACCAAGAGCTTCCTGTTTTATGGCTTCAGGGATCAAATAGTGTTGCAATTACTCTGCACTGTTGGATAAAGTCACAACTTAACAGCTTAAGGAAAAAAGGGGTTTACAGTTTTTATCCAACTTGACAAGAGAACCCACAGCCCACATCAATACCAAGGGCTGAGGAAAATGACCACATCAATCCACACAATGACTGAGAGAGATCCTTACTTGCCAGACTAGCATGTCTGGCCAAGTATATAAAAGGATGCCAACTTTCTCAACTAGTTCCCTCCATCTTATTCACCTGCCCAAGACTACTACTGCCCACCATGGCCTGGGCCTTCCCCATCAACTAGACAATCTCTTGCAGGTTCACGCTGGGTTTAACTGAACTAACTTCTCTACAAATGTACCCAGAGCTTGAACCCTCAACCATCAAGCTGACACCTGTACATAACTATGATGGTAGTCTAAAAACAACAACAAAGGTGAGATAAAGTTGGGAGGAATAACAGTCTACCCAGAAATCATTCCAGAGGACTTAATAAACACAAAAGGAGAAGAAATGGGACAAAGCAGGAAGGAGAGGGGAGGGATATAGTGCTCAGACAGATCTTCGCTGCTTTTCAAGTATTCACACTGTGAAGCCGAGAGTCTCTTGGAAACTGCTGTGAGTTTGACTTTCCGTCCTCATTGGTGCTTCCCACCATCTTCCTGCTCGCTGCTCCAGGGTAGTCTACAAAATTCTGTTGCTGTTCCTTCCTCGGTCTTATAAAAGAGTTGTTATAAAGGTAATAAAAGGATTCAATAACTTAACATTAGTCATAGATGATAGAGGAAAACTATCTGAAGTAATATGATATTTGGTAGAATTAAAGATGTAAGGGCTGGAGAGGTGGCTCAGGGGTTATGCCTCTGCTTTGCAGGCAGAAGGTCCTGAGTTCGGATCCCAGATCCCACGTATACACGCCAGGGGGAAGTGGGAGCGGCCTGAGCTTCTGGTCCTGGTAGGGCGGAGCCTGTGAATCCCGGGGCAGAAGGCAGTGGAGGCGTCCATGGTGGTTCCCGATTCGTCCGTGGTTCTACACACACACATACACACATTGCACGCGCACATACATATGCACACACGCACAACTGAATAAGTAATAAAAAAAAAAAAGATGTAAGACTTACCTAAAAGCACACCAGGTCTACCTCAATACCAAACTTTCTGACTGCCTTTCCTCTCTTACCCCCATGTGTTAAAGATATGATGAGTAATGTTAAGGAAGAGGTTGTACTTGTTCTATGAAAACAAGGAGATACTCAGGGGTAAAGTATGCTCTGCTAGCAACACCAAATAGCAATTAAGTGGTACCCAATAAAAAGGCAGAAAAACAGTTAGGTTATAGGAAAAGAAGAGATGGGTCTGATGGCACACACATGTAATCAAAACCTGCACAGGAAATGGGATGATTATGTCTCCGTGGGCAAAAATAGTGGTCTTGCAAGCACAAGGACCTAAGTTTGAAATCCCAAAAACCATTTTCAAAGTTGGGTGTGTAGCATGAGCTGCTGAAATCCCAGAGCTCTCCTACACAGGGATAGAGAATCTCCAGAGGGGTGAAGGTCAGCTAGTCTGCCATAATAAAAAAAACAAAGGAGGGGAAGGAAGAGGGGATGGGAAGGGAGAGCGGAAAGAGGGAAGAGAGGGAAGAAGGAAAAGATAAAAAGAAAAGGAATCTTGTTTCCATCAAGGTAGAAGGCCAGGGACCAACACCTGTTATCCTACAACCATCACACACGTGTCTACATACCTGCACTTGCCTATTTTCTCTTCCTTAACCTACCCCAACCTTTCCCCTTCAGGGGTAAATGAATGAATTGGGATTTTCCCCCCTGGCAAAATTTAAAATATATGACATGTGAGTGAAGTATCAGCCAAGTCTATTAAGTAAAATCTCAATGATTCTTTCCACGTGCATTAATTACTGTTATCTAGTATTTTTTCAACATGTTTGTGAATTTGGCAAACATTCACATGAAAGTATGACTTACAACTGGTTTGGTGGCACATGCCTATAATCTCAGGACTTAATAGAGGTGATGGCAGGTGAACAGAACTTCAAAGTCACCTTTAGCTACAAAGCAAACTCCAAGCTAGCCTGCACTATTAAGAGACCCTGTCATAGAAACCAACGAAAGGAAATTAAACTTATACAAATAATACCAATGATATTAAGTTATTCCATTTCAATTAGGATCCAGCTGGGCTAAGAATAGACAATAATGGTCAGGTGAGATATCTTACAGGATAAGGTGTCAGCTCACAAATCTGGTGACCTGAGCTCCATCTCCAGAAGCCCACATGATGGAAGGAGAGAAGCTGTCCTTCACCCATAACTACGGAATTCATACAAACACACCCTCTCACAAATAAACAAATCAATTTTTAATTGTTAAAAAAGAAAAGACAGGGCTGGAGAGATGGCTCTGGGTTAAGACTCTGTCTCACAAACAGAAGGTCCTGAGTTTTTTTTTTATTATGGCAGAGACTAGCTGCCAAGAAACCACCAGGTAGAAATGGTGATGGCCTGTACTTCCAGCTGTGGTGGATACAGCCTGGGAAATCCCAGAGTGAAGCAAGAAGGAGGTAGAAACAATGCAGGATGATTCCTGAAGTCACCCTTGGTCCTCCCACAGGACACTCAGTGCCCTCTGATACACACACACATACATGCACATTAAATAAATTAGTTATATAGATAAATAGTGATTTAGAAAAAAAAAGACAAATGGAATAGATGGGTGTATGTGTACAACTAATATTCATGGTGGCATACCAAACCTTATTTAAAAAAAAAAATCAGTAAATAACCTGGCACAATTAATTGTCTGGAAGTTTTTTTTTCCCCCCTCTCCTAATTTGCACTATTACAGAACAAAACCCTGGACTTAAAAATTAGAAGATACAGTCACAGAATGACTATCATGTATCATGTCCTGGGTTCTATTCCCAACAACACAAAAGCAAAACTAAATATGGATAGAGGACCCCTCCCCCTCAAAAATAACCAGAAACACAGAAAGAAAGGTTTCTTTTAAGCATTCTATCCAATAAGATTACTAGAGACTAGATAGAACCCATAGATAAACTACAAAGGCAAATAATAACATTGCAACATAGGACATATACTGGGTTCTTTAAATACCTAATTTTTAAAAATGCAAAACTAGTAAGAGGATGGTAGTACATACCTGTTATTCCACAACTTCGGAGGTAAAGGAAGAATAGTGAGTCTGAAGTCAACCTGAGCTAAATATTAAGACCCTATTTTTTAAAATAACCAAACAATAGCAAGGGAGATCTCTGTACTGTACTTGCCATGAGCACCTGAGTTTGATTTTGAGTCCAGGTAAAAAGCTGGGCAGGATGGTATGTGTCTATAACCCCAGTGATGCTGAGTCCGAGACTGGAAGACCCTGAGACTTGCAACCAACCTAGCCTAATCCATTGAGCAAAGAAAGGTCTGAGATA
Organism: Typhlomys cinereus; assembly: GCA_023101885.1. Taxonomy (NCBI): domain Eukaryota; kingdom Metazoa; phylum Chordata; class Mammalia; order Rodentia; family Platacanthomyidae; genus Typhlomys; species Typhlomys cinereus. The sequence goes on along the minus strand of JALPQD010000040.1, from coordinate 8,295,787 downwards.
GATTCTATTTCAAAAAAGGGCTCTTAAGTCCTGAAGAATAACACCCAAAGTTGACATCTGGCCTCCACATGTATGGAGACATGCAAACATGCATTTATGAGGAGGGAGGAAGGGAAGAAGGAAAGGAGGATAGAGGGATGGGAGGGAAGAAAAGGAAAGAGAAGAGAGGAGAAAAACAATAATCACGAAAGAATAAATAAAGGCAGGCTATAGCTCAGTGGTACAATACTTGATTATCACAATCAGATCCTGGGTTTCATTTCATGGAAATACGCACCAAATTAAGGTAAGCACTGTTAAGTGGACAAATTCTGAAACTGTATACAAAACTCTTGGAACTCACTGCTTAGGATTTTCCTCCCTCGATTCTTCCATTTTTTGAATTGCAAAATAAGTGCAAACCTCAATAATGCAACTGATTTCTTTTGAGTTTGCTTCTAAGTAAAAAAGTGTCTGTAGGAAATAAGGTCTGTATATCTTGTCCCCCCCCCTTTTTCATTTTCATGTGTGTGAGCACATGTGCTGGTGTTTGTGTGTTGTGTGTGTGTACTCCTGAATCTGAGATATTGGGAACCATTCTGAATCATTCCTCCATCATCTTTTAAGACAGGATCTCTAATTACACTACAGCTCACTCACACAACTTGTTCTCTGGGGAAATTTTCTGTCTTTGCTTCCAGAGGCTGTAATTACCAGCATATTGTCACAACCCCCAGCGATTTTACTGGGATCTGGGAATCCAACCTCTGGCTCTTTTGCTTGTATGGCAAGTGCTTTAACTACTGAGCATTTATCCTTCCCTTTTTCCAGAGATATTTGAGGCTCCCTATCTTTCCTTCTTGTTTTTGTTTTTTTTTATTCAACTGTGCGCATGTGCGTGTGTGTGCGTGCGCGTGTGTGTGTGTGTGTGTGTGTGTGTGTGTCTGTGTATGTGTGTCTGTGTGTGTGTGTAGAACCACGGACGAATTCGCGAACCACCATGGACGCCTCCACCTCCTTCTGCCCAGGGATTCACAGGCTCCGCCCTACCAGGACCGGAAACGCAGGCCGCCCCCGCTTCCGCCTGGCGTCTATACCTGGGATCTGGGATCCGAACTCAGGACCTTCCGCCTGCAAGGCGGAGGCTTAACCCCTGAGCCACCTCTCCAGCCCCTTCTTCTTGTTTTTTTTGAGGCAGGGGTTTACTCTGTAGTCCAGGCTGGCCTGGAACTCAAATTTGTTATATAGATTAGCCTGGCCTCAAATTTGTGGGGCTCCTCCTACCTGTGCTGGGATTATAGGTATGTGCCAGCATACTTGGTTCTTCTTTCCTTCTAAAAGGTCTGGTATGATCTCCTCATAAAAGTTTATATTCTTCAATATTATTAATGCAAGCTTTATATAATGCAATCACATCTCTATAGTTTCTATTTCATAAAGAATGTCAAACAAGGGCTGGAGAGATGGCTCAGGGGTTAAGACTCTGCCTTGCAAGCAGAAGTCCCAAGTTTGGATACCATGTAAAACTGTAAAATACCAGGCAGAAATTGTGGCGGCTTGCACTTCCATATGTGGAAGGCAGAGCCTGGGAAACTCCAGAACAAAGCAAAAAAGGAGGTAGAAGCAATCCAGAATGATTCCTGAAGTCACACACAGACCACAGTGTGCTCTCTCTCTCTCTCTCTCTCTCTCACACACACACACACACACGTTTAAAAACAAGAATGTCAAATGGTGGATGAGATTGGAGATTAAGGAATGAAAATATAAATTCACTATTCATATATGCAACATTAAAAGATGAAAGAATGTGTATATAAAAATAATGTTGAATAAATTAAAAATAAGAAAGAACTTCAGCTAAAGAATTACTTATTATCTAACAATCTTGCTTCCATGTAGAATTCTTAGCCTAGAAGTATATGAGCTATTAAAACTTCAGAGATCCAGAATGGCCAGCTAAATTACACTATGGCAAGAAGAACATTCACTCATTCAAAAGAAGTTGGGGGAAACCACAGAACAAGACACAGGGAACCATTTAACCACTGGTATCTGTCCTCAGGGATGTTTTAAAAGAAAGCATTCATCGGATTTGAATAAATGATTCTATACAAACATGGTGGGTGACTGCTTTAAAGTTGGCATAATACAATACAAATATTATCGATTAAGCTAAAATAAACTTAAGTGGTTCCATTTGTAAGATTATTACCAGAGGATACTATCATACTTGTGCCTTTCACTGTATTCCTCGCTTTCCCACTGGCAGAGACAGTCCAACCCTCCACCCTGTTTAATTCAGTGTTCTTTATTTTCTGATTAGTATGCATGTGTATCCTGCTCTATTGCTGCCTGCCGAATTTCCTTGAGACCTGAAGTCTGCAGTTTCAACTAGATTGGCTGGCCAGAGAGTTCCCAGACTCCAACTGTCTGCCCTGCAGTGCTGGACTTGCAACACTGGGACCATCAACATTGCTTTAAAAAAAAAAAAAAAAAAAAAAAAGGCATTGTGTATTGGAACTCAGGCCCTGAGACTTGTACAGCAAGCACTGTGACCCATGGAATCCTCTCCCTGGGCCCCCCAATCAGTATCTATTTAATATGTTAATAAGCTCCCAAATACGCTAAATAATTGTGAAATTAGAAACATAAGCATCAAGAGACATAAGGCACAAATTTCTTTGGATGATTATTTGCTAAATACTCCAATAAACAGAGCATATTTCCAATGATTATGTGATCCTGTTTGTTGAGAAGGGCATGGAAGTTGTGAAAATGAGGGGTAGAAAGCTAATTACCATTCCTAATAATGTTTAGATAGTACTGAAATAAAAATTACTTTTTTACTTCATAATCCATTTGCTTTACAGCTTTACTTTCATTTCTTCCAGAATGCTAGATATGTTTTGCAGGTATTAAACAGGTCAATACAGAAGTCCCACAGTGTTGGGAGACGAGGATCATTCAAGAGCCTAATGTATCAAGGGAAATAAGTGTAAGGATGGACATTATATGTAGTTCCATCAGTTATGCGACTCATTTAGTTTCATTACACAATGCTACAACAATTATCTGACCCAAGCAATTTAGGGAGAAAAGAGGTGGATTTCTAGCTCACAATTCCAGGTTACAACTCATCAGTGCAAAGTTGTTACAGTGGCAGGAGTTTTAAACAGCTGGTCATATCACATCAATAAGAGCAGAAGGCAAGAAGTAATATGTACATGCTTGCTTGTCTCTGTTTAGTCCCAAGCTACCTGGCTAAGAAATGGATCCTCACAACGAGGATTCCACATTAATTACGCAATGAAGACAATTCCTCACAAATACACCTGGATATCAACTTTCACCTAGGGAATATCAGGTGGGCCTAGAGATCTGCCCCCCTTGGTTTCAGAATGACAAAACTAATCATTACAGGTACTTTTGGTATTTCCCTTACAAGCAAGAAAAAGATTTCAATATTCAGTACATGGGTTCTATCGGTGTTTTTTCCACCCCCACCCTGGGCTTTGAACCCTATTCCATGTTTAGCTATTCTACTACTAAGTTATAATGTCAGTCTAAATTAAATCTCTCTCTCTCATATATATATAATCTATGTGTGTGTGTGTATATATATACACACACATATTTATATAACTATCAACAGAACACATACACATAGAGAAACCTTCACCAGGGGACAACTTTGGGGGTTCAAACTCAGGTCTCTAGGTTTGTGCTTAGGTTCTTTTATTCACTTGAGCCACCTTACTAGCCCAATTTCATTCTTTGAAAAAGTAGTGTATGCTTATGTTTGAGCACAGCATTCTATTCATCCACCGATGGACTTTCATTTTATTTCTCATTTCATTTCACATAGGACCACACCAAAATAAGTTTCTCTGTACATACACCATTGAAACACCTGTCAGTTGTTTTGAACTTGTGAGTTAAAACTGAGCCCACCATATATTCACAGTAGGACTAGATGTTGACACTCGAGCATATTTTCATCCACAACATAATTATTGATATTCCCACAAGAGTAAAAGTATTTAGTTGATTAGCCACCCTTAATGGAGGAAACATTAAATGATCACCAGCTATACTCTGAGTACTGGGCTTTATCTTCCTGTTTACAGTAGGAGGATTAACAGGCATTGTATTATCTAACTCTTCCCTTGACATCATCCTAAATGACACTTACTATGTCATTGCACATTTCCATTACGACCTGTCCATAGGAGCAGTATTTGCTATTTTAGCAGGACTTATTCACTGGTTCTCACTATTTATGGGCTATACACTAAATGATTTATGAGCTAAAGTTCACTTCTCAGTAATATTTGTAGGTGTAAATATAACATTTTTCCGAGTGAGGAAAATACATACAGTGTGTTTATAGTAATCAATCAATCAATCAATCAATCAATCAATCAATCATATAGTGCTGAGGATTAAACTCAGGGCCTTGGCCATGCTAGACAAATACTTTATCACTGTGTTCTACTGCCTCAAGCTTTTTATTTCTAATTCTGTATGTGTCCTGCACATGCCTATGAGCACACATGTGGGGGGTCAGAGAATTCCAGAGTCTTCTGCCACTCTCCATCTTTTTGCCTAACCATTCACTGAATGGAAAGCCCACTGTTATGGCCAGGATGGCTGGTCAGAATCGTGAAGTCTGCCTGTCCACCTTGAAAGACTGGAGTTAAACATATTCGATCATCCTCAGTTTTCCATGTGAGGGCTGGGGTGTTTGAACTCAGATCCTTATGATTATAAGGCAAGTGCTCTTACCTAACACTGAGCCATCTCCCCCCAAACCCCCAGTATTTCTTCTATTTTTGAATTTTTTAAATTTATTTATTCAATTGTGCATGTGTGTGTGCGCATGTGTATATGTATGTGTGTGTGTAGAACTATGGACGAATTCAGGAACCACCATGGACGCTTCCACCTCCTCCTTTTTTACTCTGCCCAGGGATTCACAGCCTTCGCCCTACCAGGACCAGAAACGCAGGCCGCCCCCGCTTCCACTTGGCGTCTATACATGGGGTCTAGGATTCGAACTTAGGACCTTCTGCCTGCTTAACCCCTGAGCCACCTCTCCAGCCCCTATTTTTGCATTTTTGTATGTATATTGTATGTACAGGATGCATGTGTGTAGGTAGGTGTATGAACATGTTGTGGACGCACATGTTTGTGTGAAGGCGCAGGCCTATATTTAGAATTGTACTTGGCTGCCCTTCTATCCTTTTCTTTTGAGGCTGCATCTCTAAACCCAGAACCCACTGACAGAGTTAGTCTGGATTAGCCAACTCACTCTGGGAATTCCTGGGCCATCACTCCCATCTAGAATTTCTACATGGACTCTGGTGTTTTTGCTTAAGTGGCAAGCACTCAACCACTGAGTCATCTTCCCGGCCAATGGCCCTGTACTTCTGACAACACTCCTGCCTCGGTCACCTGAGTACTGGGGTTACAGATGTATGCCATAATAATATAAAATTGTACTAAAGAAGCCTCGTCCTTTCATTCATACATCACAGTTGAGTGGCTGCAATGGAAAATGGCACACAATATTTAAACTATTAAGGCCAAACTCTTTTTTGTAGAAAAACTAGAAGTCTTTGCTCTTAATGTGAAAAGGGAGACTGTGTGATAGTTCTCCCAGTAAAATTTTTGTATGTCTGATTCACTGCTACCAGTTACCTGGAAAGCACATATATTCACCTTTCAAAATTAACAAGATCTTCTCCTTAATACAAAGTAGAGATAAATATTAATATTTAAAATTGTACTATAAAACTACAAGAAAAATCTTTTCCTTAGCAATGTGTAAGTTCATTAAATTTTATTGTGAAAACTCAGTAAGAACGAATGTACTTAATAATGTATGGGAAAATGTGGGGCCCACATTATCATTAAAGGTCAGTGACTTAGATTTTGTATACTAAACAAGACAACTAGCTCTCTTTGCAAATTATTTTTTTTGCTGGGAAATCTAATGGAGATGCTTATTTCAATCTAAAGCATCTGATGAGGATAGAAGACACTGTACATAGTGACTTCATTTCCCAAAACCACACAACATAAGTTCTGGATTCAGCCATTCTCTGACTCATTCAGAAGCTGGGCTGTGCAACATGTGTCTCTGGGACATTTTTATTGTTGCTGTCTTCAAGCTTAACAATGAATGTTACTATGTTACTAATGTACTATGAATGTTTTATTCAGTTTATAAAGAAGTAAGTTTTTAATATCAAAATACAATCCCCTTTCAACTTTTTTGTTCACTTGAAATTTTTTTTTAATTACTGTAGGGAAATAGTCTAGAATCACAGAAAAACCTCATGAACATCACAATTCATTCCTATTATATTTTGAATTCTGCCCTTCTAAATTAGACTTCAAATCATGAGAAGCATCACCTATCATTCAAATTCATGATCAAGAAATACTGGTTAACGTTCATACTTTGACCTAAGAATATTCCCTTTGCCTTTTCAGACACTGGAAAACTTGCATAACTAGGTAAAAAAGCAAGATGTTTATTTACATTGAATTTTAAGAATCCACAAAATTTTAAATCTTTTTAAAAATTTTTATACTGCTTAAGAATTTCTATTGATAATATACAGTGTGGCACTGAGAGAGAGGACTTTGGTAAGTTAAAATGTATCACCAAAAGAGTTGTTTAAAGCAAGAACTGGAACTTGCAAATCTATATTATGACAATCTGCTGCCAGTGGGAGAAAGGAAACAGAAAATGGACAAGGATGTCAAGAGAGGAGGGAGAAGAATGAATTAAAAAAAAAATCTCCAGATTTGATGATTGGATACAGAAGAAAAACTTGCTAATGATGGCACACATATCAAGTAGGTGTCAGTACAGGATGATTAGAATCCCAATAAGCTGAAATTTAAGATGAAGGCTGAAGCAGCAGTGAGATGAAAGGCGGCCCCTTTAACATTTGCTCCTGGAGTCCAGCAACTCTCAGCAGTTGGCTGGAGACTATGCTGCATGATCCTGTGGAGCTCCAACAAAGGGACGAAACAACTCAAGTCCCCAGGGCCCCCCTCCCGACAACTTGATAAATGATTGCTCTGTCAGGAGACCAAGAGATGGAGACGTCTGGGAGCAGAGGGGGAATGTATCTAATTTAGAAGGCCAAGGGGGAGGGAGACAGGACACCGAATGGCAGACAGGAACACCATCACTTGTCACACACAAACATCTGACCAAAAAACCTACAAGCAAACACTACAGGATCCCACGGCGTAAGAATGGAAGCCCAATTCAATATTTAAAAGATGTAATCAGAGATCCAGAGAGGCCTGATCATTCCTAAACCACTTGGGACTTTAAGGGGGTAAACTTCAACCTTCCACAACCCAATCTCTAGCCTCAAGTCCAAGCCTAAGAAAGCACTTCCTGTCACTGCAATCATTTGGGAATCATGTGGAACATAAACTCTCTTCCCCCCAGCCCACATCTAACACTGGTCCAGATTTAAAAGACAAAGTGTACAAAGCTTACTCAATTTAAAGAAACCAATCACCTTCAAAACAAACAAAAATTGTTTACATATGGAGTTCTTTCTTCACTTCTTGTCTTTCCTTCCTGACTGATGAGTGTGCCAGCTATCTACAATACAGCCTCGTTTTGACAGAAGACTGGCATGGATCCCACAGGACCTCCCTGCCTGGGGAAAGGCACTGGTGACACTGGTGACTAACTCAGTCAATGCAAAAATAGGCATGGTCACCACACAAGGTTATCTCCACCAGGGGAAAACCTGGTAGTAGTGCAAATAGCTGTTTTTCAAAACCAGTTCCCAGAAAGTAGCTGAGTCAAAAGACATCCTTGTAGTTTTAACGTTTAATGACAGACCAGTGTATTAATCAATTTAGTAAAATACACGTCAAAGGAAGAAACAAGTAATCACCGTGGGAAGAGTTCAACTGACCAGGTCTTTCTTATGTTGCTTCAATTTTTAACTTGCTGAGCGCTAAGATGGCTGTATAATAAAAATACTAAAATATTATATACTGCATTTTATGCAAAAAAAAAAAAAAAATTAAGGCCAAATTAGGACTAGAGATACTCAGAGGTTAAGAGCCTCACAAGCAGAAGGTCCTGAGTTCCGATCCCGGGTTCCATGTAAAAACGCCAGGTGGCAGCCTGCACATTTAGCTCTAGTGGGAGTCTAGAGAATCTCAGAGTGAAGCAAGAAAGAAGGAGAAGCAATCCAGGATGAAGTCACCCTTGGTCCTCCGTAGGGGGACACAGTGTGCCCTGAGATACACATGCACATACTCAAAATAATTTTTTTTTGAAAAAAGGCCAAATTAGCTTTTGACTGTAATAAAGCAAAATTAAGACTAACAAGGAATGAAGAGATAGCTCAGGGGTTAAGACTCTGCTTCAAAAGCAGAAGGTCCTGAGTTCAGATCCCAGATCTCACCTGAAAACGCAAGGCGGAAAAACCCTGCGCTTCTGGCCCTGATGGGCGGAGCCTGGGAAATCCCAGAGTGAATAAAAAGGAGGTAAAAGGCAAGTCAGGATGATTTTCGAAGTCATCCTTAGTCCTCCACAGGGACACAAAGTGCCTTCTGATAGACACACATACACACACACAAAGTAAATAGGTAAATAAAAAGATTAGCAAGCCAGGTACTCAGTTTTGTAATCCCAATACTTAGGATGCTGAGGCAGGAGGACTGCCAAGAGTTACTTACAGGTTACAGAATGAGAAACTGTCTCAAAACAGAGACAGATACAGACACCAACAGCAAACTGTAATCCAAAGTATACAGTGAAATTGCCTTTCTGGTGCCCAACACCTTTGGAGGTGCTTGTCCCTAGATCTGATTTACTGCATGTATGTTAGAACACTTGATATATTAACTAATAGTCAAAGAGACACACTGCACGTTTCTTAAAAACACTTTTAAAATATTTTTAAATTTTACTTATTTGCTGTGTGTGTGTGTGTGTGTGTGTGTGTGTGTGTGTGTGTGTGTGTTCTGTCTGTCTGTCAGTGGGCACTATGTGTCCCTGTGGAGGGCCAAGAGTGACTTCAGGAATCATCCTGGATTGCTTCTACTTCTTGCTTTGCTCTGGGATTTCCCAAGCTCCGCCTACCAGAGCTGGAATGCCGGCCACTATGGTTTCTGCCTGGCGTACATAGCACATTCTTAAGGGAACATCATTACTAACAGGTTTCAGTTAGAAGGTTCTGCTCCTGTGAGTTTTTCTTGACAGTAAAGGATATAGTGAAATTATTTTAGGAAAACATATTTATGACCTGCCCAGGAATTTCTTAGATTAGGAAAAATGGCTATTCAAAGGCTCTCACTTGTTAATTGCCCAGATAGCTTTCTTTCCCTGCATGTAAACATGCAGAGGTTATCGCACCATGAATCTCTCTTTCAGACGAACTAATTACGACCAGCAATTCACAAGAACATGGCCTTGCAGACAAGGGCTCTGTAACACCCACCTATAATACCACTAATTCAGGAAGTTGAAGTACAAGAACGGCCATGAGTTTGAAGCCAATCTAGGCCCCAGGTGAGTTTCAAGGCTCTCTCACAAATAGCTAAAGAAATAAATTTTAAAGAAATAAGCAATCAGATCTGAAGCTCTAATTCTGATTCGTGGTTCTTTATAACATGATCTGCTGGGGCTAATGTGTGGCTGTTCCCTTTTCGTATTTAGACTTATTCCCTCATATTACCTATCCAGCTCTATAGGTGAGGTATGACATCCACAACTGCTTACCCAGAATGCACAAAGCCTTGGCACTACATAAATCAGACATGGTGGTGGACACAGCAATCCTAGTACTTCAAGTACATGGCAGTTACAGATAGGAAGATCAGAAGAAGTTCAGGTTCATCTGAAGTTCAAGATCACTGTCATCCACCACTACAAAGTGTTCCAAGCCAGCATGGAATACATGAGACACTGTCTTTACAAACGAGAAGAGAAGGGAGGGGAAGGGAGAGGAAAGGGGAGAGGAGAGGGGAGAGGAGGAAGATGGGAAGAGGGGAGGAAAAAGAAACAGGGCTTATTGCACCAAGAAAATAGGTATTTAACCCTGAGAACTTCCTGTGATCACTGCTTATGGTAGTATATGTTATAACAAAAATCCTTTGAGCTTACTTACATTAATTAGAATTTCTAGAACCAAGCTTCAGAAGCTGCATTCTAATCAGGCAAAAAGCCAAGCTCAGTACCAGAAGTCTCAAATACTTGAAAGGCTAAGACAAAAGTGTTGCTTGAGCCCTAGGTTTTAAGGCCAGTGTAGCAATATATTGAGGCTGTCTCTTGAAAACAAAACAGAAAGATAAAGCAGACTCTAGGTGATCCCAGAGCAAAACAGAAAGGAGGTAGATAGAGCAACCCAGAATGAATCCTATAAATATTTGTCAACTAATAAATAAATAAATAAATAAATAAATAAATGTGAGTTATCCATAAATGGGAATTTATGTGGAAATAAAGGAATGAAGTATTAAAAATATCTGCTGAAATGAAGATAAACATTCAACTTTGGAAGGTAGAAGAAGTCAATCATGAGGCTAGAGAGATGGCTCAGAGATTAAGACTCTGCCTCGCAAGCAGAAGGTCCTGAGTTTGGATCCCAGGTCCCAGGTTTAAAAAAAAAAAGCCTGCACTTCTTCTGGCCCTAGTGGGTGGAAGCCTGGGAAATCCCAGAGCAAAGCAAGGAGGTAGAAGCTATCCAGGATGATTCCTGAAGTCACCCTTGGCTGTTTGCAGGGATACACAGTGCCCTCTGACAATGACACACACACACACACACACACACACACACACACACACACACACAAATAAAATAAAAAAAAAATTTAAAAGAGGTCATTCACAAAGGAGCACATTTTGAACAATTCCATTTATAGAAAATGTGGGAAATGTTTGTTAGGCAAATTCATAGACAGAGACAACAGGTTAGCAGTTTCCAAAAGATAACAGTAGGCATTCATGATCTCCATAAATTATTTTATGTTGTAAGCCCTATTTTTAAGCTGTTTTAAAATGCACCAGAGGCACATGAGATGGCTCAGAGAGTTAAAAGTACATGTGTGTGGGCGCCTGCCTCATGGCACTCCATGTCTGGAATCCCTGAGTTCTTTTCTAGAGCTCCTTGCCCCTCATGGAGTCCGTGAGTTCCGTTCTTTCTCTCTTCTAATAAACTCTGCCTTAATCAAAAGGAAGGAAAACAAGTACTTGCACGCAAGCCTGGCAACTCAATCCTGGATCTGAGTTCTAACCACAGAATCCACATGGTGGAAGGTTAGAAAAATTGCCCTTGGACCCCACACCATGTGTTTCCCCCACTACAAATAAATAATTTTAAAAAGACATTCCCTCTACCAACAGACAAATGCACAAAGACAGTGTAAAATTCTCTTCCTCTTCCCATTGGCTGTTTTCACTGGTGCTCAAGGTTGATAACTCAGGATGCACAAGGTTCAACTTGGGCTTGAGGCAAAGGCTTTTCTTCTCAAGAATTAAAATCTAAACAAGATCAGCTCAGGGAGAAAAACCCGAGAAGGAAAAAGGTAATCAGCCACATCAAAAACTAGGATATGTACAGTATGTAAGTGGGAGAGAATCCAGGATAACAGTATGAACTACAAGTGCTGAGAGAGGAATAATAATGAAGAATTAGGAGAAAAAATTAAACATGCTAGATGGAAGGATGCCCAAAGGACATGTGGAACAGAGAGAAAGAAAAGTGCAGAAAGGTGGGGCCATTTCTGTAAATACACATTTGTAATGTTTCTCAAAACTTTCACTTACCTTTTTTTTTGGGTCAGAATGTGAGTACATACAGGGTATGTAGGTCAACTGTGATGCACTTCCCTAGTATACAGAAGTCTGGGTTTAATCCATATTACCACCAAAATAAAACAACCCAACATGAACATACAGTATGTACACTTATATAAGAACAGCTGTGATGGTCGATCAGCTCAAGGGAACCTACGCAAGATATTATATAGATGAAAACAGCAAGGACAGTAGTGTTCCAGACACAAAACATCACTGGACACAGAAAGGCTGGGCCACGTTTCACGGTGACATAAATTGAGTAAGAAGAAAAACTATCAGCCCTTTAGTGCAGGAAGTATGCTACTGATCTGATCTACACAGGGAAAGCAATGACATATACTTCTAGTGGACATGAGTTGATTTAACCTCGATGCGCAGAATTTAGACAATACTCTCTTCATCTGCCACAAGAGAAATATCTCCTAAGAAGACAGTGTATTACCAAGATTGCAGAAGTGAAGGCTGATTCCTCTACTAGCTTTTTCCTGCTGCTCCCTAACCATCCATTTAAAAAAATCTTTTGAGACTTACATGATCCAGCTCTACTCTTCTACCTTCCTGTTAGTCACCAAGCTGTCTTATAGTTGTGGTCTCCAACACCATCAATCAAAATGACTCTGACTCCCATACTATAACACATCCAATGCTATACAATGATTTTTGTTTATGGCTAGTTTCTTATTTCAAAGATAAATAGCAGGTGGGACTGCAGAGATGGCTCAGGAGTTAAGCCTCTGACTTACAAGCAGAAGGTCCTGAGTTCGGATCCCAGGTCCCATGTAAAAAAAAAGCTTCAGGCGGAAATGGTGGCTATGTGTAGTTCTGCCCAGGGTTGGGCAGAGCCTGGGAAATCCCGGAGGGAAGCAAAAAGGAAGTAATAAAGGATGATTCCCAAAATCACCCTTGGTCCTCCACAGGGACCCGGACGGGGACGGGGACGAACACACACACACACACACACACACACACACACACACACACACACACGGGAATAAATAAATAAAAATCTTAAGAAAAAAAAAAAAAACCCAAAAGATAAGTAGCAAGAATCTTCCTGCCTTGGCCTCCTGGGTGCTGAGATTACAGAGAGACACCAATCAACCCCTGACTATGCAACTGCAGTTGCTTTTTACCATCTGTAATCCCACCATATTGTAGTAGCCCTCTACCATAACTGTCCAGGAATTCTGTTGGTATCAATGTGCCCCATATGCTCAAATTTCTCGCCTTATCGTTTACTCAACTACATATATTAATCATGTCCAAAATACTTATCTGTCCTTCTAGCATTATATTTTTCTCCCAATCTAAAAATTTCCCTTATCTATTAATTATGCCATTAACTGAGCATTTTCACACTAGTGGTGTCATCTCTCTTCTTACTTATCCTAAGATCAGTCTCTTGGTGTCATGATCAATTACTTCAGTCACTTTCATTATTCCAGACATTCTTTTAATCGCTTATATGCCTCCCTGCAAATCCTAAATCTGATGAATATATACATATGTAAATTTAAATCTAGATCACGCATGTCTTTCTGAGTCTGATTTAGATGGTTTAACATAATGATTTCAGTTGTATCCATTTTCCTGAAAATGTCTTGGTATCAGTTGTCTTTATGGTTGAATAATATTGCACTTTGTTTAAATACTCAGTAATCTTTTGAGAAGGACTGAAGAAAAAAGAAATCTGGACTGTACAATCCTCAAGAGATAATGGACATGAGCAATATTTGCCTGTGACTATTATTCTCAGAACAGACCTTATATGGAGAGCAAATAAAGTTAAGTCTGAATTTGATCAAACTTTACCACCAATGTTTTAGGACATACGAAGGAGGTAGGAACACATTAAGACCTCTATTGTGGTAAATCTAGTTAACTTCCAAACTAGGAACACTCCAAGAAAAAGGAAAAAGCCACAGAATGTTTGTTTGTTTGTTTAGATGGATGGGTGGGTGGGTGCATGCATAAAAAGATAAACTACTTACATGCAGAATACTTCTGGATGAGGTTTTTTTTTTTTGATTGTTTAAAGGGAGGGGGAGTGAAATTTGATGGCATTAAGTATCCTCTCCTGCCTCTCCCCATTTCCATCCAGAGTGCAGGGCAGCTCTCTTATGCAAGCACAATCTCCCAGCACTGTTATTTGCTTGCTTTCTTTTCTTTACGAGCCACAGTCTGCAGGATATGAAGATTTATGAATGGAGTGATGTCTGGGATTTACTTTAAATAATCCAGGTGGGAAATGTGGTCTTTAACTTCAGTGGCTGAAGCTACCTAACCTTGAGTTCATTATCACCGGAACTTGGTGACTCCTGGGGATCTCAGTAGCATTCCCTCCTGCTTTGACTATTCATCAGGTCTTTCTCTTGCCAGACATGCTGGTCTGGCAAGTAAGGATTGTCCATCTCTCAGCTGTTATGCAGTGATGGTGTGGCCAGTTTCCTCGGCCCTGGTGTTGGTGTACGTTCTCCCGTCAAGCTGGACTGAGAACTGGAATCAGACTGTCGTAAGAAAGTAAACTCCTTGTTTCCTTAAGCTGTGTGATGGTCATTTATCAGCAACCATGCAGGCGAACTGCAACAGCAACCGTGAAAATGTTTTTTCCCTCTGCTGCCATTGGCACTGCCCACTCCAACTGCTACATGTGCTTTTTCATACCTGAACTGCTGTCCTCGGGAAGCTGTTCTTGACTTAAATGCACCTGCTCTATTTGTCACAGTATCCAGCATAACCCTTTACTGTCAAAGTCCACAATACTGACTTGTCTTCAACTCAGCATCTAAAACCCATGTGGTACAGGTTCTCGATGATTCTTAAGCAAAAGATAGATAGATTACAGAGCCCAGGAAAGAACAGGACCAAACTAATACAATGTAAAGTAAAATGTATGGTTCCAGAACACTTGTTCCCATACCAAGAATCAGTAGATTGCTACCTTCAACCATGCACATATACCCAAGATTAAGTTTGTGTGAGTATACATAGTTTACCACGTCTAAAGATTGAACTACATTTTGGGCTGGAGAGATGGCTCAGGGGTTAAGAATGCCTCACAAGCAGAAGGTCCACAGTTAGGATCCCAGGTGCCACATAAAAACACCAGGCAGAAATAGTGTAGCCTGCATTTCTGGCCCTGGTGGGCGAAGCCAGGCAAATCCCAGAGAGAAGCAAGAAAGAAGCAAGGAAGAGGCAGAAGTGACAATTCCAGGACAATTCCTCAGGTCACCCTTGGTCCTCCACAGGGACACACAGTGCCCTCTGAGACACACAGACACAGACACAGACACACACAGAATATTTTTTAAAAAAAGATTGAACTACATTTAAACTCTGAGAAACCTGATGACAGAAGAACATACTTGCTAGCAAAATAACAAACGAAGTAATAAAAAAGAAAACAATGCATTATTGGCGATTTGGCAAAAAGCAAGGGCTCATGAGATGGTTCTGCTGGTAAAGGTACTGGTACAAGAAAACCCAGTGATCTGAGTTTGATCCCTGGAGCCCGGGTGATAGAAAAACTTCCAAAAGTTGTCTCTGACCTCCACACATGGACTGTGGTATAGAGAAGTATGCTGTTTCTCTCCCCAATCCTCTTACATCTTTTTTGAGGTGTAACATAAATACAGAAAATGTATCAGAAAACAAAAAAGAACAGAGTATTTGAAATGATTGAGAACTTCTCTAAATTAATACCACATACCAAACCACAATTCTAGGAAACTTAGAAAATAGCAAGCATGATAAACAAACATACTATTGCTAAGCATATCACATTGAAACTACAGAAAAATCGAAGATAAAGAAAAACCCTGAAATAAAAACAAAAATGATACAAGGGTCAGGAAGAAGAGATTGAGACTATTTCTTGTTACTGTAAAAAAGACCCCCACAATAACTATGAATGTAGACCATAGGATTATGAGAAATCCTAGAGCTGGGGAGCTATCTCAGTGGGTAAAGTGCTTGCTGTACTATCATGAGAACCTGAGTTTGAGCCCCCAGAACTCAGGTGAAGACAGCACAGCAGTTTGTTAGCCTAGTGTTGCAACATTGAATCCCCAGACACTCACAGGCCAGAGTCTGGCTTACACAGAGCAGCAGCAAGTAATAAGAAAAAGAATGACAAGGTTTAAAAAGCAAGGACTGGCTGGAGACACTCTGCCTCACAAGCGGAAGGTACTGAGCTCGGACCATAGGTCCCACATAAAAAGGCCAGGTAGAAAAGGTGGCAGCCTGGCCCTGGTAGATAGAGCCTAGGAAATCCCATAGCGAAACAAGGAGGAAGTAGAAGCAATCCATGATGGTTCCCGACGTCACCCTTGGTCCTCCACAGGGACACACAGTGCCCTCTGATAAACATACACACACAAATTATATATAAACATGAATTATATGTTTTATTATATATACATGAATATACAGTTCTTTATACAAGGAATATGAAAACATTCTAAATAGGTTTTTCTTCCCATAAAAGTTAAACCACTCAAGTCACTAAGTAGTATTTGATAATACAAGCTCAGTCCTGTAATTAGTGTATATACTCTTCATGAGTTGCAGACATACAGCACCAAGTTCAATCTACATGCTGCTGGGGATTAAACCAAGGGTCTCCTGCATGCCAGGCAAGTGTGCTATTGAATGAGCTACATGCCAAACCTTTTACTGAATATTTCTAATTTCAGCAGTCTACATTTGAAGCAAGTATGTAAACCTACAAATAGGAATAATTCGACCGTAAAAAATCCCTTGAACATGACATACACTTGTTCTCTATGAAAACACATTCTCAAGGACTAGATACAATGCCTTTCCTAAACTACTAGCAACATGTTTTAAAATTATCTACTTTAATACCTTTTTATTTTATTTTACTTTTGTTTGTGTCTGTGTGTATGTGTTTGTGTATCAGAAGGCACTGTGAATTCCTGGAAGTCCAAGGGTGACACTGAGTGCCCTGTGATACACATAGACACACACATACATACAAAATAAATATAACGGTAAAAAAAAAAAAAAAATACTATCACTGAGAAAATGGAGACAGTCAGCCTAGTATAATTGATGAGCCCCAGGTCAAGAAGAGACCTTGTACCAAAAAACAATGTGAATGGCTCTTGAGAACACTGGAAGTTGATTTGGTGTCTTCTTCCTCCCTCCCCCTCCTCTGCTCTTTCAGCTCAAGACCTAGAATACACAGCAAAATCTTATGTCAAAAAAAAGTTGGCTAGATTGTGCAAGTATGCAAGTACTTTCTGCCAGGCCTTATGACTACATTTGATCCCCAGAACTCACATGATAGAGGACCAGACTCCTACAGGTTGTACTCTTACCAATTGCATGCATACATGCTCACACATCAATAAATAATTGTTTAAAAATTGAAAACCAGTATCTTCCCAGTGGATGCTATACAAAGGATGAGTGGTACTGGCTAGGATACAACACCACCACCAACAATAGATAAAGAACATCAAACTGGGGACCATGATAGCTCAGGGTTAAAAGTGTGTGTGATCTGTTTGTGGAGGCCCAATCATTCTGGATTGCTTCTTCCGCCTTTTTGCTTTGCTCTATTTCCAAGATTCCACCTTTCAGAGGCTGAAATGAAGGCTTCAGGCCATTTCCACCTGCTTTTTTTTTTTAATGCAGGATCTAGGATCGGATCTCAGGTCCTTCTTCCTTAAAGAGACAGAGTCTAAACACCTAAGCCATTTCTTCAGCACAAAACAAGTTCTGATCTTGAAAGATACTATTTGCCTAGAAATAAAAAAATCTCTACAGGAATAAGTCATTCTTGTCCCACTTTGCACTTTTCTCCATGTTCTAGCTTCTGAGGGCAGAACTACTGCTCTGCTTTCCCTAAGAGCCATTTTCTGATTCTGCTCCCTTTAAACAAAGTTTGTATCGGCATCATTGATGGACATGCAAATCCCATTTAAATTTCAAAACTACTTCAAAGAGTTTTTGGGAAGAGGAGGACTTCCAGACTCTACTTACCTGTAGTAGGATCTCTGGAAGAGAGGGTTCTCCTTCTATTACTTGTCATTGTTGAAAAATGGGGAAACTGAAATTACTTATTTGCCATATCCAGGTGAAAATTACAAATGCTAGAAAATACTGAGGTCAACATTGAAAAGGTCTCTTTTTCTTTAAGAATGGAGGTAAGTCAAACCAATCTAGGCAGTTAGTAATAAGATTATTGCTAGAGGGTACCAGGCATAATGGAGGAACTAAAAATGTAAGGTAAAGACAGACTTGGAAAATAAAATTACAGCTGTAAGTAAAAGAATCACCTCATTGAGTAAAGACTTATTATTAAGACCAGCTAGATGTGACAAACATGCCTAAGAGCAACTCTGGGGATCTGAGTTCCATCCCTGGAGCACATGGATGCCTTTGCATGCATGTGTATGTGCACACAAAAATGTTCTCATTCTCAAATATCTTTTTGAAAGACTCAATAGTGACAGATTCCATTAACATAATTTGGGGGACCATTTTTAACAGAAATGACTCTTCCCCAGTCCTGTATGGTTATAAAAATAGGTGAGAGCACCAAAACTGCAGCCACTGCTAAGACCATCACTGATTTGACAAGAAGAAATGAGGCATGTTATCACAGAATTTCTAGTGCAGAACCAGGAAGTCTTCCATAAAAAGTTTTGTTCTAAGGAAAGAGCCATGCTCGCACATAAGTCATCTCAGCACTGTTGGTTTATATGAGACTAGAAGAACCTAGTTGCTCAATAGATAACTGTTTAAAAAAATGATGACACGGCTGTATCTGAATCTTTATGACAGCACGAATCTATATATTACTGTGAAATGTAAAAGATTATAGTTCAGTAGCGGAGGGTTTGCTTGGCATGTTCAAAGAGCCTCTGGTTGGCTCTCCTAGTCCTGGGAGGGAAAAGGGGGGGGGAAATCATTATACATTTCTGTGTGTGTGTGTGTGTGTGTGTGTGTGTATGTTTGTGTGACATATGCACATACATGTGGATGGCAGAGGTCAACTGTGGCAATGGTGATGGCAGAGGTCTTGTTTTTGGAGGCAATGTCTCTCAGTGACTTGGAGCTCAGAGTAGGTCACCCTGGCCAGTCAGCTTCAGGGATGCACCTCTCTTATAAGGTGCTCACCACCACTCTTGACCTTTTTTTCATGTGGATATTGCTGGTGATTGAATTCAGGTCCTTATGTTTGCACAGCAAGCAGTTTACCAAGTTATCTCTCCACCCCCATTATATACTACTTCTAAAAGCCATGAATCATTTAACAGTATGGAGAAGCAAATTAGTGATACCATGCATGTAAGCTTTCTTCTTGCTTTTCTCAGCTTTGTAAAGTTGTTAGGGTTAAGAGTGTGCTTGCTGTTGTTTTGGGTTTCTTATTTGGGTGGCCAGTTGTTGTTCTTTTTTAGACAGGATGTAGCCCAGGCTGACTGGATATTGTTATACAGCCAAGGATAACCCTGAACTTCAGGTTCTCCAGTCTCCACCTCCCAAGTATTGGAACTATAGGCATGTACTACCACACCCAGTTTTATTTAGTACTTGGTGCACGTTAAGCAAGCACTCTACCAACTCAGATCCAGCCTCAGCCCTTTGTTTCAGTTTTGATGAAATAGGGTCTCCATTCTGTTTGCTGAGTGCTAGGATTATGTCATGACAACTACAACTTTGTAGCTTTCAAAATGAACTTTTTTTTTTTTGGTAATGCAAGATACTCTTGGGCTAGGGAGATGGCCCAGTGGGTAAAGGTGTCTGCAGGCAAGGTGTCTGCAGACAAGCTGAGTACAATCTGACTTCCAGAATTATCCTCTGATCTCCATACATGCACACAAGCACCTGCTCACTTTCTCACATGCTGTATTCCCCCCCCCCTTTCCTCTCTCTCTCGGCCCCCTCTTTCTTCCTCAATTAAATAAAAATATTAAGGAAGAAAAGAATAATATTATTTTAAATTTTGACTTTTACAGATTGGCGAGATGGCTTAGTTAGTGAAGGCCCTTAGACCTGGTGACCTGAGTTTGAGCCCGGGAAGCCACATGGTGGAAGGAGAGACCAACTTATAACACACATGCACCCATGCTCTCTCTTTCTCAAATTAAATATTTAAAAATTGACATTGGCATTTACAAATTTTTAAAATAAAAACAGGAACCAAATACGAAGAGTCTGGACTTCAGCAGATAAATGGAAAGATGAATCACATTTGAATGATAGTCTTGGGTTCTTCTCATCCTGTTTCTATTCCTCATATTCCCAAGTCTGTTTGATTCAAGCTAATAATTACGTTCAGTTCCGCTTTCACAGCCTATGTCCATTACATCACATTCTTGCACTCAGGGGAGGCCCAGATGGATCCTTCACACTGCAGTGACAGCAGGAACTGATGGACTCATTCCAAAGTGCTAAGCCACCATCTGCAGCCTTCTGTCAATTCTCTATATCTCATCCGTTTCAGTCCCATTTTTTTTTAATATGCCCATTGCACAAGTAATCAAGATTTGCCCTCTAGATATCTCCTTCCCTTAAAACAGGTAGAAATATAATATTAAATTATTTCCAA
Organism: Typhlomys cinereus; assembly: GCA_023101885.1. Taxonomy (NCBI): domain Eukaryota; kingdom Metazoa; phylum Chordata; class Mammalia; order Rodentia; family Platacanthomyidae; genus Typhlomys; species Typhlomys cinereus. Next base: position 8,275,370 of record JALPQD010000040.1, on the reverse strand, counting down.
ATAAAATAGTGCCTTCACATTTTTCTAACCATACTAATAACATTACTCTGTGACTAATGATGAACACCATGCAAGGTTCTGAAAAAGCACCATACGGGATCACTAACTACAAGGATGTAACAGTCCAACCAATGATATGGAAACAAGAGAAAATGAACCACCTACTAACTGCTAGGTGTGGCTTTCCAGGTTCTAATCTCAGTTGGTCCACTACCTAAACACTGAGCAATGTTCTTGCCTATAAACTGATAGGCTAAACAAATAACATCCTTTCCAGTTTTTACCTTCGGTAGTTCTCAATAATGGATCAGAGAAGAGAAAGATAAATTTAGATTTACAGAATACTACTTTCAAATTCCCTACAAAGAGACAGTTAAAAACCAAGTAAGAACCCAGGGTTGATGGGGCAGGCCTGTAAGCAATTACAGCACTTGGTAGTCTGAAAAGAGAATATCTCCAATTCAAGACAGAAATACCTGGAGGGAGGGAGGAAAAGAAGAGGAGGGAGAGAAGGAGAGAGAGAATATGAATCTGGAAAAGAATTGCCAGTAATAAAAGCTTGTTTTTATTGTAAGTAGGGTAAGAAAAATAAATGAATGTAATAAAGAAATTGAAAGTATACTGAAATTTAAAGTATACTATTTGCTTTCATTTTAGAAATCTTACAGAGACTGGGAGTCACTTAAGTTGAATGAGGAGGACTATTACTGGCAGACAAGCTTGACTACATAGTGAGATCCAAGCAGTTAGGGCTACACAGTAAGACCTTGTCTCAAAGAGCCAATAAGAGGGCTGGAAACAGTTCTGTTAGTAACCATTTGTCTAGTAAGTATGAAGCTTTGGGCTCAATGCCCAACAGTACATAAATTGGTCACATTGGTCTATAATTCCAGCACTCAGGAGGTAGAGGCTAGTAGATCAGAAATTCAAATAATTCCAACCTACAGAAAATGTCTAAGGCCAGTCTGGGCTACATGAGACCCTACCCAAGGAAAAGGGGAAAAGGAGAACTGAAGAGAGAGATTGCTGCTAAAACACGAGGATTCTGAGTTAAAAATCCAGCACCCACAGATGTATACATACCCACATACGAATTTTAAAAATTCAAAAAAAAATTTTAATGGAAATAAGGAAAACCCTAAAGAAGCTTACCATAGAAATTAACAGATCAAAATTTACTTTTCACTACATCTGAAGCACTTTGCTAGGCAGTTAAAAATTAAGAACACATTCCAGAACAATAAAAAAAAAGAATACAAATATGGGGCTGGAGAGATGGCTCGGGATAAAGACTCTACCTCAAAAGCTGTACGTCTTGAGTTTAGAGAGAGAGAGAGAGAGAAAGAGGGGACAGATGGAAATGGTGGTGGCCTGTACTTCTGGCCCTGTGGGCAGAGCCTGGGAAAATCCCAGAGTGAAGCAAAAAGGAGATAGAAGCAATTCAGGATGATTCCTAAAGTCACCCTTGATCCTCCACAGGAACACACAGTGCCCTCTGACACACACATACACATACACACACATACACTAAAATAAAATGAATAAAGTTTTAAAGAAGAGAATACAGAATACAAATATGGATGAGACACTTGTCTTTTTAATTTGTTTTGTTTCTAAATTGCTTTTTGACAAAAGTCTTAATATAGACTAGGCTAGCCTTGTACTCAGAAACTGCATGTTTGGACTGTAGGTATGTATGCAATGTATGCATCACCACACCAGCCACAATCCTTGTTTTTATAAAGTGATTTAATTCATTCATTCGATACTGAGTAACTAGGACACTAGCATGTTGCTCTCTCCTTTCTTCTCTCCCTTAAATAAATAAATAAAATTTAAAAATATGGCATCTAAGCTGAAGCCTGAAATCCAAAAAGAGTCCCTGTCGCAGTTTGCCTGCATGGTTGCTGATAAGTAACCATCAAACAGCTTAAGGGAACAAGGAGTTTATTTTCTTACAATAGTCCAGTTATAGTCTGTCCAGCTTCACGGGAGAGCATGCACCAACACCAAGCTGAGGGAATTGGCCACACCACCTCTTCTACGTAATGGCTGAGAGAGGCACAATCCTTACTTGCCAGACCAGCATGTGTAGCCAAGAATACACAAGGATGCCAACTCTCAACCAGCTCTCCATGTTTTATTCCAGGACCTAATCCCACCCACCTGGGCCTTCCCCATCAGCTAGACAATCTCCCGCAGGTTTTCTCTGGGTTTAACCCAACCACCAATTCTCCACAAATGTGCCTAGAGCTCAAAACCCTCAACAGTCAAGTTGACACCTGTGCTTAACTATGACAGTCCCTAAGGCATTCTGCTTACTATGTTTGGAGGGGGGAGGGAGCGCCCTGGAGAGATTGCTCAGGGGTTAAGATTCTGCTTCTCAGCAGAAGGACCCCAGTCCAGATCTCAGGACCTCCAGCCCTGGTTGGCCAAGCCTGAAAATACCAGAGTGAAGCAAAAAGGAGGTAGAAGAAATTCAGGATGATTCCCCCAAGTTATCCTTGGTCCTCTACAGAAAAATACAGTGCCCTCTGATTGATGCACACATGCACGCACACACACACAGAGTACACTACACACAAAAGAAATATATTCAAATGTTAGCGAAAGGGTTTTAGAGGGTTCTTAGAAGGAATGGATTTGAAAATAAATATATTTGCTAGGGGATGGTGAAGTAGCTCAGGGGCAGAGCATATGCTTAGCATGCATGGGACCTGGGTTCTATTTCCAGTAATGCCTGCCAAACCAAAGACAGAAGAAAAAATATTATTGTAGGATTTGCTTATTTATTTGCAGTACTGAACACTGAATCTGGGACCTTCCATATCCTATACAAGTGTTCTAATATGCACAGTTAGCTACAAATGCTAATTGACAACTGAAGATTAAGATTTTAGGCAGGCTCTGTGTAAACCTGTGGGAGTTAAGTCTAACTGATGTGAGAGGACCTGGTCCATGTTGGGTGGAACCAATCTCCAGGGAAAGTGGGTAAGATGGAGAGAGCTGGCTCGGTAGTTGGGCATACAGATATGCTAGCAAGAGAAAGTATGTTCCTATCTCAGCTCTTGTGTGGATATGGTGTAACCAGTTCCCTTGGTTCCTGATATTGGTATAAACTGTCCTGTTATATTGAAGTGTAACCAAAAATTGTAAATAAGAACAAACCTCTGTAATAAAAATAAGAACATGTTCTCCTAAGTTGATTGGGTTCTGTAGTCCCATCAGCAACATGTAGAGTAACTGCAATAGGTGCCCAACTATGAAAACTAAAATACATCTTTAGTTAACTTAAAATATATCTGTGGTTAACTATGGGATGGGATAAATTAGTAGTTTGGTGTCCCCTTTCCCTCCCTAATCACTTTATCTGAGCTGACACCAACATCAATTTCTGATTCTAATCTGAGGGCATTAACTAATATCTGAGGTAGATCAGTGACATCCTGGGTGAGTCACCAGACGTGGTGATGCATGATATGATCCCAACACTTGAGGCTGGGGCAGGAGACTTTCAAATTCTAAACTAGTTTGAACACTATGCTAACCTGAACACTACATGACACCCTCTCTCTCTCTCTCTCTCTCTCTCTCTCTCTCTCTCTCTCTCTCTTCTCACACACACACACACACACACACACACACAAATTCTAGTTCCTCAGTGAAAGGGAAATCAATATAGGATTACAAATTCTGTTAGATGTCCAATAAGCATGTCCAAATATATACGCAGGCTAGAAATTCAGGCATTAAAGATCTTGTCTGGGGTCCAGGAAGATAGCTCAGCAGGTTAAGGTACCTGCTCACAAATTTGCCGACCAAGTAACCTCAAAGCCCACATAATACAAGGAGAGAACTGACTTCTGAAAGTTGTCCTCCAATATCTAGCTATGGACTATGGCTTATACATGCATGCTTGGTAGCCCTCTCATTCATTCATAGACAGATAAATAGATAGCTCTATCATTCGTGAATGGATGGATGGAGATCTTCCGTAAGGAGATGGAATCCTGGCTATTGTGACAATTGCCAAATAAATGAAAAAAGGGAGACTGAAGCTTAAGAGAGATGAATGAATAATATATCACACAGCTAGTTATAGTAAGAATAGGGAAGCTGAGTTGTGAAGTCTACTTTCTTGTACATTGGTTCTTTCTGGAGCATCACAAAACAGCAACCATAATAATTAGTTGGTAGAGTACTGCCCACATTCATGTGCGTGAAGCACTACATTCAATCCCCAGCACTGCCAGATCTGGGCATGCTGGCATATGTTAACTCCAGCCTTTATTTCTACTACACAGGGAGACTGAAGTCAGCCTGGGTTACATGAAAGGAATGAGAACGACGACACGCTGAAATCTATGCCATAAAATGGTTAATTTCATGCTATGTTAGCTGCACTTTCTTGTAAAAAAAAAAAAAGAACTAGAAAAAAATGGGATTATTAATAACTGGTGATAACATGTAAGTCACAAAAGTAGAATATTTAATACATGTCTAATCAAAACAAGATATTGTTGCTGCAAACTGCTCAAATTTGAATCAGATACTCCTCCTGTTCTGGGCGGATAGATGTCTTATATATACATGTAGAAAGTTCGGCATTACCTCTGGCCTCTTACCCACCAGCACAAATGTCTTCTGAGCCAAAATGTCTCTAGAAACTTTGGGTTGATTTCTCTGTAGCAAATTTCTAGGAACCACTGCCAAGTGCCTCATTGCTCTGTTACTGAATTCCTAAAATCACCAACCAGCTTGTCTGTCTACAAAAAGACAGACTGTTTAATTTTACAGTGAGGTCATTTTATTTACATGCGATCTTGGCCTACTCCATATCCACAGGAGATTCCTGAGTGGCCAACAATAAAGCGTCATTCCACCAGAAGACTGACTGCTCTTCAGCTAAGGAACTGACAGTATTTCCAAACTTACTATGAAATTGGAGAAGAGAAATGAATCCATTTCAACTTTCACACTCTTTGTATTAAGAAATTATGTCACAGACAACATTTTCACCTGGTGCCAGGAGGGCAACACAGTGGCCATGCACTTGTGGCTGGACAACACAGAGAACAACCTCAATCAGGGGGGTGGATCATGGCTTCTCCCTTTGCACTGGGCCTGCCAAGAGGACTGCTCTGCTGTGGTTAAGATGATGATCATGTGAGGAGCACAGATCAAAATGATGAACCATGATGATAGCCCCCTGCACCTGGCAGCCAGTCGTGGACACCATGATATCATACAGAAGCTGTTCAGTACAAGGCTGACATCAACACTATGGATGAACATGGGAATGTGCCTCTGGGTGTTTCTGGGGCCAAGACCAGGTGGAAGAGGACCTGGTGGATAACGGGGCTCTTGTTAGCATCCGTAACAAGTATGGACAGATTCCTGTGGACAAAGCCAAAGTGCCCCTGAGAGAGCTTCTCTGAGAATGGGCAGAGAAGATGGGCCAGAATCTGAACTGTATTCCATACAAGGACACATTCTGGAAGGGGACCACCCGAACAAGACCCTGAAATGGGATCCTGAACAAACACTCCAGTATTGACTTCCAGAAAGTCTTTCTGGCAAAACTCAAATGAGAATCATTCTGGAGGGCTATGGAAGGGCCACTGGCAGAGCAATGACCTTGTGAAGGTGCTGAAGGTTCGAGATTGGAGTGCAAGGAAAAGGAGAGACTTTAATGAGGAGTGTCTCTGGCTCAGCATTTTCTCTCATCCAAATGTGCTCTCAGTGGTTAGGTGCCTGTCAGTCCCCACCTGCTCCTCGCCCTATCCTAATCGCACACTGGATGCTATACGGATCTCTTTACAATGTACTACATGAAGGCACAATTTTCATCATGGACCAGGGCCAAGCCATAAAGTTTGCTTTGGACATGGCAAGAGGCATGGCTTTCCTATATATACTTCAGCATGCATCAACAGACGTAGTATAATGATTGATGAGGACATGACTGCTCAATGCAGCTGGTTGACATCAAATTTTCCTTTCAGTGCCCTGGGCACATGTATGCATCTGCTTGGGTGGCTCTTGAAGCTCTGCAGAAGAAGCCTGAAGACACGAACAGATGCTTGGCAGTCATGTGGAACTTTGCAGTACTTCTATGGGAACTGGTGGCACATGAAGTATTCTTTGCTGACCTCTCTGACATGGAGATTGGAATGAAGGTGGCACTAGAAGACTTCCAGGCTACCATCTCTCCAGGTATCTCCCCCCACGTGTATAAACTCATGAAGACCCTGCAAAGTGGCCCAAATCTGACGTGACTGTACCTATTTTTGGAGAAAATGCACAAGTAGGAATGGATAGTTCTTGGCTAAACTCCAAGGCTGAAAAGCTATGGGGATACACTTCCCTAAAGTCAAAAGCCTCTGATTGCCTCCCCTGCCTCCAATCATGGTACTGGGGCCTAACCTTGGCCCCATCTTTTCCACTGTGGCCCCTAAAGGGGCTAGGCTCAGAGCTTTGTCACTTGCCACACGGCTCCCAACATGAGAAGGATCAGCCCTGCCTATCACAAAAAAGTTTATTATTTATGAGAAACCTCGGATAACGAATTCAGGTTGCCAGGTTTGTGAGCAGGTTCCTTACCACTGAGCTATCTCACAGACCCTGATTGGTTTCTGATATATAGAAATACCAGTGAGTGTCATACTCATCTGTATCTGTAATTTAAATTCCACTTTTAGTGGTTACCTCATGGAGTACTTTTTTTTTTTTTTTTGCACAGATGACCATAAAACATTTTTGCTGTGTTGGTTCCCCCCTGCCCCTCTGCCAGTGAGATAACACAGCAGTGAGATAACACAGCAGGTAAGGCACCTTTCTGACCACCTGAGTTTCAATCTCTGGAAGCCTCTTGCCTCTACCCATGCACCATGTCATACATGTGCATGTCTTCTCCTGCCCCTCCTTCCTTCCCCCTGTCTACCCGTCTTCTTTTTCAAATAAGTAGATAAAAATTTTAGAAAAAAAAATTTTACTACACTGTATAGAACTGAACCATAAAATGTCAATTAACAGGTCAGAGTAGTAATCCTGAATTCCTTATCTGAGGTCCAAATGGTATAAGGAGCTGTTCTCTGATCTCTACTCATACACCATGGTTTTTGCACATTATTCTCTCTCTCTCTCTCTCAAATATTTTTTAAAAATAAAAAATAAACCAATTAAACCTTTAAGGCAGATCCTGGGAAATACCAGAGCTAAGCAAAAAGGAGGTAGAAGCAGCAATCCAGCATGATTCCTGAAGTCATCCTTGGTCTCCACAGGTATACACAGTGCTTTCTAATACACAGAGACACACAAAAAATAAAAGTGTAAAAATAGGGCAACTGACTCAGTGTCTGTGAAAGCCTTTGCCTAGAAAACAAAAAGACCTGAGTTTGACTCCCCAGATCTCATGTAAAAAAATGCCATTCAGATATGGCAACGACCTATAATTCCAGCTCTAGAAGGCATAGTCTAAGAAATCCCAGAGCAAGAAAATAAGGAGATACAGCACAGGATGATTATATCATGTTGCCCTTGAGCTTCCACGGGCATACAAGTGTTCTCTTATGCACACATACACACACAATAAATAACACAAAATGAAGTAACAGTGTACAATAGCACCAAAAAATATAAAATAAGACTGGAAACAAAGCTCAGCAGCACTGTGATTGCTAAGTACATGGAAGGCCCTTATTCCATTATCATGTTGTAAAAGCAACAACAATTATGAAATGTTTCAGGATAAATGTAACAAAACATAAAACACCAGGACTGAGGAGGTGGCTCAATAGTTCAAGTGCTTGCTTCACAAGCAAAAAGACCAGAGTTTTCAGACCCCACCTAAGAATGTCAGACAGACCTGCCTATAACCCCAGCTGGAAGGTAGAATCTAGGAATCCCCAGGGCAAACTGCCTAGTCTGACTAGTCCTACAGACAAATTCTGGGTTTAATTAAAGAGTAATAAGTTAAGGTGGAAAAGCAATGAAATATAAATCCTAACAGCAACCTGAGGCCTACACACAGAGAAGAGTGTACACACACACACACACACACACACACACACACACACACAAATGGAAAGAGATGAGACACCAAACTATAGTAGGTGGCAGGCCTGTATTCTAGTATTTGGAAGACTGGATAGTCAAAAGTTCAAGGATGCCTTGGCCTCTTTCAAAAAGAAAAAAAAACAAAACAACAAAAACATGGTAACTCAATGGGTAGAGGTGCTTGCTGCACAAGTCTGGCAAACGGAAATTTTCAGTCCTTGAAATCCAACTTCCAAACATTATCTTTCAAACAAACATGTGTCTGTGGCATACAGGCACACCCGAAAACCCACACACAGTATATTAATTAGCTAATTAAAATTTGAAAAAATACTTCGGGACTTCTAGTTGTAGCTCTAAAGCACTAGAGCCACAAGACCCTAGGAAGGGAGAAGAAAAGTAAGGGGAAGGGAGAGATATACATTGTCATTAGGCCTGGTGGCTTGTATTATAATCCCAGTACTTCTAAGGAAGGTGGAAAGAGACAGAGAATCAGAAGGGTGAGAAGCTCAGCTAGCTAGTCTACTATACATGGTGCAGTAGCAGAAACAAGGGACCTCTTGCCTCCAAAGATGTCCTGAGTGCCACATACCATAGACAGACACCATGGGCCAAAGACTTTAATTCACATTTCACTAGACATGTTAGGTAGCTAATAAAATATGGCCAGACACCTAAGGTTGTTATCGCCCATTGTAGAATGTTGTGAGTACAATATCAGAAGCAAATAATCACTTTTGGTTTTTTTTCCAGTAAAAAAATTTATTGAGTAACAAATTTACACGCTATTTCACTTAATAAATACAGCTATTGGCAAGAACAGAATCTTTTATTCTAGTCGTAATTACTAATATTAACTCTCACACTATAATTACACCTCACACAATATTATACAACATAAGTTACAGAATGGCTATGAAGGGGTTAAAGAGGTAGCAGGCTGTCTGAAGTTATGAGCAGAGAACTGATACAGTTGCAAAAAGAATCATATATTAATGAATCTAATCATAGAGCGGTTCAAGGCTGAACAAGTCCAAGGTTTGAACAAATCATGGGCTTTGTCAAGCTAGATGGTGCTGAGCTGAAGTTCCAGTGGCAGAGTCAGCAGTTCAGTGCCTGGTGGCCCTAGAGCAGCGTGCACAGGATCATGGGTACCAAGTCTTGGTGTATGGTAAAGTGTGGGGTTACATTATTCATTGTTCTGATATTTCCATCAATAAGTTCAAGAGCCTGGATTTTTTTAACCTGATTTTTTTTTAGGAGTGTGGGGGCATGTGTGGTACATGTGCCAATATGGAATGGGTGTATGATATAGCTTTGATAAGCTTATGTATTCACTTATTCCAACTTAATTCAGTAAATTCATAGCTGGCAATATTTCATTTATATAAGTAAGCTATCAGGTGGTGTTTGTTCACATCCACATTTGTTTTATAAAATGGACTTGCTGTTAGAGAGATGACTCAGGGGTTAAGCCTCTGCCTCACAAGCAGAGGAGCTAGAACAATCCAGGATGACTCCTGAAGTTGCCCTTGGGCACATACAGTTGCCCTCAGATTCACACAGATACACATACATGCAAAAAAATTAAAATGAATAAATAAATAAAATGGTGTTGCTAGGAGTGAGTTTCAGGGCCTACAATGAAATACTACTTTGCATTCGTTACAGTGCCTATATATAAAATACAGGGGTTAGTAATAATAACAAATACTGTGACTGGGGATATAGCTCAGATGGCAAAGTGCTGCCTAGCATTCAATAAATCTTAGATCAATTCCAAGTTCCACATAAACTATACATGGTGGTATATGCTATCCCAGATGTGGAGGCCTACCTGTCTCAAAAAAAAAACTTTTTTAAAAAACAGTTAAGTACTTATGTGAGAAAAAAACCACAATCCCTTACAAGTTTGACAGATTTTTTTGTTTTGTTTCCTTTCTGAGACAGGGTCTCAAGTAGCCCAAAGCTGGCTGGAACGCTTATATAGCTGAGATGACCCTGAACTTATTATCTTCCTGGCTCTACCTCCAAGTGCTATGATTACAGGCATACACAACCATGTATTATAGTTTTATGAAGTGTTGACAATAGCACTAGGGGATTATACTCCCTAGACACCCACTCTCAGTCTGTCTGCCTTCCTGTCTTCCCTCTCTCCCTATTTCTTTCCTTCTTTCCTTCCTTCCTTTCTTCCTTTCTTGGGTTTTTGGCTTTTATGGAATTTTTTCCTTGAAACAACAGTCAAATATATAGCCCAGACTAATCTCAAACTTTCTATGCAGCAAAGGATGGCCTTAAACTTCTAATTCTCCTGCCTCCACCTCCCCACAAAGTGGGATTACAGGCATGAACCACTATGCTTAAATCTTTAAAAGTTAAAGGTATTCAAAAGTCTTAAGGATACACCCAAGAAAAAAAAGACACAAACATAATTAGCAAATTCATGTAGTTACAACCCACAACATCCCAAAAGTAAAGAAAATCAAAATACGTATCATCTAATAAATAGATAAACAAGAAACCCAGCAATCTAGAGAAGTAATACCTGATCAGAAGCTAAGAAGGGAAAAAGGACAGCACATCTCAAAGACTCAGGAGTCAATCTGAAGAACTCCCAATGGCCAACGCTAGAATATTGTGAGCCAACCTGATTTTTTAAATAAGTAAATTAATAGCATTAGCTTCTGAAATTCAGAGCGAAAGAATCAACAAATCCACAGTGTTGACAACAGATTAATGATAAAATGTAATGTGGTATGCTGGATTGAATCTAACATGAGAAAACAGGAAAACTGATGGATACAAAATGAAGCTTGCTTAATGGTTCTGTATCAATGTTTTAGTTTGACAAATTTATTACAGTTGTGTGATATTAAACATTAGATGAAACTGACTGAAAGATACACAAGGACCCAAACCCACATTATTGTACACTTTTATAAATAAAGTTTTAGGCTGGAGGTTCGAGGGTTAAGACTCTGCCTTTGCAAGCAGAAGGTCCCGAGTTCAAACCCCAGGTCCCATGGAAAAAATATCATCAGGCAGAAAGGGCAACCTTGATGGGCAGAGTCTAGGAAATCCCAGAAGGAAGTGAAAATGAGATAGAAGCATTCCAGGATGACACCTGAAGTCACCCTTGGTTCTCCTCAGGGAACACAGTGCCTAAGAGATGCGTGTATATTTATAAACACACACACACACACACACACACACACAGATTGATTAATTAATTAATTAATTAATTTTAGGGGCTGAAGAGACAGCTCAAAGGTTAATTTTAGCTCTAATCCCAGCTCCTCCCCCTCAAAAAAGAAAAAAAAAAAAAAAAAAAAAACCCTGGAAAAATGGTGGCAGCTCCCATTCCTGGTCCTGAAAGACTGAGCCTGGGAAACCGGAGAACAAAAGCAATAAGGAGGTAGAGCAATGCAGGATAATTCCTTCATAGGCACACAGTGTCCTGTTTTATACCTACATAAACACCTATACATGTAAAATAATAAATAAATAAATTTTTAAATAAATAAGCAAGCACTTTATTGGGACATAGTCATGCCCATTCATTTGCTCATTGTCTATAGATGTTTTTGCCTTTTTTTAGCAAAGTAGTTCCAAGAAAGATGGTCTGCAAAATTTAAACATGTTTATTATATAGTAGCTTTCTTTAAAACATTTTATTTATTTAAGGAGGGAGAGAAAGTCCACGTATGCCATGGTGCCCAAATTTATCTCCCTCCATCATGAAGGGGGGGCGGAGACTCAGGTCACTAAGTTATTAAAAGCAGGAACTTCACTTGCTGAACCATTCGGCTGGCCCCCACTATAACTTTTCCATAAATCTAAAATGATGTAAAAGATAATCTAGTCATCCACATATAGGATAAAATTCTAATAGATGAGGTCTAGGTCAAAGGAAATGTACAGAATGAAGGAAGTCCTCCAACATCCATATGTGTGGGCATGCACTTGTGCACTTGTAATTACAAATACACCAGCACACACGTCTGATCTGTCCAGCCTGCAAAAACTTCTTTCTAGCCATTAAGTGTCAGAGCTCAGGGAGAACTTAGCGCACCGCAAGATGAAAAGCAGAGTGTCAATGAGAGATCTGTCAAGATTCAAAAGCGCAAACTTAGACCTAGGGCAAGAATAGGAATCTGGCACTCTACTGAGCCTTATTCTGAATCATTAATCAATTAATTAATATTAATTAGCCTCCATATGTTCCCACTCCTGCTGATCTTGACCAGCTCAGATCCCAGATTACAAATGCTTCTCCCACTTTAATGTATCCAGAATTCACCTGAAAAAAGTTTAAATGCTGATTTTGATTCAGTGGCCCCAGGATGAGGCCTAAAAGATACATGTCTCCTAAGCTCACTGAAGATTATCTGAACACTACAAGTGGAATAACAGCATCTGATTCAGTTCTAGTCAATCTCAGTTCATTATTCATGTCTCAAAATCCCTTATGTCCAATATTTTAATGATAAAATATTGTCTTATAAACACCAAATGAAATAATTTAAATATTAAACTCCCAACATATACTGAATGTTTTGTGAATAATAAATAACAGCTAACTTAGGTGCAATCTATATTAAGTGGCACTATTCACATATTTTGCAAGTTGTTAGGCATCGATTTTCACTTTAACTCAGTATCCCCTCCTTTAATGGTGAGAAAAGGCTGAGATGTGATTCAGTAGTAGAATACATGCTTATCATGTATAAGGTCCTGGCTACAAAAATATACTTAATAAATGAAATATAAAATAGTTCAGCAGGTTAAAGCACCTGTTTGAAATCTGTCATAAATATTAAAATATAAGGTAAGACAAATATTAAAGTTTTTTTTAAGTTGTCCAATGTCACACAGATGCTTACTATAGCCGAAAACAAGAAGAATGGAAGGAGACGAGAGAAGAGAAGAGAGAAATTCGAAAGGGAATAAGGGGAAATGTGAAGGGAAAGTCTTGAACTAACTATGTAGCACAGGCTGTCCTCATAATCCTCTTGCCTCAGCCTCTCAAGTCCTGGCATTAAAAGCTCACACAACCATGTTGGCTTGGAATCTATAGTCTTCAATTTCTCAATGTGAACTGTTACTTTCTTCCAGGTAGCTACTCTCTCCTGAATGCCAAATCTTTATCCACAACTATCTGTCTCAGAACTACAATTAAAGTCCCATGAGAATCTCAAACTTAACATGACCCACACTTTTCACCTTCACTTCAGATCTTCTCTTTCAATATCTAGGCACTTAGCCAGAATCCTAGGAGTCACACTACACCCAATGTTTGTAACGCATGTTAACAGTTGAAATAAAATTTATAAACAATACAACATTCCACATATTTCCAATACTAACATATTCAACTACAATAAATTACATAATACAAGATAAATTTGAAAATACGTATGTATATATGTATACACACACACATTTGAGTATGCATATATCACACTAACAGATGTAACATGACAGTCTGATCCTGTTCCTACATGTAGACACTAAACGTTCAAATGCAGACTCAAGAGTGCTACATAAGCAATTCTAACATGACCACTGGCAAGGTGATTTTATAATAAGTTTTCCAAAAGCAAAACATTCTTTAGCTATTTCCTAAATGCTATCTTTTCTTTTTTCATTTTTTATTTGTGTGGGGGGGGGTTAAAGAGAGAGACAGAGAGAGAGAAAGAGAGACATCTTGTGTCCATGAAGGTTGACCTTCTTGAGAGATAGAGGCTTAACCTGAGTCATTTCTCTGGTGTCATCAAGATTAACCTCACAACTACATTCTTTAAAAACTCTGATCTTTGTTATAACACTACAAATATTACTTTGTATTTATATATAAAACAATTTAGATTCAGATTCTAATATAGTTGAGTACTTTTTTACTGTTTAAAAGTTGGGGTTATTTCTTGGCTTTTTTCTTTATTATTATTATTTTTTAATATGTGTGTGTGTGTGTGTCAGAAGGCACTATGTGTCTTCATGGAGGACCAAGGTAACTTCAGGAATCATCTTTGATAAAGTGCTTCTACCACTTTTTGCTTTGCCTTGGGGTTTCCAGGGTCTGGCTTCCAGAGTCAAGTATTTTTTAACAAGAAATCTGGGATCGGAACTCAGGTCCCTCTGCTGGCAAGGCAGTCTTAACCCCTGAACCATCTCTCCAACACATTTTTTCTTTTTTTTTTCTTTTTTTATTTATTCAATTGTGCATGTATGTATGTGCGCATGTGTGTATGTATGTGTGTGTGTGTAGAACTACAGACGAATTTGGGAACCACCATGGACACCTCCACTTCTTCCTTGTTTACTCTGTCCCGGCATCCACAGGCTCTGCCCTACCAGGACCAGAAACGCAGGCGGCCCCGCTTCCGCCCGGCGTCTATACGTGGGGTCTAGGATCCGAACTCAGGACCTTCTGCCTGCAAGGCAGAGGCTTAACCCCTGAGCCACCTCTCCAGCCCCGTTGTTTTTTTTTTTTTTAATGGAGCACTTCGCGAATTTTTGTATCATCTTTGCACAGTAGCCATGCTAATTTTCTCTGTACCGTTCCATTTTAGTGTATGTGCTGCTAAAGAGAGCACCTTGACCTTTTTTAAAAGACCGAGTCTCACAGCAAAGCTAACATGAACTTGCTATGTGGCTCAGCTGGCCTTGAACTCGTGATCCCCTTGCCGTGGCTTTCTCAGTGCTACATTACAGAAATGCAATTAATTACCCAACCCGTCTTCAAACACAGATTGGGTGTGTACGTGTGTTGCTAGGGGGTTGAACCCAGGGTTTCACACATGCTACACAAGCACTTTATTTCTGAATTATATCCCCAGTTTTATGGACTTTATTTTATTTTATTTTTCACTTTTGAGATACTCACTGTGTAGTACAGTCCAGTCTTTAGCTTGTGATGCCTCTCCCTACCTCAAACCCACACACTCAAACCCACACACACACACACACACACACACACACACACACACACACACACACACTTCAGCTTCCCAAGAGCAGAGATTACAGTAATGTACCATCAAACATGGTTTTCAGATGCTTCTGTTTTAGTTTTCCACTCGTAAGTTCCAAGAATGTGGCAAGTGTTCATTATTGGAAAAAAGAAATAAAATATATCCTCTACTGTATAACATTATAGAATACCTAGCATAGAAGCCTCCCCCCACACTAATCAGTGCCTTCTAATCTCTGTGTAATTTCCAGAACACTCCTTTTGAGTTCCTTGACACACACACACACACACACACACACACACACACACACACACACTTTATGAATTCCTTGACAAGAATTCCATGCATCTCCTCTTTTGTCTATAGGTGAGAAATAAACTGGATGGCACTGTTCTGGGGGTGGAACCATTATCCTGAGCTATTCCTACCTTACAAGGTACAAATTTTTGTACTGCACACAGATTATAGTCCAAGCTTATTTTAAACAAAGATATCATTGTTCCTTGCTTAAACTTCAACTACCAAGAAAACACGGCAATTTTCAAATAATGCTTTACTTTGTCTATTTTAATATTAAGGGATTTGTTATGAAGACAGGCTGCCCTGAAACTCACTAGGCAGCCAAAGATGACCTTCAACTCTGTATCTTCCTGTGCTGGATTACAGATATGTACAATTACACCCAGTATGCAGTATTGTGAATTAAACCTAGGTTTTGTGCATGCTAGAAAGAAGTCTACATTCCCCCACACCCTTTTTATTTTGAAGGCAGGGCTTCATTATGCAGCATAGTCTGGTTTTTAATTTACAATCTTTCTGCACCTAGAATATTGCAGGTGTCTGCCGCCACATCTGGCTTATATATTTCTACCTAACATTTCTTGTAACAAAGTGACACCTCCAAGCTTAAAGATGAAATCAACTTAATCAAAGTGTTCAGGACTAACCATGAACAGATTATATTACAGGTGTAGCTTCATATTCTGAAACTCTCATTAACCTTCCAAAAAATGTTATCTGGAATACATACATTCCCTATTACTACAGGCTAGAATCAAGTAACCTTCTCCCTCTTCCACCTTTGAAATCATACTCATCCTTCCAGGCCTGGCTCAACCAACTTTTTCCGTAACTCCCAACAGGCACAGATATTTCTTCTTTGATAGTATTATGTATACATCCATTGACACAAACATGATTGCACTACAATTTTAAAACATCTATCTCTATATTAAATTTTGGGTAAGTGATGTTTTATTTTTTCTTTCTGCCCCACTCCAGCCCATCTACCAGGAATCAATTATCTGAAAAGAAATGCAAATCATATCACTCAATAAAATAATCTTATGATTCCAAACAGCATCCCTAACAGTAAAATAATACAGTTGCTGAAGTTACATAGCAATTAATCAACACTTTATAAATGATCTTACTAAAAATGTGTAACTTGAAATCAAATCTCAAGAAAACTGTGTGGGGAAGACAAGCATGTAGCTCCTATCTGCAATACCAACATTTCTAAGGTGAGATGAAAAGTGAAGACAGGAGAAACCCTGGAAGCCTGAAGGTTGAGAGTCTGATCTTAAAAAGGGCACAGAACCAAGGAACAGTTGTTCATATCTGCAATCCTAGTACTAGATTACTGAAATCAGCAGTTTTAGGCCAGAAATGCAACAAAGAACTTATCATAAACAAGGTAGAAGGAAAGGATCAACAGGAAGGTTGTCCTGTGATTTCCACACATGTCAAAGCATAAAACTCTCTCTCTCTCTTTCTCTCTCTCTCTCTCCCTAACCAAGAAAGGCAAAGGAATAAAGTAAAATTTAAGAAGACATCTGGATCAGATCCTTGATTAAAAACAAGTAATGGACTGGAGACATGGTTCAGGGGTTTACACTCTGCCTCAAAAGCAGAAAGACCTGAGTTCAGATCCAGATCCAGATCCAGGATCCCACATAACCCCAGGCTGAAAGAAACGGCTGTGGCTTGTACTTTCAGCTCTGGAAGTAGAATCTGGGAAATCCCTGAGCAAAGCAAAAAGGAGATAGACGCAATCCAGGATGATTTCTGAAGTCCCCTTGGTCTTCCAGAGAGACACATAGTGACCTCTGATACAAACATAAATACACACACACACACACGCACAAAATAAAAATATATAAAAACAAATGAATAAAATAAATAACAAACATAAATAAATACAAATAAAAAACAAATCACTGGACTGGGAGATGGTTCAGGGATTAAAGTTTTTGCCTCAAAAGTAGCAGATCTTAGTCCAGATCCCCAGATCCCATATAAAAATGCTTTTACACAGCAAAACAATGTGCTAAGGTGAAAAAAGGAACTAAGATTGGGAAAAATATGTTGACTACAAATCTCATAAGCAGCTAATATTCAAAACAATGGGAAAAATATTTTGACTACAAATCTCATAAGCAGCTAATATTCAAAACAATAGAACAGCAAAAAACCTGATTTAAAAAGGGCAGAAAAGGCTGGAGAAATCGCTCAGGAGTTAAGACTGCATAAAGTCCTGAGTTTGGATCCCAGGTAAAAAAAACGCCAGGCGGAACCAGTGGCAGCCTGTACTTCCGGCTCTGGTGGGCAGAGTCTGGGAAATCCCAGAGCAAAGCAAGCAGGAGGTAGAAGCAATCCAGGATGATTCCCGAAGTCACCCTTGGTCTTCCACAGGGACGCAGTGCCTCCTGATACACACATACACACACACACACATAGAGGGAACGAGGGAGGGGGGGAAGAAGAAGGGAAAGATGAGGGAGGGAGGGTGGGAGGGAGGGGGCGGGCAGAGAACTATGTACCATTGTGCGTGCCTGGACTAGGAACCTTGAGACAGACGGATCAACAATTTAGGTCAGCCCAGGCTAATGTGCAAAGAACATTTTTCAAAATAGACACAAAAACAGCCAACAGAGATACGTAAAATGCTCTACATCTTACTTATGGGAAAAGCTATTGTCAAAAAGGAAAAGACAAAGATGTAGGGAAACGGATGCTGGTACACTTTAGTTGGGAGTTCAAATTAGTAGGTCCACTCTGGAAAACAGTGGAGGCGCCACAAAACTCTAGGAACTACTACCACATGGTGTAACAACCTCACTTCTGACTCTCTATACAAAATAATTAAAATCAATATGTCAAAAAGAAACACTCTGTGTTCAATTTGGCATTATTTGTCATAAACAAGATATGGAAACAGCCTAAGTGACCATTAATGGATACATGGGTTGATAATACATTTGGATGAGATACATAATAAAATATTCCGTTTTTTAGAAGACGCAAATTATGTTATTTGTAACACCACATACAAATCTGGAATACATCATGCTAAGTGAACTATGTTAGACACAGACCAATACCAGAGGATACTCTTACATCTAAAGCCAAGTTCATGAAAACAGATGGCACAGTAATTACAAGCCTTCTACCTTGTTTATGACAGGGTAACTAACAGAGGTTAGCTGAATTGGAGAAGGAGAAGATATGTGGGCAAAGCCTACAAAGTTTAAGTTAGACAGGAGTACATTTCAAAAGATCTGCTTCACCATGTAATGACCAAAGTTGTTAACATATTATTACATATCTTAAAACCACAGATTTTACCATTTGCCCACCCAAAAAAAAAAAAAAAAAAAAAAACCACACAGGGAGAGGGGATAGACATATTAACTAGATTGACAATTTTTACCATCCCCTATATAGGTCACAACATATCTTGTATCTTAATTACATATAATCACTATTTCAAACTACAGCAGGACTTGTGACTGAGTAGTAGAATATATGGTTAACTTATATAAAGTTTTGGATTCAATCTTTGAAAAACAAAATTAGATAAATATTTTTATTTTTAAATATTTTGTGAGTATGTGTGTATGAGAAAGAGAGAGAACAAACACGTGCATAACAATGGACAACTTGGTGGACTCGGGTCTCTCCATCCATCTTTACATGGGTTCCAGAGAACAAACTCAGGTCCTCAGCATTACACAGCATCTTGCACAGTTAAGCAATCTCATTTTGGTTTTTTCATTTGTTTGTTTTGAGACAAGGTCTCACTCTAGCTCAGACTGACCTGGAACTCACTCTGCAGCCCAGGTCAACCTCACATTCATGGTGAGCCTCCTATCTCTATCTTTGAGCCACCATACCTAAGTATAAAACCATCTTTAGACCCAAGCCAGGAATGACAAAAATTTTCAAAATAATTTTCACTACAAAATAAGGACTGGGAGAGATGGCAAAGAAATTAAGTCTCTGTCTCGAATGCAGAAGGTCCCGGGTTCAAATCCCGGAGCCCACATTTAAAAAAAAAGGCAGAAATAGCAGTGGCCTCTATCTCGCTCTGATTCTGCAAAATCTTGAGCAAAGAAAAAGCAAAAAGGAGGTAGCACAATCCAGGATGATTCCTTATGTCACCCTGGGCTTCGACAGGTATGCCCTGTGTATGAGGACAGACACACACACAGAGATAAACAGTTCCTACTAATCAAGTAATATAAGAATAGACTATTAGCAAGAAAGCAAAACTTAGAAATAGCTATAATGATTAAGTTATTTTTTTCCACAGAAAGGAAATCTAAGTCAATATGGCAAACTGATCAAATGCTTGAGAAGATGATCTGAAAGAGGGCTGTTCTGGCTCATGGTTTCAGAAGTTTCATTCAACTGGTCAGCTGGCCTTGGCTCCATCACTTTGGGTCTGAGCCAAGCTGAACGTAATGGACCAAATATGTAGAGGAGGGAGCCGTGTACCTCTTGCAAGAAGCAAGGCAGGACAAGATACAGCATGCAAGGAGGTGCCACTGATGTACTTCCCCTAGGCAGTTTCTAAAGCCTCCCTCCCAAACATACTGTACCACAGTCTGGGTTTAAACCTTCAGTATGTGGACCTTTTTGGCGTAAAGGGTTTATGATCATCTCACCAGGAAAATACCTTCAATCCAGATTGAAGCATCTCATCATCTTAAAAGTTCCAGCACTATATCCAAGTTCAAAGCCTCCAAGGCTTGTGAGCCCTACAAAATCGAAGATGGAGCTTTGTACAATGGCAGTATTTTAACCAATGAGATTTACGTAAGGTGCAATTATTGTTAATTGAAAAATTAAAAAACCAAGATGGATGCTTCCAAGACATACTGATACAAAAGAAACACTCCAAGAGAATAAGAATAGAAAGGTAGGATCAGATCAAAGCAAAGCAGTGACTACTCTGTAGCTTCATGCCTGATGGTGTCAGGACATGAAGTAATATGACTTTCTACAGGCTGGGCAGACCTCCAACTGTGGTCTTGATATTGGAGATCTCATAAATTCTTTCTTGCTACCTTCATCTTTCCTTGACTGACTGCACACTTGGGGCATCCTTGACTACTGGGATGTGCACAGCAGTTTGTGCTTCACCCTCACAACTTTACACATGACCCACTCAGTGGCTGCCTGGATAGTCTCTGACCCTGTTGCACAATCCCTAATGAACCCCCCCCACACAAACTTTCCTTGAAATCTGGGTAGACACCTCCATGATCCCAAAATACTTGTTTTACATGCCTTCCAAATGATCAAGCAGACAGTGTGGCAAAGCCTGCAGTCAACTCAAGCAACCACTGAGACATCTTTGATTATGGCTACACTTCCCATCCTAAATGTAGCTGAACAAAATCTGGGGAAACAACTTCCTAGGAAGCCCTATGCACACCGAACACCCCAAATAGAGCACTTCTCAAAGGAAAATCTTCAGATGAAGTCTCCATTTTCACACCCTAAAACCTGTCATAATCAGAGAATAAAATTATACATACATATATTCATGCATGTATACACATGAAACTGTCAAATAAAAATAAATAGGAAATCTGTTTTATACCACTGAACTGAGAGCTCCAGAGCTTTGAGAATAAATTAAAAGAAAAATAACAAAATAAACTAATCTGAAGACACCTTTTTCTGTAGTTCTGATGCAAAGTATTTAGATTTTTTTTTAATGATGCTGTCATAGTTAGGCAGAGGTGTCTAGTCGACAGTTGAGGGTTTGAGCTCTGGGCACATTTGTAGAGAATTAGTAGTTGAGTTAAGCCCAGAGCAAACCTGCAGGAGATTGTCTAGCTGATGGGGAAGGCCCAGCCCATGGTGTGTGGGATTAGGGCCTGGAATAAAATACTACAGAGAGCTGGTTCAGAGCGCCGGCATCCTTCTGTACACTTGGCTAGACATGCTGGTCTGTCAAGTAAGGATTGTCCCTCTCTCAGCCATTATGTAAAGATGGTGTGGCCAGTTCCCTCAACCTTGGTGTTGGTGTATGCTGTCCTGTCAAGCTGGACTACAGATTGTAACTGGACTATCAGTAAGAAAATAAACACCTTGTTCCCTTAAGCCACTTGGTCATTTATCAGCAACCACGCAGGCAAACTGCAACAGATACTAATCTCCAAAAACATGCCTTTTTGGTCCCAACCAGGCTTTTCAATCCAAACTGAATCTCTGTTAAACACTCTTCAAACCTTCTTGCCATTTTTATTTTCTTTTATAGAAGGGAAATAGAAGAAAAGGTAAGTATGCATGTGGAAGCCAGAGGACAACTTTTAGATAGATGTTGGTTCTCTCCTTCCACCATGCTGGTTCTGGGTATTGAACTCAGGACACCAGGTTTGCACACAGGCACCTTTACCCAATGAATCACCTGGCTGGCCCTCTCCTTGTTCTTTGGTCAGCCAACTCAGAGAGGAAAGCCTTGTCATGCAAGTCTGTTGACCTGAGCACCATCTAGAAGAGATTCACCTGTCAAGCTACCCTCTGACCTCTGCACATTTGAGCAAGCCCTCCCTCCCTCCCTCCCCTTCATGCACACACAATAATAGCACTATGAGAAAGTTTCAAAGTTTATGAGTTGATGAGTTTGCAGCCTGCTCCAGCAGTTACTGGGATCCACCACAGCCACACTGTCCTATCAGTGCCTGGATGGCTAAACACATTAAACAAATCCTGGTCATGGCTGCAAATACACTGCAGCTCATACATTTGAACACTTTAAATGGATGAACTGCATCATATACAAATTACAATCTCAATAAAGCTATTAAAAAAAAAAAAGATTGGGGGCGAGAGATGGCTCAGGGCTTAGGACTCTGCCTCCCTAGCAGAAAGTCCTGAGTTAGATTACAACAGGTGGAAATGGTGGTGTCCTGTATTTCTGGTCCTGGAAGGTGGAGCCTGGAAAATTCCAAATCAAAGCAAAAAGGAGGTAGAAGCAATCCAGGGTGATTCCAGAAGTCACCCTTGGGCCTTCACAAGCATACACAGTGCCCTCTGATACACACACACACACACACACACACACACACACACACACACACACACACACACACACACACAGAAATTTAAAAACAAATTTTTTAAAAGTTGATGACATGGTGTAATGGTGAAGTATTTGCCTAAAACAAAAACATTAAGTATTTTGGAATCATCTAAATCCTCTAAGTATAATATAGTGATATTTTTGTAGTTTTATTTCACTACTGACTTCAAAGTGAGAACATAAAAATCATTCCTTTGTCCCAAATAATTACTATATCTGTATTATCACATTCCTGAATCTAGAATGATTCTTAAAATACACTAGCAGTAACTAACAGTGGTAAAGGTCTAATTGTGCTAAATCCTCAACGTTAATTCACTCATCTCAGTGGAGTAAGTGATGGTTGACTCTGCCAATGCAGCAACTGAGACTCTGAGAGGCTAAGCAGTTTGTCTAAACCTTGGGCATAGCATGGACCAGTGTTACCAAAAAGCTATCTTTTGCCATTACTTCACAGTAGACTTACTTAATACCTCAGAACTTAAATCATTTTACACATTTCCCCTATTACCCTGTAGGATAATCAACTTTGATTCAACCCACTTAAAAAGTATAATTAAATTAAATACATCCAATATTAGTCACAACAGCTAAGTTACTTACAGAACCAACTGAAATGCCCAACAAAGCAGATAAGGAAAATGTGACGTAACAATAGAAAATTTTTAACTACAAATAAGAGCAAAGGTGTATCATTTTTCAAGGAGATAATCATATTAAAAGAATCAAAGAAACAAATGTAATGTTCTCATTTGTGGTTCCTAGATTTCACACAGATACATAGTCATTTATTACACTTACACATGGCTTAAAATAGAAGCAAAGCTGTGTAAGAGGACAAAGGGTCAATGGAAGGAATAGTTAGTAAGAAAGTGAGGTGTGGGGGAATGTGCTCAACATGCAATAAATGTATGTATAAAATCTTTCAAAAAAATCAAAATTTAAAAAGTGTAGGCTGTCGAGATGGCTCAATGAATAAAGCACCAATGTGCAAACTTAGCAACCTGAACTTGATTCCTGGAGTCCACATGATGGAAGGAGAACAACTTCCAAAGTCCTCTCTGACCAGCACACACTCATATTCACTCTTCTCTCTCTCTAAATAAATTTATTAATTTAAAAAAAGACAGCATTTTCTGCCAAGCCTGACCACCTGACTTCACTCCATGAAACCCACATGGTGGACTTTTCCTCGGGAGACACCACAGAAAGAAACCATTACATCAAAGTCTAACTTGGCAAGACAAAGTGTTTGTTGTGGTTACTTACAGGAGTACAGGTGGGGATTAGTTACAAGAGTAGGGGTGACTCAAAGGCAGTTACATCACCAAAAAGCCCACCCCAACATGGGTTACTTACAGAAGCTGCAATCCTTGAGCTCTCTGATGGACAATTTGCTCCTAGGAGAATCTCTTCCAGACTGATGGCTAGCCAGGAGGTCTCCTCCCTGCAGTTACTTACTTCCTTCTTTTGGGAAGAGCTGTCCCCCACTCTCACTCTTAGTTTCAGGAATTCTTGAAAATACCAGGCTGTTTACTTTCTGAAGCTTATTCTACAATTTTCTGAAGCTTATTCTACGATGGAAAGTTTCAAAATGCTACACAGCAGCCTCTTCAGGTTAGGCTGGGAACACAGTCCAAGACAGCATTAAGCTATGCCCAGAGGGAAAATGCTACACCACACTCCAAGTTATCCTCTGATCTCCACACATGCACCACAGTCTGTTTATACCTACTTCCTACACACATTCTAAATGTTCTAAATGAGTGAATGTTTAAAAAAAAATTTAAAGACAGACACTGTAGGGATCGGTGAGATGTTCAATGGGTAAAGGCACTTGTAGCTGAGTCTCATGACCTGAATTTAATTCCCACAGCCCAAATGGTTGAAGCAGAAAACCAATTTCTATTTGTTCTCTGCCCATGAATGTGCCACAGAATGCCTACACACAAGGTAAGGGGAAAAAAGTTAAATACATACATACATACATACATACCACTGTGAGGACTACATAGGATGTCTTCCAAACTGTGAACAGGATACTGTGATCACAGTGAATACAGAAGACTCCTATTCTTAGAATTGCGTACCAGGGTACTGAGAACGGTGGCATGTCACCTCATGATCTGACTCAGCGAAAGGAAAATATAAAGCTAATGTAGCAAATGTTTATGATAATTGGTGAATCTACAAAGGGTACACAAGGATTCAATTCTGTTTGCTTTTAAACTTCGATGTATGTTTAAAAATTTTCAAAACAGAACAAAAATGAAGCTCTGTATAATTTCTTAAGACCGTCTTATATTGTTAGTGCATGTTTGTGTTGTGCATGTGTTCAAGCACAGGGTACACACATGTACATGAAGGTCAGAGGCTGCCCTCAGGTTTTCCTTGACTGTACCCCACTTCTTCTGAGACAGGACTGCTTATTATTGAATCTAGAGCTGATTTGCCTAAGCGTGGACAGCTTGTTCCAGGGATTCCACTTCTACCTCCTGACCAAGAACTGGGATTACAGGCAACTTGCTAATACACTTAGCTTTTTAACTATTACTATACATTTATTTCTTGTATGTGCTATATGGACATGCATGTCACAGCAAGTATGTTGAGGCCAAAGCACACAACTTCAAGTTAGTTCTCTCCTTCAATGATGACCTACCTACCTGGCATTTATGGGTGCTGGGGGTCTAACTACTGGTCTCATGCTTAGAAAGTTACATCCTTAGGTGCCAGTTAGAAACAGACATCAACTTTGACATTGGAGGGCAGAGCCTTTAGGCATATCTGCAAAGAACTAGTAGCTAGGAAAGCCCCAAACAAGCCTGTGGGAGATTAATTTATGTGAGACGGCGCAAATCCACATGGTTTGAACCACTTCCTGGATGATAAGATATTGAGAGCTGGTGCAGAACTTTGGCATACAGGCATGCTGACAAATGAGAAAGTATGTCCCTTTCTCAGCTCTTTATGTGGATATGATTATGAGCTCTGTCATGATCATGAAGTGTAACCAAGAATCATAAGTATAAACTCCTTGTTTCCTGAATTGTTTGGTCCTGTATCTGTTCAGCAAGAAAAAATGAAACTAACAAACCTTATCAGATACGAAAGTTTTGAAGGGCTGGAAAGATGGCTTTGGGGCTAAGCCTCTGCCTCTTGCCAAGGACCTGAGTTCAAATCCCAGATCCCATGTAAAAACACCAAGTGGAAATGCAGGTGACCTACACTTCTGGCTCTGGAAGGTGAAGCCAGACACCAGTGCAAAGCAAAAAGGAGGTACAGCAATCCAAAATGATTCCTTTGGGCCTTCACAGGCATACACTCAGTCTTTCTGATACGTGCATGCATATAATACACAAATAAATACATAGTTTTAAATCAAATAAACACTGCCTTGTTTAAAAAAAAAAAAAAGATGGTTGTGGGCCAGTAAGATAGCTCGGCAAGTAAAGGTTCCAGCACACAAGCCTGAGTTCCATCCCCAGAGCCACATGGTAGAAGAAGAGAAACAATTTTCAAAGGTCTTCTGACCTCCATCCATCCATGTTCTTGTTCTCTTTTGTCATTCTCCCTCACTAAATAAATAATTTAAATGCCTGTTGGTCAGCTGCCCAAGATGGTTTTTTTTTTAAAGAAAAAAATGATGAGGTCTAGGAATATAGCTCAGTTGGTATGGGTATGTATGGTGGTGGCACAAGCCTATAACTCTACACTCAAGAGGTAGAGACAGGAGGGTCAGAAGTTCAAAGTCTACCTTGGGTTACACAAATACCTGAGTTAGGATCCTGAACACCTACACAAACTCTGAGGGCAACCTACATCTGTAAACCCAATGCCAGGGAGCAGAGACAGGTGGGGGGGCGGGTAGGAGGGTGCTAGTCAACCAGTCTAACTGGAACAACAAGTTATAGGTTTGTGAAAGACCCTCTCTCTAAAAATAAGGTGGTAAAGTTCACCTCTGGCCACACACCATATTCGGTATTTTCAGGGCAGCTGAGATGGCTGAGCTGTAAAGGGACTTATTCAATCCCTGGAATCCACATGATGGAAGAGAAACAACCTGTGAACATTGTTCTATATTTTCCCCACCATAAATGAAAAAGCATTTTTTTTAATGTGCTTTCCGTACCTGCCTTCCAGACAATAGCAGTTTTTCACTGGCGTTTACTGTGTGTGGCTCAGCAGTGAGGGGATCCATCAAGTGCAGGGCCAGCCTCCCTTTTTACTAACATCCAACCACTAACCCACCTGGGATCCAGCTTCCCAGGTCTCACATGCTACATACAGGACGGCCTGCAATGGTTAAGTCACTGTTTTCCATTATTTGAAGAAGGAGGAAGTACCCATTATAAGCCTCTTCATGCACTTCCAGTCCTAGTCTAGGCACCTAGTCTTCCCCCCACTTCAACGATGTCCTTTCTTATCACCATTATCTTCATATTTCATTTCTACTCTCTATTCCTGCCTGGCTACCAAATATCACAAAGAAATACTTTAGACTTTGCTTCTTCCATGTCTGAACCTTGCTTGCTGTAATGCTTGAACTTAATCTGCTATTAAGGTTCTTTAAGAGAAGAACTTGCGGGGCTGGAGAGGTGGCTCAGGGGTTAAGCCTCTGCCTTACAGGCAGAAAGTCCTGAGTTTGGATCCTAGACCCCATGTATATATGCCGGGCGGAAGCGGGGGCGGCCTGCGTTTCAGGTCCTGGTAGGGCTGAGCCTGTGAATCCCGGGGCAGAGTAAACAAGGAGTAGGTGGAGGCGGCTATGGTGGTTCTCGAATTTGTCTGTGGTTCTACACACATATACATACACACATACACACACACACACACACACACACACACACACACGCACGCACAATTGAATAAATAAAAAATAAAATAAAATAAAAAGTTTAAAAAAAAGAGAGAAGAACTTGCGTGCCTTAACTGTGCTAGCATAGCATAAGTCCTACAATACTTCATTCATCATATCTGCCTCCCTCCCTCTGAACTCCTGTGCTCATTCCCTCCAATTGCTTGTTTTGCAAATAACAGAAGTGTTGTAGTATATTATCACTTTAATAAACTTGTTCTTCAGAGCAACAACAGAAAAGCAACTTGATCATCGATCTCAACAATCCTAAGAACATCAGTAACAAACGGAAAGGAGAACTGGTTTTTAATTCCACTCTTACTTTAAAAAGTTGCAGGTTGGGCTGGAGAGGTGGCTCAGGGGTTAAGGGGTCCTGAGTTCGGATCCCAGATCCCACGTATAGACGCCAGGCGGAAGCGGGAGCGTTTCCGGTCCTGGTAGGGCAGAGCCTGTGAATCCCGGGGCAGAAGGAGGTGGAGGCGGCCATGGTGGTTCCAGAATTCGTCCGTGGTTCTACGCATACACAGACACACACACACAGACACACGCGCGCCCACATACACACGCATATGCACACAGTTGAATAAATAATAATAGTAAAAAAAAATAATTAAAAAAAAAAGTTGCAGGTTTACAGAAATCCAAGTACAGAAGAAAACGAGATCCCATCACTACTGATGAAGACTTAGGGACAGAAGCATTATGATGTGTACCAACATGGGAGAGTTCGTTAGAGGCAGAAGGATCAGAAGTTCAAGATTATCCTAAATTACATAGCAAGTATGAGAGGAAGAAAGGGAAGGAGAGGGGAAGAGGAGGGGAGTGGAGAGAGAGGAAGGGAAAGATGATGGAGAAAGAGAAAGAGGAGGGAGAGAGAGAGGAGAAAGAAGGAAAGGGGGTAGGAAGGCAGGCAAAAGGAAAAAAAACAGGCAGAGAGAAAGAGGAGGGAGGGAGAGAAAGAGGGAGGGAGAGAGAAAAAGAAGAAGGAATAAGGGAGAAAAGAGAAAAAGGGGGGAACCCTAGGGATAGAAGCCAGCAAGATGGTTCAGCAGGTTAAGGTGCTCACTGTGTAAAGCTGACCACTCTATGGGGGGGTTCGATCCCCAGAACCCACAAAAAGTGGAAGGAGAAAGAACCAACTCCACCCAAGTTGTCCTCTGACTTCTTTCACACATTGGAGTTCACACACATCACATATGCTGTACAATGCCATACTAAGAAAAGATTTTCATTCTTAAGAGTTTTAGTAAACACACACACACACACACACTGTTTTCAATACTTAAAAAACAACAAACTAGGGCTGTGAGGATAAGGATACTTCAGTTTGACCACTTCCCTCCCATCCTCGGGGTTCTGTAAAGAATCCTAGTGGCTCACTGTGAGGCACAGGGCAGGACCAGGAGAACTCAGTTCAGAGAGCTCAGCCAAAACAGAGAGCTCCAGGCTTGCTGAAAAGATCCTGTGTCAAAATATAAAGTGAAGAATGATTGAGAAAGATATCTCAAAGTTGACCTCTGATCTTCACAGGTGCCCCCATACACGGATACACATGCATACACACACACACACACACACACACACAGGATACAGAACACACTCTCCAGAGAAAGGGAAGAAGGGAGGAGAGGGGAGGGAAAGAGAAAAGAAAGGAGGGGAGGGGAGAGGAGAGAACAAGTTTGGATACTAAGCCGAACCATGCCAATCTAAGAATAAACAAAAAATAATCCTATTAATTATGGCAACAAGTAAAATTTTTTTACTTGCTCCCTACAAAAGTGATCTCAGAACAAAGCATTCTATTACTTTAAAAAAAAAAAAATTGTCACCCATACCTTTTAGGAAGAGAAAAATACAATGGGAATGGAAAAGAATTCACTGAAGAGGAGCTGTTAATTTAACACGTTTTCTGTCGAGCAAATAACCTGTCCCTTGTGCCATTGTAGCAGAAACAATGAACACTCAGGGAAAGGGTGTTCATTAAAAGCGACTGGCCAGAAGGGAAAAAAAAATCACTCTCACAGTCAGGACTGCTTAACAGCTTCAATCCTAAGCATTTACTCCATTCTCTGGAATTATTGCTTGGAGATTTTAAATTACGCATTAAAAGGTGAACCATTTGGGGTAACTGCGCCCCTCTGGCATTTTTTTTATGTGGAAGGTGGGAGAGGGGGCACAGGAGGATACAGTCTGCTGTGGCAAACATTCATGTTTAATTCAGGTGACCTCGTGCTTAGTGACCTGCCACACTGCATCATAGTTGCTCCAGCCAACCACACCAGGGAAAAAGTAGAGTTGACTTAGCCCCTGAGGAGTCAGGGTTAAAAGCTACCGCTGCAGTGGTACACTAAGAATACTAGCCAAGTACCCTTCATAAAGGTCGAATGAGGTCAGGGACTTTAAACAAGAGAATGAATACTATCCTCCGTGTATTTTTACATAATTACATTTGAAACCTGTGTGTGGCTAACGAAGTACAAAACACAGGACACAAGAGGGGTCATTTATCAACTGTTGTTGGCTGGAGGGAAGACTGGCTTCACACCAACTTATTTACACAGATTTTGGGACTTAGCACCTTGATCCAGGCCAAAAATTCTACCCCTCCTCCACTAATGCCTGAACAGACCCAGGGACATCAGGAGATGAGCACAACAATGCGGTGGAAGAGAAAACAAAGACAGGGTGGTCAGGCCTCGGGCCTGGCTAAAAGAGAATGAATAAGAAGCTCTGGGGGTTGGGATGTGTGTGGCTGAGTGGCAGAGTGCTGGCCTAGCAAGCCCACACCCCAGGTTCCAGCCTAATGGGAGGAGACTGGGGGAGGGGAGAGGAGGAAAGAGAAAAGAAAGGGAAATGAAGGCTTTGGGTCTCTGCGGGGTCCAAATGCCTGCCCCAAAATGGAGAAGACTGACTTTAATCAGTAAGGAGAGACATTGTCAAAATCCCATAGGTAAGTGGACATTTCCTTCAAGTTTTACAGTATCTTTCCTCTGAGAAACTAAAGCACTTCACAGCTCACTAGACTGTTGAAGTCACCACGGTGTCATTGCTTCAAGCCAAAATAAGAATCCATCCATTCATTCGTGAAAGATCTTGGCATTCTTGCTTATGAATACAAGGAAATGAAAGAAATCATGAAATCTTTTAGATTCTATATTCGATATGCTCTGAAGTGGAAATACTGGTGAAAAATGAGCTTTATATATATGCATGTGTCTCTTCCCTTGCCCCCACACAGACACTTTGACCTAGGTCCTCTTGAGTTTTTGACCCAATCATGAATAAGCTCCCTTGATAGGCTACCAATCCCCGAGAAATCTGTTTAGATGCTCCTTCCAGGCAATGGAGGTTGGTCTCTTTCACACAACCCAGGCAAATGCACAGTTCCCTCCTCCAACAACCCCCAAATCCTCTTCTTGCCTCAATGACTCCTAAGGGAAAGGAAAAAAAAAAACAAAAAACAAAAAAAAACTAGCAAAGTAAGCCAGGTGTGGTGGCTTCAGCCTATAATCCTAGCATTTTTGAGGTGAAGCAAGGAAAATGCTGTATCAAAAAACCAGCGAGATAGCTCAGACACACCTGCTAGCAAACTTGGTGACCTGAGTTCGATCCCTGTTAGCCCACATGGCACAAATGCACAATGTGTCTTCTTCATAGGTAAATGTATTAAAAAAAAAAAAAAAAAAGGAAAACTAACAAAATATCTATCTCCCAGGTTTCTGACACGTGCCTTAACTGTGACCATGTACAGATGGAGCAATCTAAATTTTCTATAAATGCAAGTATTAAAGGTTTGAGTTTTGAGGAAATTCATTATCTAAAAGAAACACCCATTACCCCATACATATTGTGACACTGGCAGCGAGAGGACGGAGATCAGAGATCCTGCTGAACACCAAACAATCTTATGGCAGCTTCCCACAGCACAGACTTACTGAGCTGAGAACCAGAGGGAAAGGAACCCACGAAATCCTTTCCACAACTCCCCAACAGAAATTATTATTTGTAGAAAGCTAACGTAAAACTTTTAAAAAGCATCTTAGAAACAGTGTCCACTAAAAAAAAAACAAAAAAAAACCATGAAGGCTTGAGCGATTGCTCAGAAATTAAGACACTCTGCCTTGCAAGCAGAAGGTCCTGAGTTAGGATCCCAGGTTCTACATAAAAGCGACATGCAAAAACAGCTGCAGCCTGCCTGCACTTCTAGCCCCGGTGGGTGGACCTGGAAAATTCTGGGTGAAGCAAAAAGAAGGTAGAAGCAATCCAGAATGATTCCCAGAGTCACCCTTGGTCCTTCACAGGGACACACAGTGCCCTGATACACACATACACATGATAAATATCAAAAAAAATTAAAATGCATGAAAAGAAGGTTAACATTATTCAAGACATTCATCCTCCAAGATCAAAATCTTTAAGATTTTTCAGCTTGAGGACACAGATATAGTGAAAATATCAACCTCTGGGCCTCAGAAGTTACTTTTGATAACCTTATTTACAAGCAAAGTTCCCTAGAAAGAGAAGAGAGATCCACATAATTCATAAATATTCAAAGTACAAATCTGCAGCTTTCCTTAGGTACAAAATTAACTTGTAGATATGGATCCTAACCCAGATCCTAAACTATGCTGTCAATGATGCTCTGAATGAATTACTAGTAGTATGCAGGTTCCAATAGTCACTACAAAA
Organism: Typhlomys cinereus; assembly: GCA_023101885.1. Taxonomy (NCBI): domain Eukaryota; kingdom Metazoa; phylum Chordata; class Mammalia; order Rodentia; family Platacanthomyidae; genus Typhlomys; species Typhlomys cinereus. Next base: position 8,243,410 of record JALPQD010000040.1, on the reverse strand, counting down.
CCAAGGAATCATCTAGCCTGAAATTCCCATGTTATAAATATGAAATGCAAAGTAATCTGGTCAAGATCGCAATCCAAGTTAAGGACAGATGGAAGCCCACAATCCAGGTGTTTGATTCCCTATGAAAATATGTGCAGTTGGGCTGGAGAAATGGCTCAGGGATTAAGCCTCCACCCAGAAAGCACAAGGATGTTACTTCAGATCCCAGATTCCATGTGAAAAAATGCTAAGCTGAAATGGGGGCAACCTGCACTTCCAGTCCTGGAAGGCTGAGCCTGGAAAACCACAGAGCAAAACAAAAAGGGGGTAGAGCAACTCAGCATGATTTCCCAAGTCACCCTTGGACTTTCACAGGCATGCACAGTGCCCTTTGATACACACATATGCACACATTAAAAAAAAAAAAAAAAAAAAGGTTCAAGGACTAAGGTGTAGCAAAGTGATGGAACTTGGGCTTGGCCTGGAGGAAGCCCTGGGTCTAGCAAGTCTACACAGTCCCCTCTTCCTCTGCACTGCACATTCCAGCATTCTGACAGAGCTCTGGATCCATAACACCCCACAAAGCCAGTCCTGAGCCTGTGTTCTCCAAAGTTGGATTTTAGGCTTTCCAGAAAATGAGGCAAGACACTAAACTAACATGGGATGTATTCTGGAATCTGAAAGGACCAGCCCTTCTACAAATATAGGCGGTCCCAATGTGTGGCTCCGGGTGGTAGGAAAAAAACAGGTTTAAAAAAAACCCAAAAAGCCAGAAAACTTTTTCTTTTAAAGTGCTGATGGAAACAGAAACTGGCATTATTTTGTATTAAGCTCCATTAAGGCCGGACATTCTGCCCTTTCCGGATTCAGACTGCATATGGATTTGTCCTTTTATAATTCACACCTTGTTCTTGGGCGTTATCTGCAGACTAAGAGCCAGACTGGACTCCTCTCAAAATAATGGCCAACAGTTCAAAAGAGAGGGGGAGGACGTTTTAAACAAAATAATTCTAGACTTGCATGGTAGATCTCAGCCACCCTGAGACAATGCATTACAAAACAATACTGGAGCTGAGTTTAGTATCAAGCACCTGGACCCAGGTGAGAATCACCGTGAAAATAACTTGGCTTGCCAAACCCCCACTTTCCATATCCATAAAATAAGGACAAGGGCCAACAAGATGGCTCAGCAAGCAAATGCTGCCAAGTCTGACAAGGCGACTTTGCATGGAAAAGGCTTAAAAACCCCTGAGCCATCTCAGAGCCAACTTTAATCCATGAAACTCACGTGGCAGAAGAAAAGAATCAACTCTTCACAAGTTGTTTCTGACCTCCATGAACATTCATAACACTTGGGCCATAGCACACAAACACACACACCCTGATAAGTATTAAGGAAAAAAAGGATAACCCCTACTACACAGTTAATGGTAGCTACAGATAATGAAATGACAATTTGGAAATATTCTTATTCTTATTTTGACTTCCTCCAGGTCATAGCATCTACTTAATAGCACCATTATAATACAAGTTTCCTAGGAGCCAACACCATCAGTGACAGGTTTGACCATATTCCAAACCCTAGGACTGATCCCTAACATTATCCAATAATTTCCTCCTAGCCCAGGGCATCTTGTGTCATGAAATCATGAAATAAAGTTTCTGATTTCACCTAATCAAGATGAACTTAATTCTTTCTGAAATTGGGTCCTATTTTTTGTTAAGATGGTATGTGTATGTACATATGTGTGTGATCACATGCATGTGCACATGCACATGGAGACCAGAAGTTGATCTAAAGAGCATTCTGGTTACTCTCCATTATTTTATATTGAGGTAGAGTCTCTCAACTCAACTCACAGCTTCCTAATTTACCTAGTTTAGCTAGCCAGCTTACTCTAATAGCCTCCTGAGTGCTGAGATTACAGACAGACTGCCACATCCACCCAGCATTTATGAGAGTGCACGGCATCTTTCTTGCTCAGCTCCATCTGCACTATTCACTGTACCATCTCTCCAGTCCACTATTTTTGTTTGTTTGTTTGAAACTAAGTCTTAAAATATACCCTAGGCTATCTACAAATGGTTGTCTTCATTCTAGAATGCTGTATCACAGGCCATGTATTACTAAACCCACTTGGGGGGGCTCTTAATCTCTGAATGGTTGAGGGACTCTCTTCAGAATCTGATGAAAACGTTTAACCCCAAAATCACCAAGTGCATTCCCTTAGGTATGCCAACAAAATCTAACACCCATCTCTACACATTGCTGAGGATAAAGTATGGTTTAAGTTTTTCTTAGCAATTTTATTACTTCCTTAACATAATTCATGGCTCATGCTCTTAATAAGAAGATTGGATCCAAGGAAACACTAATTGTAGAATTCAAGGCTCTGTAGTATATTCTAGCCCCAGATCATCATACTAAATGGTTAACTTTAACCACACACAACCACAACCAGGAAGATGACAGAAGACAAGCAAGCTCTTAGGAAAGAAAGGAAGGCAGGGCTATTGGATTCTTTGGACCAGATTGTTACTTTACAAACCATTCCATTAATTACATGTTCAAGCATTTCCAAGTAACTTCCTAAAGCAGCAGCTACCTGAAGACACCCCATGTGGTCAGGAATGACCTCTGTCAGACTGAAAATCATCCTATTTTCCATTTTCTGATGTTAGCCAAGTGAAGTACAAGCTCCTTGCAAAGACCACTTAGATAGGGAGGGGCCAGTGCTAAATGCTGAAATCTTCCGTTTTAAAATTCATTTATTACTTTTTGTATGAGATGCATACACACATACCAGAATCATGTGGACTTCAGAGAACAACTTCACAAAGTCAGTTTTCTTCTACCTTTCTGTGGGTTCTGGGGAAGGGATCAAACTCAGGTCATCAAGCCTGCATAGCTAAGCACCTTTACCCCCACTAAGCCAATTCACAGGATCATCAAGTGCTAAATATCTTTTAATAGGTCAATTATCTATCTTTGTTTCAATATATTTCATTGTTAAACAAATATAAAATATTTGGGAGTGGATATCAGCTAATCTGACCAGAAAAAGGGAGACCAAGAAAGAATTTCTTTGGTGAATTTGCTTCCATGTAAAGGATCTAGTAAGCCAGCAGTGAGACCTCAAGTCCATAATCTCAGCTACTTCTAAGAAAACTGAGGTAAACTTCAGCCTGTTTGGGTTACAGAGTAAAAATGTCTCCAAAAAAAAGATTAAAGGTATAGCTCAATGATATGGCACTTACCCAATGTGATAAGACCTTATGTTCATCCTCATCACCATAAAAAAGTACGTATTTAATGACATTAACTATATAAACTCTGTCTCTAATCTACTGTTGTCCCTTCTGAAAAAATAAAAACACCTAATCTATGAAACATATTCAGGAATTTCTGAATATTAAGACTTTTATTTCTGAGTGGTGACTATTAACTAAATTTTAATTCTATTTTAATAAAATTTCAAGGTATTATATATTGTGTTATTTTTAAAACCAAGGGTTTTCTTTTTTAAACCCAGGGACTCCTCACATAGGAAGCAAGCGCTCTACCCTGAGCTACATCCAATAATCGCTAACTGAAAATCATTATTTCTTGTACCCTCTGATTTTTTTTTTTTTTTTTTTTGGTGATTTTAGAATCCTTATTTAGGATGTAGCAACGCACAAGTTCTTAAATAACTTAAAATGAAAATCAAGGGGCTGGAGAGATGGTTCAGTGGCTAACCCTCTGCCTTGCAAGCAGAAAGACCTGAATTTGGATCCCAGATCCCACATAAAATTGCCAGGCAGAAATGGCTTCGGCCTGCTTCCAGCCCTGAGAGGTGGAGCCTGGGAAAACACAGAACAAAATTAGAAGGTAAAGCAATCCAGGATAATTCCCTAAATCACTTTGGACCTCCACAGATACATACGGTATCCTCTTCTACACACACACACACATACACACACACACACCACACTCAAGAAAAAAATAAAAGTCAAGGGGCTGGAGGGGTTTCCTCAGTGGTAAGATGCAAGCCTAGCATATGGGACATAGTGCTATTGTCAGTATGACTCTTCTGCAGAAATACGCATATCTAAAGTTTATAAACAAAACCAAAAACAGTTTTTACATGAAAAAAAAAACCTCCCTTTGGGAACTAGTTCTCTAAACGGCAGGTCTTGACCTCCTGAAGAACTGCAACATGAATACTGTAAGCTTTCACCTGAGAGATCAGTTGACTTCAGACAAATAGAAACCAAGTCCTAAATAAGTCTGCTTCCTAAATTTTCTAGAAATACAAAGATTCAGCCTGATGCTTAAAGGTAAGATGAGGTCTTTCCCAGAGCAGAAAAACCAAGTGCGTACAACATGGCACCAGAGTGTTTTTGCATGTTTTTCCATTCTGAAAAAAATCTTTCACAAGCAAGAGTTGGTTTCTCAAACTGTCCTGCCAATAAACTAAAAATGACTTTTTTCTTATTTATTTAACGTGTGTGTGTGCCCGCGCGCGCCTGTGGAGGTCCAAGGGTGACTTCAAGAGCCATCCTGGATTGCTCCTACTTCCTTTTTGCTTCCTGTGGGATTTCCCAGACTCCGCCTTCCAGAGTGCAGACTTCTGACATTTACACCTGACATTTTTTTAACATGGCATTCAAGATTTGAACTCAGGTCTTTCTTCTTGGGAGGCAGTTTTAAACTCCTGAGCCAGACCTTGATTTTTTTTTTTTAAATAACCTAAGAATAATGTAAACAAACTTACACTGAGAAACAAAACTGGTTTATCTTTAGGAGTTCTGCATTGTAGATGGACACATTTCTTAGAAAACTACATGTTACGTTTTTCAACTTTTCATAGCTATTCAAAACCTCAAGTTAAATATTAAGAACTGAGGGTGGGGGTTGGTCAGTTATCACTTGTTATCTATTCACTGAACATTTCTAAGGGAAGGAGGTGAGTTTCTTAAAATGTGTATGTTGGAATTAAGATAAATCATGTGGTGCACTTTTTCCAAATAACATACATATTAACTGACAAAAGCGCCTCTTCTAAGACACCTAAAGTCAAGAGTCATTTTCAGTAGTCCTGATTATTCGCCATATAATTTTTCACTTCAAACTTCAAAAATTTAGTAAGTTTGACATCTTTAAGCACCTTACACTTAATTAGAAAATCTAATACTTAGAAACCCCAAGTTTACATCTTAGGGAAATAGACAAATTATATTTTATTCTAAAATGGTGCATAAGTAAGATAAAATGTTACCTCTACTCTTCCATCAGCAAAATGGGAATAAAAGGATTCGGAGAAGTTCTTAAAATGCATTCTTACACTCTGAATTTGTAATCCAGCACTACACCGACTTACTTTCTCTTGCAAGAAAGAAAAAAGGGCTGGGAGACAAGTTTACCATTACCCAAGATGGCACTGTCACAAGTAACACTTCCCACAGCAGCCACCATTTTGAGCAGCAGGATTTAATTAGACTATTCAGGGTTTCACATCAGCTAAAAAGAAACACAGGACCTCAGAATCACAGTTAAGCATCTCTTGACTTTAGGATCCCCAAATCTTTTAATCTCTACAGTCCAGGTTCCTCTTCTGTAGTCAACAGAAACAGTTGTCCCCTAAAATAATTCATTACAAATATCATGCTTGTTACCTCCCCGTTCAAACTTTGTAAACAAACGCTGTGGTGTAGCATTAAAGATGCCTAAGTTACTATACTTTCCTAAAACCCGAAGAAGCTCACGACCTGGAGAAGTCTACGACCTAGTCACATTGTTTTAATCAGCTTAAGAAACCAAGGACCTCCAAAGGCCAACGAGTGGCCGTACTCGATCAGTCTACATTCCTCTTCATTCTCCTATCGCAGCTCTTGTGATCTTTTCAGTTCCCCGATTTCATTAACTCTCCAAGAGCAAGTTCCCACGCTTCATTCATATGAGAAGCAAATGATACTGCAGCAAACACTACCCCATCTATAAATAAAGGTGAGCTTCTAAACCTCAGGGGTCAACGAATTAAAATCCACCCGAAAACGGCTGAAAGATTCGTGGGGGTGGGGAGGCAATCACAACGGTCAAGTATTCCAAGGAGGCGTTTTTTGTTTTGATTACTTCAGCTGTGAACTCATCCACTGAGACAAAAATGGAGCAAAAATTCCATAAACCTTTGTCCCAAGGCCAAAAAAAAAAAAAAAAAAAGTGGGAAGTCATATACAGACCTCACCATAGGAGAGAAAGCAACTCAACCTGCCAGCCAATCAAATAATTCACACCTCCTTCCAAAAATAAAAATAAAAGGATGCTACGGGACTGTGGCTGGTTTGGACCGTCGCGTGCGTTTTGTTTCCCACACTCTCGCCAAGGTCCAGGCCACTAGGACCCTCCGATTTTAGCCCAGTTATCACAAAGCCTGGGGTCTGAAAAGCACCTTCGGCCTGGCCAGAGAGCCATCTCCTCCTCCACGCTCGCCCGCGGGGATAATGGTGGCGAAACCAGCTCGGAGAGCGCTCCCCGAATGCAGAGGCTGCACGTTTTCGCAGAAAGGGAGCGGAGAGAGAAAGAGCGAGCGAGCGAGCGAGCAGAGCGAGCAAACTTTGCCTCCGCAGCCTCGGAGTCCCGAGCGCGGGTGCGCGCCCGAGCCCAGGCCCCATCTCCGCCCGCCCGAAGTTGACCCCCAGCGCCCGGGAGCTGCGGGCCCGTACCCGTGGGTAAAGTGCGGCCCTCGGCGCGCTCCGAGCCGCCCCGCGCCCCGCCGACCCCGCCCGGGCCGCTCCCGCGGTCGCCCCACCGCGCGGCCCCGGCGCCCCGTCCCCGCCCGGGCAGCTGCTCGCAGCCTGCGAGGCACCCGCGGGCGGGCAGCGCGCGCTCTCCCGTCCTCGGAGCGGCGGCGAAGTCCCGGGAGAGCCTCCGGGTCCCACTCCCACAAAAGCAGGCTCGACCCTCGCCTCGCCTCGCCGCCCGCCGAGACCGCGCACGGGCGCCGCGGAGAGCGGGCGCCGCGCACATGCTCGTCCCGCCCGACGCCCGCACTCGTTCCCCGCCGCCCTTCGACGCCTCGTGCCCACCGCCGGGCGCCCTCGCCGCCCCGGATCCCGAGCCCAGCCTCCCGCGCCCCGAAGCCCGCAGGACGACCGAGGGAGAAAAGGGCGCCGCGCCGCGCCGCGCCGGGGCCACTCACCTCGATCTCGAAGTCGGGCAGGCGGAACGCGGTGCGAAAGAGCGAGCAGAAGTGCGCGATGGCCGGCACTTCCCACCAGGAACGGAGCTCGCCCAGCCCGGCCGCGCCGCCCTCCTCCGGGCACATCTCCCCGCCGCGCGGCGACGGCCCGGGCTGCCCGCGCTCGCTCCCTTCGCTCGGACTCCGACCGCGGGCTGCGCCTCAGCGCCTCTCCTCAGGCGGCGGCGGCGGCGGCTGCTACTCCCGCGGCGGCCGCTGCTCGGCGTGAGCTGGAGCTCAGGCGCGCCGGGCGGGGGGCGGCGAGCCGACTCACTGAGGCGGCCGCGGCTCCGGCAGCCGGCGGGGTCCGCGCGCACGCCCCATCCCGCCGCGGTGGTGCGGCCGCCCCCCAGTCCTGTACAATATAATCCACACACCGCTGGGGAAAACAGATGGGGCTGGGGGCGGGGAGGGGGCCCGACAGAAGCCTGGGGGAGGGGCCGCCCACGAGGAGGGGGCGGGGCCGGCCCTCACCACAACAACAACCCCGCCCCCACCCCGGCCGGGACAGCTGCACCGGGAGGCGGGGGAGGGGAGCGGGACGCAGCGCCCCGCGAGGGCACGGGTGCGGCGGGAAGGGGACCGGGTTCCTCCCCCTCCGGTCCACGGTGAGGGCAAGCGCTCCGCGGCCCCGGTGTCTGGGACAGAGGAGTTTGGCGACTTTCGGGACGGGACACAAGAAGGGTCTCTCCCACCCCCCACTTGGCCTTAGTGGTCCAGTCCTTTTAAAGGGCCCGCTGGGTGGTGCTTCGGGTAGGGGCTAGACCCAAAGCCGTGCACGTGTGAGAGTTGCGTTATTATTGATGCGCAGAGTGGTACGCGAGAGCGAGTGTGAGGTGCACCCTGGAAACAGGAGGCCTAGGGGAAGCCAAGCGATTTCCACCTGTTCTTTAGCGCTTTTTATTCCGACCGAGAACGCTACTTCTAGGAGCGCTAAAGTGACTCCTCTCTCCCAGGGAGGAAGGCGGTGGGGCTGGTTTAAGGCTGGAACCAAGTGGGATGCTGAGTCGAGTGTGGCGGGAAGGGTGGAGTAGGGGGAGGCACCAATCAGCAGCCAAGCGGGAAGAGCGAGTCCCCCACCACCACCACCACCTACCCTAGGGAGTGGACACGTGCAGCCGCCCGCCGGCTGAAGACGGGCTCAGAGCACTGCGCCTGCCTGTGTGCGGCGGAGCTACCAGCGCCCAGTGTTCACAATGTGGTTAGGAGGCTGGGGGATGGGGAAGAGGCCGGAGACCTGTGTGCGGCTGGGGGTGGAGACCTTGTGCCCAGGCTAAGGGAAGTGCCCCGGGAGGAGGCATGGACTTTAGAAATGTTAACTGTTTTTTAAGAGTTGGAATTCTGCTAAACCGGAAAGGGGAAATCACCTCGAAAACAAACCAGAAGTTTGGGAAAACTACATCGAAGACCTAAGCTATTCGTTTTATTCTTGCCTTCTGCTCCAGTCTAAGAGACTTCCAGGCCAGATCTCAAAAAGGAATCGTCTTCCTTGATGCTCCCCAAATTTGATACTTACTGAGTGATAGGCACAACCTAGAGAATAGCCTGCAAGCATGGGGAGTGAGCTCACGTGATAGAGGTCAAGGTGGACTGTCTCAACAATTCTGATGATCATTCTTATAACTTGCCGTGTCTTTTTAAGGCAGCATTTAGAAACCTTAAAATTCCACCTGGAGAGATGACTCAGAAATTAAAGAGAAAGGACCTGAATTCAGGTCCCCACATCTAAAGTAATGCCTGCTGGTTATGGTGCCGCCAGCAATTCTGGCCCTGGAAGGTGGAGTCTGGAAAACCCCAGAACAAAGCACTAAGGAGTTTGAGCAATCCAAGATGATTCTCTAGTTCACCTAATTCACTTGGGCCTCCATAGACACACATACTCAAGTGTCCTCACACACACACAAAATATTTAAATTCTTAAACTATATACCAGTGTATCTTGTGAGTCAACTAATCTTGAATTACTTCATCTTTTGATACTGGTTTCTTCTATCTTGCCCCCCATGCCACGCAAAAAATGTGAACACATTTCTAAATGCTAGACTTAACATGCTTGTGTTTATACAGCTCAGCCCTTCTGTAGTTATCTCATTGATAGGATATGAAAAAAGTTAACCTGCATGGAATTCATCTGATCACCTAAAATCCTGAAATATTCTTCATACTTAGTGTTTGTTTAATTGTGACTAAATCCCACTGTGTAGCCCAGGCTGGCCTGAAACAGAACCAATCTTCCTGTCTTAACTGCTTTGCTTTTCCCTTTAAAAAAAAAAAAAAAAAAGCAGGTTTTCATATAGTCCACACTGGCATCTTATATGACTGTGAACTGATTCTCCTGCTGGAATTACACGGGCATGTTCCACCAAGCATGGCTTTCCTTTATGGTGGCATTTCAACTGGTAACAGGGCTCAGTGTGTAAGGTACCTGCTCACAAACCTGAGTTTAATTCCCAGAAGGCCACATGGTAGAAGGAGAAAACTGACTTCTAAGGGTTTTCTGATTTCCACCAGAATGCCATGACATTCATAGGTGTTTTCTCTCCCATAACTAAATAAAATATTAAAATGGCATTGCTTTCCTTCACATTTGTTTCTTAACCATTATGTCCTATTCTACACACACGCATGCACACCAACTACCTTTCTCTCTCTTGTCTGTATTCTCATTCTTGTCTTTTTCTTTCATCATCTAACTTCTTTGTTGTCACAACTAGAGAATCTAGTAAAAATAGGCTCTGGTAATAATATTAGAAAGCAGAAGGTGAGGAAGATCACACTCCTGTTACAGTCTACCTACCCTCCTCTTCATCCTTCATACCACTACCAAAAGTCCTGGAAATCAACAGAAGTGTTCCAAAACTGGATGTGTGTGCTTGTTCCACTGATGGTCAGGGATCCTCGACACCTTACCCTACCTGGATTTGGCTCTGTGGGGACAGTAGCTACTTGGGGGTTCACATGACCTGCACATTAGCCTTAAACCTGCTTCCTTCAGTGTCTGTGCTTTGGGCATGGTTCCTCCTCTCTATCTTCCTTCCTGCTCACATCCCACGTCAACCTCCACCTGCATTCCATCCAGGCCCCAGATGCTAAGGAATCCAAAATATCTTGGAGCTAACTATAAATGTCGACCAGCTACAGGCCCAATTTTGATTTAGACCTCCTCTGACTTCCATTTAGATCCTGCCTCTTAGAATTGATAACCTTGGATCCATGTCCTTTCTTTGAACATTTGTCCTACCTTTTCCTTTGTGTTTACTTGCTTTGGACCTGTTTTCTGCCCTCATTTCCAGACTAATTTCCTGGACTCTGGATTAACTGACCCCTACACTGATACACATTTGCCCCTCTGATTTTTCCCTTTGCTTTTGAGGAGGGCTGTACTCCTGACTTGCTCCAGCATAACTATTCCTTTTCCATACTAATCCTTAGGTTTAGTATCTTCCTTAAAGACAAATGCAGCTTTCACTTTAATTCCTTTCCATTTTTTGAGCCAATGTTCTTAACCTCAAATGACCTTAACAGTACCTAGAAGTAATTATTTCATATTCTCTAAAACTTTTAGTTGTATATCTCTTCTCTTTAAATCTGTTCCATTAAAAGGGGAGTGTGATGGAGAGAGATGTCTCAGGGTAAAGCCTTTGTCTCTAAAGCAAAAGGAGTTGACTGAGTTCAGATCTTCACATTCCAGTTAAAAAGGCCAACTGAATATGGGAGCAGCCTGCAATTCCAGCCCTGGAAGACTAGAAAAATCCCAGAATAAAGTAATAAGGTGGCAGAACAATCCAAGATGATTCCTAATGTCGCCTTTGGACCTCCACAGGCATACACATTCAAAGTGCTCTCTTCACACACACACACACACACACACACACACACACACACACACACACACGAAAAAAGTACTGCGGGACACATCTGTAATCCCAGCACTTGGAAAGTAGAGACACAAGGATGGAGGATTCTAGTCCAGTCACCATTACATAATAAATTCAAGCTAGCTTGGACTATTTGAGACCCTGTTTCAAAATGAAACAATCAAACAGAAAATAAACCAGCACTCGGAGAACAAAGCAGTAAAATCACCTTTAGTTTAAAGCCAGCTTGAGCTACTTAGTAAGTTCAAGGACAGCCTTGGCTACATGCACACTCAAATATGCGTGCTCACACACTGGTTTGACATTTTTCTGCTTACTAATTAATGTTGCAAAAAAAATTTACATGTACTTCCCACTGAAAAAGATGTCAACTATCATGGTATTACAGAAATTTCTGGAAATAATCTGGTAAACTAGCTTTCTATAGCATCATTTACATGGTATACATTGCAGTTCTACAATTGAAATTTCTGTGACCTGACTTATTTGAATTTTGAAAGAGATATAACAGAGTGTAGCTTCTTCCACACCTGTAGCCTGCCAAAACTCTCAGCTATGCTTCCTCTCTCTTACATTTAAATTGCCCTTTTCTCCCTTTGTCCACTAGCCTGATCTGGACACTCCTTGTTTCATTCCCAGAACCCAACAGATATGTAACCTATAGTTTAGTATGTGCAACTGAAGCCCAGGCACCTCACGAGTTTTTGGTGCCCCTCACAGGCATCCCTGCTGTTCTCACTAGGGCTGCATTCTCTAATGCACGAATTCCTAAAGAGGGCTTATAAGCTAGGTGAATTTTACTCTAGAAATTGTAGGAAGTGAATTGTGCAAGTGGTCAGGAACTTTTTATTCTAAGGAAAGGCTCTTACCTTCCATATCTTTAATCTGATGTGATGACTTGAATTAAATGGCCCCTGACTTCTGTGGCTCTGGCTATCTATTTTCTTATTTTTTTTTTTCTCTCATCCTTAAAGCTAAATCAACATATATATTTATCTAGATTTAGAATATATATTTTCTTTCTTTCTTTTGTGTATATGTATGTGGGCATCAAAGGGTACTGTGTGTCCCTGTGGAAGGCCAAGGATGAATTCGGGACTCATCCTGGATTGCTTCTACCTCCTTTTTGCTTCACTCTGGGATTTCCTAGGCTCTGCCCACCAGATCCAGAAGTGTAGAGCACTGCAGTTTCTGCCTGGCATTTTAAAAAAATCTTTATTTATTCATTCACTGTGTGTGTGTATCAGAGAACACTTGTGTCCCTGTGGAAGATCAAAGTGATTTCTGGAATCATCCTGGATTGCTTCTACCTCCTTACTTCACTCTGGGATTTCCTAGGCTCTCCCCCCCAGGGCCAGAAGCACAAGCCACCACTGCCTGGTGTTTTTTAATGTGGGACCTAATATCCAAATTAAGGACCTTCTGCTCGGTAGGCAGAGTCCTAACCCCTGAGCCATGTCTCCAGGCCCCTAAATCAATGTCTTTAAAAGGTAAATCCATACCTGGAGATCTGACTCAATTGCCTGAAACCCTGGTTCAATCTTCAGAGTGGTGGCACAGGCTGTTATCCCAGAACTTGAAGGGTAAAAGCAAGAGGATCAGAAATTTAAGGTCATCCTTGGCTGCACAGTGAATAGCCAACCTAGGCCACATGAGACCCTGTTTCAAAAAAATAACAATTAAAAAAAGAAAAACAAACAGGATGGGGAGACGGTTCAGGGGTTAAACCTTTGGCTCTCAAACAAAAGGACTGAAGTTTGGATCCGCAGATCCTACGTAAACATGCCAGACTGATGGTGGCCTGTAATTCCAGCACTAGAAGGCAGAGCCTAGGAACCACCAGAGCAAGCAACAAGATGGAAGACCAATGAAGGATAATCCCTGATATCACTGTAGGGCCTCCACAGACACATACACTCAAGTGCACTCTTCTGCACACCCACATGCAGTTATCCCCACCCACGTGCAAACACACACACAAATGCATGTACCCCGTACACATATACATGGGGAAAAAAAGATTAAAAACAAACAAATAGAGACTGGAATATGGCTCAGCAGATAAAAGGTTCTTGGTTGCCTAACCTCCCGAGTTTAATCCCAAGAACGCATACAAAGGTAGATGGAGAGAACGGACTCCACAAAAGTATCATTGGCCTGCACACACATACCATGGCATGAATATACCCACATACTCACATACACACATGCATGCACAATAATAATAAGACTTAAAAATACAAAATAAATTAAGAACATAAAATTTAAGTCCATCCTAGGCATTGTGAGATGTTCACCTACACTTCCAACACGTGGGAGGCAGAATTAGAAGGCCCGACAATTTAAGCCAGACTGGGCTATATAGGAAGACCTGATCTCAAACAGTTTTTAAAATTCAACAGCTCAGTAGCAGGGAACTTGCCTAGCAAGTATCAGACTCTGAGTTCAATTCTTAGCACTATCAAAAAAAAAAAAAAAAAGTAAAAATTCAAGTATGTCACTTACTTAAAATTCAATGACTATCCTTTGATCATGAGAGAAAGCCCCAACTCTACAGATACCTGAAGACCTGACAAACTTTGTCTCCAATCTGCCCTTGCAGCTTTATCTGCCACTCACACCCCCCACCATCCCAACAAGGACTCCTTTCAAGATTGCCAAGCTGGTTCACTCACCTGAGGATCCTCTTTCCTCTACTGTCTCGGTCATGCCTTTCAATTACTTGGAAAGACTGCAAACAAGTCAACCTCTAAACAAGTGCTCAGCTCACCTCCTTGTAGAGGCATTACTGAAGCGTCCTAACTTGGGGTGTTTCTAAGTTCTCTTACACAAGAATTTACACATTACACATTGACTGATTCACTTACCAGGCACATTCTTTTGTCATCTTTCTATTTGTGATTTTGGAAAGCTACTTGAATCTTATCATTGAAGTTGTTCTTTCTTCTAGATTAATCTTTTCAAGGACATTTCTAATATGCACCAAGTGATTGAAATGATAATATGAATAATAGAATTCACCTTAAAAGCCTAGTGCAGAGTCTATTTTCCCTCCTTCCTCCTTTCCTTCAGCTGCTTTTCTGCTCTCTCTTGTGAAACTTTCCCACAGCCATATAGGCCATAGGCCTTCCTCAGCAAACATTCCACATCTCTCCCCAGCTCAAGCATCATTTTGCCAAAGGCTGCCTGTACATTGACCCCATTAATTTAACTCTACATTAAAGACTGGAAATGATGGCTAAGATTATGCTTACCAAGCAGAAGGTCCTGAGTTCAGATCCCAGGTCCCACAACCAGGCAGAAATAGTGGCAGCCCACAATTCTGGAGCCTGGGAAATCCCACAGCAAAGCAAAAAGGAGGTAGAAGCAATCCAAGGATGATTCCCCAACTCTCCCTTGGTCTTCCACAGGAACATACAGTTCTCTCTCTCTCTCTCTCTCTCTCTCTCTCTCTCTCTCTCTCACACACACACACACACACACACACACACACAAAATAAAGTTTAAAAAAAAGTCTTAAAAAAAAGACTAGAAAATGAAAACCTAGGTTTGAGGAAATAGCCCAATAGTATGGCACTTGCATAACTTGTTCTGGGCAACACTGCAAAAAGCAAGCAAACAAACAACAGCAATAATAATTATGATTTTGATTTTCATAATTAACATTTTCTGTAGCCAGGTTTAGTGGTACAAGTCTCTAATCCCAACACTTGGGAAAAAAGGCAAGAAGATTAGGAGTTCAAGGTCACCCTCAGCTACATGGTGACTTTCAAGGCAGCTTTGACTGTCTAACACCCTAACTCAATATTAAAAAACAAAAACATAAAGTAGAGCCTTATGAAGACTAGGCAAGATGAGTGAAGTTAGCTAGCAATGAGGAATATTCTCTTAAATGTTTCCTTTATTTGGGGGGGAGTTGGAAGACAGGTATATATATTTTATAGCGAACATATGGATGAATCAGAGTATAACTTTTAGAAGTTGATTCTCTTTTTTCACCACGTAGGTTCTGGGGATTGAACTCAGATTGCCAGGTTTTTGTTCAGGCATTTTTACCCACTTAGCTATATTGCCAGCCCTGTTTTTTATAATTTTTTATAAGAGTTTGTCTCTATGGGGCTGGAGAGGTGGCTTAGGGGTTAAGCCTCCGCCTTGCAGGCGGAAGGTCCTGAGTTCGGATCCCAGATCCCACGTATAGACGCCAGGCAGAAGCGGGGGGGCGGCCTGCGCTTCTGGTCCTGGTAGGGCGGAGCCTGTGAATCCCGGGGCAGAAGGAGGTGGAGGCGTCCATGGTGGTTCGCGAATTCGACCGTGGTTCTACACATACACAGACACACACACACACAGACGCACACACGCACATGCGCACAGTTGAATGAATAATAATAATAATAAAAAAAATTAAAAAAAAAAGAGTTTGTCTCTATGGTGCCCTAGCGCCTCATGGTCCTCTAGTGCCATGAGTCCATTTCCAGCTGCCTACTTCTTTTGGAGGCTCCCTAGCCCCTCATGGCACTCCAATGCCATGAGTCTGTTTCTTGTTCCCTGCTCCTCATGAATCCATGCCTAGGCACCCTCAGCCCCTCCCTAGCCCCTCATGGCACTCCATGTCTGGAGTCCATGAGTTCCAGCCTTTCTCTTCTCTAATAAACTCTATCTTAATCCTCAAAAAAAAAAAAAAAAAGAGTCTGTCTCTGAAGCCAAATATGGCCTTGGACTTTTGTATTTTTTGTTTGTTTGTTTGTATGTTATTTGGGGATACAGCTTTTGAAGCAAGGTATCATTTAGTCAGTTTGTTATATTGCCATGGCTGACCCTGAACTCCTTATCTTCCTTAGTGGGGTCCACAGTGCTGGAATTACAAGTGCAAACCACCATGCGTGGCTTTTAGGCTACATTCATCAAGCCAATGACCCCATGTGTATTTGAAGATGATTAAAATGTTGATTCTCTCTCTCTCTCTCTCTCTGTCTTAGTATTGGACATTGAATCTAGAGTCTTACACCTAGGTGAGCATTCTACCAATGAGCTGTATCTCCAGCTCTCTTTTATGTTTATATTTTATTTTCTCTGAGTCTGAATTTTTTTTTATTGTTTCACACTTCCTTTTTCTAATTTTTTAAATCTTTTTAGCATTTTATTTCATTTATTTGTTGGTGGAAAAGGGTGTGAGGGTTGGAGGAGCTATGTGGATGCCACGATATATATACTGTGCAAGTCAGAGGATAATTTGTGGGAATCAATTCACTCCTCCCATTATGAGGGTCTGGGGATCAAACTCAGGTTGTTGGGCTTGATGGCAAGCACCTTTACCTACTGAGCCACCTAGCCAGCCCTTTCTACTCTTTCTTTCATGTGACATCAAGCTAAGCAAAATTTCACAGGTCCGTGGTTTACCGTTTTCCATTGACAGCCACCAGCATTGACTTGGGATATATGTGTTGCACATTGGAGCAGTAAATGAACAAAACCATGAAGTAAATCATGAAGGAATAAAGGAAAACGTCCAGTCACATATCACCAATGCTACTAATGACGTTATTTATGTTTTCCCTCACAGCCTAGAAGCTTCCTTCCCTATGGTCATAGAACCTGTGATCCTGACGTTATTATTTCTGCTACAAATCACAAGTCCTTCGGGTTTTCGTTTGTTTGTTTTTTGTTTTTTAGGATTAAGGTAGAGTTTATTAGAGGAGAGAAAGAATGGAACTCATGGACTCCAAACATGAAGTGCCATGAGGGGCTAGGACATCCTGGAGAACTCATGGACTCCAACCCATGGAATCCAAGAGGGGCATTGAACTAGGAAAAAACTCACGGACTCCAGTGTGGAATGCCACGAGGGACAGATGCCCAAGTCCTTCCGTTTTGAATACTTTGTGAAGGATTTTTGAAAACAGAAGCATTGGGCTGGAGAGATAGCTCAGGGTTTACTCTGCCTCACAAGCAGAAGATTCTGAGTTCAGATCCCAGGTCCCATGTAAAAACACCAGGCAGAACAGGGGCCTGGACTTCGGGCCCTGGTGGGCAGAGCCTGGGAAGTCCCAAAGCAAAGTAAAAAGGAGTTAGAAACAATCCAGGATGATTCCCAAAGTCACCCTTGGGCCTCCACAGGAACACACAGTGCCCTCTGAGACACATACACAGAAATAAAAATTTTTAAAAAAAGGAGAAAATAGAAGCATCATGGGTATTCAAAGGGATAAACAGGCCACCAGCTAGGGATGAAAGTAGCCGGAACAAAATTAAGAAAGCAGCAGAAAAAAAAAAAAAAAAAGAAAGCAGCAGAAAGTTTGCAAAAGATGCGGGGGCTGACAGTGTTGTGCAGCAGGGCCTGCTCCCTAAACTGCCTATCCGCATGCAGACCAATTCTTCAGCAAAAGAACTGAGATTAAGGGTGTTAAGTGCCCTGGTAGCTTGAAGACACTCAGGAAGGTTCATTAAATGATGATGATGATGATGATGGTGATGATGATGATGATGGGTGTGTAGGGGGGTATATATAGTGTGTGCATATGTGCCAGGTATGCTGTGCACATCAGAGGACAACTGCGGTCAGTGGTCCTTGCCTTCCACCTGTTCAAGACAGAATCTGATAGTTTTTATGCTGTGTACACCAGGCTAACTGATTGGAGAGTTTCTAGGGATTTTCCTGTCTCCACTTCTCATTCCCCAGTAGTTGTGCAATACAGACACTTAAGTTGCACATGGGTTATGGGATTCAAACTCAGTTCCTGTTATTTGCATTACTAGTGCTTTTACTCACTGAGCCATCTCCCAAGTCCCTAGCACATCTTTTTATTATTATTACTTGTGTGCATTTTATTAACAATGTGTAAGAAGTAGGCATGCGCATGTGGTCAGAGGGCAACTGTGTGGTGCAGGTTCTCATTTCACTGTGTGGGTTCTGGGATCAATCTCAAGTTGTCAGACTTGCACAACAAGCACCTTTGCTCACTGAGCCAACTTACTGGCCTCCAGCTCCTAACTTATTTATTTATTGTGGGGGAGAGAGAAAACAGGTATGTGTGTGTGTGTGTGTGTGTGTGTGTGTGTGTGTGTGTGTGTATGTGTGTGTGTGTGTGTGTGTGTGCGTGTGTGTGTATTTGCCACCACCATAAGAGGAGGTAAGAAGGTGGCTCTTTGCTTTCATCATATGGGATCCCAATCAAACTCAGGTTGCCAGGTTTACATGCAGATGCCTTATCCGCCTTGGCCAGTGAAACCATCTTATATATATTACATATTTTTTTAAATTTTTACTTTTACTTAGTGTGTGTGCATGTGTGTGTGTGTGTGTGGAGGACCAAGGGTGACTTCGAGAATCATCCTGGATCACTTCTATCTCCATTTCACTTTGCTCTGGGATTTCCCAGGCTCTGCCCACCAGGGCCAGAAATTCAGGCTGCTGCCACTTCCAAGTGGGGTCTGGGATCTGAACCTTCTGCTTGGGAGGCAGAGTCTTAATCTCTGAGCCAACTCTCCAGTCCCACCTAAGCATTAAAAGACAAAGAAAAAGGAGTAATTTACTATCTTAAGTGTCAGACCCAGAAACCCTCCCGGCTCTGGTTGAACAAAGTTCCTGATTCACACTCTTCTTCCTGGGCCAGCTGGAGCCCTAAGGAGGTAGAAGCCTGCGCAGGGGTGCTGCTAGTTGCAGTTCTATTGGGTTCTGGAGGTGGAGAGCATTCCAACAGATTCTGTAGTGGTTTTTGTTTTGTTTTGATGGTACTGGGTTCCTAAGTTAGAGCCTCTTCCATGCTACACAAGAGTTCTGCCATCGAGCTACAATCCCCCCCTCCGCCAAATGCTGCAGAAATACTGCTTTAACATCACATGGAGTGATAAAAGAGATTATTACAAAGGTTGGTGAGTTCCAGAAGAGCCTTGGGGGAGTCATTTCTACCAGGTGCCCTCCCCTCTTTGATTAATACTACTCAGTGGTAGAACACTTGCTTTGAATGAAAGAAGCCCCAGATTCACACCCAGTATGTCAAAAGAATCAAAGGACATCTTCCCCAGATTATTGTCACCTGCTGGAGAGCTGTCATTATATGCTTTCTCTTCTACAAAGTGCATTTAAGAACAAGCTCTTGCTGCCGGGACTGGCTTACTTCATGTTTATGCTTCTCTGTTCCAAAATTCCTCTGTGGATTTCCAGAGAGTCCCAGCCCTGGCCTATCTCATTGTGACATCTCCCCTTGTTCTTGACACCAGGTCAAATAGCTTTGTAGCATCTCAATTCTCAGTGCCATTCAGAAGCTGGTGAATCTTAATGAGTTCTGCCCTTAATCTCTTCTCAAAGGAGTGCTGAACCTTAATTTCTCCAACTTTCTTTTTAATTATTTTAGCTCCTTGTGTCATTCCTTTGGCCTCAGATCATCTCTGTTCAGTTTAAAGGTCACATTATTTTGGTTGACAAAGTGCTTAGGGTCATATACATTTGGCCTCGAATGCCTTATCCAGGCCCATATTGTCTCTCTGATTTGTTTCATTCAATATTGAAATGTACATTTAGGTAGAAAATTCAATCTTTGGCTCCAAGAACTAGTAAAATGTAAGGTTGCTGGTATAGTATAGACTATAATTTTGTTATAAAAGGTATAGTATTAGTAGTGCTAAAATTATAAAGGAATATCAAAAATAATCTAGTGCAGGGTTGGGGTGCAGCACAGTTGGTAGAGTACTTGCCTTGAATCCCTAATTTAGCACCCATGACCTGAGTGTGCATTGTGGTGGCAGACGCCTGTAATCCTAACACTTGGGAAATGAAGGCAGAAAAATCAAAGTTTAAAGCCATCCTTGACTACATAATGAGTTCTAAGTTAGTCTAGGCTAGGTGAGACCCTGTCTCTAAAAGAAAAACAGAGAGAGAGAAAAAGAGAGAGAGAAAGAAAAAGAAAGAAAGAGAAAGAAAGAAAGAAAGAAAGAAAGAAAGAAAGAAAGAAAGAAAGAAAGAAAGAAGGAAGGAAGAAAAAGAAACAAGGAAGGAAGGAAGGAAAATGGGAAGAAAGGAAAGAAAAAAGATCTGGATTTCTAATAAACAAGGAAGGAAGGAAGAAGGGAAGAAAGGAAAGAAAAAAGATCTGGATTTCTAATTATAGCTTTAGCACTAACTATGAACTTGGATATTATATTGCAATTTCTCAATCATCAAACTACTATACACTCCTATTCCCAATTTATTTACCTGTACAATTGTTATGTGAAGCAAATAGAATCCTTTTTTCAGTATTGAGGTTTGAACCCAGGCCCTTACTATATGTTAGGCAAGTACTTACTATACCACTGAGTGACATCCCCATCCAGAAAAAATTATTAAGTTAGAATCTATTGTGTAGACAATGAACATTAACTTCATTATTTTTAAACATAATAACTTGAAAGTTATTTTTATATTTACTTTTTCTTTTTGAAACAAGATCTCATATAGCCCATATTTTACCTCCTGCATGCTGAAATTATACACATTTGCTACCATGCTCAGCAATACTTCTTTTCTTTTTCCTTCTTTTTTGGCTCATATAGCCTAGCTTGGCCCCAGACTTATAAGTAGCTGAAGATGACCTCGAATTCTTACATCTCTCTGGTGCTGGGATTACAAATGTGGATCACTATATGTGACAAATCTGTTGTTATTGCTCTCTGCATTGAACTCTGTGTCTTGGGAATGGGAGGAATATACCTGGGCTACACTGAGCTACAATTCTCCTGCCTCTTTTCCTTTAAAAGATCAGGGAACTCTTGGAGAGATCATTTTAAGGCTAATGGCAGACAAAAGAAGAGGAACTTTTTTTTTACATGATGAACATAGAGGTAATTTTTTTTAATTTATATTTATTTACTTTTCCCTAATCATACAAGCCCAATAGGTACCTCCGTCCCCTCCCCGCCTCCACTCTTCCCCAGAGGAGCTTCTTTACTCAAGGATTTACCTCTGATGAAAGTCATTCACACCCCAGCAAGTATTCAGGCACTTGCCAGTACAGACATCCCAGGTGAAACCCAGTGGGTCACTCGTGCAAAAAAATGTGAAAGTAGCAGGGAGACTGGCTGGAAAGGAGAAAATATAAAGTGGGACAAGGAAAAGGATGGGACTGGGCAGTGAGGGGTGAAATCACATAAACTGATTATATTTATGTATGACAGTATCAAAGAATTAAGAAAAAAAAAAACCACCAAAAAAAAAAAAAAAAAAAGGTCAAGCCTTATCTGTGGGATCCTCTTTCACTCAATAGCAACTAAAATAGCACCATCGGGTTGCTGCCTTCAAATAGCTAAAAACTAAAAGAAATAGGACATTTAGGGGAAGACGTAGGTCGTTGAAAAAGGAAAAGCATGGGACCCCTGTGATAACTACTGTTATTGAAATATAAACTGATTTAACCAGAGAACATGACATTCCTGGTAAAACAGCAATCCCAGGAGATGGTCCACCAAAGCATTAGCTAATATGATGGGCCTAAAAAAAGAATTCTGATCTAATAGTTTCTTTGTGCAGAGATAAATGGTAGGAATTTTCAAACTTTTCCCCAGACTTTTTCAACATTTTATTTATTTATTTATTTATTTATTTATTTATTTATTTATTTGAGAGCAAGAGCCAGAGCGAGCAAGAGAGAGCAAGAATGAGAGCGAGCTAGAGCAAGAGCAAGCAAGAGCGAGCGAGCGAGCGAGCTAGAGAGAACGAGCGAGCTAGAGAGAGCGAGCAAGGAAGAGCGAGAGAGAAACTGGTGTTTGTGTACTAAGGCATGCATGTAGAGATCAGAGGATAACTTTTTGGAAACTGGTTCTTTCCTTCTATCATGTGGGTTTCTACAGATTAAACTCAGGTCTCCATCTCAGCAGTTCCCATCAAACTTTTCTTAAAAATTTATTTATGGGGACTGGAGAGATGGCTCAGGAGTTAAGACTCTGCCTCACAAAGTAGAAGGTCCTGAGTTTCAAATCCCAGATCCCACATCAAAAAAAATGCCAGGCACTTCCAGACCTGGTGGGCAGAGCCTAGGAAATCCCAGAGCAAAGCAAAAAGGAGGTAGAAGCACCCAGGATGATTCTGAAGGTCACCCTTGGGTTCCACAAGGACACACAGTGCCCTCTCTCTCTCTCTCTCTCTCTCTCTCTCTCTCTCTCACACACACACACACACACACACACAAATAAATATTTTTAAAAATTAAAAAAAATTATTTGTGGGGTAGGGAGAGAGAGCTCAGCGGGTATGGTGCCTACTTGCAAACCTAGCAACCTGAGTTTGATTCCTGGAAGCCCACGAGGTGGAAGAAGTGCACTGACTTCTGGAAGTTGTCCTCTGACTCTACCCATGTGTTGTGGCATGTGTCTGTGTGCTTTCTCTGTCTTTCTCTCTCCTATCTCTCAAATAACAAAAATGTGACACATACGTGAGCATGCATACACACATTTAATGTCCACACACACATATGCATGGTAATTGTAAAAGGTTAAAAAAAAAATTGGGAGTAGGGTTGGAGAGATGACTCAGGGGTTAAGCCTTTACCTTGCAAGCAAAACAATATAATAATTTTTATTTACTTATAGAAAACACAAATCTCCAGACATGATACTAGCCAGTAAGGTTAGGAAATGTGTAAATATCTCTCACAGTTTTGGGTGCCAATTTTGTTCCCTTGCTTTTTTTTTTTTTAGCATTGCAAATGAACCCAAAACTTTTAGCATGTCAGGCAATACCATGGTGTCATACCTCCAATTCACTCTTAAGAGTACTACCATGCACCCATTTGAAGCCTAATCTTTCCAGCTAAAGGTTGGATGGCAAACTGGGAAAAATAAGTTAGGAAAAAATCCATTCATGGAGTGTGTGTGTGTGTGTGTGTGTGTGTGTGTGTGTGCGCGCGCGCGCATGCGCACCTTAGTACACAAACACCAGTTTCTCTATTTCTTCCTTGCTCACTTGCTTGCTCTCGCTCTTGCTCTCTCTTGCTCACTCTCGCTCTCTCTAGCTCGCTCTCATTCTTGCTCTCTCTTGCTCATTCTGGCTCTTGCTCTCTCTTAAATAAATAAATTAATTAATTAAATATAAATAAATAAATGGCACACATGATAGCACAGGGCAGGGCACGCAGCAGCATTTCTGATGCCAGTTCTGACTTAGGTCAACACGGCCATTACAGAGTTCTCCAAGGAAGGTACTGATGGGACCGTCAGTGACAAGTCAGCAGTGTTGGAAATGTGAGAGACTGTAAATAAGGGAAAGACATTATTAGTCTGCTCCTTAGAGCTGAAGTCCATTTGGTCCTCTACATCTCATTGGTCTGTCCATATTGGTGCCTAACCCAGTTAATCTTGTCCCCTACCTCACAATAGGGCTTAACTACAATGGAGAACTAATCACCATAGTCCTTCATAAACAGAGGATTGGGACAAAGTGGCCCCTGTGATTTGAGTCAATTCCTCCAGAGCAATAGGGTGTGTTCCTTGAGGGGAGGGTGTGTTCCTTCAGGGTAATCCTGGCAGTGGGGGATGACCTTCGAAGACCTTCAGGGACTGTCCCAGCATGGCTGCTTTAAAACTGCCTAACCCAGAACTCAAATCCTCAACTGTCAAGGCTAATACCTGTATCTAACTATGACAGGTCTAGTGTACTAACAGAAAGAAACCTAAGCCAAACGTGGTGGTGCAGGTTTATAATTCCAGAACTTAGGGCATAGAGACAGGGGGATCAGAAGTTCAAGAACATATTCAGTTACATAGCTAATATCTGGGAGGGAAAAGAAAAGCAAGGGAGGAAAGAAACCTTGCATTGACTGACTAGTTGACATGCACTCAGATTGCTAGAGACACAGTCATTTTAAGGGAAATTTTTCTGTGTCATGAGACATTTTAGTAACTATGAGAATATAAAATGATACTGTGGAATAACAGATTTTTTTTTCTACCTTGTTGATTTTCCAATTCACTTGACTAATTTGAGATGAAAGGTGATTCCCAACTACTGTTCCATGCATCTCTGTCACTCCAATCCCAACATGCATTATCCAGCTTCATGTTTTCAATTATTCCTTCAACTTCCAAAATAGAGACAGCGTGGATTGTTGGTAAGAAGCCAGGAAGTATGCAATCAGAAAAATTGCCTGTGGGTGTGGGCTTCTAGGTGAAAGAAAATAAAGAAGAAGAAATGATATGTATTAAATCATTGCAATTCAAGTACCAGTGAAGGAAAGACTGCTATTGTGCACAGTAAGGCAAAGAGGGCACCTGAAAAGAATGAACGTTAGGAGTGTATGCTGACTTCATGTCCTAAAAGGGTTCCTCCCACCCACAAAGGAATGCCATCTAGGACTTGCCCGGGCAACTTTCTAGTTAGTAGTAGTGATGGGAGGTCTCCTACTAGAAAGAAACATCTACTTCCTTTGTAATTTAACTTCTCTATCCTTCAGATAAGAGCAAGTTAGGAAGCTGTAGACCATAGCTTGTTTAGTAGAGTACGTCACTTAGCATGGGAGTCATAGTTAGGCACAGATGTCAACTTGATAGTTGTGGGTTTGAGCTCTGGGCACATTTGTAGAAAATTAGTAGTTTAGTTAAGGCCAGAGCGAACCTGAAGGAGATTGTCTAGTTGATGAGGCAGACCCAACCCATGGTGGGTGGGACTAAGCCCTGAACAGATGAATAAAATACTGAAAACTGGTTGAGGAAGTTGGAATCCTTGTGTGTACTTGGCCAGTCATGCTGGTCTGGCAAGTAAGGATCATCCCTCTCTCAGCCATTACATAAAGATGGTGTGGCCAGTTCCCTTAGCCTGGTGTTGGTGCATGCTCTCCCGTCAAGTTGGACTACAGACTGTAACCGGACTATCAGTAAGAAAAGAAATCCCTTGTTCCCTTAAGCAGTGTGAAGGTCATTTATCAGCAACCATGCAGGCTAACTGCAACAATGGGTTTGATACTTAGTACTACAGAAAACCAGGCAAGGGAACTGGGGAGATAGTTCAGATCCTAAGTAATATCTTGGGTGAATGTGGCAGCCAACTTGTGAGTACATCCCCAGAAAGCAGAGCAAAGCAGAGCCCAAAATCCTGATGTAAACACAAAAATAACTGTGATGTAAAACAAAAATGGAGTAAGCTTGGTCTGAGAGTCAAATGTTTTAAAAACTTCTCAATGTTGGGCTGGGGAAATGGCTTAGGAGTTAAGACTCTGTCTCACAAACAGAAGTCCTGAGTTCAGATCCCAGATCCCATGTAAAAAAACGCCAGGTAGAACTGGTGGTAGCCTGAACTTCTGACCCTGGTGAGTAGAGTCTGGGAAATCCCAGAGAGAAGCAAGAAGGAGGTAGAAGCAATCCACACAGGGAGACACACACACACACACACACACACACACACACACACACACACACACGCACGCACGCACAATTGAATAAAAAAATTTTAAAAAAAGATGGCAGTTGCGACTCCCTGACAAATTGCTCTCAACAAGTCCTCAGAGTAAGCTGGCTAATCAGACTAGCCCTATCTGTGAGTTCTGGGTTTAATTAGAGGCTCAACCTGAAAAAGAATAGGGTGGAAAAGAATGAATGATTCCATGTATCACTTCTAGGCCTCTACATACATACACACTCATGTGTATAAGAAACACCCCCCACTTGTTCCTACACATACATGAGCATGCAAGCACATACCTATCCCCCTCCCACACACACATATGCATAGTAATTGTAAGAGGTTTAAAAAAAATCAGGCATAGGGTTGGAGAGATGACTCAAGGGTTAAGCCTTTACCTTGTAAGCAAAAGGACCTTAGATTGGATACCAGATCCCATGTAAAAACATCAAATGTTAGCAGAAATGGCAGCAGCCTGAACTTCTGGCCCTGGAAGGCAGAGTTGGAAAACCCCAGAGCAAAGCAATGAGGTGTAGCAATCCAGGATGATTCCCAAAGTCATCCTTGAACCTTCACAGGCACAGTGAAGGCACAGTGCCCTCTCCTACCCACACCTATACACACAAACCCAAACACATATATGCATCTACACCTACACAAGCCAAAAGAAAGCAGGGGTGGTATCAATAATATTTACAAAACTAGTAGAGCAAGATAAAGATGCATCCCTTCCTTTCATACCTATTAACCCCTTGAATCCTCTTGTCAATCCACTCTAAGGTTATAGCTCTAAGCTCATTTACTCAATATTTATTTGTTCATTTACTCACAGCAAAGCTTGGGTCTGGTTTTCTGTTTTACTTTTTTTTTTTTCAGTGCTAGGGATCAAATGCAGTGTTTGCACATGTTGGGCCAGTGTTCTCTGCTCTACCACTGCACTTGTATTCTCAGCCCCTAGAGCAGTACTGAATGATACTGAAGTCAAATGAAACAGAAACAAAAATCATGTCCCTGAGGCCTTTTATGTCCCTTTTCAGCCATCAATGTACAGTTATGAAGTCCAATAAATCAAAATCCATGCTCTTCAGCAATTAAAGTCTAGCAAATATGTCAAACCAATAAATCAAGATTAGAGTTTTTAAGTGTAGACATGACATGTCAGGGAGATAGCTGAATTGTATCATACTAAAATAGGACACCAGAACATGGTGCCCAGATAGGCAGTGCTCCACTGTGCCAGCTGGATGGGGTGAAAGCAAAGAGGCATAATGGAATAGATCAGCCAAGTGGCTCAGTGCATCTTGTGTGACACATTTTTTGTTGGCTGTGGTGAGAAGAGGCTAGCATGTGAGCTGCAGCCAGAGTACTCAGGGCCAACAGTACCAAGTTCAGAGATCAGCTTTATCCTGAAACACTTGGGGAAGCATGACAGTTAGTGGTAAAGTATCAGCTGAACAGGATCTAGAATCACCTGAAAAACTGGTAGAAAGGCATACTGTGGGGGATTATCTAGGTTAGGGTTAGTCTCTTGGCTTACCTCTGGGGGATTGTCTTTGATAGATTCCCCAACCAGACCTGGAAACCAGAGAACCCATCTGACAAATCTCAGCCAGAGATCCCACCCTAAAACCAGAGATCCCACTGATAACCAGAGACTCTCACACGATAAATCTGAAATAAAAGTTCTTCACTGGAGACCCCACCAAGAATGTTAATCCCTTCTCCCTGCACTCCAACTATAAAAGCTTATACCTCAGGCTCAAAGTCAGTAACCATTTCCATTGGAAGGAGAAATCTCTGCTCTCTGGCTGGAGTTATGTAGGAGCTTGCTGAATAAACTTCAGTCTGAATGGACGAAGCTTGGGTTCCTGTTCTATCTCCCACCCTTGTCCCTCATTCTTCATTCTCTTTCTTCCTCTCTTTTTCTAACAGTGTTGATTAGGTTAATTCAAGTGGGGAGATCCATCCTGAAAGTGGGCAGCACCATTTCTCTGGGCTCAGGTCCTGGACTGAATAAAAAGAAGGATCATGCTGAGCGCTAGGATTCGTTGCTCTCTTGTTCTGACTCTGGATGCAGTAGACAGGTACTTCAAGCTCTTGCTGCCTTGACTTCCTGACCATTAAAAAAAAAATGACATTGCTGACTCATGGAATATTTTTAAAGTAGTTGTTATTATGGAATTACAATAAAACCAATGCCTTTCTTTTTTTCAAGCTTGTGTATCGATTCTATTTTATTTTATTTAAATTCAAGTAAGCATATTAGAACAACTCTGAGGCATTCATTTGTTTTATCTATTTACTCTCACAAAGACTGTCTTTAAGCAACCATTTACCTAACATTGTGCTTAATCTAGAAAAACTGGAATTAAGAAGACAAATATCTAGGTTTCTTTAGGATATGTTTTGCTAAAAATACTCAGAATAAGAGAATACTTTGCTAATTACTGTGTTGTTATAAAGGTATTTTATGAAGATATCATTATGAAGATATTTTATAACTATATTAAAATTTATAACAGCTCTTTACATTGGATTCTTGTACTGAGAATTCATATCCACACACCCACCTAATCTACTGATCTGTTGCTATAATATTCCCTAACAGATTCAGTGAATATGGAACAGTTCATTAGGGAGTCAGAAAACTCAGTGCCCACATAAAAAGGGGAGGGATAAATCAAAGAAACTTTTTTACACTTGATCCAGGTAACCATAAAAGCCTACCAGGATGCAGTGGAATAATTGCTTTTGAAGGCAGGAATGGAAAGAAAAAGAAGAAATAAGAAGACAAATAAATATTGTGAATAGTATGATAAATTTAAATGTATAATTATGTTCTAAAGCAGTATTATAATACAAATTGATAAATGCAGCCTACACAGAATACGATTCAATAAAAAGTAAAGGTAAACCTGAAGCCACTTATGCCTTCCTTTGATCTACCTAACAATACATTCCACCTTCCCTAACCTTTTATATTTTTATACATTTTTCAAAGGTTCCATTATGATTATGTTACTATTATATGAAAAAAATGATAAACTTGTAAAAATTGCAAGGAATTTACAAAATTTGCAGAAAAAAATTACAAAGAAAGGTATTTACCAAAAAAAAAATTACATATGGAGGAAAAAAAAAACTGCTTATAATACCATTAGCTATCAGGTATGCAAGATCCTCTACCCAGCACATCCCAGCCTACCTACCTTGCCTGTCACTTTCCCAACATATATAGGCATTGTCCTGACACTTGCTCTTCACTTAGCAATACATACTTTTCTGTCTCGTCATCTGTTGATCCTAATTTCTCCAGTGATGTGCGTGTGTGTGCGCGTGTGTGTGTGTGTGTGTGTGTGTGTGTGTGTGTCTGTGTGTGTGTGTGTATGTGTGTGTAGTGTATGTAGATTCATCTGGGTGTGGAAAAGGGCACTGTGTGTGCCTGTGGAGGTCTGTGGAAGTGACTGCAGAAATCATTCTAGATTGTTCTATCTCCTTATTGCTTTCCTCTGAGATTTTCCTCTGCCTTCCAAGGCAAGAAGTAAAGACTGCTGCTGTTTCTGCCCAATGTTTTTATATAGGATTTGGGGTCTGAACTGAGATCCTTTTGCTTGGGAGGCAAAGGCTTAACCCCTGAGCTATCTCTCTGGCATTGATTTTTTTTTTTAACTTTTTAAACTTGGTAAGATTAGGAAGGTAAACCTCTAGTAAACTTTTTTTTCTCCTTCCTTCTTTCCTTCCTTTCTTTCTTCCTTCCTTCCTTCCTTCCTTCTTCCTTCCTTCCTTCCTTCCTTCCTTCCTTCCTTCCTTCCTTCCTTCCTTCCTTCCTTCCTTCCTTCTTCCTTCTTCCTTTCTTCCTTCCTTCCTTTCTTCCTTCCTTCCTTTCTTCCTTCCTTCCTAGGGTCACTAACCTGGGCTTGTTTTACACTCAGCTATCAAACTCTCTACCCTTTATCTCTTCTCCCCTTGCTTTCCACCACAGTGTCTCAACCTCTCAAAAATATCCCAGGCTGGGGGCTGGAGAGGTGGCTCAGGGGTTAAGCCTCCGCCTTGCAGGCAGAAGGTCCTGAGTTCGATCCCAGATCCACGTATAGACGCCAGCGGAAGCGGGGGTGGCCTGCGCTTCTGGTCCTGGTAGGGCGGAGCCTGTGAATCCCGGGGCAGAAGGAGGTGGAGGCGCCCATGGTGGTTCGCGAATTCGTCCGTGGTTCTACACATACACAGACACACACACAAACAGCCGCGCACGCGCACATACATACGCATATGCACACAGTTGAATAAATAATAATAATAATAAAAAAATTAAAAAAAAAAAATATCCCAGGCTGGGATAGAAAGATGTCTCAGGAGTTAAGATTCTGTCTTCCAGGCAGGAGGTCCTGAGTTCTGATCCCAGATTCCACATAAAAACTCCAAGTAGAATTGGCTGCAGCCTGAACTTCTGACCCTGGAAGGCAGAGCCTGGGCAACTCCAAAGCAAAGAAGAGGTATCAACTGAACTGTATCACCAGCCAGCTGGCTCTGTGTCTGTGTGGCGTGCCTATGTGTACATGCGTGTGTACATGTGTGCGTGTTCATGGGTGTGTGTTCTTTGGTGTCTGGTGTGTGTTCTTTGGTGTCTGATGTGTGTGTATAGGCCAGAAGTTGACATTATAAGTATTCCTGAATCCAGATGGAGAGATGGCTCAGGGATTAAGATGCTGCCTCACAAGTAGAAGGTCCTGAGTTCAATCCCAGGTCCCATGTAAAAAAATTCCAGGTGGAAACTGTGATAGCTAACACTTCTGGAGCCTGGGAATCCCAGAGCAAAGCAAAAAGGAGGTAGAAGCAATCCAGAATGATTCCTGAAGTCACCCTTGGGCTCCACAGGGACACACACACAAAATGAATAAAGTTTCTTAAAAGTATTCCTGAATCATTCCCACTTTAGAAAAATTAAATTTACTTGAGAGCGAATTTGAAAGAGAAAGAGACAGAGACAGAAATAGAGAGCGCATATGCTATGCATGGAGGTCAGAGCTCATTTTTGGACCAGGTTTGCCAACAATCACCTTTACCCACGGAGCTATCTCGCTGGACCACTCGCTATTTTACTGAAGCAAAATCTCTGTCTGAACTTGGAGCTCTCTGGTTTCAGCCAGTCTATCTAGCCAGTTTGCCCTGGGAATTTCTTCCCTGTTTCTTTGTGTGCTGGATGACCAGTCTGATTTTCATGTGAAGACTGGTGATCCAAACTATAATCTTCACTTTTGCTTGACAAGCACTTTATCTGATCAGGCTCCACAAAATCATTTTAAATTTATTAACGTATTATTAATGCATGTGTGTATGCTATGGTACTGTGAACAGGTTACAGGACAACCTTGTGGAGCAGGTACTATCCTTCCACTTTTATATGGATTCCAGAGATCGAACTCAGGTTTCCAGGTTTGCACAAGCACCTTTGTCTGTTGAGCCATGTTGCTGGCCCACTTTTTTTTTTTTAAGAAATTAAATAAAAAAACAAAAAACAAAACAAAAAAAGAAATTAAATAACAGGCAAAAACAAGAAAAAAAAAACTTTCACCTTACATTACTGAAATTTTGTTAGTACAAAGAATCTGCTGTAAGAACGTAAAAAAATAAAGCCAAGGTGTTACAGGATCATTTTCCCAGGAGAGACCTTTTTATGTCCAGGTTCTTGTGTTCGGGAGTCCAAGATTGAAATCAGAACACGCCTACAAGATTAAGGCAGTTTATTAGAGGAGAGAAGGAATGGAACTCACGGATGTGAAGAGGGGAAAGAGAGCCCTGGAGAACTCACAGACTCCAGGCATGGGCTCTATGAAGGGCATGGATCTGGAAAAGAACTCACAGACTCCAGACATGGAGTGCCATGAGGAGCAAGAGTGCCAAAGATGGCTGCCAGGGTCAGGTATATTTATTCACTTAGGCAAGCCTGGGGAAAAATCACTCTTCCTCATTGGTTAGCTCCAGTTTCTGTAAACTTGATTGGAGCTTTTGGTCCTCTATGTCTCCTTATTGGTCTGTTCATATTGGGGCCCAACTCAGTTGATCTTGTGCCCAACCTCATGGTTGGACTTAGCTATAATGGAGAACTAATTTCCATATTCTTTCATGAACAGAGGGTTGGGGTTTTCATGAACAGAAGGATGTGTTCCTTCAGGGTAATCGCAATCCTGGAGATGAACTTCCAAGACCTTCAGAGATCATCCCGGGACGACTGCTAAAACTGCCTAAAAGAGAATAAGTGGTATCTAGTCTCCAGACAGACTTACAATCCAGGTAGCAAGGAACAAATTTTATTTCAGGAGGCGAATACAAATGATACAAGCACACTCATCAATTGTAAAGACAAGTGGAGGTTGGAAGTGTATTCAAATAGCAGAGCCCTTAACTAGAATGTAGAGGCTCTTGAATTTAAACCTCTAGTACCAAAAATAAAATAAATAAATAAATAATTTAAGAAGTAAATGCTAATGGAAGGAAATTGCAAAGTATAAGGCAGGCAGAGACTAGCAGCTGGGGTCAATAGATCCCTATTTAACTCCCTAAACTCTGTTTTTGCTTGCATGACTCTGTATATGTGTGTGTGTGTGTGTGTGTGTGTGTGTGTGTGTATCAGAGGGTTCCATTTTTGCTTGTGAAGGCCTGTTACAGGGACATGTCATCTTTCCTCTGCTAGCCAAATGTCCCACCAGAGTTGCCAAATGTTGCAGGGAACGCTTTTTCCTCTACAGGTCAAATGCCCCACTTTGGGCACCAAATGTTGCAGGATTGATGTGTCCCACTGTTGCAGGGTTCTGGTGTTTGGAGTCGAAGATTGAAACCAGAACATGTGTAGAGGATTAAGGTAGAGTTTATTAGAGGAGAGAAAGAATAGAACATGGACTCCAGACATGGAGTGCCATGAGGGCAGGAGCCCCAGAGAACTCATGGGGCAAGAAGCTGGAAATGAACTCATGGACCCCACATGTGGAGTGCCATAAGGGGCAGGCCCTAAAGATGGCTGCCAGGGTGTGGATTATTTATATACCTAGGTAAACCCAAGAAAGAAGGTCTTTCCTCATTAGCTCAAATTGAGGCCTAATCCAGTTGATCTTGGGCCAACCTCTACTTGGGGGCTATCTATAAAGGAGAGCTAATCTCCATATCTTCTCATAAACAAAGGGTTGGGGGAAGTTGAAGGGTGTGTTTCTTCAGGGTAATGCCAGCAATGGGAGGATGACCTTCCAAGACCTTCAGAGACCTTCCTAGTATGGCAGCCCTAAACCAGCCATAGGCCCAAAGGTGACTTTGGGAATCATCTTGGATTGCTCTACCCCCTTTTTACTTTGCTCTGGGATTTAACAGGTTTTGCCTTCCAAAGCAGAAAGTGCAGGCCACCATTTTTGCCTGGTAATTTTTACATAGGATCTAGAATCTGAACTGAGGTCTTTCTGCTTTCAAGGAAGAGTTTAAACTCTTGAGCCACCTCTCCAACCCCAAGAACTCCTTTTTATTAAAGCACTTTATTTATTTTAGAGGGAGATACACACATACACAGAGAGAGAGAGAAATATGCATGATACAGCTGTGACACTTGTAGAAGTCAGAGGGAAACTTTGGGTGGTTGATTCTTCTATCATGTGGACTTCGAGGTTTCAAACTCAGGTCTCTGGGTTTGTGAGTAGACACTTAACATGCTAAGCTATCTCTCTGTTACTCTGAACTCTTTTTTTTTTTTTCTTTTTTTTTTTAAATTTTTTTATTATCATTTATTCAACTGTGTGCATATGCGTGTGTATGTGTGTGCGTGCGTCTGTGTGTGTGTGTCTGTGTATGTGTATGTGTAGAACCACGGACGAATTCAAGAACCACCATGGGCGCCTCCATCTCCTTCTGCCCCGGGATTCACAGGCTCCGCCCTACCAGGACCAGAAGCGCAGGCCGCCCCCGCTTCCGCCTGGCGTCTATACGTGGGATCTGGGATTTTTTTCAGTAGATAAATTGCATTGATCTCAAAGACTTTTTCTAGTGCTTTAGACTGATTTTACATTAAAAAAAATGTTGGACTGGAGAGATGACTCAGGGGTTAAGACTCTGCTTCACAAGGAGAAGGTCCTGAGTTCGGATTCCAGGTCTCACATAAAAGCACCAAACTGGAAATAACAGTGACCTACATAGAAGTGTACTTCTCGCCCTGGTAGGTGGAGCCTGGAAAATCCCAGAGCAAAGCAAGAAGAAGGTAGAAGCAATCCAGGATGATTCCTGAAGTCACCCTTGGTGTTCTACAGGGACCACAGTGCCCTCTGATACACACACACACACACACACAATTTTTTTAAAAAATGCTATAGCTAATGGCTGAAAGGAAACCACTACTGGATTTTATTTTATTTTTGCTTTTTTGAGACACGGTGTCACTTCAGGAATTATAAGCAATGCCACCACACTTGACCTAGTATGTGTTGTTAGTGGAAAGATCATAGAGAAGGTGACTTTGAAAAAAAATTTACATTTATTTAATGCACACATGTGTGTCTGTGTGTATGCTCAGGCACATGCACATCTTGTAGCAGTAATTCTCCTCTTCTACTCTGTGGGTTCTGGGGATTGAAGTCTCAGGCTTGCTGGCAAGTCCTTCTCACCACCCTCATAATGAAGGTCTGAACTTAAACTGTAGGTGAGACTGAAATCCCCAGGAAAGCAGAGGAAAGGCACTTCAGATAAGAGGAACAGCACGAGAGGGCCCGGGAGTCAGAGCCGTGCATGCTTGCTTGTGAGGTGCCTCACCAAAGCTATCTATGGCGTAAGGTATTTGTCAGGCAGGATTAGGAAACAGCTTGGGTAAGTTAGGCAACATAGTAGCTGGGAAGGCTGCAAGAGAGACATGAAGCTATTTTAGGATCTTTGCAAAAGCAGGGACAAAGTAAAGAGACTCAAGATGAGGTCGTTAGCCCTGGGAAGACAGAGCACTGATGAAGAGAAATTGCAGAGACAGGATCGGGGAAACTGGTTTGGCCATGAGACCGGAGGAAGGGGAAAGAGTCAAGTGTACCTTTTGAGTTTTATTTTTCTTCAGTGCTGGAGATTGTAGCCAGGATCTTACACATGCCAGACAAGTACTCTACTGTCAGGCACACTCCCAGCCTTGGTTTGTTTGAGATAAGGTCTCACCATGGATCCCAGACTCGTTTCAAGCTCAGCATCTCCCTGCTTCAGCCTTTTAAGTGTGATAATTACATGCAGGTGTGTGCTACCACATTTTTTTCCCTTAAGTCTTTGCTGGTCTGCAAGATCTTTAGTTTATTTCCTCTCCTAATATTTTGGGAATGAGAACAATGTCTATGATGTATTTGCCAAGCATGTTCTACTGTATGTTCCAGAATGATATGACAAGTAGACACTAAATTAAAATCTTAACAATAGGTCCCTCTTTTTTTAAGTTTTCATATGCTAAGTATATTTTTCCTCATGCCCCCAGCCGTCCCTTTTCTCATCCCTCTCCTTTCCTTCGCTCCTTTAACAGTTTACTTCTATTTTCATCATATTAGCTTATATGGTTTAATTAGCTTAATATGGTTTTCTACGGTTGCATCATCTTTTTGCAAGCAACATCTTTGGGTTTTTTTTATAACAAAGAATTTTTCATTATGTATACATACCACATTTTTTTTTATCTATCTCTCTGACGTTGGACACCTAAGGTGGTCTCATAACTTAGCTATTGAGAGCAGTTCTGTATGTGTTAACTTGGAGTCCTTCAGTTAAATACTAAGGAGTGCTATAGCTGGGTCATCTAATTTTTTTAATGTATGCTATTTATTTAAACACATATTTGTTCCATAGTACATACATAGAAATCAGGACAACTTTCAGAAGTCAGTTCTCAGGCTGAAGAGATGGCTCAAGGGTTAAGACCCTGCCTCATAGGAAGAAGGTCCTGAGTTTGGATCCCAGGTCCCACATAAGCCTTATACTCAGCTCAGGGGAAACACCAGGTGTGGCATAAACGCCCAGTGCAGCAAAAAAAAAGGTACAAAAGAAAAAAAAAAAAAGGAAAGATACTTAAAACTACACAGATGATCTATAATCTCAGGGTTTGATCTGTAAACCCAGAATTTGATCTATAATCCAAGATTTTAGAAGGCTGATGCAAGAAGATCTCAAATGTAAGGACTGCTTGAGTTAGACAGTATGTTTGAGGCAGGTTTGAACCACACAGAGAAAGTTGAGCATGCACATGGTATGCACCAGCAAATTCAATAACAGCTCTTGGGAGGCAAGGAGTTCAACTGCACAGTCAATAAGGTCAGTTGCATTACATGCTATCCTTTCTGAAAATAACCGTTGGACTGGAGAGATGGCTCAGGGGTTAAGACTCTGTCTCACAAGGAGAAGGTCCTGAGTTCAAGTCCCAAGTCCCCAGGTTTAAAAAAAAAAAAAATACCAGGCAGAAATGACTGCGGCTTCCACGTCCAGTCCTGGTGGGCAAGAGCCTGGGAAATCCCAGAGCAAAGCAAAAGGGAAGCAAAAGCAATCAGGGATGATTCCCAAAGACCCTTGGTGCTCTACAGGGACACACAGTGACCTCTGATGCATACATACACACCCAAGTGTGCACAAAAATAAAGTTTTTTAAAAAATCGAAAACAACCCCTTCCCCTGCACCCTGAAAAAAAAAAAAAAAGAAAGAAAGAAAGAAAAAAAGAAAGAAAAGAAAAGAAAAATACAGGATCTCACTTGAAGGTGCGGCTCTGTGATAAAGAGCATGCCTACCATTTGAGAGGCCTTAGGTTGTCTCTCCAGGATTGAGAAATAAAAAAGAAAATGTAGGCTATTTCTATCCCAGTGGTTTTGTAAATAGTGGTGTAAAAATGGGCACTTTCCTATCTCCATTACTTTTGCTCCAGAGCTTTATGAGTTCCCAGACTCTCCTATACTCTGGCCTCTGGAAAAGAATATTTTCCAGGTGGTCTAGATAGATTCTATTGCTTTGGGGCCACTCTCCTGGAGTCTAAGTGTTCAAAGTCTAAGTTTGAAGCCAGAACATTCATAGAGAATTAAGGTAGAGTTTATTAGAGGAGAGAAAGAACAGAACTCACAGATTCCGGGTGTGAAGTAACACGATGGGCGAGAGCGCCCTGGAGAACTCATGGATTCCAGAGTGGAGTGCCGTGAGAGGCAGGCGTCATAGATGACTGCCAAGGTCAGGTGTACTTATACATTTAGGCAAGTGGGGGGGGGAGATGCCTTTTCCTCATTGGTTAGCTCTTATAGAGACCCAATCCATTTGCTCTTGAGTCTTACCTCCCAGTTGGGCTTATCTGTAATGGAAAATTAATCTCCATATCCTTTAATAGAGAAAGAGTTGGGGGAGTTGACCACCTTATCTCTGTGGAGAATTGGTGTCAGTTCCTCCCTAGCAACAGGGGGTGTTCCTCCAGGGTAATCCCAGCAGTGGGGGATGGCCTTCCAAGACCTTCAGAGACCATCCCAGTATGGCTGCTGTAAAACTGCCTATGACTGTGGATACAAGCAATTGAAAAGAACAGTTCTGAAGAGACAATCTGAGCTGCTGAGGGCCTGGAGTCTCTCTGTCCTATTGCTGATGCCAAGTGGCTCACTGGAGTTGTACTGGGGAAGCACAGGACGGTCCCTCCATTAAACCCCTAAGTTCTGAAGCAGCCTTTCTGGGTTGCAACACGGATCCATCCCCTAATCTGCAATTGGAGCGAGTGACTCGGACCCTCCATGTTTCCACTTCATCTGTAGTCCTGGAGCAGCAGGGCCTGAGCAGCAGTGGCCTGAGTGGTCATTGAGTTTTGGATGATTGTGTGGCTGACTCCAAACAAACACCTGTGCTCAGCACCTAGTGGGGCGGCTCAATAAACAAGACAATTGCCTTTTCTTTCTTTCTTTCTTTCTTTCTTTCTTTCTTTCTTTCTTTCTTTCTTTCTTTCTTTCTTTCTTTCTTTCTTTCTTTCTTTCTCTTTCTTTCTTTCTTTCTTTCTTTCTTTCTTTCTTTCTCTCTCTTTCTTTTCCTCCCTCCTTCCCTTTCTCCCTCCTTCCTTTTCCTTCCTTCCTTCCTTCTTCCCTCTCTCTCTTGCATGTGCATGTGTGTGTGCGTGCGTGCATGTGTGTGTGTGCGTGCGTGCGTGCGTGCGCGCGTGTGTGTGTGTGTGTGTGTGTGTGTGTGTGTGAATGTGTATGAGAGAGAATGAGGAACAGGGACTCTTCAGGAATCCCTATCTGAGGCAGCACTCAAATTCATGGTGAACAACTTGCCTTTGCCTATGAAATGAATATGCAACTGTTTCGGGGTCCTTTGGGGTCTGTATGTGTCCAGGTTCTTGTGTTCAGGAGGGGAAGATTGAAACCAGAACACACATAGAGGATTAAGGCAGAGTTATATAGAGGAGAGAAAGAATGGAACTCTCAGACATGAGCTTGCAAGTGACAAGAGAGCGCTGGAGAACTAACTCATGGACTCCAGGCATGGAACCCATGAGGGGCAAGGGAACCGAAACTCATAGACTCCACACATGGAGTCTCATGAGGGGCAAGGGTGCCAAAGATGGCTGCCTGGGTCAAAGTTATTTATAGTCTTAGGCAGGCCTGGGAAAGTTGGCTTTTCCTCATTGGTTAACTCCAGTTTCTGCAAAGCTGATTGGAGCTTTTGGTTTGTTCATATTGGGACCCAACCTAGTTGATCTGGCAGCTGACCTGTAGGTAGGGTTTATCTACAATGGAGAACTAATCTCCATAGCCTTTCATAAACAGGCTTGGGGGAAGTTGGCAAGGTTAATTCTATGGAGGATTAAAATCAGTTCCTCCAGATTAGTAGAGTATGTTCTTCAGGGTAATTCCAGCCCTGAGGATGACCTTTGAAGACCTTTCCAGCAAAGCTCCTCTAAAACTGCCTGGTGAGTGTGTGTGTGTGTGTGTGTGTGTGTGTGTGTGTGTGTGTGTGTGTTAAAGGGGGAACCGCTGTTTCTGAAGGTGTTTCTTCTAAGAATAATAAAAACATTGTGAAATTTATTGATGGTTGCACAACTCTGCGACTATACTAAGATTCATATACTGTACACTAAAAACAATGTGTAGTAAAGTAGTGCTGGGGGTGTGTAACTTAATTGTAGAGAACTTGCTTGACACCTGTAGGTTCCCTGGGTCCTTTTTCCAGTGCTGCACAACAAAGAAATAACAAATTGGCATATGAACCATAAAGCAAGCTATCACTAATTTGCCCAGCTTGACCTAGAATTTACTCCATAGCTCAGGCAGGCCTTGAATTTATTTATTCTCCTGACTCAACTTTCTTAGTAGCTGGGATTATAGGTCAACACCGCCTGACCCAGCTTCACAAAACGACTTAAAAGATAAACACGAAGCAGGAAGCGTTATGGCCTGATTTGGGGTAGGGTCAGGAAGATGAGTTCAAGACCTGGCCCCTTATACCAGAATTTGGAGTATGGAGTATGGAAATTCTTCTCACATAAAATACAAGAAGGAAAAGATGTCCTAGATTCTGATAAAGGAGGAGATGTAGATGCCTGAGAGATCGGACCATCAGCGGGTTTCAGGTTTTGAGGAACACAGGCCGTGCCCCTTTTCCCCCCAGTCCAAGCGGCCCCTGGCAGGGGGAGCAGCCCCTGGTGGAGGCAGATGTCCTGGGAGGATGCTGGGAAACAGGAAATAGCTGACAAGCTCAGTGTCCTGCTCGCTGTCCCCGGCTGGCTGTGCCTTGTCCAGTTGCCCTTGTTTGTTTTCCTTAGTGTTTAGGAGAGTTCCTTTTTGCGAATTCCCTCTAGTCTACAGGGAAAAAAAGAATCCCTGGTGTTTTTCCACACTTGGACCAGAGAAGAGAGTCTTGCTGCCGCGGGCTTGGAGTCCTGCAGGCAGCTAGTCAGCACTATGTGACCCGACCCTCAGGTGTGCTAATTAACGAAGCTCAAGGCTCCCTGGGGACCTCGCTTCTGTGACCTCACCACCCAGCTGCTGCCCCCAGTGGCCTCTGGGAGCAGAGAGACCCTGTTAAGATTGCTTCCTTGGTGTGGGAGGCTGGTCAGAGCCGGGGTCCTCTTCTTGGCTTTGAGCGATTCATTCTTTCAGCACCTGGGAATGGAGCAGAGCTGGGGAGGGGGGTGGAGTTTATACGCTTAATTGATTAAGGAGCAGTTCCTCTTATGTTAAAACCAGGCTGTTATCTCAGGACTCCGAAGCTGAGGCTGGGGGACCATCCAGGAGTTTGAAGCCAGCTAGGACGACACAGTAAGACTCTGGAGGAAAATAAAGACCCGAACCAAGGACACTGACTTTCTTTAAGTCAGGTATAGCTCGGCGGCAGAGTCCTTGCTTTGCATGCTGAAGAGTTGGCTTCCAACTCCCTCTCTGGCACTGCAAGGAAAGCTATTTCTTTAATTTATAGTCTTTTTATTATTGACTTACAAGTATGTGCGCGCATGAACGTTCACTCAATGCATATCATTATCCATGAGTGGAGATGAGAGGGATGACTTGAGGAAAACATACTAAAATGTGAACAAATGCTTGTTATTTAATTATATTTAATCTTATCAATTTATCATTATTACTAGTACTTTGGCCTTTTTGAGACAAGCTCTTACTATATAGCCCCGACTGGTCTAGAATTTGTTATATTTACCAGGCAGGCTTTGCACACACAGGAATCTTCTTGCCTCTGCCTTTGGAGTGTTTGGAATACAACCATGAGCCTCCGTAGCTGACTCAATTTATTATTATTTTATAGTGTGCTTATTTATTTGAGAGACAAGAGAGTCACATCACACACTTGCAGAGGTCAGAGAACAAGTTTCAGTTCAGTTCTCTACACACTATGGGCATAGTGGCATAAGCATCTATAATGCCCTCCCACCCATAGTAAATGGTGGAATCATGAGAACCTGGCATTCACTGTCTGGTTAGCCTGGCTTACTCAGAGATCCTTCTTAAAGTAGAAAGGCAAGGATCAACACCGAGGGCTGTCCTTTCTTCACAAGCACACAGTGTTATCTGTGTACCTGTACTCACACAGGGACACACACACACACACACACTCGACCAAAACAAAACAAGCTAGGTGTGGCCACACTCCTGTCATCTCAGCCCTGGGGAGGCAAAGGCAAGAAGTCATAAGGTCAAGGTGTTTCTTCACTGCATAATGAGTTCCTATACAACATTCTCAAAAAAGCAAAGAGCAAAAAGCTAAGTATTTCCTATGCTGTATCATCTAGTTATTCTACTCTCACCCAAACGATTTTTTAAAAAATTTTGTGTGTGCATGTGTGTCTGTCTGTCTGTCTTTGTCTGTCTGTCTTTGTATCAGAGAGCACTGTGTGTGTCTATAGAGGCCCAAAGGTGGCTTCAAGAACCATCCTGGATTGCTCTACCTTCCTTTGCTTTGCTCTGGAATTTTCCAGGCTCCACTCACCATTTCTACCAGGTGTTTTCACGTGGAATCTAGGATCTAAACTCAGGTCTTTTTGCTTTCAAGGCAGACTTAACCCCTGAGCCATTATCTTTCTAGCTCCCAATGATCTTTTTTAATCATCTCTATAATTTTTCCTTTTTTTGTTTTATAGAAAGCCATATGTTATAATCACATGGTTTATGGCCTTTTCAGATAAACTTTTTTACTTAGTAAATATACATTTGCCTTTTCTATTTTTCCTTCCTTCCTTCCTTCTTTCCTAACTTTCTTCCTTCCTTCCTTCCTTCTTTCCTTCCTTCCTTCCTTCTTTCCTCCCTCCCTCTCCCACCTCCTTCCTTCCTTTTCTTCCCTCCCACTCTCTCTCCTCCCAATTCCCTTCCTCCCTCTTTCCCTCCTTCCTTCCTTTCCTTTTTGTTTTTTTGAGGAATGGTCTCAGACTGGCCTCCAACTCACCATGTAGCTAACAATAGCCTTGAACTTTCTAATCCTTCTGCCTCTGCCTCCCAGGTGTTGAGATTATAAGTATAGACTCCTATTTCCAGACCTTCTGCTTCTTTTCATGGCTCAATAACTCATTTTATGGACAGTTTATCCCATTACTTACTGATGGCATCCTTGAGTTTG
This sequence comes from Typhlomys cinereus, assembly GCA_023101885.1. NCBI lineage: Eukaryota > Metazoa > Chordata > Mammalia > Rodentia > Platacanthomyidae > Typhlomys > Typhlomys cinereus. The sequence goes on along the minus strand of JALPQD010000040.1, from coordinate 8,201,908 downwards.
GGCAGTTCTGAACAAAACTGCTGTAAATATCTGTGTGCAGGGTCTTTTGTGGACATTCTTTTTTCTTTCTTTAATTTGTATAAATACCGATGAGTGGATGAGTGTGATTGCTGGATTGAATGAGAAGAGAATGCTTAACTGTGAAAGAAATCACTAAGCAGTTTTCCAGTTTCCCTACCATTTTGCGTTTCCAACAGCTATGAATAGGAATTTCTGTTCTTTCATAGCTTTTCTAGCATTGGCCATTTGAAAAGTGATATAGAGCTGGAGAGATGGCTCAGGAGTTAAGCCTCTGTCTTGCAAGCAGAAGGTCCTGAGTTCTGATTCCAGATCCCATATAAAAAAGCCAGGTAGAAATGGTGGTGGCCTGTACTTTTGGTCCTGGGAGGTGGAGGCTGGGAAACTCCAGAGCAAAGCAAATCCAGGACGATAATCCAGGGTGATTACCGAAGTCACTCTTGGGCCTCCACAGGCACACACAGTGCCCTCTGATACACACACACACACACACACACACACACACACACACACACACACACACAAGTGTGTGCATGGACTCTTAAAATAGGAGAAAACAAAACAAAACAAAACAACCGAGCTGAAGAGATGGTGCAGGAGTTAAAGACTTTGCCTCACAAAGATGCCTGCACTTCCAGCCCTGAAAGATAGGTCTGGGAATCCCCAGAGCAAAGCGATATGGAGGTAGAGCAATCCAGGATGATTCCCAAGTCACCCTTGGGCTTCTACAGATACATGTAGTGCTCTCTTCTAACACACACACACACACACACACACACACGCACGCACGCACAAAGAAATCTAAATGTAAAATAAATTCATTTAGATAAAAAATAAAGCAACCAACCAAATGAATAAAAATTTCAAAATGACAATAGCAAAATGGTGCTCATGAACATTTAATTTTTCCCTAATGCCATATAATGTAGAATATCTATTCATATACTTTTTGCCATTTGTAGTTCTTATATATTATCAGTGTGTGCATGACTATTTGATATACGTGTATGGATGGACACATGTGTGAAGGTCAAAGGACACTTGTGAAATTGGTTTCCTTCTGGGGATGAAACTTGTTGTCAGCCTTGTGTGGCAAGTGCCATTTATCTGCTGAGCCATCTCTTGCTCCACTTTTTTTCCCCCCATGTATCTCAGGTTGGACCTGGAGCTGCATGTGTAGCTGAGGATAACATCAGGAATCATTCTGGAATGCTCCCTCCTTTTGCTTTGCTCTGGGGTTTCCCAGGCTCTATCCTCCGGGTCCAGAATCACAGGCCACTGCCATTTCCACCTGGCATTTTTACATGGGCTCTGGTGATCCAAACTCAGGTCCTTTTTGCTTGCAAGACAAAGGGTTTAACTCATCTCCCCAGACCTTCTTTTGTGTTTTAAGACAGGGTCTTGGAGCCATGGATGGCCAGATGGCCTGCAGCTCACCATGCAACGCTGGCCTTGCACTTGGCAATCCTCCTCTGCTATCCGACGTTCCTGCTGTGAGCCATCATGCCCAGCCTGTGCTAACATTTCAGAGCAGACTGCAACTCTCCGATGAGTAGGCACAAAAGCACAAAAAGTATAAAACTAGCACCAAGAGACAGCATGACTTAGAGGAAAGGAGAAATTGAGACCAGGGCTCTTGGAATCATCCCAACAATATCCTCAGATATTTGAAACAGACACATTGAAAGAATTGTGCTGCTTAGCCAGAGTGGCATGGAGGAGTCAAGTCTGTAAGTCCAGCATTTGGGGAGTCAGAACAGGAGGATCGCCGGAAGTTCAGGGTGGGCCCAGGACTGTACGAAATACTATCACAAATCCCAAAAATCTAGCACTCTAAATCTAGTCAAAAACCCACGGTGAGGGAGGTTTTAAATCTATAGTGGGGAAGCTACTGCTGTTGTTTTTGCTAAATGGACATGACATGCCTGTCCAATTGCCTTCTAAATAACAGTGCTTATAACCATAGATTAGTGCTGATGTCGGCTTTGGGTAGAGAAGCTCCTTTTTGTAGTGATCAATGGTGACTGCAGAAGTCAGAGTAGTGAGAATAAATGGCTGTTTCGAATGTCTAGCCATGAATGGGACATGTCTATCACTCACTTCAAGGCTCAAGGAACATGGAAGAAAAGAGGGTAGTCTTACAGCTTGTCTGCACGCTGCCAATAAATTCACAATCTGTACTCACAGCCTTCTTGAGCACATTCCATAGTTCTGGCATCTCTAACATCCTGAGTTCTCTGCTACACTACAAGCTTCAGATTCTTTTGTAGGAACTCTAAAACCTGCCATCAGTGCCAAACCTCATCCACTCTTGATGAACCTCTCAATCTTGCATCAAAACCAGTATCACCTGGATGCTGCTGTCAAGTTCTGCAGTGAGTGAGACTAGTTCACTCAAATTGCAGCAATGCCAACTTCTGTGTGCTGGTCCTGGAAAAGCCCTTTTCCAAGGAGCCAAAACTTCCAATGGGAAAGAAACTGCTTCAGCTTAGGTTTTCTTCCATTAAGTCAGTCTGTATTTTCACAACATAAAATCTTGACAGGGTGGTATTCGTTTCTCCCACCATCCCAGTATAAAATACTAGGTTTTTCTTCAGTGACATTATCTCTAATAGTCACAGCTTCTCTGCTTTCTGCCCTTTTCCCATGAGAAACTTCAAGGCTGCATACACAATCTCCCTCTACCAAGCAAACCAGTCCGTGATCTTTAAATTCAACTTTGCCAAAATCCTTGTTCCCTTTATCATAAGCTGGGCCCAAACAATTCACTACTCTCACAGCCTTACTATTTTTCAAGCTCTTCTCAATGGTCTTTGCAGACCACAGTCTCAAAATCTTCAAACCTTTCCATTTTTCTCTGACAAAAATATTCAGAATCTACAAAGGCCATAAAGTCAAGTTTATCAGCAGCATCCCAGTCTTCTGATACCAAGCTCTGTTGCAATTTGTCTGCTGTTGCAAATAAATTCACAACCAAACAACTTGGGGGAAAAGTGAATTTCATTCTTGCCTATGAGTCTCTGTTACAGTTCATTGTGCAGCTTGGCAGGAGATTTCATACCAACATCAGGTGCTGAGGAATACATCCACACCATTTCCAAAGGAATTGCTGAGAGAGGGGCAAACCTCATTTATCAGACTGCAAGTCTGCCAAAGTATTCTGAAGTATGACCAAATACTGGACCAGCTCTCTGCCTTATCCTAGTGCCTGGGGGGGGGGGGTCTTGCCAACTGTAGGCTGGGTCTTTCCACTCAGTGGATATGCTTTTGCAGATTTGTTTAGGACTTGCCTAACTTACCAACTCTTCACAGATGAACCCAAACCTCTTCCTTTGAATGTCAAGTTGAAATCTTTATCTAACTGGCACAGGGGGTGCATACGTTGGAAATATATTATGTACATGTATGAAACTGTCATAATAAACCCACTATTATATATAATTAATATATGCTAGCAAAACTCTTCCAAACCAACCAAACACTCCTCCAAAAAACGATGTCACGGTGAGGTGAATATGTGTCCCCTGCTTGGATTCTATAATTACATTTTTGTGCTAGTGTTTTCCAGCTCTTATCCACCCATCTCTTCATCCATGTAGCCATGTTTCAATTTATCACTCTTTCTTTTGAATGCATTTAGGTAACAGTTGTAGACTTGACAATACTCCATCAAAAAAATTACTAACTCAAGAGTTCACTAGTTCTTCATGACTCTTTCAGTCTTGATCTTTAGGTCAAATTTGCATATGTCAGTATAAGCAAATCTCTTTTAAAATTTAATTTATTTATTCAAAAGAAAGAATGATAACGCAAGTGCCACAGTGTGCATGTACAGAGAACAACTTTCAGAAGTCAATTCTCTCCTTCCACCTTGTGGTCTCCAGGGATTGAACTATTTGTCTGTGACCATCAAGAGCTTGCCTGTTGTCTACTGATGCTCTCTCAGAGACAGAAGGGATGGAACGGGTCATTGGACCTCATCTGCGATTCTGACATCACGTGGAGTGCCTCCCAGCCCTATGATTCTGCCTTAATTACACTTACCGTGCATGCCGTGGGCCCTTGAGGTCTGGCAAGTACCCTAAGGTTCCATCTTTGCAGCCATGGGGAAATTGTCAGCCATCTTGGGGAGGGATTTCTGACAGTGTAGCTGCCTTTGAGTCTCCTCCACTCCTTTCAGTCACTCTAAGTAATCACAATAAACTTGCTGGTTCATCAAGCTTGACTTTGGCATTATCATTACTTTATCATGTAACTCTGATCTGGAGTGAAAAGATGGTTATATGGTGTTTCCCCAGGAAAAGTGCTCACATAATAGGGTCTATATCTTTACCCAGAAAATTCCCTTAGTCTCTCTTCAGTCAGTCCACATCTCACTCTCTCAGAAGCATCTGCTATTTTGGTGTTTTCTTTTTTCTATTATTATTATTATTATTATTTTATTTTTCTAGTTTTTTGGGGGGAGTCTTTTTTAAATTTTTGTCTTTTTTTAAGTGCTGGGGACTGAACCCAGGGCCTTGCACTCGCTAGGCAAGAGCTCTGCCACTGAGCTAAATCCCCAACTCTTTTTTTTTTTTTTTTTTTTTTTGAAGATTAAGGTAGAGTTTATTAGAAAAGAGAAAGGTTGGAACTCACGGACTCCAGACGTGGAGTGCCATGAGGAGCTAGGGCGCCTCCATGAGAGGCAGAAGTAGAATAGAGCTCATGGCACTAGAGTGCCATGAGGGGCTAGGGAGCCCATGAGAACTCACAGTGCCTAGGCATGGAATTCATGAGCAGCAAGGAAACAAGAGACAGACTCATGGCACTAGAGGGTCATGAGGGGCTAGATGGCCAACCCAACTCTTATTTTTCTAGTTTTACAAGCATACTGAGTACTTATATCTGCTTCCCTCTATCCCCCTTCCTTCCCTTCATCAATCCATCCCACTCCCTCCTACCCTCCTGCCTGTCCACTTCTAAGGACCCCAGGGTTCCTCTGGCTTGTCTACTCTTGCGGGAGTTCAGTTCTCTTGTGGCCTATATCAGGTTGCCTTTCTTTGGGACATCCTACTGATAGGGGCATTTCTCTTCGATCATCCCCAAGGTTTCCACTGTATGTTTTTCTCTCTTGAGTTCTTTGATAGTCTATGGGGATATGTTGGTATGTCAGTCATTATGCAGGTCTGGTAAAGACAAGTCTCACTGCATATTTTGGTGTTTTCATATGCTTTGTTTGTTATGGAAACTCACCTTAATGGGATCAAATTATACATACAAACAAAAGAATTCTTTGATGAAACAATGTTTCTGAGTATCATTTATGTTGTTGCATGTTCTTTTATGTGTGTTTGTTGGGTACACATGTGAGTGGGAGTGTATGTAGATGTAGAGTCGAGAGAACAACCTGGAATAATGTTCTTCAGGAGCCAATCATCTTGGTTTTTTGGTTGTTCATTTATTTGTTGTCTGGTTTTTTGTTTGTTTATTTATTTGTTTGTTTGTTTGTTTTCCAGACAGACAGATTTCTTATTGCTCTAGAGCTGAGTTGGTCAGCAGGCCACTAAGCCCTTGGGATCAGCTTGCCTTCATTTCCCCAGTGTGGGATTTTAAGTGCTTTCCACCATATCCATTTTTTAAAAATGTAAATTCTGGGCATCAAAGTAAGTCCTCCATTTTGTACAATAAGTACTTTAGGGACTGAGCTATTTCTCCAGCCCTGCATGTTCTGTTTTACTGGTGAATATTATTCCATTGTTTGAAGGTACTACATGTTGTGTATCTATTCTCTTATTGATTGCCTTTTACCAATCTTTCCTTGGAAAGTATCCCTTCAAATATTTTGTTCAACTTTTATTTTTAGTTAATTTATTCTGTTTTTATGTTTGTGTTTCATGGCTGTATATAACTCCTAGCATCAGCTAAAACAAACTATATAGCCCAATCTGACATTGAACTTTTGATGATTCTCCTGCCTCAGCTTCCCATGCACTGGGATAACCAATGTGAGCAACCTGCTTTTGGTTCATTTTTAAAATGTTATTTATTTATGAAAGAAGAAGAGAGAGAAAAAGAGAGAATGAAGGAATGTACACCGGTCACACAGTTAGAGTTCAAAGAACAACCTTCAGAAGTCAGTTCTCTCCTTCTTCCATATGGCCTCTGGTTATTGAACTCAGGTCTCTAGTTTGTGAACTAGAACTCAGCATAATTTCTCTGGGTCTTGGTTTCTCTATACAATGAGTACAAATATGATTTATGAAGCTTGGTAGTTTCAAAAGAAGTCTTTGGAAAGTGAGTATCTGCCTGAATTCCCTCCATTTCCCACACCCCTGGTGTTCTATTTTTGTGTCATGAGTTCAGAAAAGTGGTTCCCATTTATTTCATGTTGACTTAAATGAATGACCAACTCTGCTATGTCCATTTGGTATCTCTGATAAGAATGTCCTGGAAGGGCTGGAGAGGTGGCTCAGGGGTTAAGATTCTGTCTCAAAAGCAGAAGGTCCTGAGTTCAGATCCCAGGTCCCATGTAAAAACACCAAGTTGAAAAGGTGGCAGCCTGTACTTCAGATCCTGTTGGGTAGAGCCTGGGGAATCCCAGAGCAAAACAAGAAGGAGGTAGAAGCAAACCACGATCATTCCTGAAGTCACCTTTGGGCCTCCACAAGAACACACAGTGCTTCTGATACACACACAGCACACACACACAATAAATTATATATATATGAATGTTCTGGAAATAGAGGAACCTGCCTAAAACTAGGAGTTGTTAAGACAACTGAGTAAGTTGTCTTCTTAAATAGGGTACTTTTAAGGTTAAAAGGGATGGGCAGGTGAGAAAGCTCGGCAGGTAGGTGCCTGCTTGCAAACCTGAGACCTGAGTTCAATCACTAAAAGTCCACATGGTATGTACATACACCTCCCTCTTTCTTTCTATCTCTCAAGTAATAATAATAATAGTAATAAAAGATTAAAAAGATTATTGTTAGTAAGTATGCCAGTACAGTAGATCTAGACCTAAAGTAAGATGTATGGCTACAAAGCACCCCGAAAAATGATGGAGCTCAGGGACAGAGTGCACGCTTAGCACCCCAAGTCCCTGGATTTAATTCAAGGACCAAAAAATAATAATTAAAAAGAAAACCACCACCTCAGAACCAAAACCAAAGTTATTCTTTGAACAGTGATTTTCCCAATGTTATATGCTAAGCATTCTAGAAGGTGCTGCAGATTCTGACATAAACAGTAATTCTTGCTCATATGGAGCTTTTAGGATCACCAAGAAAGCAGACAAAAAACAGGCAATTACAGCAAAGTATTTAATTTCCATGGGTGATGTTTGCCCACAACTTGCTTCACTGGAGGCAGGAAACCAGGGCTGCTTGGGCTACAGTCAGAGCCAGCTGGTGGCAGAGGGCACATGCTGCATAAGGCTCTTGGGTCCCAGAGAATCCGCTGGAATAATGAAAACAACAACATTAATGACACAAAATTAGATTGGCATAGCCAGTGAAAGAGTGGTAGAGAGGTGTCCTCATGGCCACAAGAAATGAGAACAGTGGCCTTAGAAAAGAGGATGCTCGGCATTTGGCATTGCACGATTTCCATGCAAGGACTCATGAGATAACTCAGCAGTTAAGGTGCCTGCATGCAAACCTAGGGACCTGAATTTGATCCCTGGGATCTCACATGGTGGAAGGAAAGAACTGACTTCTGAAATTTTTCTCTGATTCCTTTGTGTCTCTGTATTTTTCTTTCTCTTTGTCTCTCTGTCTGTTTCTATCTCTCTGTATGTTTCTCTCCTCCTAGTCACCTTACCTACACTAGCCCTAGACTTTCTGCTGAACAGCAGGTCTGAATGCACACCTGCTCAGTACTAGTTTTATCAGAAACTGAATATCAACATGGTCATTAATTGCCATTCTCCCCTGGGGCACTGGCCTAGCATGGCTCAGGGTTCAAATCCCATCACCACATATGAAGTCCTCTCTCCAGCCAGGCAGGGAGATGTACTCCTTTAATTCCAGCATTTGGGAGGTAGAAATGATCCTTAACCAGCCAACACGGGCATGCACAGTAGAAAATATACCTAGAATCTACATATCGTTGAATAAAAGTGAAATTTGGGTTAAGAGAGTTGTACCATTGATATTAATTCACCCAATCCACAAAAATCCTTATAGGCAAATGCTCTATGATCCTAAAAACTGGGAAGCAGACCTCTGAGTGCCACTTGAAACCTATGTAAAGTCCCCTGATTGTAGTATCCTTTTCCTCCCCAGCTCTCTCTGACCTTAGAGAGGAGAACTGCAGCTCTTTTTAAAAGATTTTATTTATTCATTTGTGTGTGTGTGTGTGTGTGTGTGTGTGTATGTGTGTGTGTGTGTGCACTGTGTCCTTGTGAAAGACCAAAGGCGACTTTGGGAATCATCCTGGATTGCTTCAACCGCCTTTTTGCTTTGTTGTAGCATCTCCCAGGCTCTGCCCACTATGGCGGGAAGTGTCAGCCAAGTGCTACATAATGGGCCCCTGTCATAGACAAGCAAACAATAAATAGCAAAATAATATGCAATATTTAATGTCATAATTAAAAGCCACAAGCAAGCCAGGCAGGCAACTTGGTAAAACCCAATAGTCCTACTAACTTAGGAGACTGAAGATGGTAGACCACTTCAGTCAACAAGTTTAAGGCTTCCATGAAGATTTTAGATGCTAGCAACTGAAAATCAAACCATAAAATTAATTTTTTAAACTTTATTTTATATGTGTGTGTGTGTGTGTGTGTGTGTGTGTGTGTGTGAATTAGAGGGTGCTGTGTATGCCTGTGGAAGCCCAAGGTGACTTTTGAACTCATTCTGGATTGTTCTACTTCCTCTTTGCTTTGCTCTGGAGTTTCCCAGGCTCCACCTTCTAGGCTAGAAGTTCAGGCCGCTGCCATTTTCATGGAGTGTTTTTATGTGGAATTCAGGATCTGAACTCAGGCCCTTTTGCTTATGAAGCAGGCAGAGTCTTAACCTCTGAGCCATTCCTCCAGCCTCTAATGTGTAGTAGATTCTTTGACGTGAGGATGTGGCCTAATGGTAGAATGCTTGCCTAGCATGCACAGACCTTGGGTCACATCCTTAGCAATGGAAAGAAATAAGTGAGTGGATGAATAAATGATGGTGTGTGTGTTGAGTCCAGGACCACTTATACTGGTGCTTAATTTTTTCCAGAAGATTTGGTGGTAAAAATGACTCTTACAAATCATAATCTAAACCAGAAGGTACACTTTAGGAAATAATTAAATATCCTTGGCTCATTAAATCTTATCTTTGGGAAGTGGCTACAGTAATGTGGTCATTTTTCTGCTAAGTCTTAAGCTCAGCCCATTGATCTGTTCAGAATCAACATGTGGAACTGTTTATCAGCCATTAAAAACTTACTTGGACCAAGGCTTACAGCAGCTTCCAATCATGGTATTTAGTTCCTTATATTCAGGGCCTAGAATGTATAAAAGATTACAAGAGAGCAGGGTATGGGGGCCTGTAATCCTGGCATTTGGGAAGTGGAGGCAGGAGGATCAGGAGTTCTAGGTTAGCCTCAATCACATAGCAAGTTTGAGATCTGAATGGAAAGCAAACAAACTACTGGCAGGACTCTTGTCACTGCCCAGCCCACTGTCCTATGCGGAGGACTCAGTAAACTTGATCTCCTCCTGTTGGGCCAGCGAGGTGGGTGCAGGAGTCTGTGCACAAACCTGGCAACCTGAGTTTGATCCCTGGGACCCGCATGGTGGAAGGAGAGAACACAGGTCCATTATTGTTGCTTTATTTAGCTGCTTCCTAAAGTTTATGAGCTACATACTAGTAGCCTTATTATTTTATTTCTTCCTCTCTCTCTCTTTTTCTCTCTTTCTTTCTCTTTTTCTTTCTCTCCCTCCCTTCCTCCCTCCCTCCCTCTCTCTCTCTTTCTTTCTTTCCTTCTTTCTTCTTTCTTTCTCTTTCTCTCTTTCTTTCTTATTTTTTTTATTTCTTCCACTCATACAAAGTTGATAAGTACCCCACTCCCCTCCCTCCCTCCGCCCCTCCCTGGATCCCCTTGCTCCCTTTCCCCTTCCTTTCCCCCTCTTTCTCCCAGTACCCTCCCCCTCCCCTTTCCCCCCTCCCCCCAGTTCCTGGAGCATTCTTTAGTGTGCATGTCAAACTTCCCTCTGGGTCCTTCTCTCTGATGAGGTGTAAGGACTCAGTATCATTGCCTAGAGCTCTTTTTTGTGTTCCCTTTAGTATAGGAACACTATTGTGGCTGTTAATCCCTTGCCTCTAAGGATCCTAGTGCCTGTGATCCATGCTAGACTTTGAGGGGTCAATGATATGTTGGTCATTGCGCAGATCATGCAAAGTCCTATTATGATTACTTCAGCCCTAACTTGTGTGGAGTATTTTGGATATCGTTGCTCCTCCCCATCTTTAGGCTCTTACAATCTTACCACCCCCTCTTCCTCAGATTTCCCTGAGCTTTAGGATGGGGAGAGATTAGGCTGGCCTGGTTCCAGGTGGTTGATGTAGAGTCTCTGATGTTCTGAATTATGGTTTGTTGATCTCCTTCTTTCTTTCTTTCCTTCCTTCCTTCCTTCCTTCCTTCCTTCCTTCCTTCCTTCCTTCCTTCCTTCCTTCCTTCCTTCCTTTCTTCTTTCCTTCCTTCCTTCCTTCCTTCCTTCCTTTCTTTCTGGCAGAATCTCATGTAGAGCCAGGTTGACCTTGAAACTTTCTTATGTGGATGACATTGAAATCCTGTCCTCTCCTGCCTCTGCCTTCCAAGAGCTGGGAATCACAGCTGTGGGCCCCCACATCTAGTATAGAGGATAAGCATATCAATAAATAGATTAGATATTGGGGATTCACTCATTTTAGTCAAGTAGTTTATCACTGACCTATATCTGCAACCCAATAGTGTCATTTTACAAGTGTTGGAGGTTAAGGTTAAGAGGTTAATGCAATTTTCCCTAGGATATGGAAAGAACAAAAAATAAAAGCAAAAAACAGTCATTTCCAGACAGGTTTCTAATCTGCCTTCTGTTGCCTATCCCTGAAACTAGACAAAAACTCTCAAGAGTTTTTAGCTTTTTTTAAAAAATACTTTATTTACTTGTGTGTGTGTGTGTGTGTGTGTGTGTGTGTGTGTGTGTATCAGAGGGTACCAGAGCTGGAAGTGCAGGCCACTTGGCAATTTTATGTGAGACCTGGGATCCAAACTCAGGACCTTCTGCTTGTGAGACAGAGTCTTAACCCCTGAGCCATCTCTCCAGCCCTTGCCTAGAATTTTACGCAGTGCTGATACTCAAAACCAAGGCCTTGCATATTCTAGTCAAGCACTGAACCACCTGAGTTACATTCCCAGCACTCTCCAACATCTGTGAAAGGTCCTGTCATAGCTCCAAAGTTTAAATTTGTTTTATTTCAGGGCTAGACATGTAGCTCAGTGGTGACATGCTTGTTTGGTATGTGTGAAGAAACCCTGGTCCCATCCCCAATGTCTGCCTGCCCCATCTGTTCTGGGTTCACGCTTCAGTCCTGAAAGCAAAACAAAGCAAATAATGGGACAGTGAGAGATCAAGCGGAAAAGTCTAGCTTGCAAATCTTGATTCCTGGAAGCACAGAGAACTGATTTCTAAAAGTTGTCCTCTGACCTCTACCCATGCATTATGGCATACATGTGCACATCTCTCTCTCTCTCTCTCTCTCTCTCTCTCTCTCTTTCTCTCCCTCTATCTCACATAAATAAAATATTGGTAGAACAAAGGCTTAGCATGCAAGAGGTCCTTGGTTCAATCTTTAGCACTAAAACAAACCAGTTTGAGTTGTAGAGACCAGTCAATGTTAATTCACAAGTAAAAATCCAAAATAACAACTGTATTACAAGTCACATAAGGCCATGAAGTTGTGATTTTCTTGTATACAGGTGCCCATGGGTGGAGAGACATTATAACCAGATGTCCCAGATAGAAATAATCTGAATGTATGCTGGTTATCTAAGCCGTTATACTAGATCCCCCAGGAAATTCAGATTTCTTCCAGGAATCTCATGCTGGGGGCAAAAGGATCTGGTGCCAGCCAGAGTGGGAAGGGACTTCACGGGGTGCTGAAAACTTGCTAGGTCAGCAAGAGAGATGGGAATAGAGATGATGGTGGGCAGAATTACGTCTTGACCAGAACTGCCAACATTTGTATAGCTACTGCTCTTTATTTAAACCTAAACCTTATATCAAATTGATTTGGGACTGCAGGATCTCTCTTCCTGGTGTGGCCACATGAATACATCTCCTTTTTCTTCTTTTCATTGTTAATTTTATTTTTTAATCTTAATTTATATTTAAATATTAATTTATTTTTACATGTGTATGTGAAAAAGAGAGAGGGAAAGAGAGAGAGAGTGTACTCTATGTGCCTCTGTAGGCCCAAGGGTGACTTCAGGAATTATTCTGCTTCTACCTCCTTTTTGCTTTGGTTTGGGATTTCTCAGGCTTTGCTTTTTTCGAGCCAGAAGTATAGGATACTGACATTTCCACCTGGAGTTTTTACATAGGATCTGGGATCCGAACTCAGGACTTTCTACTTGCACAAGCAGAGTCTTAATCCCTGAGCCATCTCTCCAGCTGCTAATTTGATTTTTAAAATTAATTTGTGGAGAACAAGTGGTCAAATACAGGCTGTTACGCTAGGTTTGGCAACAACATTGTTTTTCTTTAAAAAAAAAAAGTCTATTTTCTTCTGTTTGAGAGAGGGGAGAGAAGAGAGAGAAAATGCATGCATGCCATGGAGCACAGGGAGAAGTCAGAGTCCAGCTTTCAAAAGTCAGTTTTCTCCTTGCCTCATGGGACTCCTGGGTGATTGAACTCAAATCTCCAGACTTTTGAGCAGGCACCTTTACCTGCTGAGCTATCTAGTTAGCCCCAACATTGACTTGTTTTGTTTTGAGAGAGTCTTTCTATGTTGCCCTAGCATGTCTGGTCCTTATTATATAGACCAGGCTAGCTTTGAACTTGTGTCAATTGTTGAACTCGTTTTTTTGTTTGTTTGTTTGTTTGTTTTTTTGTTTGTTTTGAGACAAAAATCTCACATAGCCCAGGCTGACTTTGAACTCCTACCTGTGTAGCTGAGGATGTCTTGGAATTTCTGATCCTTCTGTCTCTATCTCCCAAAGAAAAAAATGCTTTTTTTTTTCTTTTAGCTTTATTTAGCATGTACGTGGGGGTCGTGGAGGGGGGGGCGCACGCACTGTGTAATCCCTGTGAAAGATCAATGGTGACTTCGAAAATTATCCTGGATTGCTTTTACCTCCTTTTTGCTTTGCTCTGAGATTTCCCAGGCTCCTCCCGCCAGGGTCGGAAGTGCAGACCACGCCAATTCTGCCTAGCCTTTTTACGTGGGATCTGGGATCCGAACTCAGGGCTTTCTGCTTGCAAAGCAGAGAAAACCCTGTAAATATGTGAACAGCTACATCTCAGCCCCACCAATTCTTCGTATCACTGGACCCTACAGAAAGGTATGTGAGATACTGAGCAGAGGTCTACTGGGGCTAATATCATAGGATGGTGCAGGTACACAGTGAGGTACACAGAGAGGTACACAGTGAGAACAGGAGCAGGAGTCAGAAAGAAGTTCAGAAAAAGGCCAAAGGTGGTAGGTAGGGTGCCATAATTTGAATGCAGACATGTCTCTCAAACGTCTTTATGTTAGGGTTGGAGAGATGCCTCTGCCTCGAAAGCCAGAGACCCTGGATCCCATATTAAAATAAACAACAAGAAAAAAAAAAAAAAAGGTCAGGCGAAAATGGTGGTGACCCACACTTCTGGCACTGGAAGGCAGGAGCCTGAGAAACTCCAGAACAAAGCAAAAAAGAGATAGAGAACTCCAGGGTGATTCCCAAAGTTACCTTTGGGTCTCTACAGGCACACACAGTGCCCTCTGATACACACAGACTTGGCCCTTGTGGTGATGCTATTGGGAAGTGCTATGAATCTTCAGCAGCGACTCTTAGGGGAAGTTCTGAGGTCATCTGGGTTATGTCCTCCAGGATTGTGGGATCCCAGCCCCTGCCATTCTTTGCTTCCAAGTCCATGATGAAGCCCAAAGCAATGGGTCTCCTGGATTTTGGGCCGAAACTTTGAGAAGCGTTTCTCTTTATAAGGTAATTAATTGCCTCAGGCACTACCTTGTACCGTGGAGCTAACTAACAAGGAGTTACAGATACTCTTTTCAAGGAGGTCTTGCTTGTAGTTATATGAGCATATGTTCCAGAGCAAAGCTCGATGCATTACAGACTGGCAGCTGAGAGCTGGTTACCGGCCCAGCTGTGTTTTCCTTGGTCTACATTTCAACCTTTTAACATTCTTTATTTGACAAATGCATGTAGTACTTACCATTAATTTAATTAAGTAATTAATTTAATCCGTTTAATGACCTCATGAAGTAGGTACTATTAATAAATCCTTTCTCAGATGAGGACCCTTAGGCAAGGAGAAGTTACTTAAGTTGTCTGAGGTCCACAGTTAGTAAATGTAAGAGCCAGGATTTAGGCGGGCATGGCAGTGCAAGCCTGTAAGCGCTACACTGGGGAGGTAGAGCAGCTTGGAGGATTAGGAAAATATACCAAGATTGAGGCCAGCCTGGGTGAAATGAGATCCTGGGTTTTGAGACATAGGATATGAACCCAAGAAATGCACTTAAAGCATGCCTATTGTAGGGGCTGGAGAGATGGGTCAAGGGTTAAGACTCTGCCTCTGTGGGGGCTGGAGAGGTGGCTCAGGGGTTAAGCCTCCGTCTTGCAGGCGGAAGGTCCTGAGTTCGAATCCCAGATCCCACGTATAGACGCCAGGCGGAAGCGGGGGCGGCCTGCGCTTCTGGTCCTGGTAGGGCGGAGCCTGTGAATCCCGGGGCAGAAGGAGGTGGAGGCGTCCATGGTGGTTCGCGAATTCGTCCGTAGTTCTACACACACACAGACACACACAGACACACACAGACGCGCGCACACACATACACACGCACATGCGCACAGTTGAATAAAAAAAAAAAAAAGACTCTGCCTCTGCAAGCAGAAAGTCCTGAGTTCGGATCCCAGATCCCACATAAAAACACCAGGCCCTGGAAAGCAGAGCCTGGGAAACTCCAGAGTAAAGCAAAAAAAGAGGTAGAAGCAATCCACGGTGATTCCTGAAGTCGCAGGTACACACAGTGTTCTCTCTCTCTCTCTCTCACACACACACACATACCACTTGGGCACACACACACAGAAAGAACATGTCCACTATACCCACTTCTCCTTCATTGCTAAGCTCATTATAAAACTTGAAAAATTATAAAATTTAGAATTCATAAAAAATGCATTGCACATCCCTTCCCTACACGGAACACCACATTAGCCACTCCCTAGGCAGACCTGTGTTTTGGCTCCTCAGAGGTTTTTCCAGCATCGCCTGCTCCCACTGCTGGGCTGGGCTGTGTGTCTCATCCTCCGTCTGATTGGTTACATGTGTAGTGTTACTTTCTTTTAAATTTTTTTTTTATTTATTCAATTGTGGGTGTGTGCGCGTATGTATGTGTGTGTGTGTGTGTGTGTGTGTGTGTGTGTGTGTGTGTGTGTAGAACCATGGGCGAATTCGGGAACCATGGACAGCCTCCATCTCCTCCTTGTTTACTCTGCCTCGGGATTTACAGGCGCCGTCCTACCAGGACCAGAAACGCAGGCCTGGCGTCTATACGTGGGGTCTAGGATCCGAATTCGGGACCTTCCGCCTGCAAGGCAGAGGCTTAACCCCTGAGCCACTTCTCCAGCCCCAGTGTTACTTTTTAAAATGTTTTATTTTTCCATTTGAGGGTGAAGAGAGAACATGTGCATGCTGGTAGCAAAAGGGGTAAAAGTCAGAAGTCAGTTGTCTCCTTCTATGATGTGGGAGTCTAGGTTTTGAACTCAGGTTGCCAGGTCTGCAGGTAGGTATCTTACCTGCTTAGTTGTCTTACCAGTTTTGCAAATATGTAAACTTATTTTTGTGTAGGATCTCTGTAAATCATCATGGAAGTAATTTTCGGGGCTGGAGAGGTGGCTCAGGGGTTAAACCTCTGCCTTGCAGGCAGAAGGTCCTGAGTTCAGATCCTAGACCCCATGTATAGACACCTGGCAGAAGTGGGGGTGGCCTGCGTTTCTGGTCCTGGTAGGGCGGAGCCTGTGAATCCCCGGGCAGATAAGGAGGAGGTGAAGGCAGTCCATGGTGGTTCCCGAATTCGCCCGTGGTTCTACACACACGCGCACACACACACACACACACACACACATACACGCACGCACGCACACATACGCACAATTGAATAATAATAAAAAAATTTTAAAAAATCATCATGGAAGTAATTTTCTAAAAAAGTGTGTGATTACACTAGGCACAGTGGCACATGCTTATTATTCCAGTTATCTGGGACACTGAGGCAGGAGACTGCTTAAGTCCAGTAGCTCAAGACTAGTCTGAGCAACATAATGAGACCTTGTGTCAGTCAGACTTTCTGTTACTGAGACAAATATTCGAGAACAAACTTTTTAAAGGAATATTTACTTTGGCTCAGAGTCTCAGAGGTTTCAGTTCATGGTTGGTTGGCTCCATCGAGGTGAGACTGCAGTTGGGTGGAACATTGTGGTGGCAAGAACATGGGGCAGAGCAAAGTTGCTCACCTCCTGATGGCCGGGAAGCAGAGGAAGAAACTACCTCACAGACCCATGACAGGAGTGCTTTACTCATCTCCTAGGTGCTTCTCAGTCTAATCAAATATCATTGAAGCTGTGTGTGACAGCACACACCTGCAACTCTAGTACAGGAAGATCAGGAGTTCAAGGCCAGCTTGGGCAAGATAGAGAATCTGTCTCAAACTGTCCCTCCCTTGCAAAAAGAATTAACCACTCACTCTGACTGGGAGTAAATAGCAATAAGTGCCTCTGACTTCAGTTTACAGACCAACAAGAGGAAAGTAGTTCATTGCTTTAAAAAAAAGTAAGAAAAGGGGCTGGAGAGATGGTTAAAACTCTGCTTTGCAAGCAGAAGGACCAGAGTTCAAGTCCTAGATTCCACATAAAAACATCAAGTGAGGCACCCTAGCCCCCCATGGCACTCTAGTGTCATGGATTCTTTTCCAGATGCCTGCTTCTCATTGAGGCGCCCTAGCCCCTCATGGCTATTTCTTGTTTCTTGCTCCTCATGGATTCCATGCCTAGGCACCATGAGTTCTCCAGGGCATCCTAGCCCCTCATGGCACTCCACATCTGGAGTCTATGAGTTCCAACTTTTCTCTCCTCTAATAAACTCTGCCTTAAACCTCTAAAAAAAAAAAAAGTCAAGTGGATATGGCAGGAACCTGTACTTCCCACTCTGGAATGCAAAGCCTGGAAAATCCCAGAGTGAAGCAAAAAGAAGAAAGAAGCAATCCAATGTCACCCTCGGTGCTCCACAGGAACTCACAGTGCCCTCTCATACATACAGACACATAAACTTAAAAAAAATTTTTTTTAAGCATGAAAAGTACAATGGTAGTTACGGAACAAATACTGTAGAAGCCCTGAGGTGGGACAGGTGTTTGATTCTGAATGAACTTCATTCACAGAGGTTAACAGTGAAAGAAGATCCAGAAGAGAAAGACAATTGACCAAAGCCAATGGAAGAGAATTGTGTTCAAGTAATAGTGGGAATTGAGAGCTTGGGGTTGGGAATCATTTAATAATAGAACATTTGCCTAGCATGCATGAGGTTCCCAGCCTTTAAAAAACAAACAAACAAACAAACAAACAAACAAACAAAGAATCCTGGATAGAAGGAACAGGTAGACCTGTTTCTGCCTCTTGGCATGCATAGAACAGCACTTCTGTCTGACACATCTTTTCATAAGTTATATGGTCGCCTTTCATATGATGCCTGCTTCTCCATTACAATCTCGTCTGACCAAATCAACAAAATTTGTATTGTTGGACTAGGGTTGTAACTTAATAAAATGCCTAGCTTGCAGGAAGCCCTGAACACAGCAATGTATAAACTAGGGATGATGGTATACTCTAAAGTTGGAGATATGAGGAACAGAAATACTGAGTTTCAGGGAAGCTTGAGATGCAGAAGAACCAGAGAGAGAGAGAGAGAGACAGAAACAGAGAGAGAGAGAGAGAGAGAGAGAGAGAGAGAGAATGCAAGAACAGCTGGTGAGATCATTTGCAGATAGGGACATCTGAGTGTAAACCTATCAACCTGAGGTCAATCCCTGGAAAGCCTGCATGATAGAAGGAGAGAAGCAACTTCTGAACATTGTCCTCTGACTTCTACCTGTGTGTTGTGGCATCTGTGCATCTTTGTGCCATCTCTCTCTCAAATAGACAGAATATTTTCCTCTTATTTTGACTTTTTTTCTTTTCTTCTTTCTTTTTGTGAAACAAAATATTTTTAAAAAAGGAAGAATGAAGGAAACATCTGTGTCCTTTATAGAATGAATTTAAAAAGCTTCGGATACTAAACATGAGATGATTAAATCCGTGATTAATAAATGCATTTAGGATCATCCAGGAGACTCATACCTGGGTATGTCTGTTTAACTAAAGAGGAGGCCTACACTGAATGTGCTGTACTGTCCTTGGGCTGAGTTCTCTGAAATAAGGAAAAGGAAGAAGTCAAATGGGCACCACACATTCCTGCCACCATACATTGCCAGCTATGATGGATCACCTCAAACTATGAGACAAAATAGATCTTTTTTCTTCTACATTGCTTTTTATGAGGTATTTGGTCACTGTAATAGTTAATCCTGGATATCAACTTGACACACTGGCATTAACTAAGATCAGCTGAGACCACCGGAAAAGATTATCTGAATCAACACATTTACAAAACAAGGACCAGCCCAGACTGATAGGAACCTCCCTAGATCACATTGGAACCTCCCAGTAGCAGACCAGATAAAAGGAACCACAGAACAGAAGACTGGGACAAAGGCCAAGGAGGAGGGGAGGGGGAGGAGGAGAGACTCTCCTAGAATCCTCCAGTTTCAGTCATCATTTGCTAGCCTACTGGATGTCTGCTATCACTTAGCCTGCCTCAAGCTTAGCCACCAGCCATGTCGCCTCTGCCATGAAAGTCTGTTTCTCCCCTCTGGAACTGTAAATTGAATAAATCTCCCTTTCTCCCTTAGGTTGTTTGACTTTGGTTGTTCTCTCACAGCAATAGTTAAAAGTAACTGTTTTGGTCACAATGATAAGAAAAGTAGCTAATATAGAAATGCAGAATGAAGTCTTATCTTTTGTAGTAATTCAAATAGATGGAAGCAGAAGACATTATGTTAAGCAAAAGAAGCCAAACATGGACCAACAATTGTGATATTCTCTCCCTTGCATGTTGAAGTGATTACTAGAAGACAGAAGTGGCATAGATGATAATGAATAATGGGAACCAAAACACAAACAGAGGGAATATGTTCTAGATTTGTGCTATTACTTAGGTGGTAAAGTGCTGGCCTAGTGTGAATAAAACCCTGAGCTCAATCCCCAGCACCACATAAACCAGGAGTCACATTCAGATACATAGCAAGCTTGAGACTGTGTCTCAAAAATAGACTACATGGGGTGGAGAGATGGCTCAGGGGTTAAGACTGCCTCACAAGCAGAAGGTCCTGAGTTCAGATCCCAGGTCCCACTGAAAAATGCCAGGCAGAACATGTGGAGAGCTCCACTTTTGGCCTTGATAGGAGGCAGAGCCTGGGAAATTCCAGAGTGAAGCAAGAAAGAGGTAGAAGTAATCCAGGATGATTCCTGAAGTCACCCTTGGTCCTCCACAGGGACACACAGTGCTCTCTAACACTCACACACACATACACACACACACACACACACACACACACACACACACACACACACACTAAATTAAACAAACAAATAAAATATTTTAAATAGAATACATAAGGGTTGATGAGATGGCTCAATGGGTTATAGGTGCATAGGAATCTATCAATCAGTTGGATCCATAGAGCCCACATGGTAGAAGGCAAGAACAGATTCCCAAAAGTTGTCCTCTTGTTGCAGGGAAACTGTCTTTTCAGCTGTCCCATCTAGGGTACCAAATGTTGCAGGGACAGGACCGTCCCAATGTTGTAGGATTCTTGTGTTCCGGAGTCGAAGATTGAAACCAGAACATGGTGTAGAGGATTAAGGTAGAGTTTATTAGAGGAGGGAAAGGTCGTAACTCATGGATTCCAGATGTGAAGTGCCACGAGGGGCTAGGATGCCCTGGAGAACTCGTGGTGCTTAGGCATGGAATCCATGAGGAGCAAAGAATAAGAAACAGACTCATGGCACTGAAGTGCCACGAGGGGCTAGGACACCTCCATGAGAAGTAGAGTGCCATGAGGGGCTAGATCACTGGAGATGGCTGCCAGGACCAGGCATATTTATACACCTAGACAAGCCCAGGAAACTGTTTTTTTCCCATTGGTTAATTCCCATTGGGGCTCAACCCAGTTGCTCTTGGGCCCCTGTGGGCTAGAGGTCAAGTTGTTTGATATGGACAGCTCATCTCCACAATCCCTTCACAGGGAAGTTGGCCATCTTATCTCTGGGAGGAGTCAGTTCCTCAGCAGGAGTGTTCCTTCAGGGTGATTCCAGCAGTGGGGATGGCCTTCAGGAATTCCAAAGACCTTCAAAGACCTTGAGAGACCAATCCCAGCATGGCTGCTCTAATCCTGCCTCATTCTGATAGGCACATGTGCCACACAACACACACACACACACACACACACACACACACACACACATTAATTTGAAATTAATGTGTTTATGTTTATGAAGCTATAGTAGAGGAAAACTCAAAGTCTTCAAAGATAAATAAATAAAGAGAGGGAAATAATCCAGGAATAGTAGCTCTTTTTTGTAATCTCAAAACTTGAGAGACAGAAAGATCAAGGCTACATAGGACACTGCCTCACCCAATAAAATAAAAATAGAGAAAGAATCATTATAATTACTCATATTTGGTCAGTCTCTGCTGCTGAACTACCTCTCTAAAGCTTGTGTGTCACTCAATCATAGAGCACTTCCCTGGCATCACACGCCCTAGATTCCATCTCTAATGCCAGATATGTGTTGAGGGAGGGATTGTGAGCTGCATAGTGGGCTGCATAGTGGGCTGAACGGTGAGACCCTGTCTTCTGACCCCTCCCCCTCCAATAAGAAAAAAAAATTCATTAGCCTTAACCTTGTCCTTTCTGCTGTAATCCACACAAAATTGTTACTGGTGACCAGGTCCAGACCTGCTATTTCCAAGTTCTTTGGAACTTTGCTTTGCTTCGTCAAAGCAAACCAATAGAAACGTCAGGGTACACTGCAAGCGAGCGGTGGCCACATGAGGACACTCAAGGGCCCCAGTCTTTTCCTGGGGTCTCTTTTTGTAGGGTCAGTTCAGGCTTCTCTATTTTTTTATACAGAGATGCTCTGGTAAGGCAGGTTTAGAGCAGTCCAGCTGGACCAGTCTCGGTCTCTGAAGGTGTTGGACTCTGAAGGTCTTGGAAGGTCATCCCCCACTGCTGGGATTACCCTGGAGGAACATACGCTTTGCCAACTTCCCCCAACCCTTTACTGAAAATATATGGGATTAGCTCTCCTTTACAGAGAGTCCCCACCTTGAGGTGGGCTCACAATCAACTGGGTTAGGCCCCAATGTGAACTAACCAATGAGGAAAAGCCATTCTTTCCCCCCTTCCCCACCCCTTGCTTAAGTGTATAAATAGACCCTGGCAGCCACTTTTGGTGCCTACCCCTCATGGCCCTCCATATGTTGGGTCTCAAGTCCTCCAGGCCGCCTGCTCCTCGTGGTAATCTACATCTGGAGCCCATGGATTTCCTTCTCTATCTCCTCTAATTAACTCTACCTTAATTCTGTAGGCTGTGTTCTGGTTTCAATCTTCGGACTCTGAACACAAGAACCCCTAAACATTTGGCACTCCAGATGGGACAGTCAGGAGATCAATTCCGCAACACTGGGAACACCTTGGAATATGTAACCTATGATTGCAGGTTACTAGGGGAAAAAGAAACTGATTCCATTGTCTAGAGACAGGTACACAATAGCCCAATGCAGATGGAGGATGCTGGGTTGCTAGGCACATTGTTAGGAGACATAGGCGTAGTGTATAAAGGCAAAGGCTCTAAGCTTTCAGGTGGTGGGGTAGGATGCTAAGCCCAAGCCAAATGGGAGTCCCAGGTTCTAAGCTACCCCCGTGCTTGCTACCTCTCAATCTTATCCTTAACACAGGGCGTGGTCAAGCCCATTTGGCAAGGGCAACATGGAGGCAATTAGGTGAATGATGTCATCTTTTTGGGTCTCTAATCCTTCACTCACAAAATGGGCAAAAGTGATAGATGTCATCTCCAAGATTAGGTTAGGATTGTGGCTTATATCCTGACTGCCACTTGATGACAGTCCCCAAGTCACAATGAACCCACCCAAACCATGAGGAAATAAATATTGTTTCAAGCTGGTAACTTTGTGTGTGTGTGTGTGTGTGTGTGTGTGTGTGTGTGTGTGTGTGTGTGTGTCAGAAGGCACTGTATGTCCCTGTGGAGGACCAAGGATGACTTCAGGAATCATCCTGGATTGCGTCTACCTTCTTCTTACTTCACTCTGGAATTTCCCAGGCTCTGCCCATCAGGGCCAAAAGTGGAGCTTCCCATTTGTTCCTCTTAGCATTTTTCAGTGGGGCCTGAGATCTGAACTCAGGACCTTCTGTTTGTGAGACAGAGTCTTAATCCCCAAGCCATCTCTCCAGCCCCTAAGCTGGTAACTTTTGTGTAATTTGTTCTACAGTAAATTACAACCTTAAGATGACTGACATATCCCATGAGCTGATGATTGGCGTGAA
This sequence comes from Typhlomys cinereus, assembly GCA_023101885.1. Lineage (NCBI taxonomy): Eukaryota > Metazoa > Chordata > Mammalia > Rodentia > Platacanthomyidae > Typhlomys > Typhlomys cinereus. Next base: position 8,179,007 of record JALPQD010000040.1, on the reverse strand, counting down.
CATGACTTAACATGAACAAGGGCTGTGAAAAGTCTCTGACTATTAGTGCACTCTGCCAGAGATGGCAGGAAACAGGTGTGGAAGGGCTGGGGGCAGGTGAGAGGAAGAGGATTTCCCTAGTATGCATGAGCAGTGTGAAGAGAGAGAAGGGAGGGGAGGGGAAGAAAGAGGAGAGGAGAGAAGATGAAGAAGAAAGAAAAGAAAAAAGAAAATAAGAGAGGGAGAGAGACAGATAAAGAGAGAGACAGAAGAGAGAAGAAATGGAAAGAGAAGGAGAGAAAGGCAGGGAGGGAGAAAAAGAGAGAGGCAGAGAAAGGAAGGTACGAAAGTCCCATATGTTACAGTGAATAGGATTCCAAAGATAGAATTCTAGACATGTTCCTCGATGCTGGTGAATAGTCACTCATGTGTCCTTTGACTGAAACAAATTAGGCAGGAAATATACCTTCAATAAACTGGCTCACTGGCTAACCTTGTGCCTAGCATGCTCAATGCCTTCATCCCCAGTACTGCACAATAAGCAAGCAAGCCAACACACTGAACGTGTAAAGAAATTAGACACACACTGGGAAGCTGGAGACACAGCTCAGAGGTAGAAGAAACCTGCCAGCATGTGGAAGGGCCTGGCTCCCACCTCCCTCACCATTAAAAAAAAAAGAAAAAAAAAGGGCAAAATAAACCATACTAGCCATCCCCCAAACTAACAAAAACCTCTTCTACATCAGACATTTCTCAATCCTTTATATTTTTATTACTTTATATTATTTTCTCTTTTCTTACCCATCAGAGCGTCCACAGAGAAAATTAAGAGACACTACTAAACTCTTTTTATGAAACAATCTCTCTGCCCTTTGCAATTAGAACTTTGAGCTTTTAATAATTGGTCCCATAAATTAAAACATCTGAAATTATTAATCAGAGGCAAAGACCAGCAGGTTATTGAATGTCATCCTGTTTCTTTTGTAGACATTTGACCTTTGAAGATGATACCAGATTGTTTTTCTGAAACAAGCAAAGAAAAAAAAAAAGATGCAATTAACTTGGTTCCAATTTGCTGATCAAATGTTGGAACGGGGGGAGGAAACTTAAATCAGGGCAGCAGGGACATCTCCACCCACTTTATTCTCCCCGATAACTCCCATGCTCAAACCAGCTCACATCGTCAGAGGGGTGTTGGGACAGCTTTTCCCTTTAGAAGCCCCCACCATGTCAGGGATTAGAGAGGTGGCCAGGGGCTGTATATGTCAGTCTCTCTCACAAGCCTCACAGAGAGCTTTCCTTAGGTGCCTAAAAAAAGAATCAGAAAAATTGTGACACAGTTTAAATCAACTTGGAAAGAAAGACATTTATAAAGAGTGACCTGGTGGTCGCTCACTGTGTATCCCAGACTGGCCTCTAACTGTTGGCAATCTTTGCACTTCTGCCTCTGGAATGCTGGGGTCACAATGGAATATGCCTCTGTGTCCCCAGCCTAAAGCTGATTTGCTTTTCCTTTTCCCTAAGCCACCTGTTTTGTTTGGCTTTCTAAACTTAAGGAAGCAGGTCCCTTGAAATTGATTTTTAAGGAACCGGGTTCAGTCCTTTCATAGCAATGAAAACACAGAGGGACTGAAAAGAAGGCTCAGGGGTTAAAGCCTTTACCTTGCAAGCAGAGGGAGGTAAGTTTGGATCCCAGATCTCACCTAAAAATGCCAGGCAGAAATGGTGGTGGCCCACACTTCTGGCCCTGGAAGGCAGAGCCTGGGAAACTCCAGAGCAAAGCCAAAAGGAGGTAGAACAATCCAGGATGATTCCTGAAGTTACCCTTGGGCCTTCACAGGCACACACAGTACCCTCTGATACACAGACATACATACACAGACAGTCTCTCTCTCTCTTCTCTCTCTCTCTCTCTCTCTCTCTCTCTCTCACACACACACACACACACAGCCACAAATTAAAAAATAATGAAAAAATTAGATTTGTTGGAAGTCACTTAAAGGGTCTAATGGGTCCTAGGAGCGACTGGAGGGCCCTCTCTTTTAGCTCAATTTTCTTGGGAGAAATTTGAAATCTCTCTGCCTTCTAGTTGTAACAGCCCAAGTCTTTTCCTGACTCTCAGTGTTTGGGGTGCAGGTATTGTCTACTTTGGAACAGGTTCCTGGTAAGATTTCTTTTGTAATTTGGATCAACAATCTTGAACCTGCTAGAATAGAAGGAATTAAGGGAACTGATGGAGCAATAAATGGTGAAAAGTTACTTCATAATTAACAAGATATTGTCCCTCCTGCAGCCACCAAATCTAGCCAGGGTACATTTTATACTCCAGAGAAGGGACCAGTTTTTCTTAAAGTCGTGGAACTTCTTTTCTACTTAGTCTTTTGTCCCTTTTGTGTTTGTTTCTGACGGGACCTCACATGCTAGGCAAGATCTCTACTACCATGCTGCATCCCGTTCCCTTCTCCTTTCAGGGAACACTCAGTATGAACTAGTGCAGAGACCAGGAAGGGGAACAAGCTGTGCTCTGGCCTTCAGGGTGTATGGCCAGTGCACACAAACTCTACTGCAGAGTGGAAGTCTGCTCTCTTCCTTTATGGTTCAGGGAATAAGACTGTGCCTCACAAGCAGAAGGTCCTGAGTTCGGATTGAAGGTCCCATGTAAAAAAAGCCAGGCAGAAGTGGTGGTGGCCTGTACTTCTGACCCTGGTGATCGAGGCCTGGGAAATCCCAGAGCAAAGCAAAAAGGAGGTGGAAACAATCCAAGATGATTCCGGAAGTTACCCTTGGTCCTCTACAAGGACACACAGTGCCCTCTGATACACGCGTGCACACACACACACACACACATATACATTAAATATATAAAATATTTTTAAAAAGGATGGAGAGGACTGGTTAGAGAAGTTGGCATCCTCTGGCATCCTCTAGTATACTTGGCCAGACATGCTGGCTCCTCTCAGCAGTCCTGTGGCTGCATGGATACGGTGTGGCCCGTTCCCCCAGCCCCTAGAGTTAGTGTGGACTTTCCTGCCAAGCTGTATTAAGAATAGTAACTACATATTTGAAAAAATTCAAGTCACCAGATTTGTGAGCAGCCACCATTATTTCTTTTACTACTTTTAATAAGAGTGGGTTTTTTGGGGGGAGGTCATAATTCTTTTTTTTTTTTTTTTTTTTTAAGAGCGGAGGATGTGTGCATGCATGCCTTGGCACACATGGTCAGAGACCACTTTCTAAAATCATTTCTGTCCTACATGTGAGTATCTGGGGATCGAACTCAGGTCATCAGGCTTATGAGCAGGTGCCTTTATCCACTGGGCCATCTTGCTGAACCCTTCTTGCACACTTTTGTGGGTATTCTGTGTTGGACTAGAACTGAGCTCCTCTGGGCTCCATTCTGACTTTTTCTCCCCTTCTCCTCCTTCTCTTCCTCCCTTCCACCCTCTTCCTCTTCCTTTTTTCTTCTTCCTCTCTTCCTGCCTCACCCACTCTCAGGATTAAATGCAAGGTCTCACGCTTGTTAAGATTCTGCTTTACTACTGAGCTGTGACCCCAGTATTCCCCCACTTTCTTTTATACTGTTAGGTCAAGCTGAGTAATGTAAAATATGTGACTCCACGTTTTAATCCCCGCCAAAGCAAAAGAAGGTGAAAGGAGCAATTCTGGGAGGTGTCGGCTCCACCTGACAGCAGAAGACACAGGTCCAAACAGAAGCTGAGCGTGATGAGGAGGGTCAGGGCATGCAGACAGGACGGCCTGGCCCAGGGCCCAGTGTTCTTATCTACTTACGTTCTTATCTGCACAAATCCAAATGTAGACCCACAGGTTGGTTCTGTTTTCTGGTTAAGCACAAATAGCTTTAGTAGCATTCCCAAGGATTTACAGCTGGAAAGTTGGAGCATAAAAGCAGGAATCACAGCCCAGTTGTCTGTTGCCCAACTTGCTAAAACTTTAAAATGTAACTTTTTCCCTCTTGTGATTAAAAGTATTGCTGGGGACATAGCTCAGCTGGTACAGTGCTTGCCTAGGAGGCATGAAGCTGTGGATTTGATCCCTGGCATTAAATAAGCCGAGGCATTCAAGGTTGTCCTCAGCTACACAGTGAGTTCAGTCTGCGCTACATGAGATTCTGTCTCAGGCAAAACAAAACAAAATAACACACAAAAATAAAACAATGGGTGGTTTTAATGATGCATGCCTGTGATCCCAACATTCAGACAGAGGCAGGAGGATCACTACAAGTAGTAGGTTAATCACAGATACATCAGAGACCTGTGTTAACAACACAACAACAAAATCTAAATGACTGTGTTGGCATATTTCTGTAATCAAGCACTTGGGAGGCAAAGGTAAGAAGTAACGCAGAATTGGAGGCTAGCCTGATCTAGTGAATTCAAGCCAGTGAGGAATACACAGCAAGATCCTGTCAGAGAAAGAGAGAGAGAGAGAGAGAGAGAGAGAGAGAGAGAGAGAGAGAGAGAGAGAGAGAGAGAGAAAGAGAAAGAAAGAAAGAAAGAAAGAAAGAAAGAAAGAAAGAAAGAAAGAAAGAAAGAAAGAAAGAAAAAGGCAAACAAACAAAATATCTAAACATGTATAATTTGGTTTGATTCAAAGAATTGCAATACTCATGTTTTTTATCATTTTATACTTTCACCCACACAATAAAGGTTAATAACTTTGATAAAAATTCTAGCATGGATCCTCATATTTTCAATAAAACATAATAGTTAAGAAGAGAGACAAAAAGAGCTAAGAGAATGCACTGCCTCAGGAGCAAAAATGAATTCATTAGAACTGATTGCTCCTTTTTTGGTGGATATTTGGAAACTTTGGGGCTTTTTACTTATTAAAGCTCCTTAGAATTAAAAGGTTCTGGAGTTCCAAGTTTTAAAAAAATGAATTCATTCCTGGGGCAGAGTAAACAAGGAGGAGGTGGAGGCGTCTACGGTGGTTCCCGAATTCGTCTATGGTTCTACACACATATACATACACACACACACACACACACACACACACACACAATTGAATAAATAATAAAAAATGAATTCATGATATCACAATGATTCAAAGCAAAAGAACATCTTTTATCCTTCATTCATGACTACATTCAAAGCTGCATTATTGCCTCATCATCTATTTGTCCTGAAGATGGATGAATGAAGTATTCAAAATCCAGTTCTTTGCAGTGTGTGCTGGTTCCATCCCTAGTCCCAGTCATTTGAGAGATTGAGGCAAATGGATCACTTGAACCAGGGGTCTGAGGCCAGCCTGATCAGCACAACAAGACCCTGTCTCAAAGCAAGGGGTTAGTGAGATAGCTCAGTGAGTAAGACATCTGCTGCAAAACCTGGTGACCTGAGTTTGATACTTAGAAACCCTCATGGTGGGAAGAGAGAAATAACTTCTAAAAGTTGTCCTCTGACTTCCATTTATGTACTATGTCTCTCTCTAAACAAACAACAAATAAATATTTTCTTCAAAAAAATAAAAAGGCTCACCCAAAATCAGACCAACCCAATCTCCCCATCCTAAAGCTTTGAAAAATCTCACAGAAGAGGGAGTGGTGAGAATGTAAGAACTTAAAGACGGGAAGGTTCATCTTTGGACAAGACATTCCATTCAAGGCAAGACTACTGTACCTAGGAACTCACTGCAATGAGACTTGTCCTTACCAGACCTCCATAATGACTGACATGGCAACATGCCCCCATAGAATATTGAGGAACTCAAGAGAGACAAGAATATACAATGGAAACCTTGGGGACTGAAGCTGGATGAGTGAAAGGAAATGCCCCAATCAATGGAGTGGCCAGAAGAAAGGCAGCCTGGTGTGCAACAGAGGCCTGAACCCCCACAGGAGTATCCGGGCCAGGGGCAACCCTGGGATACATAGAAGCAGACAGACAGGAGGGTGGGATTGATGGAGGGAAGGGAGGAAGAGACAATGGAGGCAGGAATAAGCACTCGATGTGCTTGTAAAAGTAGAAAAATTAGAGAGAGAGAGAGAGAGAGAGTAGACAGGCCAGAGGGAGCCCTGGAGTCCAGAAGGCAGACAGCTGGCGGGGAGGGTGGGAAGGAGTGGGATGGATTGAAGAAGGGAGGGGCAAGGGGGATGGGTGGGAGAGGGGATGGAGAGAAGTGGGGAGGAGTATTCAATACGCTTGTAAAACTAGAAAAATAAAATAAAATACAAAAACTAAAACCAAAACCAAAACCAAACCAAAACAAACAAACAAACAAACAAAACCCCCAAGTTTCCCAACAGGAAGGGGACCAGCATCTACAGCTCTGTGCTGTGTGGTATGTGTGGTCACCTGAAGGACAAGCCCTTTGCCATAGCTGTCCAGGAGCCCACTGGCCACACGGCTACTAAGCCAGGAATTGCAAGTGGTGCTATTTTATGTAGATACACACTGATTTGGAATAAGAGATGGGAAACTTCCAATGCACCCTGTCCTAAAACAAAAAAAAAGCAGGAAGTTGGGGTGTAGCTCAAGAATAGGGTGCTTGCTCTTCATATGTATGGCTTTGGGTTCTGGTCCCACACAGACACAGACAGACATGTGCATAGGCTCAGGCAAACGTACACAAGCAAAGCACATCCTGAAGCCAGGCCCTGCAGAACCGAGGCAGAAAGACTGCAGGTTTGAACCAGCATGGAAAATAGCAGCAACCTCCTGACAGAAACACCTTGAAGGAGAAATGTTTTCCGAGAGATCAGTCCATGCTGACAAGGACAGTATGGGACAGTAGAGAAGTTCACACCAGGGCTGACAGACAGAAAGCAGAGAAAGAGGAACACAGGAAGAAGCCAGAGCAAGATACAGCCCTAAAGATACAATTCCAGTGACCTATGTCCTCCGACTAGACCTTCTGCTCCCTCTCATTGCCTTGATAATTTGCCATCAAGGGACCCATCCTGCATTGGATCAGCATTCCCAGAACTTCATTGTCTCTGAAAATGCTGTCACGGACACTCAAGATGTGTGTGCTATTTATTTCCCAGGTGATCTCAATCCAATCAAGCTGGCAATTGGTATTAACCATCATAAACAAGGTATGGTGGGCTGGAAAGATGACTCAGGAAGTTAAATCCTTTGCCTTGCAAGCAAAAGGACCAAAGTTCACATTCCCGGGCAGAAATGGTGACAGCCAGCACTTCAGTCCTGGGAACCCCAGAGCAAAGCCATAAGGAAGTGGAGCCATCCAGGAGGATGCCTGGTGTCACCCTTGGTCCCCGACAGGCAATGCACACACTCCTGTGCGTCATGAAGCATGACGGCTCCAGCTTGTTATTCTAAAAGTTTCCTACACACACACACTCCCGCCACCCTGGGGCAGCTCTCTCCTCTTAAAAGTTCTTTAAATGTACCTCGACTAGCATGATGCTCCTGGGGACTGGGAAATATGAGAGGCAGAAACAAAGAATGCACAGAGACAGAAATATAGAGAAACAGTTGGGCTGAAACAGATGGGAAAAACCATCGCCTCCTAGAGGGAGAATGGTGAGAATTCTTCACCAAACTTTTATTTCTAATCAGGAGGGCTGGGAATCTGTACCTTGCAAATCTGGGCATGGGAGTTCTGATTAATAGGAAGGAGATACAGAGATTTGGGAAGCTTCTCTAGCTTCCGATGTGTGCTTGGACAGCCAGCCTGAGAGCTAGAGAATCAAATCCTTCCAGATATTCACCATGGGCCAAAAAAGAGAGAGAGAGAGAGAGAGAAAGAGAGAGAGACTAATATTTGAGACAATTCCAACATAAACAGAGTTCCCTAGTATCGCAGGCAATGGCCTTCTTCCTACAGGGGCTCCAGAGAGCACCGTGGATTAGATGCCAGTGGGTTCTGTTTTCCTTGGAAAGCTCATGATTTCAATTCCTCTCAGCCTTCCATGCTTTTATATCAAGGAATGAGATTTCCTTTTTTACAGGCAGCATCTAAAACACCACTTTCCTCTAGTTGGCCCTCTACACAATCCTAGCATTTTGGAGGCTGAGGCAGGAGGATTGCTACAAGTTCAAGACCACCATGAGCTGCACAGTAAGTTTCAGACCATAGATATCCTATCTCATACAGAGTACACAAAAATATTAACCATCACAATAAATGAGAAATTATACACATACAATATATACATACACAAAACAAAACCTGGTAGCACGTGACTATAGTCATAATACTTGGAAGGTAGAGATAAGCGGATCAAAAAATTCAGCCTGAAGGCTGGAGAGATGGCTCAGGGGTTAAAACTCTGTCTCAAAAGGTCCTGAGTTCAGATCCCAGGTCCCATGCAAAAACATCAGGCGGAAACAGCAGTGGCCTGCACTTCTGGCCCTGGTGGGCAGAGTCTGGGAAGTCCACAGTGAAGCAAGAAGGAAATAGAAGCAATCCAGGATGATTCCCGAAGTCACCCTTGGCCTCCACAGGGACACATAGTGCCCTCTGACACACACACGTGCACATACACACACACACATACACACACACACACACACACACACACACACACACACACACACACACAAATAATTTTTTAAAAAATTCAGCCTGAGCTACATAAAACCCTGTCTCAAACCAAACCAAATATATACAGCTATACAACTTCTATTATCTATCTATCTATCTATCTATCTATCTATCTATCTATCTATCTATCTATCTACCTACCTACCTACTTATCTATCACCTTTGTCTCTCTCTATTTTTCTCTTTATGAAACTAGATTAAAATTTTGTGTCAAAAACTGGGTGTGGTGATTACCAGCTTTGTTGACATATGTCTGTAATCCCATCACTCGGGAGGTGGAGGCAGGAAGGTGTTCAAGATAATTCTCTGCTAAATAGAGAGTTCCATGCTAACCTCTGCTACATGAGACTATGCCTCAAAAACAAAATTAAATTAAGAGCTGGAGAGCTGGCTCAAGGGTTAAACCTCTGCCTTAAAAGCAGAAAGACCTGAGTTTGGATTTCAGATACCATGTAAAAATGCCAGGCAAACGTGATAGTGGCCGTACTTCTGGCCCCGGAAGTCAGAGGTTGGGAAATCCCTGAAGAAAGCAATAAGGAAACAGAGCAATCCAGGATGATCCCTGAGGTTATCCTTCATCTTCAGAGGCACACACTGTACCCTCTGACACTCACACACATACATACAAAATAATAATAATAAAATAAAATTGAAAAATAAGGGGCCAGTGACATAGCTCAGCGGTAAGACATCTGCCTGCAAACCTGTTGACCTGAGATCCATCTCCACAAGCTGACATACTGAAGGAGCGAGCTGGAGAGAACTGATGTTTGAAAGCTGTCCTCTGACATGCACCCATGGACCATAGTGTGCAAGTGTGCACTTTCTCTCAAATAAATAAATAAAAGATAAAACGGTTTCATTTTTTTTTTAAAAGACCAGGAGTTGGGAGGGAGTAGGATGGATTGATAAAAGGGGAGGAAGAAGGGAGGTAAGGATAAGTACTCAATACGCTTGTAAAACTAGGGAAAAAAATATTAAATTAAAAAAAGAGGCAAGTCCATCATCTTGGAAGTGGAGCCCAGTGACAACATAAGGAGCAGCAGCAGGGGGGCTTCACCTTCCTCACAAGTTGTTCCCTGTCTTGAGGGGAGGTTTTTCAATCTCCCCATCTTCTAAGCTTTTGATGTATTTCATCGCACTTTCTCTTTGATTTGAAAAAAAAGAAAAGAGCAAGATAAAAAACATGCACTAAAAAGAAGCAATTGGAAAGGAAGCTGGATATAATGTCATATGCCCATCATCTTAGTGCTTAGGAAGGAGGCAGAGGCAGGAGAATCAACACAAGTTCAAGGCCAGCCTGAGTTACATTTCCAAGGCCCTGTTTCAAAAGAAACAATAACAATTACAAGAACAAAATAATGAGAAACAAAGGCAAAAATAAATAAATAAATAAAAGCTTAAAACAAAAACAAAAATTAAAACAAAAACAAGTTTCAGAGAGAAGGCCTCAGACCTGCCCGGCAGGCGGGGGGAAGGCCCAGTTTGACAGCGCTCCTATAATTAGATGGCATGGGGGGCGATGTGGTGGGGGCAGTTCTGCCAGAGAAAGAAATAGTGAACAAAGAAAAAGAAAACCCCAGATGCGTGCTGCTCGAGTGAACACGGAGAGAGTCCAGATGCAGCCAAAACTGGCACCAGGGACACCTGAGAACCCTCACAGCTGTGGGTGTGTGTAACGGAACTCCCAAGGCTCCGACAAACGGCCTTGACACGTTGGCTGGCCTCGAGAAGAAAAGCAGGCTGTGCTTCTTTCCCCAGGGGAGGAAGTTCAGTTCTGTGACTGCTCTTGGGGATTGGCCAGCTTGAAGTAACGGCTCTACTTCTGGATGGCTCCCTGGTCAGTGACAAGCAGGAGACAAGGCGTCCTTTCACATGGGATCTGGGATCCAAACTCAGGACCTTCTGTTTGCAAGTACAGTCTTATGAGTACAAAACTCTTCTCTTATAGCATGTAAACTGGGATTTTTTTAGAGTTAATTAAATTATTATTATTATTTTGCATATGTATCTGTGTGTATCAGATGGCACTCTGTGTGCTTGTGGAGCCTTCACCAGCACTCCTGTTTTAATTTTTTTAAAGTTGTTTCATTTTCAACTACTAACCCATATTTTTGGGTAAAACCAAATAGAATTGAACAGCAAAAAGAACCATCAACCATGCGCCGTGCTCTATAAGGTTGTTGCTTTATAAATCTTTACTTCAGTATATGTGTAGAATTGATATGTAAAATCCCCCGCCTCCCCTCCCCTCCGCCCCTCTTGTGGTGGTGTCCAGACTGTTCTCAAACTCCTGGCCTCAAGAAATTCTTCTGCTTCAGCCTTTGGTGCAACCTGTGCCTTTATACCCAGCAGGAAAATGTCTTTCTTACTGTGATTTGGATCAATCACTTGAGAGTCCCAAGGATGAAAGGGGGGTCTTGAGGGAGAGGAGGGGCACGGTTGTAGATTGTTGGATTACTTGCAGAAGGTTGACAGGGCAAGTATTATGAACTCCACTTTCTATAAGAGAAACAGAGGAAGGTCTGAAAAAAAAAAAAAAACTGAGATAAGTTGAACACCTGCCCATGTAAAGCAAGTGCAACGTTGAGCGCTTTCTTGTATTATTGTGTCTGCTTCTCAATACTTCTACTTCTGGGAGGCTGGTGACAGAAATCACTTTTAGAGTATAAGTTTAGATACCGAAGGACATATTAAAGCACCAAGTTTTCTTGCAGGAGTAATCTAGCTTGTTGAGTCAATGTCTTTTGCTTCTAAAAAAAAAAAAAAAAAAAAAAAAAAAACTCTCCAAAGGGCGGTACTGAGAAACAGTGAGATGACTCAGCCAGGAAAGACTCCTGCTGCCAAGCTCAATGACCTGAGTTTGATCCCAGAACCTATATGTGGGAGAGGAGAGCTGAATCCCCAAGTTGTCCTCTGACCTCCATATCAGGGCCATGACATGCACACATGCACATGCATACACATACATGAGCTAGGGGTGTAGCTAGCTCAATTGGTAGAGCACTTAAGTAAGGTGCAAACCCTGGGTTCTACCCCTAGCCCCACGTAAAGCTGGATGCCATAGTGCATATCTGTACAGAAGGTACAGGCAGGAAAATCAAGGCCACCCTCAACTACATAGCAAGTTCAAGGAGATAACCTGGAGTACGTGAAAAGTCCCAAACCCAGGGCTGGAGAGATGGTTCAGGAGTTAAGATGCTATCTCGCAAACAGAAGGTCCTCAGTTTAGATTCCAGGTCCCACGTAAAAAAAAAAATGCCAGGTGGAAATGACGGTGGTCTGCGCTTCTGGCCCTAGTGAGTGGAGCCTGGGAAATCCCAGACGGAAGCAAGAAGGAGATAGAAGCAATCCAGAACGATTCCCGAAGTCACCTTTGGTCCTCCACAGGTACACACAGTGCCCTCTGATACACACACACACACACACACACACACACACACACACACTTTTTTTTTAAAAAGATGTAACGTTTAAAAGTCCAAAACCAAAACCAAAACAATGAAATGAAAAATGAATGAGTGAATGAATGAAGAGTAGGGATAAGGTAAGGGGAAAGAGGACACTGAGTGTAGGTGAGTGTACGGTGGTCTGAGCTCTGGCATCAGTGCAAGGGGGCATGACAACCTGATGCCTCAATCATACTTCAAAGGTAACAACCAACTCTCTGAAATAAAACTTGCCCTGCATGGCTGGCTTGTGTGGGAGACAGTTCAAGGCCCTTTTTGGGTTGAGTGGAGACAACAGAAACATTAACACCAAGAGCAAAGGGATTTCCCTGAAGGGCACCCAGAAGTAAAGAACAAAGGAAGACCATTAGTTAGATGTCGGTATTCATAAATTGTTTTCAAATGTGCAGCTAGTGTTTACTGAGGGTCAGTTATGTGACTGCTACCATAATAATATCCATGGGGCCATATCATGAGGATACACTTCAATATGTTCTTATTTACATACATGCATATCTCCTATGTATGAAAACAGTGCATTTCCAGGAGTGTGTGAGCGTGAACATATTGTGTGGCATTAACTAAGATCAGCTGTCAGACTACCTGAAGAGATTACCCAGATCAATACGTTTACAACATAAAGACCAGCCCTAGATCTGATTGGAACCTCCCAATAACAGACAGATAAAAGGAATCATAAAATAGAAGACTTAGAAGAAGAGAGACTCTGGGATGTTTGCAGTGACTTGGTTGCCTCCTCCATGAGACTGTTTCTCCCCTCTGGAATTATAAGCTGAATAAATCTCCCTTTCTTCCTTTAGTTGCTTGACTTTGAATGCTTTCCCCCAGCAACAGTTAAGATAACTATCACAACACACCTACATGCATCCCCATGGCAGAGGAGGGCAGAGGAGGGAAAGGTAACCGCAGCAAAGTGGCTCGGAAAGGGGTGAAGGTGTGGTGTCTATGTGCTTGGGGCAGACCCGTCATGCCAGAAAAAAGGCTGCAAACCACCTCCGGGATTCCACCGGACCACATTCATCTGTTTGCAGTTAGTGAGCGTCATTTAGATTTTCTACCCCTAAGTCTGTGATAAGACTGGGGAACTTGGCAGGAAAATGTTTAGTGAAAACCAGTCAAGAGGCTCACTGATCTGTGAAAGTCTGTGATTTACTGGATGCTAAGGAAGTGGTCTCCCCATAAAGTTAAGAGCCTGGGAGTGTGGACATGTGACTTCTGAAGCGGCTCTGCCCTCAGTCTGGAAAGAGAGAGAGAGAGAGAGAGAGAGAGAGAGAGAGAGAGAGAGAGAGAGAGAGAGAGAGAGAGAGAGAGAGAGAGAGAGGCTTTAAGTCCTTCATCCTGTTGATCCCCTTCCTTTCCCACTGCTGGCCCAGAAGCTGAACCAACGCTTCCAGTCAGGGTGCTGCTGTCTAGGGCTCCGTGTCTGCCAGGCCTGATCCTCCTCTCACCCACACAAGACAGACCCTATCTCTCTCTGCACAGAGTGCTTTTTTCCCAGAGGAGAAAGGGAAGGCAATCCAGCAGGCTCTCCTTCATGTAACATGCTTGGAGAACCTCCATGCTCCTTATTTTGTTTTATTGCTGTTTCTGTATTGCATTATGTTTCAGTCAGACGGGTGGCAGGTCCGCAAAGACTGGAGCAACCTTTTTTTCTGTCCTAGACACAGCACCAGCCCAAACAATGTCCTATATCAAAGTACATAGATAAGTAAGTAAACAAATAAATAACATAATTAATAAAATTTATGGCCAGTTTTGTAAAGTTTGATAGTTTCATATCAAATAGCTTTAGACCTCTAAGAGAAAAAAAAGATAAAAGTAGGGCTGGAGAGATGGCTCAGGGGTTAAGACTCTGTCTCACAAGCAGAAGGTCCTGAGTTCGGATCCCAGGTCTCACATTAAAACGCCAGGCGAAAACAGCAGCAGCCTGCACTTCCCAGAGCAGGAAGGAGGTAGAAGCAATCCAGGATGATTCCCAAAGGTTACACTTGGTCCTCCACAGGAACACACCACTGTGTATACACACACACACACACACACACTAAATAAATAAATAAATATTAAAAAGATAAAGGTAAAGTATTACCTTATAAAACATGTTCCTTCAGAAAAAAAAAAAATCTGGGGGCTGAAGAGATGGTTCGGGGATTAAGATTCTACCTTGCAAGTAGAAGGTCCTGAATTTGAACCCCAGATACCAAATAAAAATACCAGATGGAAATGACTGATGCATGCACTTACAGCTTTGGAAGGTGGAACCTTGGAAACTCTAAAACAAAGCAAAAAGGAGGTAGCATAACCCAGGGTGTTCTGGAAGTCATCCTTGGTCTTCCACAGGCACATACAGTGTCCTCTAATACACAGACCCATACGTAGACACATATACACGAAAATAAAATAAAAGGTGTGTGTGTGTGTGTGTGTGTGTGTGTGTGTGTGTGTAAAAATGCCTGGTTGGAAATGGCAGCAGCCTGTACTTCTGACCTTGGAAGGCAGAGACTTGGAAACCCAAGAGCAAAAGCAATAAGGAGGTAGGACAAAAGAGGATGATTCTCAATGTCCCCCTTGGGTCTCCATAGATATCCTATGGTACACACACACATGCAAAATATAAATAAATAATAAATAAAAATTTGTAGAGGCTGGCAAGATTGCTCAGTGGGTAAAGGCATGTGTACCCAAATCCTGGCAACCTGAGTTAGAACCCCAGAACTCACAATAGTAGAAGGAAAGAAATGACTTCCAAAAGTTGTCTTTAGAGAACTGATTTCTGGAAAAAAAAAAAAAAAACCCAAAACAAAAAACAAAAAAAACCCTCAAGATTTAAATTCCTTTGAACTACACATGGTGACGAAAATATGTAATCCTGGCACTTTGGGAGGCTGGGGCAGGTAAACAGAGTTAGAGGTCAACTGGGCTGTATAGCAAAATTACATGTTTTTTAAAAATATTTTATTTTTATTTTAAATGTGTGTGTTTGTGTGTGTGTGTGTGTGTGTGTGTGTGTGTGTGTGTGTGTGTGTCAGAGGGCAATGCGTGTCCCTGTGGAGGACCAAGAATGACTTCAGGAATCACCCTCATCGCTTCTACCTCCTTGCTTCATTCTGGGATTTCCCAGGCTCTGCCCACCAGAGCTGGAAGTACAGGCCACCACTGTTTCTGCCTGGTGTTTTTTTACGTGGAACCTTGGATCCGAAGTCGGGACCTTCTGCTTGTGAGACAGTCTTAACCCCTGAGCCATCTCTCCAGCCCCCGCAAAATGATGTGTTTTAAAAAAGGCATAGTGTCTCTTGTCTATAATCCCAGGACAGAGGAGGCAAAGGCAGGATGATTGTCACAAATTCTAGGCCAGGCCGGACTACATAGAAAACAAGTAACCAAGCAATCAACTAAAACCCACAACAAAGGAAAAGAAGAAATACCACAAATAATAAACATGAATTTGAATTTCATATATATTCTTTATCATTATTATATTTTATTTTATAATTATTTAATTATTATATTATTTTTTATGATTCCCTTCCTCCCTTCTTTGCTTTCTTTCTTTCCCTCTGTCTGCTTTTTGTTTTGTTTTTGAGGAAATTTTTCCTGAGTACCCTGGCTATCTGGAGCTCTCTATGTAAATAAAAATGGCCTAAACTTGCAACAACCCTCCTGTCTGTGCCTCTGAGATCCAGGATTACAGTGCCACCACACTGGCCTTTCTTTCTTTTATATGCTCAAATAATTCTTCATTTTTAAACACTTTTTAATCTTTGATAATTTCCTATATGTATTCATTGTACCTTGAGCCTATCCACCCTTACAATCTCCTTCAGACTCCTCCCGATACAGTCCCCTCTCACCTTCATGTCTTCTTTTTAACCCACTTAGTCTCGTTAGTGTTGCCTATATGCATGTGGGCATGTTCTACAGAAACCTACTGAAGAGATAGCAAGTTCTCTTGTCCCTGACTGAGAGGTCGAGGCAGGAAGATCAGGAGTTTCAAGACAGGCACACAGTTTGTATGAGGCCAACCTTGGTGACCAAGACATTCTGGAAGCTGTGACTGACATGTGTCTTGGACACAAAGTAGTTGTGGCTTCCTGATCAGCAGTTCTATGGTGACCTCATATGGCTTAGGGCAGCATTAAACTCTCATTTAATCTGAGCCAGGGCATTGTACTGTCTTGCCAGGTGTTAAGAGGCACAGGTTTCTTCCAGGGACGTGGCCAGAGACAGACAAAGCAAAAATAAAGTTGAGTATGATAAACCTCCAATTAAGAAGTGAGGTGGGGTTTGAACCTCTGAAAGATGCATTCTAGACTGCCAGATAGCCAGAATGGAGAACAAAGGTAATTAAGGAAAAATCAAAAACGAAACCACAGACAAAATACATCCTGATAGCCTGTTAGGGTTAATGAACTACTGGGGTGACAGCACTTACAGAAAGGAAAGAAAGAAATGACGAATATGAAGCATTGGTGTTTTGGTTGGACTCGGAGACTGATTATTAAGCCTTTCATTTTCTGGCCCAAGTTTGGCACAGAGGAGGACTGGGTGTGCCAACTATTAGTTGAGTATGTGAATAATAAGAGCCAGTCACTTGGGAGGAAATAAATTATACCCTTTGTTGGAGGCAGGGACCTAAAATCTTGTTTCCTCTATAAGCTAAGGACCAAAAGCAAAATAAGTAATAGCCTCCTTCCGTATGGGACCCCTCCCCCCTTTATTCCTACTCTCCTTGCTCTTCCTCAAGTGGGCTCCAAAGAAATTCCCTTGGAAGAAGGAGGAATCTATTTCATAAACTTTCCTCTCACTAGTTTGAAAATCTTAAATTAACGGTCCCTTCTAGATGATCCTCTTTGGACTTTGGAGTTGCTAAACTAGATTAATTCTTGAGTCCTTGATTGCACACCTGGGCAAAATGAATTGTCCATATTGGGAATTCTCTTCTCTGGTGATTCAGAGACCAGCTGCAATAGTCTAGGAACATAAAGTCCACCCAGAGAAGGTGTTCAGACAGCAGATATTATACTTCCAAGTCAGGACTCATATTGAGATAATAGCAACGCCCATCCAAAACACATGAAGGACTTGAGGGAAATGATTACCAGGAGGAATTGGCAAGTCCATTCCTAGGTCTCAGAATGTATCCTAAAACCTTTGCTGTCTAACCAGGACATTGTATTTTTAAAGAAACTCAAGGATCAAATGAGAAATATGGTGGATTAGATTTAGGGAATCCTTTGGGATAAGCGAATGCTAAAGCTCCACTTTGTTATTTACAGTTGGCCTGATGTTGCAAAGATATAAGGAGAGATCCAGGGAAGAGTTCTTAGAGAAACACAGAAAGTGGGCGCAGGAAGATATGAGGGAAAACAGAAACAGAAGGCAAAGATAACACTTCCCACTCAAACACACAAACCAAGAGAGGGCTAATCAATGGGCTGCAGGCTCCTGACCTCAATCTTCATGCCCAGGAAACCCTACAGGAACAATGGATCGAATGTTAAGAAGGGAGAGATGAGAAAATAAGTGCTCTACATGTGGTAAAACAAGAATGCCAGAATGAAAAGAGAGAGAGAGAGAGAAGACCTTTGATGAGGAATAGGATGGTCAAAACTCTCTTACATCGACAGGTCCTATCCAGAGCCCTAGATAAATGTAGAGGTAGAACCCCAACTGTAGATTATAACTTCCCTGGTTGACTCAGGGGCCTCCAGATTATCCCTCTGCTATCAACTTCTGCCAGATGCCTCTGCTCTCCTGAGCAACTTGATCTTGGGGAGAAGGCTTCATAGCTAAAGTCTTACAAGAAAACAACTGCCAGTCATCAAGACAGGACCACTGGAATGCAATTCTTTTTCATTCCTGAGGTATGAGCGAACTTTCTTGGAAGGGCTGCAATGATTAAATTGGAACTAGGACTACGTGTTAGTAAGGAGAAAATGCATGTATCCTTTATTTGCTCACCCTTTGGGTGTCAGGAGAGATCAGGCCACAGTACAGATAGACTAAGGAAGGGGACCAAGGAAGCCTTCAAATTCTGCCTATCCACATGCAACTAAAGGCACCCGGGGGAAACTGAGGGGGAGACCATTCTTCATCCCTCTAAAAGGGATAGCTGATGGCGGAAGCTAGAGATTGGTTCAGGTCAGCATCAAGAGAAAGCAAGCTAGGAAGGGGTGGGGGAGTGAAAATTAGCACAAAGAATGTAAGATGCAGCAGACAGAAACCTTTTACGCTACAAGTCTGTTAAAAACTATAATTTTTAAAAGTTGTTATACCCTATATAGGGAAACACAGAGAAAGAGAAAGAAAAGATAAAACAAATTGCCTTGAGATGCTCTTACCAGAAGCCATGGGTGATTAAATAAATTTCCCAGTACCAGGTTTGTGACATCGTCTAATAAACTGTTAGTCAGGAAGGCTTCAAAAAGGTCCCCAAAACAATATTGGCGTTTTCATTACTCTTGCTTGCCCTCCAGAACTTGATAGGAAGACATCACACACAAGGATGGGGGGGGAAACAAGCTGAAATGGATATGGAATCTTTCATATTGCCAGCTAGACTTCGCAGTGCTAAAGGGCTTGCTGCAGGTTACCAGAGGAGAAAAAGCAATCAACTGTGAATGGTGGGCAACATTCAATAACAACTACTCTAAGGAGAGGTGATCATTAGTGCAACAGTGGCATGTGGGACAAGAGGGTGGGCCATGGGACTGGGTAGCAAGGGGTGAAAACACATGAATGCATTGTATTTATATATGAAAGTATCAAAGAATAAAAATAAATAAGAGAGGAAGCAGGGCTAGACTACCAAACCTCAAGGTTTACCAGAAAAAACATTGGCAAACTGTAGATGTAGAGACTGGATACAGAGAAATGAATGCCTGTCTGGAGAAAATCAAATAGTCTATCTGCACCTTAGCTAAGAGTGACTGTTACCTGTGACAGGGCCCTGGGAAGGTAGTCCAATTCCAGAGGCATACATTGCATGGCAGCCTTTTTCAGGATGAGAAATCCTTGGGCAAAAAATTCCACAGGGGGCTGGAGAGATGGCTAAGGTGTTAAGCCTCTGCCTCACAAGAAGAAAGTCCTAAGATCCGTTCCCGGGTTGCATGTAAAAATGCCAGGTGGAAATGGCAGCGACCTATACTTCTGGTCCTAGAAGGTAGAGCCTGGAAAACTCCAGAGCAAAGCTAACAGGACATAGAAGCAATGCGGCGAGATTCTTGAAATCATTCTTAAGCCTCCACAGGCACATATATACACAGAGAGACACACAAAGACACAGACATACACACACACACACACACACACACACACACACACACACACACACGAGTCCACAGGAAGTTATCACTACTGTTCCCAGGGACAAAGATCCTGAGGGTTAACCCCAAGGACTGTGAAATCATGAGCCCCAGATGTCAGTCATATCTCATGTTTCACAGGATAAAAGGTGGATTTGATTGCTGTGGGAAGCCTGAAGAGACGCAATGAAGGCCAGTCCTTTGACCAGCTTAAAAAACAATCTGCCTTGAGCAAAGTAGCATTAGGTGGTATTGTAGAGAACTTTTACTTAGAACCTTACCAGAGAGCTGGAGTAGCACCTGTGCTTTGGTTGGAATTGACTGGCTCCCTTACCCTGATGGTCAGGCACAGATGTCAACTTGACAGTTGAGGGTTTGAGCCCTGGACACATTGGTGGAGAATTAGTGGTTGGGTTAATCCCAGAGCAAACCTGCAGGTGATTGTCTGGCTGATGGGGAAGGCCCAGGTGGGTGGGACTAGGCCCTGGAATAAAAGACAGAGAGCTGGTTGAGAGAGTTGGCATCCTTTTGTACACTTGGCCAGACATGCTGGTCTGGCAAGTAAGAATTGTCCCTCTCTCAGCCATTATGTAGAAATGGTGTAGCCAGTTCTCTCAGCCTGGTGTTGGTGTGAGCTCTCCCATCAAGCTGGACTACAGATTGTAACTGGATTATCAGAAAGAAAATAAATTCCTTGTTTCCTAAGCCATTTGATGGTCATTTATCAGCAACCATGCAGGTAAACTGCAACAGAATTTGGTACCCAGGTGTTGCTGACAAATCTGACTATATGGATTTTGTGGCTTTTGAATGGTTTTGCCAGGGAAAGTTTGAAATGTTTGAAGATTTTGACTTTGTGGATTACAAATACCATTCTGCAGTGTTTAATGGGCCATTTGGATAATGAAAATGCTGACAGAGTTGTGAATTGTTTGGGCCCAGTTTGTGATGAAGGGAACAAGAACTTTGGTGAAGTTGAATTTAAAGATGTGGGTCTGGGGCTGGACAGGTGGCTCAGGAGTTAAGCCTCCGCCTTGCAGGCGGAAGGTCCTGAGTTCGGATCCCAGATCCCACGTATAGACGCCAGGCGGAAGCGGGGGCGGCCTGCGCTTCTGGTCCTGGTAGGGCGGAGCCTGTGAATCCCAGGGCAGAAGGAGGTGGAGGCGTCCATGGTGGTTCGCGAATTCGTCCGTGGTTCTACACACACACATACACAGACACACACACACACACACACACACACACACACACACACGCACATACACACGCACATGCGCACAGTTGAATAAATAATAAAAAATTATAAAAAAAAAAAAAGATGTGGGTCTGGTTTGCTTGATAAGGAGAGCTGTGTTGGTGGCTGTGAAGCTCTGGATGTGGAATGGGCAGGCATCAGAACAGCTGCCATTGTTGGAGAAATGGACATCAGTGAAGGGAAACCTAGTGATATGCACTGGGATCATGGAGGAG
Organism: Typhlomys cinereus; assembly: GCA_023101885.1. Lineage (NCBI taxonomy): Eukaryota > Metazoa > Chordata > Mammalia > Rodentia > Platacanthomyidae > Typhlomys > Typhlomys cinereus. The sequence continues at coordinate 8,158,258 of JALPQD010000040.1, read as the reverse complement.
ATAAAACTACTGCATGGCCATTTCGTGATTTAAAAACACAGACTCCTTCAGGGGCTGAAGGCCCAGACTGAAGCGAATTGTTGCCCTTTGGAAGTTTCAGCTACCTGGAAAGAGGCTTTTCCAGAGTCAGTGCACTAAAGTTGGTGTAGCTGTAGCTCAAGTGGACTAAGCTACATTTCAACCTCGCTTCAGAATTTGGCAGCGTCTCCCACATGATACTGGTTTGGGTACTGGTTTTGGTGTACGATCGAGTAGTTCATGGGAAGCAGCAAAAGCCTAGCACCAAGTGGCAGGTGTAGAGTTCCTGCAGGAGAAGGTGAAGCTTATAGCTGCAGAGGTGAACACAGAGTAGTATTGGAGATGCCAAAAATATCAGATATACGCTAAGGACAGCTACAAGTGGAGATTCAGGCTGGTTCAGAGGAACTCTGCTTCTATGACCTTGAGCTGCAAACAGGGACTGGGAATGCCTAGAATGTTTGCACCACCATGACTATGTGATGAGCAACAGAAGATGGACATTGAAATAAAGGATGAGGTATTTGATTTGCTGAACTTTGATCTTTTTAATGTTATTGTTCAAGATCCTTCTGTTTTAATGCTTTATTTGTTTTAAAGTAGTTAACTTATTTTGATTTAATACACTTTTAAGGTTAAGAAACTTTGAACTTTTAAAATGTTGGATCTAAAGTTTTAGTGCGAGAATAATATTTTAAATTTGTCTATGAAATGTATTTATATTTTAAGATAAATTTAATATCTGTGGGGATAAGGATTGAAGGTTACAAATTAAAAGTGCTATGTCTTTGTATCAAGTTGACAAGGGATGGAGAGTGTCATAGTTAGGCACAGATGTCATCTTGACAGTTGAGGGTTTGAGCTCTGAGCACATTTGTAGAGAATTAGTCGTTGAATTAATCCCAGAGCAAACCTGCAAGAGATTGTCTGGCTGATGGGGAGGGCCCAGGTGGGTGGGATTAGGCCTTGGAATAAAATAGAGAGAGATGGGTGGAAGAGTCAGCATCCTTGTGTACACTTGGCCAGACATGCTGGTCCGGCAAATAAGGATCATCCCTTTTTCATTCATTACGTAGAGATAGTGTGGCCAGTTCCCTCGGCCCTGGTGTTGGTGCATGTTCTCCTGTCAAGCTGGACTACAGACTGTAACTGGACTATCAGTAAGAAAATAAGTCCCTTGTTCTCTTAAGCAATCATTTATCAGCAACCATGAAGACTAACTGCAACAATAGGTTTGATACTTAGTACTATAGAAAACCAGGCAAGGAAGCTGGGGATACTTCCTTTCTCTGCTACAATCATGGCCATTCTATAAAATTTTTTTATTTATTATTTATTCAATTGTGCGTGTGTATGCATGTGTGTGTATGTATGTATGTGTGTTTAGAACCACAGCCGAATTCAGGAACCACCATGGACGCCTCCACCTCCTCCTTGTTTACTCTGCCCTGGGGTTCACAGGCTCCGCCCTACCAGGACCGGAAACGCAGATCACCCCTGCTTCTGCCTGGCGTCTATACGTGGGGTCTAGGATCCGAACTCAGGACCTTCTGCCTGCAAGGCAGAGGCTTAACCCCTAGCCACCTCTCCAGCCCCGTGGCCATTTTACTAGTGGTCCTAATTGTCCCAGCTATTTCCTTGATAATTTACAAATCTCTGTTGATTATAGTAAGTGTAGTTTATCCAATCAACAGTTTGATTAATAGTCAAACATCAGAATAAAGTAGATTCATATCCTGATGCTATTTGATTCCTAGTGTTAAATTCACTGGGTATCCTTAGGGGATACCAATAACATCTATGTAGATGTGAGGATCAAAGGAATCATGGGCAGAGTCTATATTCCCTTCTGTTCTTGTTTGTCCTTTGGAAGGGAAGAAGTATATAAGAAAAAGGGGAAATTGCTGGAAAAATCGGTCTTTTCTATCAAACCAAAGTGCCTCCATTTTGGTTCAAGTCTCCATCTCATAAGGGAACTTCTGAGAGTCACCTATCCTCTCTCATTTCTCAGAACTTAAACAGAGGGATCACCCAACTTCCTTCAACTCTGCTAGCCCTAGCCTCAAACCAATGAGGTTAAAGGGATAAAAGATCAAACAAACCACCTAGTTCCGTGTGCTTGCTAACTCCATTTAGAGCTGCTACACACTGTTAGCCATATCAAGATATCCTGGTACCTGGAGTGTCTGTTTTCAACACCAAAAGTCTTTGCTTACAATGGTCCTTTGTAAACATTGCTGATTTTCCTCAGAACTTAGTTTAATAAGGCAGGCTACAGAACTTCATTCCCATCTTCTCCCAAGAATTAGTCTGTACTGGATGCTGCTTTTGTGTTCTCAGAAAAGGAAAAAGTTTTGAAATGTAGAGTGGATATAACGGTTACTCTTATCTGTTTCTGTGAGAGAACACGCAAAGTCAATCAACTTAAGGGAGAAAGGGAGATTTATTCAGCTGACAGTCCAGAAGGGAGACATAGTCTTTCATGGTGCAGATGGCATGGCTGGTTGGTGGGCTGAAGCTTGAGACAGGTTACGTCACACCCATCCGAGAGGCTGACTTCTCCTGGAGATCAGGTGGGACTAATCTATCTCAAAGCCCACCCCTTGTGACCACTTTCCTCCAGCAAGGCTCCACCTTTGAACTTTCCGAACACATGAGACTGTGAGGGACACATTCCAAACCATGATAGTGGGTATATGAAATGCTGGAATCAAGCCAGACGCAGCAGGTCACATCTGTAATACTAGTTGTGGGAGGCTGACAGCAGGATTGCTTGGGCTACTTAGAGAGTTCCAGGTCAGCCTAGACCTCAGGGTAAGACCCTGTTCCAGAAACAAAAGCAACGTCTGTGTGATACAAGCCTATAATCACTTCTCCATAGTGGAGGAAGAAAGATCAGGAGTTCAAGGTCAGCTTCTACTACAAGGGAAATACAATCCAGTTTGAGTTATCGGAGACTCTGTTTAAAAAAAAAAAAAAATGCAGGGGCTATAGAGATAGCTCAGTGGTAAGGTATCTATCTGCTCATGAACCTGGAGACCTGAGCTCCATCCCCCAGTGGACTTTTGAAAGTTGTTCTCTGACCTGCACCCATGTGCCATGACATGAAAAATCAAAAAGAAGGGAAGAGAATGAATAAAGGAACACACACACACACACACACACACACACACTAGCATGATACTTTATTTGAAGGTTTTCTGGGGGCTAAAGATTGGTCCAAGAAGGACAAGGAATGCTGCCAAATATGGGGAGAAAGCTACCACGAGGGAAATAACAGGTGAGTGGGGACACACTAGGTACAGGAGAGCAAAGATAAAAAGGAAAGAAACAATGAATTTAAATTTTTTATTCTTTTTTTCTTGTGTGTAAGTGCCAGTATGTGTGTGTGTGTGCGTGCGTGCATGTGCGCATTTGTATATGTATGTGTATGTATATGTGTTATGTGTATGTGTAGAAGAGGGCACTGTGTGTGTTGTGGAGGCCAAGGGGTGACTTCAAGAATCATCCAAGCTTTGCGCAGTGGCAGTATCGTAGCCAATGAGGTTTATCCGAGGCGCGATTATTGCTAATTGAAAACTTTTCCCAATACCCCGCCGTGACGACTTGAAATATAGTCGGCACTGGCAATTTTTGAAAAAAAAAAAAGAATCATCCTGGATTGCTCTACTTACTTATTGCTTTCCAGGACTGGAAGTTCACAGTGCTGCCATTTCTGTCTGGCATTTTACATAGTATGTGGGATCCAGGACCTGAATTCAGGTCCTTCTGCTGGCAAGGCAAAGGCTTAATTCCTGAGCTATCTCTTTAGCTCTTAGCCCTGGATTTAAACTCCAGCAGTGAGAAATAAAAAGTTGAATCAGAGACTGCTTGAAGAAACTAGGAGAAATCTAATTTAGGGTTTAGAGAAATCATATGAGGTCAATTACAAAAAAAGTACTACCAAAAAAAAATGACACATCCATTCCAGAAAATTCCTCCAGAGTTAGTGAAAAGAGCAAGAAAAGAGAAAAAAGCTAAGAGCAAGATCTAGAGGGACGAAGCACACCAGACAGTGCTCCCTGGCTTCTGAGAAAGCAGTGTGACTGCCTCAGAGTAGGGGAGAGAAATGCAAAGCTGAGGAAGGTGGTCACCAGGATGGAGGTGCACACCTGATGCAGTGTGACGGCACAAGCAGAAGATGGAGAGTTCAAGGTCAGCCTGTGTCATACAGGGAGACTTGTCTCAAAACAGCTGGGCTGGGAATAGAGCTCAGATGATAGAATACTTGCCTAGCACACACAATACCTGGGTTCCCTAGGTTCGATCCTGAGTACTATATAAAATGGGCGTGCACACCTGTAATCCCAGCATTTGGGAGGTGACGGGAGGAACAGACGTTCAAGGTTAATTTCTGCTACCTAGAGTGTTCCAGGCCTGCCTGAGCTATGCATCTCAAAAGAAAAAAACAATCTACAAACAAACAAAAAGGTTGGTCATTATGGTATGCTAGGACAAAATAATAACAAGTTCATCACAATAACGGCTAGTGGTTATTTCATGGAATACTATAGCACTTATAAATTTTTCAGTTACATTTTGTGGTTATTTTTGAGTCAGGGTCTCATGTAGTCTAGGATGGCTGCTGTTTGTTCAAACACAGACATAGATGCAAACACACACCCATGTAAATCCATACCTGGCTTCACCTAGCACATGGAGCATGCGCAAGCCTGTATTTCGAGAAAGTGGAAGAGGCAGGTCTGTGTAGATGATGTATTAAGGGGTAACTGGACTTGAAGCTCAGTGCTTTCTGGCTTTTCCTTCAGTTCACAACTCACGGGAAGTGCTTTCCCGTTCTTAATAAACTATCTCTAGTTTCACTTCTAACCAATATATCCTTGGTCCACTTTTTTATCCTGAGACACAAGAGCCTGGGAAACTGGTCATGGATGGGGGATGACAACGTAGTTTTCTGTCTGTAACACTTGAACTCTCTGGATCGTCCTATCTCTACCTCCCAAGTGCTGGGATTACAGCATATGCCACCTAGCAATTTCAAGGACACCTTCTGCCACATATGGAATTGGAGGCCAGCCTGGGCTACAAGAGACCATATGTTAAAAAATCCAAAGGTCAATAAGTGAGAAGACAAAAAAGAATTTAACAAAATCACAAAACGCGGACCTTTCCATGCTTCAGAAAGATTTCAGCAAACTTTTAAAATGTTTCATTCATATTTCTCATTGGTACAGTAAAGTCTAGTACTGGAACTGGTCTGTAGGAGGAGCAAGAAAACTCAGAGGCGGGACCTGTGAGACAGTCCAGCAGGTAAGGTACCTGTTTGCAAAACTGGCCCCTGGAGCTCAGTTCTACATAGTGGAAGGGAATGAATCTTGAAAGTTATCCTCTGACTTGTATTGTCTCTGTCTCTCTCTCCTAAGTGAAAGAAAGAAAAAAAGAAAGAAAGGAAGGAAGGAAGAAAGGAAGAAAGGAAGGAAGGAAGGAGGAGGGAGGGAGGGAGGGAGGGAGGGAGGGAGGAAGGAAGGAAGGAAGGAGGGAGGGAGGGAGGGAGGAGGAAGGAAGGAAGGAAGGAAGGAAGGAAGGAAGAAGGAAGAAGGAAGAAGGAAGAAGGAAGAAGGAAGAAGGAAGAAGGAAGAAGGAAGAAGGAAGGAAGGAAGAAGGGAAGGAAGGAAGGAAGAAGGGAAGGAAGGAAGAAGGGAAGGAAGGAAGAGAGAGAGAAAGAGAGAGGGAGAGAGGCGGGGAAGAGAGGGGAGGACAGGAAAAGGAAAAGGAAGGAAAAGAAAAGGAAGGAAAAAGAAATATGAATGAAACATTTTAAAAGTTTGCTGAAATCTTTCTGTGGCATGGAAAGTTTAGTGTTTGTGATTTTTTTAATTTATTTTTATTTATTTATTTTTTTTGTCTTCTCACTTACTGACTTTTGGATTTTTTAACATATGGTCTCATGTAGCCCAGGCTGGCCTTCAATTCCATATGTAGCAGAAGGTGGCCTTGAAATTCTGATTTCTCCTGCCTATGGCTCCCAAGAGCTGATGTTACAGATGTGCACTAACATATCTGGCTCCAATTTTTAGTTTATATGGTGCTTGGGATGGAATCCAGATCCTGTATGTGCTACTATTCAACAGCAACCCAGCTGAAGAATTCCTGTCCCATATTAAATAGTTCAAAGTAGCTAGTAAAGAAACATTACATATTCTCAGCAAAACAAAATTGATATTTGAGGTGACAGATATTCCAATTATCCTGATCTAGTTATCACATATTGTGTTTCTCTGCCACACTGTACCCCATAAAATATGTACAGTTATTACATGGCTAGTAAAAATTAAAAGAGAGCCTGACATGGTGGTACATTCTCATAATCCCAGCATTTGGGAGGTAGAGCAGAGGATTAGGGGTGCAAAGCCATCCTCGACAATACACAAGCTTGAGCCACCTGAAATGTTATTAAAATAAAACAAAACAGAACCACTGGCACTATAATTCAGAGGTACAGTACTTGCCTAGCATGTGTGAGATCCTAAATTCAATGTTCAATACTACCATGAATAAAATAAATGGTGACCCATACCTGTGATCTTAGCACTTGAGAAATGGGGCTAGAAGGATCAATAGCTCAAGACCATTTTTTGCTACAAGTGAGTTTGAAGCCAATTCAGGATCTATATGAGACTTTGTCCTATAGAGAAAACAAAACAAAACAAAACAAAAACAAAGGACAGATGTATAGCTCCATGATAGTGCATTTGCCTAGCACGTGTGATTTCCTGTTGTGTTTTTTTTTTTTTTTATGTAATTGCTATTTGAGTGTGGATTTAGGTTCATAGTTACTAACAATAAGAAGGTAGAAAAAAAAAAGAAGGTAGGGTTTTTTGTTTTTGTTTTGGTGTGTGTGTGTGTTTGATTTTTGTTTATTGTTTATGGGTGCATTTAGATTCCCTTTATTTAGGGATAAGGCGGTCAGACTCAGTGCAGGCTGAAATTGTCACTTGCAAGTGAGATAAACATCATTTATTGTCACCCTGTCCTCTAGATGGGGTGGCAGATTTTGTGAAGGGCAGGCCTCACTGGAGCTCAGCTTCAAAGTCAAGGGGATGAGGTGTCAAGGGTGTTTTAATTGGCTGCCTGCATTGTGTGGACTCATTAGATAATTGCCAGCCTCTCCTCCAGCTTGTGCTGGACAGGCTGGCTGCGGAGAACCTGTGAGAGACTGCGGACCAGAGCCAGTGGGAATGGGCCGGGCCTGGAGGGAGGAAAGGCTGTAAACAAAAGGCTTGGAGCTGGGAAGGAAAGAGGCTGGAGACAGCAGAGAGCACTGGAAGGACTGGCGGAGGTGGAAGTGACACCCAGTCATCAAAGCCCAGAGCTGGGGATGTAGCTCAAGATTTGCTTGCCTAGCACGCAAAGTCCTGGCTGTGGTGCCTGGTGCCTGCTATTCCAGTGCTCTGGAGGTGGAGGCTTGAGGTTGGAAAGTCAGGCCCTCCTCAGAAGTTTGAGGTTAGCCTGGGCTACATGACTGACACATTGTCTCAAAGGAGTGGTATATTGGTCAAGGTTCTTTGAAGAACAGAATCTCTAGAATATATATATATATATATATATATATATATATATATATATATATAATATATATATTAAATTAACTCACAATAAAAAATATTGTCCTTCAAAGTTGCTGCCCATAGCTTCTTCATTCTCTACGGAAATGTCTCACAAAGTCTAAAGATCCCAAGAAGGTCTCAAACCTCTACTTTGCTGGAGGGTTGAAAATGCTGGGCTCCTACGTCAGTGAAGAATAGCTGGGCTCCGATGTCAGTGATGAACAGTGAACAGCAGAGGCAAGACCTAGAGACCAGGCTCCAGAGGCATCAGGAACAGCGGCAAGGTGGAGCTCTGCATCAGCAGCAATAAAGGAGGAGAGGATGCTCTAAACGAATAAAGAAGGAGAGGATGCTCTAAACGACATTCGGAGAGTGAACTCAACAGCCAGTCCACACAGGATAAGGGAAGAGCAAGTCCCTCCTCCTTGCACCTCCTAGCATCCGGTCCACCACTGGAAAGTACCGCCCATCACAGGCTGGGTTTTCCACATCAATTAAGCAAGTACCTGCAGACTTGTTCAGGGGCCTGCTCCAACCATTAACTCTCCACAGCTGTACCCCAAAAAGTCTGCAACTATCAAGTTGACACGAAAATGTAACCATAATAGGGGTGTAGCATGGAGGAGAAAAAAGAAGTCAGGGTCTGGAGAGGACACTGAGTAGGTGTAATGGCCAAATAAGAAGATAGGCTCAGCTTGGTGAGATCACTCAGGGCAAGGCATCTGCTCACAAGCAGAATTCTCCATGGCGGAAGGATGGGAAGTGGCCTCTGACCTCTACCTGTGTACCATGGCATGCATATGCATACCTTTCTCTCTTTGCACACACACACACACACACACACACACACACACACACACACACACAAGCAAATAAATAATCAAAAAAGAAGAAGATAGGCTTGAGACTGGCAAGACAAAATTCTAGCTTCAGAAGAAGCAGGTAGTCAGAGAGAAGCGAGGCAGCTGGAGCTTCCCTGAGAGCTGACTAATGTCTCTGCAAGCTCTTTCTCCACAGACCTTCTGAGAAGGGGAGACTGGGCAAGGGTTTGGAAGTGCGCCTTATTCCCACTGTGTGAAGATGGCTCGTAGGTGTCATTCCCGCCCTCAAGTGGCAAGCTGACCGCCAGAGACAGAAGGCAAAGGTTCTTTGGAAGCAGAGGGAGATGACTCATCGCCTCAGAGAGGACAGCCAGGGATGGGTCAGACTGCCAAGGGGCTAGGAACAAAGGAGCCATGATGCCAAATAGGACTTAGGTGGGGACGTGCTACAGTGCTGGCCTGTTCTACCCCCAAGGCAGAAATGAACTAACACCTAATCACCTAATCAAGGTTCAAGAAAAACAGCAAGAATGCTTAAATTCCTCTGTTGAATAAGATTTTCTTTAAAAAAAAACAACAAAACAATTTCTGGTGCCAGATGGCTTAGCTGGATGGGTAAAGGTACTTGCCCGCAAGCCAGAGGACCTGGGTTTATTCCTGGAGCCCACATGTGCAAGGGGAGAGCCAATTCCTGAAAGTTGTGCTCTGATCTCCACACATGTACATGAAATATTCTTTTGATAATTTCTGAAATTCATCCATCGTAATTTCAATCTATGAAAAAAGACATTGGCAGGGATGTGACTCAGTTGGTAGAGTGCTTGCCCACTGTGCATGAAGCCCCAGGATTGATTCCTAAAGCCACATACAACCCAACCCAGTGGCACTGGCTTATAATGCCAGCGTGAAGGAGGTAGAGGCAGAAGGATCAGACGTTCAAGGTTGTCCTCAGCTATGTAACTAGCATGTTTAAAGCTAGTCTGGTCCCATGAGAATTTGTCTGGAAAAAAAAAAAAGCTGAGGTCACTCATTTACTAGTATGAGCAAAGTTCTGGGTTCTATTCCCTGCACTACAAGAAAAAAAAAGTTAAAACATGTGTGCACACACATACAAAAACACACACGCATACACACACAAACTGGGATGGTGGTTGAAAACCTATAATCCTAGCACAGCAGAACAGAGGAAGGAATATCAAGTGCTCCTGTAGGATGACTCGGGGGTTAAGAACCTGCCTCAAAAGCAGAAGGTCCTGAGTTCAGATCCTAGGTCCCACGTAAAAATGCCAGGTGGAAACTGCAGCAGCTTGTACTTCTGGCCCTGGTGGGAGGACTCTGGGAAATTCCAGAGCAAAGCAAGAAGTAGGTAGAAGCAATCCAGAATGATTTCAGAAGTCACCCTTGGTCCTCCACAGGGTCACACAAGCCCTCCGATACACACACACACACACACACACACACACACACACACACACACACGCACACACACACACACTCTAAATGAATGAACAAACAAAGTTAAAAGAAAGGTAGATAGGGGCTGGAGAGATGGCTCAGGGGTTGTGACTCTGTCTCACAAGCAGAAGGTTCTGAGTTCGGATCCCAGGTCCCACGTTAAAAAAACAAAACAACAACAACAACAACAAAAACTTTAAAGAAAGGTAGATAGAAAAGATAGATAGATGGATAGATAAACAAAAAAGAAGGGCTGGAGAGGTGGCTCAGCGGTTAAGCCTCTGCCTTGCAGGCGGAAGGTCCTGAGTTTGGATCCTAGACCCCACGTATAGACGCCAGGTGGAAGGGGGGGGGCTGGCTGCGTTTCTGGTCCTGGTAGGGCGGAGTAGTTCCCAAATTCGTCCGTGGTTCTACACACACACATATATACACACACATACGCACACATGCATATGCACAATTGAATAAATAATAAAAAAAATTAAAAAAAAAAAGAAACCTAAGGAACAAAAGTCATTCGATATGCCCCCCACCCCCCAAAAAAGTTAAAAACTAGGGAGAGGGAATTCAAGCATCCAGACATGATACTGTGAAACAGTTTAAAAAAGGTAAGTTCATATACTGGAAAATAAATTATTTTGTAAAAAGATATCAGAGGGGCTTGTAAGATGATCCCACGGGTAAAGGTGCTTGCTGTGCAAACCTGACAATCTATAGTCAGTAGTTTATTTTATTTTTGCTCTAGAATTTCCCAGACTTCGCCTTCCAGGGTCGGAAGTGCAGGCCACCACCATTTCCTCCTGATGTTTTTATATGGGATCCAGGATTTGAATTGAGGACCTTCTGCTTTCAGGGTCAGAGGCTTAACCACCCAGTCATCTCTTCTGTCCAGATGACCTGGGTTCAATCTCAGGAACCCACAGGACAGAAGGGAGCATCAATTCCTCCTGCAAGTTGTTCTCTAACTTCCACATGTGCACCATGGTATGCCTGTATCATCCCCCCAAACAGTTACATAAATGTTAAAAAAAAAAAAAATCACATAGAAATCAGGAAGATCAAGAAAACGACTCAATGGACAAGATCAACCTGAGGTTCGTCCCCAGAACCTCACATATGTAACCATAACAGAAACAAGACAGAGTGAACAGAGAGGAAAGTTGTCCTTTGACTTCTACATATGCACCCTGGCACGTGAACACCTCCCCCAATACATAAAAGAATAAATAAGTAAATAAATCATTAAAAGAAAAAGAAAAGACCTAGTCAGGGATGGTGGCAGATGCTTGTAATCCTAGCACTCAAGAAGTAGAGGTAGAGGGCTGGAGAGGTGGCTCAGGGGTTAAGCCTCTGCCTTGCAGGCGGAAGGTCCTGAGTTCGGATCCTAGACCCCACATAGACGCCGGGCAGAAGCGGGGGCGCCCTGCATTTCTGGTCCTGGTAGGGCGGAGCCTGTGAATCCCGGGGCAGAGTAAACAAGGAGGAGGTGGAGGGTTAGGATCTGTTTGGTTCAGAAACATGAAGACTGTTTGATACTGTGTTAGACTCAATTCTGGCAGCTGCCTAGAAGGCAATCCAGTTCTAGTTACTTCTGTCCATCCTAACTTCTTGGAAGATAGCGGGACTGGAGGCTGAGCCAGGGTCGCATTCTCAGTGCAGGCTGGCCTGGAATTCACTATGTAGCTCAGGCTGATTCAGAATTCACAGCGTTCCCTCCCTCTTCGCCTCCTGTGCTAGGTAGATAGAGGGGTCAATTTGGCAACTGAGCTCTGGACACATGTGAAGAATTAGTAGTTAAGGCAAGATCTAAGCAATCCTGCAGGAGATTGTCTCATTGATGTAAGTGGGGCAGGATTAGAGCAGCTATGCTGGGATGGGTCTCTCAAGGTCTTCGAAGGTCTGGGGAATTCCTGAAAGTCATCCACTGCTGAAATCACCCTGAAGGAACAACCCTGCTGAGGAACTGACTCCAATCCTCCCAGAGATAAGATGGCCAACTTCCCTATGAAAAGAATTCTAGAGGTGTGCCCTGTTGCAGTTCGCCTGCATGGTTGCTGATGAATGACCATCAAACGGTTTAAGAGAACAAGGTTTATTCTCTCTTATAATTCCTGGTTACAGTTCTCAATAAACCTTGACGGGAAAGCATGCACCAACAACAGGGCTGAGGGAACTGGTTGCACCATCACCACATAATGGCTGAGAGATGGACAATCCTTACTTGTCAGACCAGCATGTCTGGCCAAGTATACAGAAGGATGCCAACTCCCTCAACCAGCTCTCAGTATTATATTCACCTGTTCAGGGCCTAATCCCTCCCACAATGATCTAGGCCTTCCCCATCAGCGAGACAATCTCTTGCAGGTTTGCTCTGGGCTTAATTCAACCATTAATTCTCTACAAATGTGCCTGGAGCTCAAATCCTCAACTGTCAGTTGACACCTGTGCCTAACTATGACAAGCCCTTCATATCCAACAAATATCTCGGTCTCTAGCCCCACGAGCAATTGGGTTGGGCCCCAATGGGAGTTAATCAATGAGAAAAAGCCAGTTTCTCCCAGGCTTGTCTAGGTGTATAAAGATGCCTGGCCCTGGCAGCCATCTTTGGCACCCCAGCCCCTCATGTCATTAATGCCACAAGTCCTTGTTCCTCGCTCCTCATGGATTCTATGCCTAGGCTCCATGAGTTCTCCAGGGCGTCCTAGCCCCTCATGACACTCCAATTCTGGAGTCCATGGGTTCCAGCCTTTCTCTCCTCTAATAAACTTAATTCTCTATATGTGTTCTGGTTTCAATCTTCGACTGCAGAGCGCAAGAACCCTGCATCATTGGGAAAGTTGTTTCCTGTCCCTGCATCATAAGGAAGGCCCCGCCCACAGTAGGTGGGATCACCACAGGGGCAGTGCTTTGACATACTTCAACACGCTTTGGAATATTTTGCCAAACTGTCAGTTTGACAAGTGAGGGGTTCATCCCTTTTCCATCAATTTCTTTTCTATTTATAAGTACATTGAGTATTTCTCCCTTTCCCTTTATACCCCCTCCCATTTTCCTCCCTTCCCTTCATCAACTGGTCCCACTCCCTCCCTTCCTCCTGCCTCTCTGGTTCTATGGACCCCAGGATTCCTTCTGGCTTGTCTACTCTTGTGGGGGTTCAGGCTTCTTGTGGCATACCAAGTTGCCTCTTTTTAGGCTACTCCACTAATAGGGGCGTTTCCCTTCGCTCATCCAGCTTTAGTCCCCAAGGTTTCCACTGTATATTCTCATCTCTCTTAAGTCCCTAGGTAGTCTTGGGGGCGTGTTGCATGGCTCAAGAATTTCTCTGGATATGGCGTCTCCAGTTCCCTTAGCTTGTGGGTTTGGTATGAACTCTCCTACTTAGGCAGTTTTAGGGCACCCCTCCTGGGATGGTCCCTGAAGGTCTTTTAAGGTCATTCCCTGGGCTGGGATTACCCCCCCTCCAAGGAACACACCCTACTAATTTGGAGGAATTGAATTGATTTTAATCCTCCACAGAGATAAGGTCTCAAACTTCCCCCAATCCTGTTTATAAAAGGATACAGAGATTAGTTCTACATTGTAGATAAATCCTGCCTAGTTTACTAGGTTGGGCCCCAAGTGAATAGACCAATGAAATGTTGAGGACCAAAAGCTTCAACCAGGTTTGCAGAAACTGGAGTTAACCAATGAGGGAAAGCTACTTTTCCTCCAGCCTGGCTAAGACTATAAATAACTCTGACTCTGACAGCCATCTTTGGTTCTCTTGCTGCTCATGGATTCTACTTCTGGAATCTGAGTTCCTTTCTGGCTTTTCTCTCGCCCCTCATGGATTCTGTGCCTGGAGTCTGAGTTCTTGTGGTCTCTCTTGCCCCTTTTATGATCCATGTCCCTGAATTCCATTCTTTCTTTCCTTTAATAAGCTCTGCTTTAATCCTCTATGCATGCTCTGGTTTCAGTCTTCGACTCTTGAATACAAGAACCTGGAGACATGCGTAAAACCCCAGAGAACCTACCAATATTTTTTTCAGCACTGTGGGAACCAGTGCCCACTCACACACTCATTCACTCACTCAAACACACAGCTGCTGGCTGTGATGAAAGCAGGTTCCAGCCGTCCCCACCTCCGCCTCTATCCCCAGAGACTCTGCACAGGACAGGGAGATTGTCAGTAGCAGATCTCAGCTCATTGGGGGGAGAAAAGGAACTTTATAGACAAAGGCCACCAAGGCAAGAAACGGGCATCCAATTGTGTCACAAGGTCAAGCCATCCTACAGGTGCTAATGGTCAAGTTCAATGTCACTCAGCACAGGAGGCAGGTAGATACCTGAAAGCCAATTAGGGCTCTCTGTGAAGTGATCAGGGTCACGCCCAAGACCCTAGCCCTCAGCGCCATCTTTAGTCCCATGTGCTTGGCCATGCCCTTGGGGCAAATCCTGGCCGGCCCAACAAGCACAGCCAGGAGTTCAGAACTCCATATCACTATCAAACCAGATAATGAGCTGTAACAGAGAATCCTAAGCAACAATCAAACCCTCTTGTTGGGTTGCAGAGATGGCTTAGGAGTTAAAACTCTGCCTTACAAGCAGAAAGTCTTAAGTTTGAATCCCAGGACCCACATAAAAGCACCAGATGGAAATGAAGATAAATTGCACTTCAGCCTGGGTGGATAGAGCCTGAGAAATCCCAAAGCATAGCAAAATGGAGGTGGAAGCAATCCACAATGATTTCCTTGTCACCCTTGGCCCTGTGACACACACACAGATGCACAAAATATAAAACCCTCTTGTTCCTACAAGTTGTCTGATCATGAATTTATTGACAACATGCAGACAAACTGCAATATTTCCCAAGTCCTAGAATTCTACAAGTGAGCTACCGCCCTGGATTCCATCATTTCCCCCAGAGGCCTTCCCTGATCCGTTTGCCTCTTTCCTTGCTCCTTCTGTACCCATTTCATTGCACCCCAGCCTTTTCTCTTTGTGAGCCACCCTCTGTCATGGTGTCCCTTTGAGCAGGAGCGGATGTTTACAGTCTGCCTCCTGATACCCCCATCGAAGGAGTCACCTGACGTATTTTCAAGACAGTTGACTAGCCAGCTGGGATCCTCCTCTATCCTAAGCCTTGGTCATTTGAAACTTGCTATTTGTGGGTGGAGTAGCCAGGAAGGCTCTGGAACAAAGCTGGGCATTTATCTCTGCAGGCTGCAGACGAATGCTTGTGGTGGGTGGCTCCTTGAGATGCAGCTCCTCAGCAAGACTCTCAGGGTGGGCGGGGCAAACCCCTGCCCACACCCCAGACCAACCGTCTGTTGACCCAGAGGGAGGGAGTGAGCAGGTGACTGTTTCTTCAGCCCTGTGGCCTTGCTGAACCAAGTTCCGGGGAGAGTGACAGTTCCATCTTCCTCCTACTGCTCAACATGGGGGAGACGCCTTAAGCAATTGGACTCATGAAAGTTGTTTGGAAAAGGGGGGTCACCAGCAGCTGTTGGGTATGTGACTGACTGGTGCCTGGTGCCAGAGAGTTCTGTAGGTCCTCTGACCCCTGAGCAGGGGAGCAATTCAGGCAGCAAATGTCTGCTTTACATCCCCACAAGCTGTGGGGATGGAACTGGCATCTCCTACCACGTGGGGCCGTGTGAGAGTCAGCCTGGGAAAGACAGTGCCTCACAGGTGGGGGGGAGGGGTGGTCCTGAAGGGAGGAAGGGTCAGGAATTGAAAGAACAGCTCTGAAGAAGCTGGAATTTGGAAAAATGGGGTGCTGCCCTCCTCTGGATGTAGTTGGAGGTACCCCTGTACTCCCCCACTTTGCCTAGTGCGCCAGCCATTGTTATTTTTGTATTTTGGTAGAATGGGAGAGTGCTTTGCATTAAATCAGTGCCCTGATTAAACTTAAAATTAGGGATAGGACTGAAGCTTGGGTTTCATCTCCCCCCACACACACTAAACAAATACATAAAGCAACAAAACAAGAAGGTAACAAATCACGGAGGGCACTTCTGTGCTTCCAAGAACTAAGAGAAGGAAATGGGGTCCTTTTTAAAGAATGTTCATCTTTTTCTCAGAAGACACCAACAAACAGAAGAGGTAAAGTGTAAACCACACGAAAGGAGAGATAGAAGCTCTTCCAGCTGTAAGGAAGGATCCCAGGACTCTGAGGTCAGCAGGGAAGGAGACAGACAGACAGACACCCCCCCCCCATCATTCTCAGATGACATTCTAACTCTAAACTCACCGAGTCCCCATGATCTGTTTATGGATGCTGCCGCGGACATCCGGTCGTCCTACTAGCTCTGGACTGTCGAAGTTAGAGGTGTTAGACTCGCCATCTGGGCACATGTTGCAGTTTCCTGAGTGGTTGTATAGGCTGTAAACTAGCCATCCTGCACCCTTTCTGAACCTCAGTTTATACATTTGTATGCTGAACTCACAACAGGCAATATAAAATCTATTTTGGTTTGGTTCAGCTGGCCTGGAACTCACCATGTAAGCTAGGTTGGCCCTAGATTTTGTGTATCTTCCTACCTCTGTCTTCCCAGTATTGGGATTCCAGGCGTGGGCTATCTGGTTATACAAGTAATTTAATACGTAAGAAAATGAATCTAATTGTTACTTTCCCTCTGTCTAAAGCTTATCCCCCCCTCCAAAAAAAAGTGAGATTGAAGGAAGTCAGTAAGGGCAGGCTTCCTGTTGGCTCGGAAATAAAGATATGGACAAGGCTGCGTGCACCTATAATCGATCCCATTGCTCTTAGGCCGAGGCAGGAAAATCACTTGAGCCTAGGAGTTTGGGGTTCCAAGCAACATAAAAAGAGCCTATTTAAAAATTGTAGAGTGCTGGCAGGGTAGGTCAGTAGGTAAGACATCTGTGTGCAAGCCTTGTGACCTGAGTTCAATCCCTGGAAGTCCACTGAAGTCTAACAGTTGGTCTCTAAAGGCTGAAGAGATGGCTCAGGGGTTAAGCCTGTGCCTCAAAAGCAGAAGGACCTGAGTTTAGATCCCAAATCCCATGTAAAAACACCCGGTAAAAATAGCAGTGGGCTGTACTTCTGCCTCTGGCAAGTGAAGCCTGGGAAACCCCAGAGCAAAGCACCCTTGGGCCTCCACAGGCACACGCAGTGCCTCAGACACACGCGCGTGTGCAGGCTCTGACACACGCGCATGTGCAGGCGCGTGCGGACACACACACACACACACACACACACACACGTTACACGTTGTCCTCTTGTTGTGGGGTTTATTTTTTTTTTCCCCTGAGGTTCTTGTGTTCTGGAGAGGTACAAGCAGGAATTTTATTGAAAATGAGAGAAGAGGGCAGAAACTCTTGGGTGCTTGGTCCAAAAGAGATAGGAAGCCATCGCCTTAAGGTGGGAGAGAACTAGAGCAGAGCATAGATAGCTTAAGGTCAGAGACAACAGGGAGAGAGCAGCCATGAGCACGTGGCCAGGAGAGGACAGAGCCACCATGGCATGTCCACATGGCCGGAGAGCTGAAAGGAGAGAGAGAGAGAGAGAGAGGGTGAAGACTGGAGGGGTGGTGGGCATGGTTCCCCAAGGACCGGGATATTCCTAACTGTGCTGCTGTCCAATAGAAATTAAATTATCCCCCTTATTCTCACCTCCACCTTTGTGCCTTGGTACGGATATGTCTCAAATAAATACATAAGAATTTAAAAATATATTAAAACAACCACAAAAAAGGTTTTAAAATTATTTTTAACTTTTTTTTAGTGTGTGTGTGTGTGAGAGAGAGAGAGAGAGAGAGAGAGAGAGAGAGAGAGAGAGAGGAAGGACACTGTGTGTCCCTGTGGAGGACCAAGAGTGACTTTGGGAATCATCCTGGATTGCTTCTACCTCCTTTTTTGCTTAGCTCTGGAATTTCCCAGGCTCTGCCTCTCAGGGTCCCAAGCCCGAAGACCTGAATCTTTTTAATTTTAATTTTAATTAGGAAACAATGCTGATTTTATCTTTATGCGGCTCTGGGTATGAGTGCACATGCTTGTGGAGGCCAGAGATTGACTTCAGGTGTCTTCTTCAATTGCTGTCCACATTATTGTTCTTTCATGGTTTCTTGTTTCCATTTTATTTGTTTATCCTGCCTGTGGGCACAAGATTCTTGTGGAGGCCAGAGAGCACTTTGGGAGTTGGCTCTCTACAACACTTGTTCCTCCTCCACATCCCAAGTGCTAGAGTTGCAGGTGTGCACTGTGACATGATTTCTTTTCTTCCTTTCTTTTTCTTTCTCTCTTTCTTCCTTTTTCTGAGATAAAACTCTTACTTCTCACTTTGTAGATCAGCGTGGTCTGGAATTCACCATGTAGCTCAGACTGTCCTTGAAGTCAGACAATCCTGGATCAAACTCCCAAATTCTGAGATGAGCGATATTACCGCTACCACAATACTGCTTCTATATTCTCATAACTGTGACCATTACAAGAGCTGAACTTCAGATTCCCATCTTTGCTGGAACTCCTATTCCTTTAACACCCAGAAAACAGGACTCTTCTTCCTACACCGCTGCAGAATACTCCACCCGCACATCCCTGCATAGGGTCAAGCACACCAAGCTTTGGGGCAAGCAACCCGGAGCTGGTGAATCCCATCCTAGGATGCTAGCTAGCCTTGTGCCATCTTTGAGGAAGGCCCAGGGGGCCCCACAGGAGATGGAAGCCAGTTCAAGGTGAAGGTCAGAGGCTAGCTGGAGACGGATGACAGGCCAACCATCTGGATCTGGGTCTTTGATTGTGCCAGGGATGAGCTGAAATATTGTTAAGTGGTTACCGAGGGTGCAAGCAACCTCCTCCCCAGGAAAGGGGTGGGGGTGGGGCTGCCAAGCTGCTTAATTGAGAAGGGAGGGTGGGCAGGGACTTCCAAGCTTTCAGATCCGGTGCTGTTCCCGTAAACAAGTGCAACTCTCAGCTCCCTGGAGGGCCTGGGGAGCTAATGGGCACGTCGCTGCCTCCTTCCCAGCAGCTGTCCTCTGCGGCCCGGCCACCTCCAGCCGGCTCAGCGCGGCCTCCCCGCCCCCAGCTCCAGCCTCAGGAAGTGGGGGTACGGAGAGTCTGCTGCAGCCTCCCCTCCTGCGGCGCGAGTGCCCTCTGCGAGAGCCTTTCCTGGCCTAATTAAGCCTGGTAATGAGGAGCTTAGAAGAGGGGATAAGAGCCCTAGGCGGCTTAGAGCTGGGACCGTTTATGATGGGGGCGTCTGCAGCTGGTGACGGTCTTAGGAAAGTTGTTTCTCCTAACCGGGGGAAGTTGCCAGCTATTTCCTCAGCAGAGTGAGCCCTGAAGAAAATAAGCACAGGGATTACTGTTGTCCTAAGGGGACCCGCCCTCGGGGTGAGGGTTAAGGTTAGACCCCGGGGCTCTGGGGCTGGGGAAGAACTCCTCCAAGCAGCCACGAGCCTCCCAGGCTAATGCCCCTAGCTTACCCCATAGCGGGCGTCCTTGGTGACCACGTGTGTCTCCCGAGGGCCTTGTGTTTCATTTGAATGATAAGACTCTGCTCGGTAGCAGTTTCCCAAGACCTCGTCCAGCTGAGAGTGAGGAAATCTGAACTCTGTCTCGCCCTCTGTCCTCTTTAAAAGGTGCTAAATGTTGTATCCTGGAAAATATCAGACAACCCAGCAGCCAGGAATGGGGGAGAGGGGGCTTTTGTGGACTGTCGCCCCCTCCCCAGGGAAGGCTGGTTGCAGAAGCTTTGGGCCGAGGGCATTCATTAGAGACCCTAAGGGGTCTGAGGTTGGCCATGATCCCCACAACTCTGCCAGAGAACTCAAATCCCACCAGCTTCACAGCCACAGCTTCTCCCCACATTCTATTATATTCTTTGCTGCTCCTCCTTTATAAGAAAATCACTTTGTACCAAGTAAGGTGGCCCAAACCTTCAATCCCAGAATTTGCAAGGTGGAGACAGGAAGCTCAAGTTATTGGATAAATCTGGAATACACACACAGAGTTTTTTTTTGTTTGTTTTTGTTTTTAAAGAAAAAAAATCGAGAGGCAGTTTTAGAGCAGCATGCTGGGACAGTCTCTAAAAGTTTTGGAAAGCCATCCTCCACTGCTGGGATTATCCTGAAGGAACAAGCCCTTTCCTAATTTCTCCCAACCCTTAGTTTGTGAAAGGATATGGAGATTAGTTCTCCATTGCAGATAAACCCTACCCTTAGGTGAACACAAAAATCTACTGGGTTGGCCCTCAATATGAGCTAACCAATGAGAAAAAGCCATTCTCTCTTTCCCCCTCCCCCCTCCTTGTCTAAATGTATAAATATACCTGACTCTGGCATCCATCTTTGGCACCTGCCCCTCATGGCACTCCATCATTGGAATCTATGAAAAGAACTCATGCCCCTCATGGATTCTATGCCTGGAATTCTATGAGTTCTCTCCAGGGCACTCATGCCTCATGGTACTCCATGTCTGGAGTCCCTGAGTTCCGTTCTTTCTCTCTAAATTCTGCCTGAATCCTTGACGTGTGTTCTGGTTTCAATCTTCAACACAAGAACCTGGATATATGCAGACTCCTAGAGAGTGATCCCACAAGAGGAAAGAGAAAGAGACAGACCTGAGCTTCAACCACAAGGACTGAATGAGGTTTTATCTGTAGAGGGCAGCAATCTTCCCACAGGATGGAGGTCGCTAGTGCTTGGGACCCAGTGTTGGGGGCTTTTAAGGGTTTAGGATTAGGGAAGTGGCCCTTATGGTTCAATCGTCTGTTCAGTTAGTTTCTGACTAATATTCATCTGGTGACTCATTTTCACCTGGTGGGGAAATTCAGTGATGTGTTTCTGTTTGTGGTCTCTGGTCCATTGTTCTTGGTTTCTGCTGTCTGTCTGTCTATGTCAGAGGACAACTTTTGGAAGTCAGTTTTCTCCTTCCACGATGTGGTTTTCTGGGAATTGAACTCAGATTGCCAAGTTTTCAAACAGGTGTTTTACCTGCTGAGCTATTTTACAGGGAGAGGAACACTTCTGAAAACTGTCTTCTGATCTCCATATTGTTGTCTTCCCCCCTCTCACTCTCTTTCACTCCCTCCTTTTCTTCTAAAATAAGAAATGTGTGTATATATATATATATATATATATATATATATATATATATATATATACATATGTGTGTGTGTGTTTTTAAAATAAAAGAAGTACAAGGCCAGCCTGGGTTATATAGCAAGTTGGAAGTCAGACTGGGCTATTTAAGATCTTGTCTCAAACAAAAACAAGCAAAAAAGGAGAGAGAAAAAGAGAAAGAAATCACTTTGCATTCACATCTTTGTTGGCTGCAAAAGAGAGACAAAGCCCATCATCTGGATGCCACCCACAACGTGACTGAAGTTAGTTAGGTGACACTGTTATGGTATTCAGAATCTAGACTAGTGTTTCGAAGTTCTTGGACTTTTATTCAAGAATGAAATAAGGGCTGGAGAGGTGGCTCAGGGGTTAAGCCTCTGCCTTGCAGGCGGAAGGTCCTGAGTTCGGATCCCAGATCCCACGTATAGACGCCAGGCGGAAGCAGGGGTGATCTGCGCTTCTGGTCCTGGTAGGGCGGAGCCTGTGAATCCTGGGGCAGAAGGAGGTGGAGGCGTCCATGGTGGTTCGCGAATTCGTCCGTGGTTCTACACACACAAACACACACACACACACACACACACACACACACACGCGTGCACGCGCACACATACATACGTACACACAATTGAATAAATAATAATAAAAAATAAAAAATTTTTAAAAAAAAGAATGAAATAAAAGCCCACACAGATTTGCAAATGCAAAGAGGAGAATTTTATTCAGCACTGATAGTAAAGTCAGGGCAGTGGGCCATGAGAATGGAGAAACTCAAGGACCCCCGTCATTGTATGAGTTCTCGTTTTATGGAGGGGTATAATGTAGGTGGTTCTAGATTCCAATTGATAGATTAGGTCTCTACCTTAATCCTTGTCAGAGGGTTTGAGCTCTGGGTACAGTTGTAGAGAGCTGATGGTTGAATTAAGCCCAGAGCAAACCTGAAGGAGATTGTCTAGCTGATGGGGAAGACCCAGCCCATGGTGGGTGGGACTAGGCCCTGGATAAATCACAGAGAGCTGGTTGAGAGAGTTGGCATCCTTCTGTTTACTTGGCTAGACATGCTGGTCTGGCAAGTAAGGATCGTCCATCTCTCAGCCATTAGGCAGTGATGGTGTGGCCAGTTCCCTCAGCCCTGGTGTTGGTGCATGCTCTCCCGTCAAGCTGGACTTAGAACTGTAACCAGGAATTGTAAGAGAATAAACCCTTGTTCCCTTAAGCCGTTTGATGGTCATTTATCAGCAACTATGCAGGTGGACTACAACATCTAGTCACCCCACAGTGCATCCAATTTTAATCATAAGTACACCTACCTTTGTGTGATTAAGCTAGATTGGCTTTACCATTCTTCTTACCAGAATGTGCTGGTATAACTTTAAATGGAAACTAAGTTTGATGGTTACCTAATTCATTGCTTAGAAAGAAGTATATATGCAGCCCAATGCAAGTAGGGTCTGGGGTTTGTAGGTGCATTGATCAGAGAGGGGTTTAGACATAGTACATGCAAGTAAAGGATCTAAGCTACCAAGTGCAGTGCAAGAAGTGGGGGGGGAGAGGGGGTGATATTTAGTCCAAACCAAATGGGAGTCCCAAATTCCTAAGCTGTTCCCTACACTTGCCTACCCCAACCCAGCTATTATTTTCCCATTTGTAAAAAGAGAAATTTGGGAGTGTCTTTGAACCCACACCCTCCACTGAGAGGCATGTTTGTATGGGCATACACTGGGCCTGATATATGTAGTAGGTATGGGACTAGAAGGGCTGAATCAGTATAGATAGGAGCTGAGACTATTTCAGGTGATCAGTCCCAGTGGAAAAGCTTAGATAGGAGATCCAACAGCAGTTCACAAAACAGGAAATTCCTTACATTTAAAGACTTTTGACTTTAGTGAGGAAAGTTTTCGGAGCTTGAGAGCCGGGTGTCTATGAATTTAGCAGATTGGTTAGTGAAGCTCCTAGATAGGATCTGAAGTGTAATTTAGGAAGCTAGTCCCAAGACTCTATCTTGTCTTGGGGCTGCTATGATCTGTTTGGAAGTATGGCATTTTAGGTACTTGATAGGTATAAGGTGATCCCGTCTACAAAGGCAACTTCTGTGATCTAACAGTTGAGGTGTGTGTCTAGAACTGTGACCTATTTCTGGAGGTCAGAGGATAAGTTTGTGGAGTGGGTATTTTCCACTTTTATATGGGTTCTAGGGATCAAACTCAGATAAGATTATCAGGTTTGCATAGTTAAGCACCTTTACCCACTGAGCCATCTCGTCATCCCCTCATTTTCTAAATATAAGATTTTTTGGGAACCATGTCCTCAGAGCTCTATTATTCCATTTATTTGTTGTTGTTTTGTTTCGTTTTGTTTTGTGATTATTATTACTTTATTGTTGTGGTTGTCGGGTTTTAGGTAGCTGAGGCTGTCTTTGAACTCCTGATCCTCCAACTTCAGCCTCCCTAGTTGCTGGTAGTACAGATCTGTACCACCACTTGCAACTCTCCCTTCACTGAATTCTCCAACAGGTAGTTGATGGGACTCATTGTTAGAGTCTGATTTCTCCCCAAAGACCACCCGAGTATATAAAAGCAAGAGCATTAATTCAATCCAGCGTGCTGGGGTCCATCATAAGCTAAACAAAATGGCGACCACGAACAAAGGGAGCTTGCAGCTTATATAGCCCTGTAGGGAAGCTCTTCTCCTGGTATGCCCTCTCCCTGAGATTAACTCAAGTATGAGTCACCTGTATACTTGGAGAAACCCTATTGGTCCCACCCGCCGGTATGTGCGAAATGTGTGTACTTGCGGAATGTGTGGTGATTTCTATCTCAATTGGCTTTTTCCCTGATTGATTGGCCCCAGCTCAGATAGTCCATCCCTAGCAAGCCTGGGTGGAGTCTGACAGCCTTCACTCATCTCTTTGCAATGATTTTTCCTCTGTCCTTACCTCTTCTCTTCTGCTCCTCTTATTTATTGGTAACAGTGTTTCCACATTCCCTCTCTGGTTGTGTCTATATCTGCCAGGTGCAGGAAGTCTTGATGGTTAAAGTGGTGCCCTAGCATGACAGGGACAGCTAGGGTGCCCTCTGTTCTCAGAATCCTGGGGGTCCCTGAAGTCCTGATTGAAGCAAGAGGAGCCAGCCTGGAAGCTCCGACTGTGACCCTGGCCACCTTCCGGTTAGGATGACCAGCGCCTTGGCAAGTTCCTCAGCTCTGCAGCAGCTGAGCAGCCCAGGAGCGGAGTTGCTGTCAATGTGCAATCCTGCTAAAAGGAGGAAGGCAGAGAGAGAGAGAGAGAGAGAGAAGTTTCCCGAGCAGGACATGGACAGCAGAAGCTATTTGTCAAGGGAGTCCTTTAACTGGAGTGGCTGCAAGAAGGAAGTGGAGGAGGAAGGAATAAAGAGGAGGAGTAGGAGGAGGAGTATTGAAGCCCTCAGGAAGCACAGCTGGAACATGAGTCTTCTGTGGGTCATTCCCCCCCAATCTTTGACCCGTGTGACTTTTGGTGTAAGCCAAGAGAAATGCGGGTTCACCCAACAAGGACAGCAGATCAGTAACAGCTTTCGGAAGCTGCTGTTGCCAGATGTGGTGGTGCACGTCCGTAATTCCAGTACTGGAAAGATGAGGCAGGAGGATTACTGCACGTTTGAGGCCAGCTTGGGCTACATAATGTATCATCTCAAGGTCAACCAACTTGACCTTGAAAAACCAACTAACTAACCAACACCAACAAAAAGTCAACAAAACAAAACAGGAGCTGGTGAGATGACGCAGGGTTAAAGGTCCTATGTGCAAACCTGATCCGAGTTCTGTACCAAGAGCCACATGTGGAGGAAGACAGACAATTTCTGAAAGTTGTCCTCTGACCCTCACAGGTGCATAAAAATGTGTGTTCTTGTTCTCTCTCTCTCTCTCTCTCAAATAAATAAGTAAATAAAAAAAAAAAAACAGAAAATACACAGTAACAAATCCCCAGTCAAAAGTGTTGGTCTATCTCTATATATATCAGTCATTTATCTATCATCATCTAAACTAGGAATAAACTTGGGGCCTTGTACATGCCGGACAACAATCTATCATGGAATTATATCTCTGACCCCCTAATAGATGGAGTGTTCAGCCCCACAGGTGTTCAGTTCTGGTGTGATTTTAGAAGGCTTCTTTCTGGCAAAATAAACCCCTAATGTCTTTCTCCAGGTTATTTATTGAGCTGCTACTGTGTGCCAGATATAGTCACAATGTGAAAAACAAGAGACTTGCTGTCCTTGTGTGCTTTTCTCTAAGGAGACTGAATTCTTTTTTTTTTTTTTAACTTTATTTACTTTACCTGTGTTTGTGTGTGTGTGTGTGTGTGTGTGTGTGTGTGTGTGTGTGTGTGTGTCTGTCCCTGTGAAGGACCAAGGGTGGCTTTGAGAAATATCCTGGGTGGCTTCTACCTCCTTTAAACTTGGCTCTGGGGTTTCCTAGGTTAGGCCCACCAAGGCTAGAAGTGCAGACCATCACTGTTTGTGTCTGAGGTTTTTAATGTGGGGCCTGGGATCCGAACTCAGGAACTTCTGCTTGACAGGCAAAGTCTTAACCCCTGAGCCATCTCTCCAGCCCCGATTGTTTTCATTCTTACTGTGCACATTTATATTTTGTAGTCAATGTATTTGTACTAGTATTCACGATAAAACAAGATCCCAAACGGTTTATGATTGTAATGATTACTCTTAACTATTGCTGTGAGAGAACATTCAAAGTCAATCAGCTTAAGGGAGAAAGGGAGATTTATTTAATTTACGGTTCCAGAGGGGAGAAACAATCTTTCATGGTGGAGGCGACATGGCTGGTGGCTGAAGCTGGAGGCTGAGTCACTGCAAACATCCAGTAGGCTAGTGGGTGACCGCTGAAGGCTGGAGGTTTTCTGGAGAGTCTTTCTTCTTCCCAGTCTTCTTTCTGTTTTGTGGTTCCTTTTATCTGGTCTACTATTGGAAGGTTTCAATCAGATCTAGGGAGGTTCCAATCAGATCTAGGGCTGGTGTTTGTATTGATCCAGATAATCTCTTCAGGTGGTCTCAACTGATCTTAGTTAATGCCAGGTGTGTCAAGTTGACACCCAGGATTAACTATCACAATGATTAATGACACAAATATAATAAGCCCCCAAGTCAGACTAAAAGTTGAGTTCTAGGTTGTAAGGAAAGTTGGAGCAAAAAATAATTACACCAGAAAACCCATCAAGAAAACACTACAGGTCCTGAGCCTAAAATTGGCTCTAAGCTGGTCTGGTGGTTAGATCAAATAACGCGTCCAATAAAAAAGAAGCATTTCCTGCTTGCCCTTCTTTGTGGAGCCAACATGCAGGCTTGCTTTCCTCACACACCACCTTTCCTCACAGGGTGCTCAGTTCTGTGAGACTGCTGAGCAACATGGTCGTTTGCATTTGTTTCCTCCTGTGAATAAGCTTCTCTCCTTGGCCAGGTTGGCTCCACTGACCCTGCTTCAGGATTCAATGCACCAGGCTAGGGATGTAGCTCAGCAGGTAGGATGCCTGTTTAGCATGCACAAAGCCTTGGCCTCAATCCTCAGCACTGCATAAAAACAGTCGTGGAAGTGCAGGTCTGTGAAGGTAGAGACAGGAGAATCAGAAACTCACAGTTATCTTCAGTTACCTAGTGAATTTCAGGCCAGCCTGGGCTACATGAGACCCTGTGTTAAAGAAAAAGAAGGAAGAGGAGGAGAATCAGCACGAGTGGTCTGGTGGTATAAACATTCAGTGTCAATGATTCAGAAAGCTAAGGTAGAGGAATTGCAAGTTCAAAGCCTTTCTCTGTGCTACAAAGTTTAAGACCAAAGCAAAATGGGCATCTTAGTGAGACTCTATTTGTCTTAAAATAACAATCAAAAAAAGGCAAACTATATATCTCAGCGGCTCAGCACTTGCCTAGCAAGTGTGAGTCTGGGTTTAATCCGATCACGGCGGGAGCCATCAATGGTTGCTGGCTGGGCAAGGGTGGTTGCTTTTCCCTTGTAGAGTCTCTTCTACTTGGCTCTGTCAAGCCTTTATAGGGCACGGTAGTCATCCTCCAACGTGCCCCCCCAGCAGCTGGTCAAGAGCTTCTCTGCATGCACGTGTTCCTTTTCCTAGCCTAGTGTAGCGTGTCCAATAAGGACTTTCTGCCAACGTTTATTTACTGTTTTACTTAATGGTGTGCCAAGCACCACGCTTGGTGTCACACATGTGCCATCTCATCTAACTCTCAAAGTAGCCTGTGGTCTCACTGCCGTCACAAACAACAACCAGATGAACTGGGGAGAAGTAGGTCATGGTACCCAGGTCTAGATACCAGGAATGCCATCACACATCTCCAAGTACACGGTGCCAGACCCAGAATGACACCAGTAATGCCAAGGATGAGAAGCCTCCCTTGGTAGGAGGAGAGACTCCTGTCCACTGCTGTCAGGGGATCAGTGCCCACCGCTCGTGAGTCCTCATCATCCAAGTGTGTCCCCAGAGCCGTGGCGTCTGTGCACATGCTGTTGCTGGCCATTTGGCACTTCTGTTTTGCATCCCCTAGAGCACAAAAAAGGAAAGAAGGGGAAGAATAGAGCCAGTAAATGATGCTTGGGCTCAGTCTTGTGGCTTTATGGTTTTGTTTTTCAGAGATGGGGTGGAATCTAGGATGTCGTGTGTGCATGTGTACCAGGCAAGCATTCTATCTGAACTACATCTCCAGACTAGGAATTATGTTGTACTAGTTGTGTGTGTGTGTATCTGTGTGTATCAGAAGGCACTGTGTGTGCCTGTGTGAGCCCAAGGGTAACTTCCGGAATCACCCTGAATGTGCTACCTCTTTGTTTTTTTGCTTTGGAGTTTACCAGGCTCCCCCTTCTAAGGCCAGAAGTACAGGCCATCATCATTTCCACCTGGTGTTTTTAATGTGGAATCCGGGATCTGAACTCAGGATCTTCTTTTTTTCCCTCCCCCAATCATACAAGCTTAATAGGTACCCCGGTCCTCTCCCTCCCTCCATCCCTCCCCAGTCCCCCTTGCACCCTCCCCAGGATCTTCTTTTCAAGACAGAAGCTTAACTCTTGAGCCATCTCTCCCTGTTGTACTGTTTTCTATAAACTTTACTTTGTGTTGCAGTTTGCCTGCACTGTTGCTGATGAAATCATGACAAAACAGTTAGACCTCTTACGATAGT
Source organism: Typhlomys cinereus (assembly GCA_023101885.1). Lineage (NCBI taxonomy): Eukaryota > Metazoa > Chordata > Mammalia > Rodentia > Platacanthomyidae > Typhlomys > Typhlomys cinereus. The sequence goes on along the minus strand of JALPQD010000040.1, from coordinate 8,130,119 downwards.
CTAGTTACAGTTCCTTGTCCACTTGGCAGGAGAGCCCACACCAACACCAAGCGCTGAGGGTAGCCACGCTATATCCACATAATGACTTTCTCTCCATCTTATTTACCTGCCCAGGGACTGATTCACCACCATGGCTGAGCCTTCCCCATCAACTTGACAATCTCCTGCAGGTTCGCTCTGGGTGTATCTCAACTACTAATTCTCAACAAGTGTGCTCTGAGCTTGAACCCTCAACTGTCAAGTTGATATCTCTATCTATGACACCTTGTCATAAAGAACAGTTACCCTTGAGGCAGATCTTTCTTGCATTTTTACCAATAGGAAGATTGAAGCTGAGAAGGTTTAAGTCACTGGGCCGAGGGCATACAGCCATGAACTGTTTCCAACCTAGCTGTGAGCTAGCCAGATCAGTGTCTGTTCTGCTTTTCCGATGACAGCTTTGAGCTGTGCAATGTAATTCAGTGACAGAGCTCTAACCGGGCTCTGGCAAGGTCCTAGGATCCATCACCTCCAGCTCTATGGGGGTAGAAGTAGGGGGGAGTTGGTAAATGAAATGCATTCTCACTCTGATCAAACACTGATCCCAGTCCTGCCTTCTGCATACATCCTAAAGCAGAGTTCTGAGGAGCGAGATACACTTGGAGGAAATGCAGACACTGGTACACTGAGTTCTATAACCTGCAGTACCATAGGCTTCTCATAGTTCAGGTGGCCAGCAGAGAGATTCAAAGATGCAAAGTCTGAACTGCCAACAGAACCTCTAGGGGATCCCCACTACCTAGCTCAGGGCATGCAACCCACTCTCTGGGAGGAGACACCCTGGGCTCCTCTCCTGTGTCTCTAACTAATGGGCCTTCAGTAATACCTGCCATTGGCGCTGGGGACCTATTAAACACACCGACTCTGGGCTTCTGACTACCAAACCAAGAGTTTGTTGTGACGACGTTCATCTTGTTAATATACACATACCCAGCGTGTGCACTCTTCCACCCTATCAAATTCCACACTGTGGAGGCAAGACAGTAGGGACAGGGTGGAGTAGAAGATTCTAGAGATTAACCTATGGAAGGGAGAAGTTATTTTGTTTAAATGCAAGCAATTTGCCTAAATGAAACTTGAGGCTGGAAACCCTCTGCCTCTAAAAATTTAATTTGACTTAGAGAACATGCCCCCCAAACCTGTATTATACAAAATTGGAGATGTGGGTACAGATCATTTAATTTATATTGAACAGCTAGTATTGTTAATTTTTTAAATTATTTATTCAATTGTGTGTGTATGTGTGTATGTATATGTGTGTGTGTAGAACCACGGCGTATTTGGGAACCACCATGGATGCCTCCACCTCCTCCTTGTTTACTCTGCCCCGGGATTCACAGGCTCTATACATGGGATCTAGGATCCGAACTCAGGAACTTCCGCCTGCAAGGCAAAGGCTTAACCCCTGAGTCACCTCTCCAGCCCCAGCTAGTACTGTTAATACGAATAATTTAATGTATATTGCTCTGCACAGTTAGGAATGTGCAGTCCTGTGGTAGCTATATCCACCACCCCTTCAGTCTTTACTTCGCAGTCCTAGTGACTCCTGAGTCACTCATTAGCAAAGTCAGACTAGACAAGATGGCGGCTCCACTCCACCCATTACCCTCTATTCTTTCTGCTTGTTCTCCACCAAGCGGTCACACCACAGTGGCTCTGGCTGTGTCTCTGTCCTCTCCCAGCCACGTGCTCATGGCAGCTCTCTCCCTGTTCTCTCTGACCTTCAGTTATCTTCTGCTCTAATTCTCTCCTCCTTAAGGCAATGGCTTCCTCCTTGCTTCTCTTGGACCAAGCATCCAAGAGTTTCTTCCCTTTTCTCTCCTGGTCAATAAAATCCCCACTTTAATCTCTCAACATGTTCTGGTGTCAATCTTCGGCTCCAGACACTATATAAATGACCTAGAAAGGTCACTAGGTGAAGTTCACTCTTGGAGAAGGGTCACAGGCTCATCTGTTATCTCTTCTTTAATAAATGATCTCCTTTCCGTCATTCAGGGCTGCAACTAGGCTTTGGTCTCCTGTGGTCCTGCCCAGCCTGCTTCTCATGCAGTCTGGAATGGAGCTGGGCCACTCCGGTTCAGACTAACCCTTTCCTTCCACTCTTCCTGTGCCTGGCACAGGACTCTGGCTCCAGAACTCATGGACACCTTAACCGTTTTCCATAGGGACTGCAGATCTCCAGGCCTTACTTTCAGAAGCACAACTGTTTTGTTTGAAACGGCCCCCGGGAGGAGGGACAGCCCAGGGCTCCCTACACACGCTTCTCATTTGCCATTGGTTGGGCACAGGGACTGAAAGGGAGGGGTGCACTGGGGAGCAGCCGCCAGCAGGAGAGGGCAGGCTGCAGCAGCTGCAGCCATTACACCACCAGGGAGTGTGGCTTCAGGGGGAATGGAGGAAGAGAGAGAGAGAGAGAGAGAGAGAGAGAGAGAGAGAGAGAGAGCAAGGAAGAAGGGGTGGGACTTGGGGACATGGGTTGTGTCACTGGGGAGGAGGGAGCAGGGAGCAGGTGGTGTCTTGTTTATCTGCTCAGCTGTTTTTTGTCTTGGAGGGAGAGAAAGAGAGAAAAAGAGAGAGAGAAAGAGAGAGAGAGGACAGAGAGAGAGAAAGCACATTGGGAGGGGAAAAGAATTGCAACCAGGGCTCTATCTTTTTGCCTTGGCCACAGGTCTTGAAACCAAAGCAAAACTACCAGGGAGATTCCTGAGGGCACAGCTCACCCCCGCCCACAGGACTGCTTGCCTCCCATGTATTCGCTTCTGTCAGGCAGACACCCCAGCACTGGCCTCCTGCCCATGCAAAGATTCTCATTGGGTAGGTACCCCATGTGCTGACACTGGCAAATGCATGTTAATATTCCTGGGTCTGGCTGAGGCGCAATTAACTGGCACTGGAAGAAGCAAACCAGTTCCTACTAACCTTGGTAGTAGCCAGCCCACATCAGTGGAACTCCTCCCTGGGGCACACAGGTTAGCACTCCATTCCTGCCCAGTATGCCCTAGCACCTCCACTCACAGACTGGGATTTTTCTCTTTTACAGTTCAAGATCGAGCCAAGTTACTCGTGGGTCCTCTTCACACCCCGTGCTTCTGTCTCATTTGCATGCTAAATTGTTCAGAAGCAAAGCTGGGCTGCAGCTTAATTTGGCTGGGTTAATAGACATACTGCCCTCCACCCAGGAGCATTTGGGAGGGAGTTGCGTGGCAATTAGAGCAGTTTCAGGAGTTCACTTGCTCTTTCCCCCCTTGGCTTATTACTTCTTCTTGTTTGTTTGTTTAAATATAAACATTTCCGGGACTCTGGTGGCAGAAAGAGATCTTTGACAACCCAAGCGAGGGGGGGTTGATTGTCAAAGATCTCTTTTTGCCTTCTCCTTGATACCCAAAGCTGGAGTGATTTGGCTCACAATGGGTTGGTTCTTCAGACACAGCCCTGGTAGTTACAACGCGGTAGAGACACGGGCGTCTTCTACAGACTTCTACAGCAGCCTGCCCTGCTCTTTTAAGTCACCAGAAAAACAAAACAAAAAATATACCACCTCAGAAAGACTCTATGGTCCAGCTGTCGGCTGTCTGAGTGCCATGCGCTGATCTTGGATCACCTTGTGTCCTTGGATCACCTTGTGGGAAGGATAAAGGGAGGAAGCAGGTGAGAAGAGGAAAGACAGGGATGCTGTTTGGGGGGGAGGGGAGGAGGAGGCTGCTTCTTTTTTTCTTTTGGACCTCACATTTCCCTGTCTAGATCTTCCTGTGTAAAACAGGAGGAGACTCTGATTTCAAGTCTTCCTTACTTTGTAGATTCCCCAGGCTTTTAGAATGCTAATTTCTTTAACAGTAGTCCCTTTCCTTCTCCAGAGATCAGGCAGTTCAATAAAACCCTTTTCTAGGCGACAGGTCACGCCACTAATTCGCTTCACTTGTCTGTTCTTCTCAGATGATCTCACCAGGGGACGCTGTTCACGTTCTTCTCGCCGGCTAAAGGCTCTAAAGAGCAAACTCGTCCCTCTGCCATCTTCCTGAACTCCTTCCTCTACTTTATCCCTGCCAGGAAAATACCCTGAGCTCCACTTTGCAGGAGGCCAGTGCTCCTGGCCTGCCCATGAAGTCCAGTCAACCTCAGTTTGCTTTGTGGTGCTGGGCTGCAGTGCCGGAGACGGAATCCACAGCCTTCCCAGGCTAAGTAAAGGCTGTGCCGGTGGTCTGTACTCGGCCCTGACCAAGCTTGTTCCTTTATTTGAGATGGTCACATGTATCACAGACCGATCTTGAATTTATGGCAATTCTCCCTCCTGGTTCTACTGAATGTTGGGGATTACGGGTGTCTACCACCACAGTTGGCTTTTCAAATCTCCTTTCAGAGAACTAGAGAGATGGCTCAGGGGTTAAAGCCTTCACCTTGAGTTCAGGCCCCTGATCCCACCTAGGAATGCCAGGCAGACATGGTGGCAGCCTGCACTGCTGGCTCTGGAAGGAGGAGCCTGGGAAATGCCAGATCGAAGCAAGAATGCAGTAGAGCAATCCAAGATAATTCCAGAAGTCACACTTGAGCTTCCACAGGCACACACAGTGCCCTCTTCTACACACACACACACACACACACACACACACACACACCAGCACTTACATACATGTCAAAATAAATAAAATAAATAAAATCTCCTTTCAATCTGATGAGGAAAATTGAAAATTGTCAACTCCCTACAACCCATCTGACAGCCTGGATACCCGTTGAGGTAGAAAACCAACAGGGCAAGTCAGTTGCCACCCGCATGAGGAATCAAAAGGCACAAAGCTCAGAAGGCAGATCTGAAAGCTCCACCCTACCGTGGATGCTCGGTACTTTCACCTGCTCTAGTGCAGATGGCTGCAGGGAAAGCCCGGGACTGAGGCCTTTGGACATTTGCACATCAGATGCTGAGGCAGGCACACTAACCACTGAAGCCACATCAGTTGGAATGCTAGTCCTGGCCTGGGAGTTGAGTAAAGAATTCAAGATGCCTGCCCCTCATGGCACTCTACACTGGAGCCCATAAATTCATTTCCAGCTCAATGCCCCTCATGGATTCCACGCCTGAAGTTCATGAGTTCAGGGCGCCTGCCCCTCATGGCACTCCGCGTCTGGAGTCTGCGAATTCCATTCTTTCTCTCCTCTAATAAACTCTATCTTAATCATTAAAAAAAAAAAAAAAAAAAAGAATTCAAACATTTGTTTTACCAAAACTACTTTGACTGTTTTCAACTTTCCTCATCTGATTTGCTCTGCTCTGGAGTTTCCTACGACCCCCCTTTCAAGGCCAGAACTGCAGGTCAGCCTGGTGTTTTCACATGAGATCTGGTATCACTCAGATCCTTCCGCTTTCTGAGCCATCTCTCCAGCCTGAGAACTGACTTTTGTCAACTCACCTCCACCCATTTGTCATGGATTTTTTTCTTCCTCCAAATAAGTAAATAGTTTAAAAAATCTTAAAAACAAACAAACAAACATAAGAAGGTGGAGGTTAATTTGGTCTACATAAGCAGATCCTATCTAGAAAGAAAAGAAAAAAAGGAAGGGAGGGAGGAGGGAAGGGAAGGAGTGAGGGAGGAAGAGAGAGAGGGAGGGAGGGAAAGGAGGGAAGGAAGGAAAGAAAGAAAGAAAGAAAGAAAGAGAGAGAGAGAGAGAGAAAGAAAGAAAGAGAGAGAGAAAGAAAGAAAGAAAAAAAAGAAAGCCAGACCTCTTTTAGCCTACCGTTTCCACAGGCATTTTTCTAAGTTACTTTCTGCTGGTGTGAGGCAGCACTCATACAACCAACTCAAAGGAGAAAGGAAAGATTTACTTGACCTATGGCTCCAAAGGGCAGGCGGGTGGCAGAGCGAGCAAGCAGCACACTGCTCGAGCAGACTGCTGTGGAAGCAGGGAGCCGCCCAACCTCAAGGTCCTCCCTTTGCACCGTCCCTTCCTCCGGCAAGGCTCACGCTCAAACCATGACAGCATCACCTAATGATTTTTGTCAGCTTTAATGGACTTGCTCACTGATGTTTAAAATAATTATGCTGGGGCTGGAGAGGTGGCTCAGGGGTTAAGCCTCCGCCTTGCAGGCGGAAGGTCCCGAGTTCGGATCCCAGATCCCACGTATAGACGCCAGACGGAAGCGGGGGCGGCCTGCGCTTCTGGTCCTGGTAGGGCAGAGCCTGTGAATCCCGGGGCAGAAGGAGGTGGAGGCGTCCATGGTGGTTCGCGAATTCGTCCGTGGTTCTACACACACATACACACACACACAGACACGCACGCGCACATACACACAGTTGAATAAATAATAATAATAAAAAAAAATTAAAATAATTATGCTGAGTTGGTAAATCATGTGTGGATCTTCCACCTTGTGTACCAGCTAGGCAAGTGCTCTCCCTTGCGCTACATCCTCCCTTTAATTTTACTTATTAGAGAGAGCGAGCGAGAGGAGAACATGAGCAGGCACGGATGAATGTGCAGATCAAAGGACAACTTTAAGAAGTTGGTTCTTTCCTTCCACCATGTGGGCTCAAGGGACTGAACTCAGGTCAACAGATTCGTCCACAGGTTTTTATCGGAGTCATCTTGTCAGTCCTATCCTAGCTTTTCTGTTTTGTTTCTAAACTTTTTCTTTAAACTTTATTTATTGTGTGTGTGTGTGTGTGTGTGTGTGAGAGAGAGAGAGAGAGAGAGAGGGAGAGAGAGAGAGAGAGAGAGAGGGCACTGTGTGTCCCTGTGGGGTCAAGGGTGACTTCAAGAATCACCCTATATTGCTTCTACCTCCTTTTTGCTTCACCAATTTCCCATAATCCTCTGTTCGTGAGAAGATATGGAGATTAGTTCTCCATTGTAGATAAACCCTACCTTTGAGGTTGGCTACAAGATCAACTGGGTTGGGCCCCAATGTGAACAGACCAATGAGAGCCAATCAGTTTGCAGAAACTGGAGCTAGCCAATGAGGAAAAGTCATATTTTCTGGGGGACGCTAAGGGTATAAATAATCCTGACTCTAGCAGCCATCTTTGATTCCCTTGCCCCTTGGAGACTGCATGTCTGTGAGTGTCTTTCCGGCTCCCTTGCCCCTCATGGGACTCCATGTCTGGAGTCTATGAGTTCCTTTCATTTCCCTTGCCATTCATGGATTCCATGCCTGGAGTCTGTAAATTCTTGGGGGTTCTCTTGCCTCTCGCTGATTCACTCCAGTGAATTTCATTCTTTCTTCTAATAAATTCTGCCTTAATCCTCTACCACGTGTTCTAGTTTCAGTCTTTGACTCCTGAATACAAGAACCTGGATACCTGAGACCCCAGAGAGGGACCACCAACATTTTGGTGAACACAGGAAGATCAAAACTCTGATTCACTACCAAGTTCTTCACTGAATCATTAAACTACAAATGTTTTCCCTCCTTCCAACCCATCTCTGACAAGAGTATTGTCTTACTTGATCACAATGTCATTTCCATTAGTCCCTAAAATATCTTTTGTAGTTCACTTAAGCCAGTACCCAATTTTTGTGGTTCTTTTTCCTAGATCTATTTTAATCTAAAATAATCTCTTCACCTTTTATTGGGGTGGGGAAGTTGAGTCAGGGTCTCATGTAATCCCTGCTGGCCTCTGACTATGTAGCTGATGTTTGACTTAAACTCCTGCTGCTCCTTGCCTCTGCCTTCTGAGTGCTAGGATTACAGACTGTACCATCACCCTAATATCTTTAATTTTCAAAGACACACTATATTCTATACTTTCTAGATTAGGAATTTGTGAAATTAGTCCCTTCCTGTGTATCTTTTTATCTGTGTATCTTCTTTAAACTCTAAGTTAGATCTAAAAAGACCAGATTCTAATTGCAATTTGAGGGCAAGAATGCATGCTTAGGAGCTGAAGAGATGGCTCAGAGGTTGAGACTCTGCCTCAAAAGCAGGAGGCGCTGAGTTCAGATCCTGGATCCCTCATACAAACACGGAATGGAAATCGCTGCAGCTTATACTTTCAGCCCTAGAACATGGTGTCTGGTAAACTTCAGAGCAAAGCAAAGAGGAGGTAGCACAATCCAGGATGATTCCCGAAGTCACCTTGGGCCGCCACAGACACAGGTTGCCCTCTGACACACAGACATGCACGCAAAAAATAACAACAAAAATAAAAGAATGCATGCTCAATACTGTTTCTGGTGTGTCGTGGTAGTGGAAACTGCCAATGGGATACTGGAGTGAGGTTGCCACTCCAGGGTGAACAGGCTGGCAGGAGCTTGGAGACCTCCTGTGGTGGTCACTTTAACAACTGTTGGGCTAAGTGCAAGGCCAGGTCTTACTTGGGGAAAGGGAAAGGAGAGGACTCCCACGAGGACCTGAGGCTCACTCCCAGAATGCACTGCAACTCAAGGGCTCCCAGCCGTGTGGAGCGGCTCAGGTCTCCTGGCCGTGGAACTGACCCGCAACAGGGCAGCTCGATGTCAAATAAAGCAGGGATGAGTTTGCAGAGAGCCAGACCCAACTCTTCACCTTTCCAGCTTTTGGGGCTTGTTCAGATCATGTGAACCTGATCCTCGGTTTCCCTGACTGTGACACAATAATGATCCTTCTTCACAGGCTCATTGGGGAACCAGCACTAGCAGCTACCTGATACTTGCTGCGGGCTACGGTGGACGGAACCATGAGCAGAGCTCTGGGCTCAGTGAGGACCAGTCTCAGCTGCTCTGTAAAAGCTCAGCAGTGGAGTGTCTGATGCTGCCCTCCAGGAGTCGTGCAGAGAAGCTTGAATCTGCTGGGGTCTTCTGGAGTAATTCTGGTCTTGTAATTAGATAGTCAGTGGAAACTGTTGGCAAAAAGAGAAGGTTCATGATGATAGATGTTTGTATTAGAGAGCTGGGGCTGGAGAGATGGCTCAGGGGTTAAGACTCTGTATTGCCACCAGAAGGTCCAGAGTTCGAATCCCAGGTTCCATATAAAAACACCAGGGGGAACCTGTGGTGGCCCACATTTCTGGCCCTGGTGGGTGGAGCCTGGGAAATCCCAGAGGGAAGCAAGAAAGAGGTAGAAGCAATCCAGGATGATTCCTGAAGTTACCCTTCGACCTCCACAGGGACACACAGCGCCCTCACACACACACACACACACAAAATAGATAAGTAAAATGTTTTTCAATTGTTCTTTGATCTCCATTTGAGCACCATGGCACGTGTCATGACACATTCAAATTTCCCCTTAAATATATAAAATATTTTTTAAAATATTTAAATGAAAATACTCAATTTTTTAAAAATTAAAAATTTTAATTTTCAAAGAAAAGTATTAAATAAAATAGGGGCTAGGGTGCCAAAGATGGCTGCCAGGGTCAGGCATATTTATACACCTAGGCTTTTTCTCCTTGGTTAGCTGCTCACTGGGGCCCAGCCCAGTTGCTCTTGGGCCCAGGTGGGGCTAGAGATCAAGTTATTTGTTGGAATATGGAGGGCTCATCTCCATAATCCTTTCATAGGGAAGGTGGCCATTACACCTCTGGGAGGATTGGAGTCAGTTCCTCAGCAGGGTGTTCCTTCAGGCATTATCCCTCTGTGCCAGTTAGCTTCTCATCACGGTGACAACTGTAGCTCAGATCATAAACTCACAGCTTTCTTTCTGTCTTTCTTTCTTTCTTTCTTTCTTTCTTTCTTTCTTTCTTTCTTTCTTTCTTTCTTTCTTTCTTTCTTTCTTTCTTTCTCTCTCTCTCTCTCTCTCCCCCTTCCTTCCTTCCTTTCTTTCTTTTTCTTTCTCTCTTTCTCCCTTTCCTGCTTTCATTTCCTAGTGCTTCTGTGTACTAGGTTATTGCTCTACCTCTCATCTCTGTCTTTAGCAGAGAAAACCCATTTTAATTAACCTGAGTCAGCTGTAAAGGTTTGTTTGGGCTTAAATTTCTGAGGTTTTAGTTCAAGGGTTGCATGGCTCTGTTGGCTGGGGTCTGTGGTGACCAGCACGTCCAGGCGGAAGCACATGGTAGCGGAAAGTTGTTTACCTGATGATATGGCTGGCAGAAAACAAAAAATAAAGAGGTGGAGGCAGCAGTCCCCACATCTTCAAGGGAACCCTGGTGACCTTTAGGCAGGTCTAGAGCAGCCATGCTGGGATGGTCTCTGAAGGTCTTGGAAAAGCCATCCCCCCACCCTCCTGCTAGGATTACCCTGCAGGAGCACCCCTGCTGATAGGGAGGAACTAACTCTAATGCTCCACAGAGACAAGGCAATCAACTCCCTGCAACCCTTTGCTTAAGAGAGGATAAAGAGTTTAGTTCTCCACAGCAGATGAGTCCAACAAAAGAAACAGCCCCACTTCAAGATGGGCACAAGATCAACTGGGTTGGGTCCCAATGTGAGCTAACCAGTGAGGAAAAGACACACACACACACACACACACACACACACACACACACACACACCCTTGCCTAAGTATATAAATATACCTGACCTTGGCATCTTTGGTGCCTGCCCCTCATGGCACTCCATGGCTGGAGTCCATGAGTTTTTTCTAGCTCCATGCCCCGCATGGATTCCATGCCTAGAGTCTATGAGTTCTCCAGGAGTCCTTGCCCCTCATGGTACTCCACCTCTGGAATTCCTGAGTTCCGTTCTCTCCTCTAATAAACTCTCCCTTAATCCTCCGCAAGTGTTCTGGTTTCAGTCTTTGATTCTGAACACAAGAACCTGGACACATAAAGACTCCTGAGAGTCAACCCTACAACAACCTGATTTCTCCTATCAGGCCCCACTTCCGGAAAGTGCTGCTAATTCTAGAAGTAGACAGGTGGCAAACCTAGCATCTGCCTTCGGAGGACAGCTAAGATCTAGACCACAACACCATCCCGAAGAAGTGGCAGGTTGATGAGTTATAGTTCCTGAGTGTGTGTTGTGGTGACACTGGGGGGGGGGCGGTTCTTAGACCTCAGGCGTCAGAGCCACCCTAGAATTCTCCAAGGCAGTGAGTCTGGGAAGAGGCCAAGATGTTTTTGAGTCTTCCTTTGCTAGCAGTCAATGGAGTTTGTCTCAGTTCTTGGGGGTCTGCTTGTCTTCTTGGGGGTCTGCTTGTCTTCCTTGTGGCACCTGCAGAGTGAGTCTGCTAGCTGGTCCTGCAATGACTTGTGGCCTGTTTTCCTGTATTTCAGAGAAAATACAAGAAAAATTTATTCATTTATAGTTTGATCAAATAAGGAAAGACTTTTTTCATCATGTCTGTGGTTATGTTATGATTTATTGAAAAGCTTGATATAACTAGGGATTTTAAGGAAAAAGCTCAAGGATGTTTATAGATCAGTCTTATTGTCCCTGGAATCCAGGATGGCCCAAGAAGAAACACTGAGATTTTAAATTTTTTGTTTTTTTTTATTCATTTGTGCATGGAACCACCATGGACGCCTCCACCTCCTCCTGTTTACTCTGCCCCAGGATTCACAGGCTCTGCCCTACCAGGGCCAGAAGTGCAGGCCGCCCCCACTTCCTCCTGAAGTCTATACATGGGATCTGGGATCCGAACCCAGGACCTTCTGCCTGCAAGGCAGAGGCTTAACCCCTGAGCCACCTCTCCAGCCCCAGAAACACTGAGATTTTAGCTCTGTGCCTTTAGCCTTAAAGGAAGGGAGATCGGTCAAGTAGTCAAAGCCAAGCAAAAGGCTGAGAGCTAAGTGAAAGAGAGATACACAAGGAAGTCTGATGCCTGGGCTTTTTCCTGCATTTGTTTGCCTGTTTGTTGAAACAGGGTCTCGTGTAGCCTTTAGGGAGTCTTAGAACAGGGTCATCCTGGGAAGGTCTTTGAAGGTCATCCCCCATTGCTGGGATTATCCAGAAGAACCACCCTATTAATCTGGAGGAATTTGGTCTAATCCTTCACGGAGATAAGGTCACAACCTCCCCCGCTAACCTTCTGAAAGGATATGGAGATGAGCTCTCCACTGCAGGTAAGTTAAACTACTCATAGAAACAGTTGAGCATGAGGTTGATCACAATGACGACTGGGCCGGACCCTTAATGAACAGACCAGTGAAATGCAGGGAAAAGCTCCAATCGGGTTTGCAGAAACTGGAGCTAACCAATAAGGAAAAAACACTTTTCCAGGGCCTGTCTAACCCTAAAAATACCCTTGACCCTGCCAGTCATCTTTGGCTCACTTGCCCCTCAAGGAATCTGTATCTGGAGTCTGGGAGTCTCCCCCCTTCCCTTGTCTGTGGGATTACCCTGAAGGAATACAACCTGTTTCAATTCTCTAGAGATAAGGTTGTCAACTTCCCCAATCCTCTGTTTATGTACTTTTGAAATGGGGAAGGGATGTTTTAGACTCTGTGGATGTGTGAGTGGCAGCCTGAGGTAGGAGACCTGTAACACCTCAGTGCTCAAATCTGTAGCCCCACAGTGAGGTCCCCAAATTCCTTCATAGCCAGGGGGTTTGATGGGCTCTATCTGAGGTTCCGTGGTGATGGCATGTGTGAATGGTCTCTCATGGAGGGATACCCCACCTTTATTTATTTGCTTCAGATAGTGTGGATCAATTTTAACCTTATGTCCTGTTAGTCGAAGAAGGGAGCTTTCTAGTAGTGTTCATTCTAATGAAAAAATGTCCGGGATGACGGCCGTCCACCTGTCTGAACAGAACAGGGAACTCTTAGGCTTCAGTACTGGTGCACCACAACCCCTTAAGCACTGCAGAGGAGAGCCCCCTCTGCCAGGTGCTGTCTGTGATGGCTGCCCAGTCAGTGACATTCCCCAAATCCAGGTCTCCTAGACTCTAGCTAAGGAGAAGTCTTCCCACCCTAAATCCAGGGACTAACCTAGTGACAGGTGTGATGTCCTCTGTTTCAGATGGGAACCTCCCAATTCCATCCCTCAAAAGGATTCCCCTCAAATGCATCCTAAAGCACTGGATAATGTTCAATCCTATTAACCTGCAAAAGAGCCAACCTGTAATATTCTGTTCTCAGACATGTGCTGAGACCATGTCTGAGAGATGGCCCCTGGGAAGATCTTTAAATTGTACCATCCTCCAATTAGTTCTATTCGACTGAAGGGCAAGCAAATGGCAGAAGTTTCTGACATTCAAATTTGTTTTTATCTAAGAGACAAAAGAGATCTCAGCCAAAAGTTCCAGCTAGAGGTCCCGAAGAAAACTTTGTCTCCCAATAAAGGGATCCTCAGAACTAAGATCTCTCCTATCCAGGGCCTTCCACCCTAGCCAAACCCCCTTCCCCTGACACTAAGATGGGTCCATGTAATCTGGACCCAGCATTAGTCTGACCTCTTCAAGAGATGCCAGGTGCATTTGGGTCAACTCAGGTCCATGTCCCTTTTCCTTGCAAGACTTGGTCCAAATTAAAAAGGACTTAGGGAGTTTCTTTGAGAACCAAAATCACTTTATAGATGTTTTTCAAACTATTAATCAGGTATTCATCCTGATTTAGAGAGACATAATTTTGCTCCTAACTCAAGGCTTTTCTCCTTCAGAAAAGGAGCCAGTTCTCAATGCTGCAAGAGCAAGTAGCAGAAGAATATCATCAAAGAGAAAAAAAATGTATCTAGGAGAGCAGGAGATAACACCCCCTTTCCTCCTACTGGAAAAGAGATAGTCCCTAGGTACAATCCACAATGGAGCCCTAAATCTGAGAATGGAAATGGACGAGGAATCATTTCCTGTGTTTGATTATTGAAGGATTTAGGCAAATGAGACAAAAATCCATAAGTTATAATAAACTGGCAGGAATAACTCAGGGCCCAACTGAGACTCCAAAGCTCTTCCTTGGCCGACTTAGAGAGACTTTAAGGAGATATATATACTATGTCAATTCAGAAAGTCTAGGAGGGGAAATTATCCTCAAGGACATCAAGGTTCAGAATCACACAGGCAGTAACTGATATATGTAAGATGTTACAAAAGATGGTTTTTAGTCCAGAAAAGGATGTAGATGATATAGTTAAAATAGCTACAAATATTTTTATCATAGAGAAGAAGATGAAAGGAAAGAAAGGGAAAGGACTAGGAAAGAAAAAAATACATCAAAGTTTGATATTGGCCCTAAAGAAATGGGATAACAATAGGAACAAGGCATGCCCAAACGGACAACTGGAAATCCTTCCAACAGGGAAAGAGAAAAAAAATGCTTTAAGAAAATGCTGGGGGCTGAACAGATGGCTCTGGGTTTAAGACTCTGCCTTGAAAGCAGAAGTTCTTGAGTTCGGATCCCAAGTCCCATGTAAAACCATCACACACACACACACACACACACACACACAATGGTCTGAAGACCCCTTTTGGAAGTCGGTTCTCTGCTATCATTATATGAGCTTCCAGAGGTTGAACTCGAGTCCCAAGATGCAGGTATGGGCATGATGATGCTAAATCCTTGCTCTTGGCCCATGAGAAGTGACAATTTCTCTCAAGAAAGATCACCTCTCTCCAAGAGTGATGGGAAAAAAAAATAAGAAAGGAACACATATATAACAATATAGATAGTTCAGCGAGTAAAGAAACTTGTTTGGAGGGGGCTGGAGGGAGGGAGAGGACCAGTGTACCTGTTAAGTTTGTATGAGTGGAAATAAAAATAAATAAATAAATAAATATGAGCTAATAAAAAAAAAAAGAAAAGAAAGAAACCTGCTTGGAAGCCTGGTGGGGCTCACATAATGGAAACCTGAGAGCTCACATAAATGGAAGTTAGGCAGTTTTAGAGCAGCCATGCTGGGAAGGTCTCTGAAGGTCTTGTAAAGCATCCCCCACTGCTGAGATTACCCTTCAGGAACACCCCTGCTGATAGGGAGGAACTGACTCCAGTCCTCCACAGACATAAGGCTGTCAGCTTCCCTCAACCCTTTGCTTATGAAAGGATATGGAGATTAGTTCTCTTTTGCAGCTAAGTCCTACTTTGAGGTGGGCACAAGATCAACTGAATTGAGTCCCAATGTAAGCTAACCAATAAGGAAAAGCCAGTTTTCCTGGGCTTGCTTAAACATACAGCTATACCTAACCTTGGCAGCCATCTTTGGCGCCTGCCCCTTATAGCACTCCACATGTGGAGTCCTTGAGTTCTTTTCTGGCTCTAAGTCCTTTAATCCTCTACACGTGCTCTGGCTTCAACCTTGGACTGTGAACACAAGAACCCGATACATATAGACTCCTAGAGTCAACCCCGCAACAGAAGGAGAGCCCTGGCTTCCAGAAGTAGTCCTCTGACCTTCACATGCATGCTGTGGCAGGTGTGTGTCGTGGGCTTCTCTTCCTTGGGGTTCTTGTGTTCCAGAGCCAAAGACTAAAACCGGAACACAGTGAGAGGTTAAAGCAGAGATTTTATTGAAATTGATACAAGAGGGAAGAAACCTTGGATATTTGTCTCAAATAGCCTAGGAGGATGCTACAGCCCCAAGGTGGGAGAGCGTTAGAGCAGAGAAGATAGTGTAAGATACGAAAGAACTGGGAGAGCTGCCATAAGCACTTGGCTAGAAGAGAGCAGAGTGTGGCTGCGTGGTGGGGAGAGAAAGAAGAGCGAGGTGATGGGTGGAGCTACAATTTTTTATAGTCTGGCATTGCAAATGAGTGTCCCAGAGCTCCTCGGGAAGTGAAGTGAAGACTGAACAGGTGATGGGCATGGTTCCCACAGAGCAGGGACATTTCTAACTGTGCTAGCAGACCACTAGGAATTTAATTATCCCCATTATTTACATCTGTGTTCTTCTCTGCTTCTCTTGTCTCTCTCCCTTTCTAATACATAGGTAATCAAAAATATTTCTAACCTATAGAGAGCACAGGTCAGGTACAGGAGTGCACCCCTGTTATCCCAGCACCCAAGAGGCAGAGGTAACAGGATCAACGATCGAAAGTTAGAGGCCATCCTATACGGCACCTTCCAGGTTGGCCAGAACTGCATAGACTGGCCCCAAAAAATGACAGAAAAATGAATAGAACACAGAAAATTATCAACAATGAAAAGATTTATGTGGATGGTTACAAGGAGTATGTTGGAGACTAGAAACAACAAAAACTATTGGAAACTGATAATTCAAGTCTTGATTCTTATGGATACCTCAGTGTTTCACTGAAATAATAATAAGTAAACATAAACAATGAATCCCAGTCTATGCTTATTCATTTTCCATCAGCCTTTATCATTGTCTCCAAAGCCAAGTATATGCTTGTACAGGTTGAATAGCGAGCAATAGAAGGGGCCACCAGTTATACTGCTGACTTTACAGACTGCCCTGCTTACAACAACAAATAGATGGAAATTTCTTTTCCTCCTTACTTGCACTCACATTGCCTTTCTGCAGCAGATGCTCTTTGGGTGCCTATTCCGAGACAGGTACTATGGGGCCCCGGAGGATGCGGTAGCAAGTCACAGTTCAGAAAGCCTTCAGGCAGCCTTCAGCATGAGATACAAACTGAAGAAACAGTTCAGCTGGAGGTGTAGCTCAGTGAGTAAAGAGCTTGCCTGGAGTGAACAAAGATTCTGAGTTGCATTGCATACAGCTGGATGTAGGAAGTAGTACATACCTGGAATCCTAAAACTTGGGAAGTTGATGCTGGAGGATCAGGGAAGTCAAGGTTATCTAAATTATATAATGCGTTTTAAGCCAACCTTACCTACATGAGACTCAGTAAGGAAAAAAAAAAAGGCAGGAATCATTGAAGCAAAGCAAGGTATGCTTGCTAGAGCCTAGTGTTAAGATGCCTGCTTGTTTGTTTGTGGGTTTTTTGTTTTGTTTTGTTTTTTAAATAAAGTCTTGTTGTATAACCGAAACTGACCTTGAACTTTTGAATCCTCTTTTTTTCTGACTTCTGAGTGCTGGAATTATAGGCATGTAACAAGCCTGGTTTATCACCATGTTGCTTTCTGTCCAATGAGTTGCTTGACAATGCACAATCTCTCTCTCTCTCTCTCTCTCTCTCTCTCTCTCTCTCTCTCTCTCTCTCTTTCTCTCTCTCTCCTTCCTCCATTCTAAACATCTAAACATGTATTCTACCACTAAGGTAAATCCTAATGATATTTTAAGGAAATTCCCAATGTTCAGAAATAGGCTTTGGAATGCCTTTTCACATGCTTATCTGAAATTGTTTTTGAACCTTAGGAAGACACGGCATTCACAAACCCACAAGCACACGTACACAACCACACATACCCCTCTCCCCAACATAAACACACATGTATATAAGCTCACACACAAACATGTATAAATCCAAATTTCTCCACAAATACATATGCAACTCTTTACATAAACGTGCACACACACACACACACACTCCCCATATTAATATAGCCAAGAGGGGAAATGAGTACATAGAGCCCTAGACAGGCATGACCATCTCTACAATGAAGCAGGTATCCACACTGATACTAGAGTACAGGATCACACAGTAAACCCAGAGTCTCCCCCACCCCCTTCAGCCCTCAGGTCTCCCAGTTCCTGTCCTCAAGAGATCTGAGTGACCTGGCCGGCAGGAAGTGAAACTCACTCTGACAGGAAGTAAAACAAGTCATGGGCTTTTCTGGTACCTCTGGCACAGCTGTTGGGACCCTAATTAAACAGCTCCAGTTTCTGGGCTGTTCTGCCCAATGGCTGTGGCTATGGTTTCAGTGGAAGCCAGCCGCTGGGAAGTAAAGCGCTGGACTTTGTTTACTTGGCCCTCCACCCAGAAGGCAAGTGGAGATCCCAAGGGAGGGAAGTTGCTCCCCAGATGACCCGAGATGTTCACTCAAAGCCACAGACGCCAAGGTGGTGCCTTTCTTCACAGTCGGTAGAATCCTGTCTTGAGTTACCATGTGCTGTCTTCTGCGGCTAAATGCCTTATGTCCACAAGGTGGAGTAGGTACGGTAAGAAATGCCGACAGTTGACCAGGCTGTTCTGGATGTGCCTTTTGTTTGACAGCCCCGCGAAAGTCCCCAGATGTTGGAATACAAATGCTTTTGGGGTCTGGAGATTTTGTAACTTTGGTGACCTCTGTTCTATGTATCAAGGAGAAGGGAACAAGGGTTGGGGCCATCAAGGTAGGATGCAGGGTGGAGGTGGGATGGGACCGTGGTCCTCACTGCCGTCTTGCCCTGGAGTTTACAGGCAAATGTGGCAACCTGCCGAGAGATTTGGGGATTTGATAGAGTATGGTGGCTCCTAAGCACTATAATTCTAGCTCTTGGGAGACTAGGCAGGAGAACTGCTCTTAGGTTTGCAGCCCACCTAGGTTGGATAGTGAGTTCCAGGAGAGCCTGGCTACAGAGTGGGACCTTGTTTCATAGTGGTGGTGGTTTGGGGGGGGAACAAAAGCAAATAACTTCTGGGGTGGAGGTGTGGCTTAGGGGAAGAGCACTTGTATATATGTGCCCCTGGATGACTTATTCCTAGCATCATTCACACACACACACACACACACACACACACACACACACACACACACACACTAAAAAGATAAAAATTGACGTTGTGGTATATACAGCTTCCACCATGACTGTGAAACTAATTTCGTGAATGTGAGTATACAGGTGTGCGTGCATACGGGTGTGTATAGAAGAGGGTACTTAAGTGTGTACCTGTGGAGGTCCGATGGTGACATTAGGAATCATTCTGGATTGCTCTACCTCCTTATTTCTTTGCTCTGGGGTTTCCCAGGCTCCACTTTCCAGGAACAGAATTACAGGCTGCTGCCGCCTACACCTGACATTTTACATAGGATCTGGGATCCAAACACAGATCCTTTTGTTTTTGAGACAAAGACTTTAACTTTTTTTTTTTTTTTAGAATTTTTGCAGTCTGTCTGCATGGTTGCTGATAAATGGCCATCAAACAGTTTAAGGGAACAAGGGTTTATTCTCTCTTACGATTCCTGGTTACAGTTCTCAGTCCAGCTTGATGGGAGAGCATGCACCAACACCAGGGCCAAAGGAACTGGTCACACCATCACTGCATAACGGCTGAGAGACTGACAATCATTACTTGCCAGACTAGCATGTCTGGCCAAGTGAACAGAAGGATGTCAACTCTCTCAACCAGCTCTTGGTGATTTATCCAGGACCTAATCCCACCCACCATAGTCTGGGTCTTCCCCATCAGCTAGACAATCTCCTTCAGGTTCGCTCTGGGCTTAACTCAACTACTAAATCTCTATAAATGTGCCCAGAGCTCAAACCCTCTGACAAGGATTAAGGTAGAGTTTATTAGAGGAAAGAAAGAACAGAACTCATGGGACTCAAGACCATTCTAGAGCTGAGTCCAAAGACTTCAGCCCCAAACTCAATTAGTATTTCCATTTTATACTAAAGTAGGCAGAGGTAGAACAAGCAAAACAGGACTTTCCAGAAACAGAAGCAAAGGTTATTAGATGACAGCAGGCAGACTGATGACTGCAGAGGGCCCATGACCAGTACCAGGTGCAGGCTATGGGGGTGGAGTGATGTGTCTTGAGTTCCTTTAGGACTGCAGCAGTTTTCCATCTTAACTTATGCTAGCAGTAACTCAACGGTTTATGTTTTTCTACCTCGCCACCTTCCTGCCTTATTTATTTCCAATAGTCCCATTAGTGCTGCTTGCATGCACATTACTGTGGGATTATTCACCAGAATATGGGAAACCCAACAGTAGCCATACTCCAAAAGAAAAGTGACCCTTTTTCTACCTCAGCTATCAACTGCCACCTACCTAGCTCTTCAGCTGGAAGTGAGTCATCTTAAGCCTATCCCCATCCACACTGGATGTTGACTGCTGCATCCTGCGCAGGTCTTATGTAGCTGCTGTGAGTGCTTGAGTATAACAGGCATGCCATGTCCAGAAGAGAGCACTTCACAGCACTCCCTCCCATCCTCAGGCTCTTACACTCTTTCTGTCCCCTCTTCTGTGATGTTCTCTGAGTCTTAAGGTTGAGGGGGTTGATATAGATATAGTCCCATTTAGGACTAAGTACTCAACAGTCACATAATGTACATATGAGTATCCATTAACCATTGCATACTGCAGAAAGGAAATTTTCTGGCAAATTTTATATTGAGAACAGCACTAATTTGTGGGTATAAACACAAGTATTAGAAGGCAGTTTGATAACATAAACATTTAGCAAAGCTAGTAGTAAGTTTACCCCAGGACTTTTGACTTTACCAGCTCTGTGATGAAATTTGAAATCAAGTACAGGTCAAAGCTACAGGCTTTCAACTAGATTAAAGTGCCAGCATGAATTCTCTCTTGAGAGAATCTAATCAGAAAGCAACTGGTTACCTCCATACCAGTTATACCACTATTGCACTAGTGAACACCTCTTCCCTGTCAGGCTGATATCTAGCATGCAGGGTCCAACTCTAGATAAGGTGTCTTTTCTCCCTCAGTAACCTACACAGTACCACTGGCACTATGAAAGCTAGCCCAAGAAAGGAAGTTTCCCAGTCAGTTCCCATCTTGATTTCTCTATTCCTGCAACCAAAGTGTGTGATGTTTTTAGCAATAGAATCTTACCATCTTGTTATGATAGGCAACCAAATAATTGCATTTTAAATTATTTCACAAAGTATTGGGTTTCCACAAAGCTTTTTCATACATTCTTAATCTTTAGTAGCATGACACCCATCCTTGCTTAAACATTTGGCCCCTTATATTCTTCCCTGTACTTTCTTATCACCTGCACTCTACTTTCTCCTCCTGCTTCTCATGGATATTTTTAAAACTTCATGACCTGCACAGAGACTCCAAATCAAGTACACACATCTAAGTATTTGAACCTAGATCCACA
This sequence comes from Typhlomys cinereus, assembly GCA_023101885.1. Classification (NCBI taxonomy): domain Eukaryota; kingdom Metazoa; phylum Chordata; class Mammalia; order Rodentia; family Platacanthomyidae; genus Typhlomys; species Typhlomys cinereus. The sequence goes on along the minus strand of JALPQD010000040.1, from coordinate 8,109,378 downwards.
GTCAAGAGAGAACATGCCACCTTGGTCTTTCTGGGCTGGGTTGTCTCACTTAATATAGTATTTTCCAGTTCCATTCCTTTTATTTCAAATTTTATAACTTTATCTTTCCTCCTCCTCCCCCTCCCCCTCCTTCTCCCCCTTTTCCCCCCTTTTCCTCTTCCTCTATCCCCTTCTTCCTCCTCCTCCCTCTTTCCCTCCCCTTTCCCCCCTCTTCCCCCCTCTTTCCCCCCTCCTCCACCCTCTTTCCTCCCTCCTCCTCCCTCTTTCCTCTCTTCCTCCTCTCCCCCCTCCTTCTGTGTATGTCTGTGTGTTTATTTGAGTGTACCAGAGGGCACTGCATGTGCCTGAGGAAGCCCAAGAGTGACTTTGGGAATCTTCCTGGATTATTTCTACCTCTTTTTTGCTTCATTTTGAGATTTCTCAGGCTCTGCCTTCCAGAGTCTGAAATGCAGGCTACTGCCATTTCCACCTTGCATTTTTGCATGGGATCTGGGATTTGAATTCAGGGCCTTTTGCTTTCCAGGCAGAATCTTAACCCTTGAGCCATCCCTCCAGCCCACTAGGAACATTTAAGTAGCATATTTCTTGATCACTTGCTATAAACTATAACTCTTAGTTCTCTTTTCAGCTGAGAATATCTGTTGCTTAGGAGACATCTCAGTTTCTCTTCATCAATAACAGTAGCCAGACTCTCTGGTTGGAGAGAAAACCACTTCTAATCTTCCTCGAGATCTTCTCATTTTTGTCCCAGGCACTTATGATAGAAGCGAGTGGGGCTTGCTACAGGGGTCAAGTCAGGTTGTAAAATCTCTTTATTTAATATTTCTGGATGCAAGTACACTGCAGAGGGAATTTTCTTTATTGCAGAAATATTGCAGCTCCTCTGTGCTGGCCTCTTTTCTCACCCTTGAAGCATAATGGACTCACACAAATGTTTCCTGTGTGTCTCAGCTCTACTCTGCTGGAGTCTTGTCTGGTGAAGAATGATGAGCATGGCCAGGTAAAGGTGAGTGAATGAGCAGTCCACTGAGTGACAGTGAGAGGGCTAGGCAGCTAAGAAGGAGCAGCCAAGAGGGAAACCAAGTGGGGTGCTGGTGAAGACGCTCAACTCAGGTTTTCATAAGCTTATTGGACTCTGTTGGTATATACATGCAAAGTAGATGAAAATTAAGGACCAATCAGGATAGAGCCCACCAAACCCAAGTAGAGGTTTCAACTAGGGCCTCAGTTCTCTCTACATCCCAACCTTTTGATATCTTAGTAGAAGTAAGGAAAGTGAAACAAGGAAAGCAGGGGGAAATCCTCTCTCTCTCTCTCTATCTATATATCTCTCTATCTCTATCTCTCACTTTGTTCCATTTCTGGCCACTGCTCCAATCCCAGACAAGGTCCCACCTATGACTATCAATCCCTTCTCTGGAAAAGTAACTCAAGGTAATAACAACTCTGACCACCTCAGGGTGAAAAGAGACAAGGCAGCAGGACTATCTAGGGGTCTCTGCATCTACATGCAGAGGGTGCATCTTCCATTGCAAGGTGCATCTACATTATCATTTGGTGGTTTGAAGAATTCTAGGTAAAAAGAGACAATTTTTCATGGACCAAACAGGAGAGAACCAAGAACAGCAGTATCGGTAAGGGTCACGTCAAAAGAAGCAGCCAAGGCATCCATTTCTAAATTTTAGAATAAGAATCTCATGACTCCTCTAGTTGTTGGCATAAGTCCTAATTAACAGATCACAGATACATGCTTAATTTATTTTCATGCTGTGACCCTGACTATTCCTGATTGACTGAAATAAAAACAACAGTTCTCTTGTAAGAAAAAGCATAGTCCCTCTTTTCCAGTAATTAGAGATTCTAGTCTCCTTCGATTTTGGAAGGCTACAGTTGCTAAGGAATATAGCTGGCCTTGGAGTATAACAACATTTTGTGCAATCTTGCCTATCAGAGAGATCCTAGGGCACCACACTGTCTACTGGTTGTGACCCCAGCCCCGGAGAAAACCTTAGATAAGCTGTGTTAATAAGAAAGGGAAGTAGCTAATGCACCCACACCAGAACCACCCCCACAGTTACTGCCAGTACCACTAAGAGAGAAATGACTTGTATAACCCACCTCACCTCCTTGTTTGTTGCTAAAGGAGTAATCAAAGATTTCAGGGGCTAGTTTAATAAGCATGCATGTCCTCATCGATTTAGCTGGGAGGCATTGGTAGGATATGGTTCCACATAAAAAGAAAATTCCCGATATCTTAAAACAGTTATTCTCAATAGTAAACATGTTTGCAAATCCACATCTAGAAGGAGGTCTATCTCCCTTCTTCCATCACCATGGTCACCAAGGATAGTAATGGCAGTTTGAGCTGTGGAAGCTGGGGAAGAAAGCCTGTGTTGTTGTTACTCTTTCTGCTTCTGTGAGACAATGCTCAGGCACAACTTAGGGGAGAATGGAAAATTTTATTTGACTTACAGCGCCAGAGGGGATATAGTCCATTGTGGTAGAAATTGCAAAAGCAGAAGGCATGGTTTGAAGGCAGAAATAGGAGGCTGGTTCAGGTCACTGCAGCCATCATAGAGACAGAAAAAACAAGAGCAAACTGAAGAAACAAGGCCAGGCTACCAAGTCACAAGTTCTATGCTTCCTGTGTCATGCTTCCTCCTCTAAAACTCCTCCTCCTAAAGATGCCATTACCTAGAACAAACAAGACCACTACACTCTTATTTATCTTGAAATATACTGTATCTATCATGGTGACCTGTGAAGCTATCTTGAGACCAATAAGTAAAGGTGGAAAAGAAAGGATCACACAGATTAGGAAGAACACAAGTGGGCTAGGCAGGTGGAGGATCAAGCCGCCCTGTGTGAGGATTTCAGTTCTTAATTCTACCAGACTTCAGTATATACCAAGATTTAAGTCACACTTATCTGCTCCCAGCTGTGATCCTCTTGGCAGTCTTTCCTCTATATTGTCTTCCAAGGAGCAATGATGGTCCCAAGGCCTTCTTCCAAGTTCCCATTGCCTCAATCCATCCCAAGGAGACACAGATAATTCTTATAGTTGTGATCCCATGTCAGTCTCCTCATAGGGATGGGAACAAAGTATTCAGCCATCCTTTATTCTTCTGGGCTCTAGTAAATTACCTTTCAGGAATACACAGAAATAGTCTGGTCCCTATATCAGACCTTGTGGGAGGTACAGCAGGTTCCCTGGGATCCAGAAGAAGCGAAATGATTCAAGGATCTAAAACAACATCAACTGAGGCCCTAGCCTGCAGGCCCCTTCATTTGTTCATCGCTGGACAGAAAGAATAATTCTGGTGCTCAACATCTCTCTCTCAGGTGTCTGATTAAGAAATCTTACGATGTTACTAAAGGTTGGCCTGAATATCTCAGGGCTTTGGCAGTGGCCAGATTGGTGATATTCAAGCCTCAAAAGCTGACACTTGGTCACCCCCTCATGGTCCATACCACTCATGACATCGGGGCATTCGGAATCCAGGGTCTGGCTCTCTCTCCTACAGTAGAATGCTTAAATATCAGACTTTCCTTTTAAAGAGCCAACTGTTGACAGTCTGAAATCTAGGAGAATTTGGGATGGAGTTGAATCTGGTCCTGACCCAAAGCTTCAGTACCCTTGGCCAGGCCTAATCCCAGGTGCTTAATCTGCTCCTGGCAGAACTGGGTCTTTTGTCAACTTTGTTCCTTGCTCTACCAGAAGGTCGAGGAGACCTTTGAAGGCTCTAAATTTTTTTTTTTCATTCAGGATACATAGGAGGGTATCATCACCTAATGGATCACTGTGGGTCCAAGACAGTCCCAGCTAGACAGATCTTTGGCCGAGCTGATAGGTAGGGATGATCCCAGAATCCCTGGTGCAAGACCGTCCAGCTCACTTATCCCATCTCACAGATGAGGTCTTCAAAGGCAAACAGTGGTTGGCAACGTGGGTATAGAGGAATACAGAAAGAGGTGTCTTTTAGGTCCAGCACTTTACTTTGCTTCTGGTGTCACCTGGGACAAGAGGGCACAGGGATTAGGTACCACAGGGTGAAGAGGTTCCAGTGTCTCATTAGTTACTCTAAGTTCCTGACTAGTTTCCATTTGTTGTTCCTCTTCTTCACTCTTGTCATGGTTTGAAATGTGAGTTGTCCCCACACAGGTGCATGTGTTTGGATCTTTAGTTGGGAAGGTCATGGCACCTTTAGGAGGTGGAGCCTTGCTGGAGGAAGGCAGTCTCAGGGAGTGGACCTTGAAGCTGGTTAGCCCCACCCTACTCAAGTGAGTTTGTCTGCTCCTGAACTTGCACGTAGCAGCTCTCAGCCTCCAGCTGCTGCCAGCCAGTCATGCCTTTTCTGCCATAATGGACTGAATCTCCCCTCTGGAACTATAAGCTGAGTGACTCTCCTTGAGTGGAATTTTGTTTTTAATTTTATTTCTCTCTTTTTGTCTGTCTGTATATATGCATGTATGTATCAGAAGGCCCCGTATGTGCTTGTGGAAGTCCAAGAATGACTTCAGAAATCATCCTGAATTGCTCTACTTCCTTTTTGCTTTTGCTCTGGGGTATCCCAGGCTCCATCACCATTGCCACTTGGCATTTTTAAGTGGGATCTGGGATCCAAACTCAGGTCCTTTTGTTTGTAAGGCAGAGATTTAACCCCTGAGCCATCTCTCCAGCCCATAAGTGGAATTTTAAAAGTGTCTCTGGACTGGAACAGCCATCTGAGCTTGGCCTATCTGTCCCCCATCTGTACACTCCACGTCATGGATGTTGGACTCAGCTAGTGGTAAGCAGGTGTACATTCAGATCTTAGCTCCTAAGTATCAGGGACAGTCAAGAATGGGTGATTGAAGTGGATATTTCCACCATAAATAGAAAGATGTTGGCATGAAGTCACCTGTCCTGCTGATGAAGTATAACTGCGAATCATAATCAGGAACAATCCCCTGCTTCCCCTAAGCTGTTTGGGTCTTGTATTATTCAACAATGGGAAGGTAAAACTAACACAACCCCCTTACCACTATAAGGTCAATAGAGGTTATCGGAGGGGGTAATTATAGGAGTTATCCTACTTCCATATCTACAGAAGAGGAGTTGGCCAAGGAGGGTTATAAATCTGAACAAATGGGGTCCATTCTAGTCCAAGGATAATCTGGGACATAGACAGGAGAAGGGAAGAGGCTGACAGAGGACAGAGTTCAGAGAAGATTAAGACTTTGGAGTCCCATTTTCAAGCAACAATTAAGGGGAAGAAAATTCTCCAGTTTTCCCCAAACATAAGGGTTTGAGGCTCCTCTTGAAAGAGAAAAGAGAAAGATCTTCCAGAGAGTTCAGCCACGCTAGCTGTAGCTTCCATCACCTCCCAATTGGTGAGCCTAAGAGAGTGCCCAGTGATCAACAATCACTTCCCACAGCCTCCTTCTAGGTTAGACTCAATCATAATGACTTTGTCTGGTGGGTGGGTGTCAAGGGGACCCTGAACACTTCATATCCCAGATACTATCATCTAGGGTTTAGGTTTGTCTCTCCCACCAACTAAAAAGTCAAAAGAAATATTCACACCAAAAATAAAACAAGATTCATTAACAAGCAGTACAAACTTCTCAAATGAAGAGAGTCCTGAGAGTCCACCATCTTCTAGATACCAGCAGGTTTTATCTTCAGTGGGCTCCTCCCTCTATCTCTCCAGCTACGCCATGTTGTCCAACTCTTCAGGATAGGATTTCTCAAATCTGTCCACAGGTACCTAGTCACCTAGTGATTTGATCTCAGAACACATGGGAGGATGTTTGCCCTGATTGTGCCCCTGGTCCCAAGGCATGAGTACAGAAATCTCTAGAAGACGACCATCCCTCCTGCCTTCTGGGAGAGCACAGTCTCAAAAATGAGTCAGCCAATAAGAGAAAAAAGCCTGCCAAGGGAGTGGGGTGGGGGGAAAGAAAGAACAAGGAAGCAAGGAGAGCAAGGACTGGTGGTCAGATATTTTCTTCCCAGTATCAACCATAGAAGTGCTTCTTTCAGCCTTGATCAGAGATGCTTCCTTTTGAAGTGGACAGTGGGTAATGTGGAGCACATAAGTAGCCAAAGGGCTGAGAATTCATAGCCTTAAATGAGAGATGAATATAACCTCTTCTCCCAAGGCTCAGAAAACATTACAGAAGAGGGGGTAGAAAGAAGGTAAGAGCTTGAGCATGCATAGCAATGCCATGAAATGCCGTTCTCTGGACAGACGCATGGTGGTTGCACTCATGAACCAAAACAGCTATGGTTTCTTGCCCAAGACCTGCATAAGATCCAGCCAGTTGGCAATCCAGCATAGATGCAAGGGGCTCATGAAGTCTTGCTCCTATCCTAGCTTTGGAATTGTTATGGTTAGATATAGGTGTCAGCTTCATGGTTGAGGGTTCAAGCTCTGGGCACATTTGTAAAGAATTAGAGGTTAAGTTAGGTCCCAAGCAAACCTATAAGAGATTGTCTAATTGGGGGAAAGACCAGTCCAAGATGTGTGGGACTAGGCCCTGGGCAGGTGAATAAGATGGAGGGTGTCGGGTTACTGCATCATGTAGTGACCCTTCCTTCCTGGACGAAACAGCCTGGTTTCATAAAAAGGTGCCTCCAGACACCTACATGCCCTTCTCTCCACCCAGATGGCACCCTGGGGGTTCTTTCCTTGTGCATGTGTTCCCCCTGGCAGCCTCTGGCTCCCCGCATTATTCAGAAAACTGGACCTCTTCTCTTATAGGGTAAAATCCTGAGTGTCCATTACCTTGCCCACGTTCTCTATGCCCCTCTGGTTGTACTGTACATAAGCTGAGAGAAAATGACACCCTGCTGCTGTTCCGTCCATTTGTGTTGGGACAGCCACTCTACTCCTGCAATAAATCCCCTGTGTGCATGAGGTCTGAAGTCTGTGGTCTTTGCTCCCCCCCCACATCAAAGAGGGGGGTCCCTAAACAAGCCCCCTTTAGAGGGAACTGGTTAAGGATGTTGGCATTCCTCAGTATTTTCGACCTGACATGCTGGTCTGGCAACTGAAGTCCACTGTTTAGGAGTCAAATTGGCTCTCATGATCATTCTTTGGATTTAATTTAAAAAAAATATAAAACAAAAATGTAATAAACTTTTCTGCCCCTTCCAAACTTAAAAAAAAAAAAAAAAGTTTGTCTTCCTTCCAATTTTTTTGACAAGGTTGTACCCAGCACCCTTTCAACATCAGTCTATTCATTTTCATTAATTCCCCCAAAACATGCTGCCTAGGGGCCCCCAAACTTGCAGGTATTAAAGGGTTGATCCCCAAGATAGTGCTGTTGAGAAGTGGTGAAACTTTTAAGAGGTGGGGGCCAGTTGGAAGGGAAATCTTCTAAAGGGATTATGGGATACCAGTCTCTTTCTCCGGGTTTCCAGCTTGCCATAAAGTGAGCTCCTTCTGCCAGTCACTCCTGCCATGATTTTTGTGTCACTCCCGGGCCAAAAGCAATAAGGTCAAGTGACCGTGGGCTGAAGCCTCCCAAAGTGTAAGCCGAAATAAACCTTTCATCCTTTTTAAAAATGTATCTTATTTATGTTTGAGAGACAGAGACAGAGACAGAGAGAAGATGCAGGACGTGCGTGTCATGGTTCATGGTTGGAGATCAGAGGACAACTTTCAAAAGTCAGTTCTGTCCTTTTGCCATGTGGACTTCAGGGAATCCAACTCAAGTCCCCAGAACTACCACTGAACTACCTCTTTAGGCATATCTTCCAGCTTTCTAAGTACATTATTTCAGTTATTTTATTTATTTGTTTGTTTATTCATTTATTTATTTATTTATTTATTTATTTATTTATTTATTTAGTGTGTGTGTGTGTATCAAAGGGCACTGTGATCCCTGTGGGGGACCAAAGATGACTTCAGGAATCATCCTGGATTGCTTCTACCTCCTTTTTGTTTCGCTCTGGGATTTCCCAGGCTCTGCCCACCAGGGCCGAAAGGGCAGGCTGCCGCTGCTTCCATGGGACCTGGCATCTGCTTATGAGGCAAAGTCTTCATCCCTGAGCCATCTCTCCAGCCCCTATTTACTTATTTTTTATTTATTGAGAGAGAGAAAGAGAGAGAATGGTACAGTACATACCTATATGGAGGTCAGAGGACAACATTCAAAAGTTCATTCTCTCCTTCTTCCTACTCCTCTGAGGTGGGGTTTCTCTCTCAACTGAGGGCTTCTGTCTTGACTAGGCTGCTGGGAGTCAGCAAGCCTCAGCAAGTCTACTGCTTTTGCCCCTCTTCAGAGCTGGGGTTACATTCATTTGTGGGACATCCAGCTTGTTAGGTTGTGGAGAGTGGCTTCAACACAGAAGACTGTGGACCAGCAAAACTATGGCAGGGATGTTATGGCCTGCCAAAGCCCACCTGGGACCTGAACAAGTTCAGCCTGTTTCTCAGCTGAAGTGAGACGTGGCTTGGACGGAGCCCTGTCTGCATAGTCTTGTCCAGATAAGGCTACTTACGGTAGGGTTTGACGTCTCTTCAGAGTACATTGTGTGCAGCATGGAAACCCACAGTCTCCCAGCACTGGGCACTTAGTTTGTCTATAAATGATAAACACTTGAGGAAGCGGCTGCTACCACTTCTCCATCAGGGTCTGTGACGATTACCTGATCCTGCCTTTTCTTTGCATTTTGTGTTTTTTTCTTCATTCTTGCATCGCCCCAACAAAGCAACACCACATGGGCCGTGGCATTAAGTCCTGTGATAATTGCAAAGCAAGAAGCAGCAGCTCTTACCTTTTTCTTTTGTGTGTGTGTGTGTGTGTGTGTGTGTGTGCATCCTAATTGTGTGTGTATGTGAGTGCATGCACACACATGTGTATGTCTATTTTCCATAGCTGTAGAGATCGGAGAACAAATTTCAGGAGTCAGTTCTCTCCTTCATGGATTGAACTCTAGTCACAGACTTATGCAACAAGCACTTTATCCACTGAGCCATGTCGTTGCCCTGGACCAAGGACTCTTCACTGTTGAATCATCTCCACAGCCCTCTTTCTTTTCTTTTCTTTTTATTTGTTTATTTTCGAAGCAAGTCTCATGTAGCCCAGGTGAGGCTATCCTCAAACTTGCTATATAGTTGAGGATGACATTGAATTTGTGCTCCTCTTGCTTCTACTTCCCAGCTGCTGCGATCATAGGCACAGGCTACCACGCCTGGTTTACACCGGGTTGGGAGGGAGCCTATCATTGCAATTTATTTCAACTGATCTATCTAGCTCTGGCTAGTTTGGGGTTCTTCCTTACCAGTAATTCTTTCTTTAAAAAAATATTTATTTATTTATTTACTTACTTATTTATGGAGGGAGACAGACAGAGAGGACAAGAATGCATGCCACAGAACATGTGAGTGGTAGTCAGGGACAACATTCAGAAGCCTGTTCTCTGCTTCCACCCTGGGGGCACTGGGTATAGCATTCGGATCCCCAGTTTCGGGAACAGAGACCTTTAACTTCTGAGCCATCTTGGTCAGCGATCTCCATTGAAAACTCTTAAATGACGTACTGGCACGCATCCAAGTGGCAGGGCACCAGCAGAGGTGTTTCCAGGTGGAATGTGCACCACCAGCAAGGCGTGTACCAAGCGGGCACCTTCCCGTCCCTCCTCTCTGTCCCGCACGTGGGGTGTGCCAGTCAGAGCTGTATACCTACAGGGGGGCTCTGGCAATTTCCTTTACTGTGCTGGAGAGGGCGCAGGAAACAGAGAAGGGATCTCTGGCCAGCGCCTTGTCACACTCAAGGGTGCCAAGTGGTGCAGGTGGGCCTGACATAACTCACTGCTATGGTCCTCAGGTCCCCCATTCAATCCTAACCACAGAGATGGGCCTATAATCCCAGCTACTCAGGAGGTTTGATGCAGGAGGGTCAAATAACTTGAGTTACAAATAGCTCTAGATCAGCCTGAGCAAAATTTTGTCTAGAAATAAGGAGTAAAAAGACATTTGGAGATGTATGTAGATCAATCATCAGTGATAGGGTGCTTGCCCAGGTAAGGAGTGGAGTCTGAACTTGAACCCCTTCTAAGATTTCCATCTTAATAGTGAATTGGAATTAATTTAAATTTAGAATAAGTCAATCAGACACATCTGTCCCAGAGTACAGTAATTCTGTAGGTACAGTGTATTAGATGATGTATACGATGTAAGGTGTGCCATACTTACTCCTTAATATAAAATACAAATAATTTATATTTAGAATATGATCAAATAGAGTATTTCATAGACTATCTTAGATGGTCACATAATTCATCTTGCCTCATGAAAAATCTTTGCATATTATTTTCATTTTATTGATTATATTTCAACAGTAGAGAAAAAGCAAAGTCTTCAATGTATTTTGTGCATTTTTGGAACCCGTGACCTTGTATGTGCTAAGCGAGCATATGTGCTCTACCACTCGGTAAGGTACACAACCAGCTTCTCCTCTTCTGGGCTTTTCTCCAAGCAAACAGCCCATGTGTATCTTCTTTTAATGTGTCTTGGTGATTTTGTTTGCTTGCAATGCATGCTTCATAACAAAGTGCACTTCCATTGCAGCCAGCAGCGAGGGTCACTGGGAACCGGGCCCAGGGATACAGTGATGTCAAATTCCATCATCTGGAAAGTACTGAAGAGGCCTCACGACAGCTAAACATGTGTTTGCAACTATACTTTCTTCATCTGTACATGTTTTAAGTGCTACTTACAAAGTTCAGGAAAGGAATAAAATCAATCGTCCTTTTCATTTCACCCAAGGAATATTAATTATTGAGTAATGGGCTCTTGGCATTCATTTATCGTCTAAGTAGTAGAAATGTAACAAGGAATAAAAGAGAAAAACCCCAGGCTGGAGAGATGATTCAAGGGGTTAAGAGTCTGTCTCACAAGCAGAAGGTCCTGAGTTTGGATCTCAGATCCCATGTAAAAATGTCAGGCGGAAATAGTAGCAGCCTGAACTTCTGACCCTGGTGGGCAGAGCCTGGGAAATGCCAAAGCGAAGCAAGAAGGAGGCAGAAGCAATCCAGGATGATTCCTGAAGTCATTCTTGGTTGTCTACAGGGATACACAGTGCCCTCTGACACACACATACACACACAGAGTAAATAAATAAATAAAATATTAAAAAAGAGAAAAATCCCTTTCCTCAAAAAAAAGAAAAGATGAATTATGTGTGAGGAAGTGACTTGTCCCAAGTCAAATTGTTGGAAGAGGGGGAAGAAGACCTAGGCTTCCACAAAGTTCTGTCTCCAAAGTTCAGTTAATGGGTTCAACTCTCAACTCCTCATATTTTCGTGTGGGGGAAAAATACATGTGTGGTGCTGTGATAGTCTTGAGTGTCGAGCTGACCACACCTGGGATTAACTAAGATCAGCTGTCAGACCACTTGAAGCCATTATCCAGACCAATACATTTACACTACAAAGACCAGTCCTAGATCTGATTGGAACCTTCTGTGAGCAGAGCAGATAAAAGGAACCACAAAATAGAAGACTATGAAGGCCTACTGGACTGAGCAGCTCTGAGCCTCCAGGATGCTTGCAATGACTTAGCCTGTTTCCAGATCCCCCCTCCCGCCCCCCCATGAAAGACTGTTTCTCCTCTCTGGAACTGTAAGCTGAATGAATCTCCCTTAAGTTGTTTGACTTTGGGTGTTCTCTCATAGCAACAGATAAGAGTAAAAAAACTACAGTTACAGGCACATTCATGCATGTGTATGAGGGCGTCTCTATCCATGCATGTGCCAAGGAAGACATTGGGTGTCCTGCTCTGTCAAGCTCTACTGTATTCTCTGGAGACAGGGTTTCTCAGTGGGCTTGTAGCTAGGCTGGCAGCCAGCAAGCCCTAGTGATTTTCCTGTCCCTGCCCCCATAGCACTGAAGTTACAGGGGTGCGTGTGACCACACCCAGTTTTTACATGGTTGCTGGAGATTCACACTCAGCTCCTCATGCTTGTATCTTGCCCTCTGGCTCAACTTCCCCTCTCTTATTTTTTTAATAGTTTATTTTTTTATGTGTGTGTGTGTGTGTGCGTGCGTGCGTGCGTGTGTGTGTGTATCAGAGGACATTGCGTGTCCCTAGGGGACTTTGGGAATCATCCAGAATGGCTTCCTCCTTCTTCTTGCTTAGCTTTGGGATTTCCCAGGCTCCGCCTGCCAGGGCCAGAAGTGCAGGCCACCACCGTTTCCACCTAGCGTTTTTAATGTGGGATCTAGGATCGGAACTCAGGACCTTTTCTGCTTGTGAGACAGAATTTTAACCTCTGAGCCATTTTGGTTTTCTTCTTCCTTCATGTGGACTCCAGAAACCAGACTCAGGTATCAGAAGTGTGGGAAGCTGTTGAATTATCTTGCTGGCCCTAATTTATTTATTTATTTAGTGTGTACGTAGATGTGTGTGTGTATGTGTGTGTGTGTGTGTGTGTGTGTGTGTGTGTGTGTGTGTGTGTGTGTGTTGAAGAGGGCACTTGCCTGTGGAGGCCCAAGGTGACTTTAGGAATTATCCTGGATTGCTCTACCTCCTTATTGCTTTGCTCTGAGATTTCCCAGGTTCTGCCCACCAGGACTGGAAGTGCAGGTTGATGCCATTTCTGTCTGGCATTTTTTATCTGGGATCTGGGATCTGAATTCAGGTCCTTTTGCTTGCAAAGTATAGGCTTAATTCCTGAGCCATCTCTTCAGCCCTTATTTACTATATTTTTTTTAAAAACGGAGCCTCCCTATGTAATCCAGACTGACCTCCAACGTGAGATCCTTCCTCAGCCTCCCAAAGACTGTGATTGCAGGCGTGTCTCACCACACCTGGCAACCTTATAAAGGGGGACTGGGCGTAGCAGCTCATGGCTGAGGCTCCCCAGGAAGAAGTTTGTCATTTGCCTCAGTCACCTGCAACAATGAGCTCAGACAGAGGCAGGGCGGGAGGTAATCTATAGACACTAAGACCCTCCCCTTCACATCAGTATCTTTTATCAGTCACAGATCTTGAAGATAGCCAGTCAAAGAAAAAATTATGGCATCTCCTCTCCACATCTGTCAAACGAATGGAGCAAGAGATAAAGAACTCTGTCAGACCCAGAATGGGTTGGTCTCTGACATGTTACAAAACCCCTTAGGTTTTGTAACCCTTACGGGGATCCTTAAGACCCTATTTTCCTTGGCAGGAATGATAAACTGTTATAGCCAAGCAAACTGCAGACCGTCGCAGGCCTGTGACGGTACCTGGGATGCAGAAATGGAGGTCAGATATTCAAGGTCATCCTTGTGTATGGAGTTCTAGGACAGTCTGGGATGTATGGGACACCAGAGAACAGAGACAATGGGAAGTACCCTGAGGCCCAGGTCCCCTTTACCCCAGGAAATCTGTCTCGGTTAACTTTACATATGTTCTAGCCTCAGTCTGGTGACTTTCTATCAATTGTGGGAGGAAATTAAGCTCCTCCTCCCATTTGGTCAAACTGTAGGAAAAAAAATCATTTTCCTTTGCTAATTTGTGTTTCCTAACTTCTTTTTTTTTAAATATTATTTTTTATTTCTTCCACTCAAACAAAGTTAAGTATCCCATTCCCCTCCCTCCCTCCACCCCTCCCTGGATCCCCTTGCTCCCTCCCACCTTTTCCCTTTCCTTTCCTCCACTTCCTCCCTTTCTCCCAGTGCCCCCTTCCCCACCCCATTCCTGGAGCATCCTATAGTGTGCATGTCAAACTTCCCCCTGGGTCCTCCTCTCTGATGAGGTGTAAGGACTCAGTAGCATTACCCAGAGCTCTTTTTTATGTTCCCCTTTAGTATAGAAACACTATTGTGGCTGTTAATCCCTTGCCTCTAAGGATCCTAGTGCCTGTGATCCATGCTAGACTTTGGGGATTCGATGATATGTTGGTCATTGCACAGGTCATGCAAAGTCCTATTATGATTACTTCAGCCCTAATTTGTGTGGAGTATCTTGTATATCATCGCTCCTCCCCATCTTTAGGCTCTTACAATCTTACCATCCCCTCTTCCGCAAATTTCCCTGAGCTTTAGGATGGGGAGAGATTAGGCTGGCCTGGTTCCAGGTGGTTGATGTAGAGTCTCTGATGTTCTGAATTATGGTTTGTTGATATTTTTGTTTGTTTGTTTTCAGTTTTGCTGCTCCTGCACCGCTCTTGGCTCCATCCTGATGGTATTGGATGTCACCTCCTGGGATGGAGAGCGAGTCCTGTCTGTGTTTCCTAACTTCTGTGAAATATAAGGAAAATGAGATGGTGGTGTTTATGAGCCTAAATGCCCGGTAACCTATCTAATTCAGAATTCCAAATGAATTCTCTTTCCCAGGGTTTGGTTCATGTTTTCTGTTTTTTGTTTTTTGTTTTTTTCTTCTGGTGTTGAGGTTTAAAACCAGGATTTCCCCACCTGCTAGGCAAGTGCTGTACAGAACCACATTGGAGCCCATAAATATTATTTCTACACATGTAATAGTTGCTTAAAATAGCAGTCATCCTAAAAATAGCATGCCCTCCTCTGTCCTCCTGTGTGGGAAGGGTGTAAATAAAACATCTGGCAGCTGGCAGAGGCTGAGGTTTCTGGATTGGGGCTGGAAGAGGCTTTTGCTTTGCCCTGAGAAATACTGAGGTTCTTCAGTTTTCATCTACAGTGCTCAAGTGGTCCCCCTCTTGTCCAGCCGATACCTCTTCTTCCTCCAGCTTTAGCATGGGCTCAGCCAACCTTTGCACAAAACTGTCCAGACACATTAGGGGGTTGATCTGTCTTATCAGACTTTCCTAAGCAGGGGCTGGAGAACATTTTAGACTTCTTAGAATCAGGGCTACCAGAGGCGTAAAGATCTTTTCCTTTCTTTTTTCTTTTTCATTTTCTGAGAGACAGAGAGAGCTCGAAAACGTGTGTGCTGTGTGGAAGTCAGAGGACGACTTCCAGAAGTTGGTTCTCTGCTTACATCAAGTGGACTCCACTCGGATCACTAGGTTTGCAGAGACACTTTGACCAGCAGCGCCCACGGACCCAAAAGACCCTCTTATCCAATTCTTTGTATTAAGGGGGCCGAGTTAAGGCCTATACAGGGTCAGTACCCCAGTGGGCTGGCTGAAGCGCAGCTTTGCTGCCTTTCTCCGCGGGCTCAGCAGATACTCGTTTTTCAAACTCTTGAGGGACAGGCCGGTTCCCGGGCTCACCACGGAGGCAGTCTAAACCCTAACCTGCTCTGGGCCCTAACCCCCATCCCCTGAAACCCGCAAACCTTAGCCCTGCCAGCGATGGTTATTTCCCTCCAGCTGATCCTTCCTCTGATCTCGGGGCGCTCCTTTGACCAAGTCCAAGCCCCCAAAGCAGCCTGGATTTCCTGGCCCCTCCTTCCCCAGGGAGAAAAGGCCCTAGAAGCCACTTCCTCTGAGCCTCCTTTTGTTCAAGGTCCCCCAGAAAAGCGCAGCCCCAGAAATCTCCACCAGCCCAGCGCCCACACTACCCCAGCTTGCACGAGGGAAGAGCCCGAGATTGAAGCACGTCGCTAACAAATGGCGACTCTGAGGCCAGCGGGGGTGGGGGTGGGGATGGGGGGGCTCCTGGGGTCACCTGTGGCCTCGGCAGAAGGCGAGCTGCTGCTGCCCCCGCGTGGTTGAGTGCGGTACTACAGGGTCGCCGCCGACACCGCTCTCCTGAGAGGCTCCAGCCAGGGGGGCGCCCCCCGCCGTTCCCTCCTGTCACTGCTCCGAGCGACACCTAATGATTTGCATCGGATAAAATTTGCGATAGCAAAATTCACAAGTACAGATGAAGACAGAAACCGCACCTAATTCCCGCCACTGTCATGCTCTGGCTCACGTTTTCTCACTTACTCACATACCACTGCTTCTGCAGCCCCTTGCCAGCCGGTAGAAGGGAGCATGGGGGGGGGGAGCATCCTCTGTCCTTGGGTAGAGCCCGTAACACAGGACTTACACGTTTATTAGATTTGTTCTATTTGCAGTGTCGGAATGAAGCGCAGCAAAAATAAACACAAATCATAATGTGTTTTCCCCATTCTGATATAAAATGCAGCATATTACCCCATTTGGTCTAAACTTTGTTATTTATCAGATACCCTGGATGAGGCCCTGAGCTTGATCTATCTCCAGCACAAAAACAAAAAGACCCAAACCAAAACTTGGTGTACCCTTATCTTTTCCTAGATGGAAAGCATTTCCTTTTTTAAATGTAGAATTTCTTGTGAGAAACACATAAGTTATTCAGACTCCCATAGTAGATACTCAGCTGTTTTCATATATTTGTTAGCATAAACATTGTTGCAGCATAGTTGGTACTATGCTCAGTGAATGAATAAGCAGCCAGTTAACCTGTTCTTCAGGGCTCTGGCTTTGGGGCTACATGTGCCTTGCCCAATCCCCCCAGGACATCAGCTCAGGTAAGACTTGGTGCTGCTCAATGCAGTGCCTGACCGGAAGCAGGGGTTTTGCTTTATAGGTCTGAGGATGGTTCAGCCAGGTTAGAAGTAGATATATAGGGCGTAGTGACGCATACCTGTGACTTGGCTGAGGTTGAGGTGAGAAAACCATGAGTTCAGGACCAGCCTAGAGTAGTTACGCAGTGCAAACTTCACTTAAAAAAAGTATTAACAGCTCTATGACTCTGTGGATAGAGGGACCTTCCATAGCAGCCTGACAACCTGAGTTTGACACCTGAAACCCCTGTAAAGTCATCTTCTGACCTCCAGATACATGCCACAGCGCATGTGCGCACATACACACATACCAGAAAACTGGCATTTGGTTTGTCTTACTTTCTGAGACTCTTCTTTGAGAAGCCCACACCTGTGCTCTCTGGCCTGGCTTGCTACCTCTCTTCCTCTTCACTGCTTAAGTCTATATTAAATTGTTTTTAAGAAATCCAATTCTGCTTCGCAAAAAATGGAGAAATGTAAAAACATACATGAATAACATTTTGAAGAAAAGAGTAGCACACCAGTTTTCTTCTGGAATAGATGCAATTGCCTGCAGCAGACAGCCTGCTGTGAAGGTGTTGGAGGGTTGAGGGGCCAACAATGTGGTCTCTGAGCTTTGACTCATGGTCCTTCTTCAGCTTCTTCCTCCCTCAGTTGTTCCAATCAACCCCTCATATAGTTTCTCATCCAGCATACCCTGATGCTTACAGATGCTAAGTTACATCTTTCAGATGACCTCTTTTAAATACGTATGTAATTAATTTATGAGAGAGAGAGAAAGACAGAGGTGATGAAAGAGGTATACACATACACTATGTGGGCTTCTAGGAATTTAACTCAAGTTACCAGGTTTGTGAGAAGGTGCCTTATCCACTGAGCTCTCTGATCTGAGCCTTCCCTTTTTTTTTTAAACTTTATTTATTTAGTGAGCGTGTGTGCAAAGCATGTGTGTGTGTGTGTGTGCGTGTGTGTGTGTGTGTGTGAGAGAGAGAGAGAGAGAGAGAGAGGGCACATGTGTCCCTGTGGGGGGTCGAGGGTGACTTCGGGAGTCATCCTGGATTGCTTCACCCACTATAGCTGGAGGTTCAGGCCACCATCGGTTCTACCTGGTGTTTTTATGTGGCACCTGGGATCCAAACTCAGGACCTACTGCTTACAACACACAGTCTTAACCCCTGGGCCATCTCTCCGCCCCAATAAATAAAGGTGGTGTTGTTTTGTTTTTGTTTTAAAGAACCCAGCGGAGGCTCACTACATTTTCTCTTACAATGCTTCATCTGCCTTTTGCTTCCCTTCTGTGTTCTCTGTTGGGTTGCTGGGATTTCCTTGTTCAACCTTGTCTTGCCTTCACTCCTCTTTCTTTCCTCTCCCAGTTCCTTCTCTCCCATTCACGTCTCATGTGCTGTTTTACTGTCCTTTTCCTCCTTCAGTGGGACACGTGGGAGCAGCAGCAGGCTGCCAGGATGGCCAGGCCACGTGGGCCTGGCTATGGCTGGGTGCCCTGGTCTCCTCGGACTCTGTCCTTTTTGCTGGGCAGCCAGGTTCTGCGCAGCCGCAGCCAGGAGCCCTCTGTGTTCTGCTGCCATCTTGTGCCTTGAGCCACTAGGAGCAGGTGGTGAAGGCTGAGGAGAGAAGACACAGGAAGCAAAAGGGGAAGCCTCAAGGGCAAGAGCCAGTCTGGCAGGTTTGGGAGTGAGGGGCACACAGGGCTGTGAAGGGACAGTGTAAGTCCCCAAGTTCTTGATTTCCTTCTTCATAAGCAGATGATGGCAGTAAGTCACCCTTGGAACCCACCGTACCCCAGCTGGAGACAAAATATGCAAGGGTTGAAGGCAGATAGACATCAGCTATGCTAGGCTATGCTAGGTATGCTCTACCTCTTAGTTACATCCTGGCTCCCAGGATGACTTGGAAAAGTGTACGGGACAGGGCTGGAGAGATGGCACAGGGGTTAAGACCCCGAACAAATAAACAAGATCAGAGGACGATAAAAATATATGTTGCAACTACTCTTATTACTACTATGAGACAATACACACAGCTTAAAGGAGTAAAGGAGGTTTATGTGGCTTACAGCTCCAGAGAGTCCATTATGGCAAGAATCACATAGCAGAGGACATGACTGGAGGCAGAGCGAGAGGTGGGTAACAGCGGCCATCATGAGGCCAGAGAAGAGCAAGAGTAATTTGAAAGAAAGCAGGACCGAGCCACTGAAACTCAAAACCCACCACATCAAATCCTCCTCCAGCAAGGCTCCCCTCTCAAGTTGCCACGACCTTCCCAAACATGAGCACCAGTTAAGGGTGCAAACACGTGAGCCCGTGGATGGCAGGGGAAGTCACATAAGCCATGACAACATACCGTAGAAAAACTCAGCATTTGTGCTAGCATAATGGCTTGGCAAACTTTTAGATTTAATCACCGTGAATGAAATAGTCTCAGAGCCTGACTATGAAAGAACTACTAACTGCAGTGAACTGGATTAACTGTGCTGTGGCATCTGACTGAAAAACAACGTAAAAATGCATTAGATGGTCGGAGGACTGTCCTAAGTAGGCACAGGTGTCAACTTGACAGTTGAGGGCTCTGGGCACATTTGTGGAGAATTAGTAGTTGACTTAACCCAGAGCAAACCTGTGGGAGATTGTCTAGCCGATGGGGAAGATGCAGCCCATGGTGGGTGGGATTAGGCCCTGGAATAAATCACGGAGAGGTGGTTGAGAGAGTCGGCATCCTTCTGTTCACTTGGCCAGACACGCTGGTCTGGCAAGTAAGGATTGTCCATCTCTCAGCTGTTATGGGGTGATGGTGTGGCCAGTTCCCTCGGCCCTGGTGTTGGTGCATGCTCTCCTGTCAAGCTGGACTGAGAACTGTAACCAGGAATTGTAAGAGAGAATAAACCCTTGCTCCCTTAAGTCGTTTGATGGTCATTTATCAACAACCATGCAGGCTGACTGCAACAAGGACGGCATCTTCCCATAACTGGACCATGGAGCCTGAGCATGTAGTGGAAGGGTGAAGGAGGTCGCTGATAGGGATATGGGCTTCCAGCAGATGTCTGGGGTGGAGGTCACATAACAATCCTTGTTCCCTGAAGGTGTGGGCTCTGACAGGGTAAGAGCTACCTTCAGATTTCTCCTGGGAGAACTGTTCATTGTCCTTTCTGGCTTGAAGCCAGATAACCTATTAAAGATTCACAATGTCTGTGTGCTGAATGTGCACACCCAGACAGACACACGCATGGATACTGAAACCTCTTCGGATGCACCATCTTTAGGAATGACGGCAGAACAGCAACAAAAGCCAGCCCATTTTAAAATTAACATCATTTTATTATTATACATGCGTTGTTTGAGTATGAGTGTTTGAGTGTTGGTGTGGATGTGGAAGTCAGAGGGGAACTCTGGGGAATCAGTTCTCTTCTTCTGCCTGTGGACTCCGGGTGTGTTCTCCTGTTCCCAGTGCTCATTCAGTCTAGGCTGGCTGACCGGTCAGTAACCATGCAGGAATTTTCCTGTGTCTGCCTTCAATCCAGTCATGCAAGTGCTGTGTGAGCCACTGGGTCGAGGCCAGTCCATAGGAAAATAATTTGACTTTATTGTGGACCTAATCTTTATTCATCGATACTCTCATATGTAAATACAATGAATTTATGCATTTTGACCCCTTATTACCCAATCCCATCCCCTCTGCTGCCCCACTTCATACTTTCTCCCTTCCAGAAAAACTCCCTAGTGCTTTCATGTCTTTGCGCATGTGTAACCCTCTGGAATGTTTGTATTGGCAGGTGCCTGAACACTTGTTGAGGGCATGGATGACTTGTCCATGAGTAAATCATTGACTAAAGAAGCTCTCCTTTCCCTGTCTGGCATTGACCTTAAATATTCTCTCAGGGAAGTGCAGCACTTCTTAAGATCTTCCCTCATCTGTAGTGAAATGATGATAGGCTCACTTATTGTGCAGGTCTTGTGGAACTGGACATCAATCACTACAGACTTTTTAATTTTTTAAAATATCTGGAAGGCTGGCAACAGAGATGATTACACAGTCCACAAAAGTGGATGAAGAACAAGGTGGCCTATTAGAATTGGGGCACTTAAACCTCTATGAAGAAAGGATTGAGGCATTGAGCGTGAGGTTGGCTAAGACTCTCTGAAGATGAAATAGGGAGACATGGTTCTGATCACAAGTGTATGATTATCTTTTACTGTGGGTGACAGACTTGGCTGTCAACCTAACACTTGGAAGATGGGCATCTGGGCACTCTCTGCAGAAGATCCCGGTTGCTTTCATTGAAGTAGGGAGACCTGCTCACGGAGGCAGCACCACTCCCTAAGCAACTGGCATGCAAAAACATGGACCACATAAAAAGCGTGAATCTGTTGCTTCTTGCTCTTGGCTGTGCCTGTGATATCTCAAGCTCCCACTGCTGTGGCTTCCTTGCTTTGCCACCTGGAAGTATGAACTGGAATTAAGCCCCTTCCTCCCATTCTTAGTTTTCACACACACACACACACACACACACACACACACACACACACACACAGAGTATATGGACCGCTTCACAAATTTGCACGTCATCCTTGTGTAGGGGCCATGCTAATCTTCTCTGTATCATTCTAATTTTTTAAGTATATATCCTGACAAAGCAAACACCCTAGTTTTATCAGGTATCTGTCATGACAATGAGATAATTGAGTAAGATACTGTAGTGTAACAGATTGCCCTCATCTTTAGTGGTTTAAAAGAACAAACAACAAGGCTGGGGAGACGGTTCAGGGGGTTAAGACTCTGTCTTGCAAGCAAAAGATTCTGAGTTTAGATCCCAGGTCTCATGTAAAAATGCCAGGCGGTAGCCTGCATGCCTGGCCCTGGTGGCAAGAGCCTGGAAAATCTCACAGTGAAGCAAGAAGGAGGTAGAAATAATCCCCCAGGTTATCCTTGATCCTCTACAGGGACACACAGTGCCCTCTAATTAACACACACACACGCACACACACACACACACACACACACAAAATAAACATTTTTTAAAAAATGTTAAACAAAGAGCAAACTTTCTGCTTTTGAGAGTTTCCTGTTTCTTTTTCTTTTTTTCCCTTAGTTGACATATATTTTGCAGCGTTGGGGATCAAATTCATGCCTTTATGCATGTTAGTCAAGTAGTCTACTGAACGTCGCCATCCCAACCACTTCTTTTCCTTTTCTGGAGGTGGATGAAGCAGATCTTTTGCCAGAGGCATGTTTTCTTGGAGAGGTTGCCACTACCAGAATGATTGTGGACATATTTTAACTTCTGGGCCAGCAAGATGGCTCAGTGGGTAGAAGCGCTTGCTATGCAAGTCTGATGACCTGAGTTCAATACTTGGAATCCACATGAAAAGCTGGATGCAGTCGCATGCATGTGTAATGCAAGTATTCTTTCAGAAAGATGGTGGAGACAAAGCAGTCATCTGGAAGCTTGTGGAGCAGGTAGCCCTGGAGTATAGCAGCTCAATACCTGCTTTACATAAGCAGAGAACTTATTCCTAAAAATTCATCTTCTGACCTCCACAGGTGTGGCACACTCTTACTCAGACACACATTCACAAACTCAAAACTAAGTGCCAAGTCAGTTTTTTTTTAGCTTTATTATTTAGTGTGCGTGTGTGTGTGTGTGTGTGTGTGTGTGTGTGTGACAGAGAGAGAGAGAGAGAGAGAGAGAGAGAGAGAGAGAGAGAGAGAGAGAGAGCACTGTGTGTCCATGTGGAGGACCAAGAATGACTCTGGGAATCATCCTGGATACTTCTTGCTTCTTTTTGCTTCACTCTGGGATTTCCCAGGCTCTGCCTACCAAGGCCATAAGTGGAGGCTGCCACCTTTTTTTACTTGGGATCTGGGATCAGAATTCAGGACCTTCTGCTTGTGAGACAGAGTCTTAACTCCTGAACTATCTCTCCAACCCTCATTTTTTCTTTTTTTAAATTTATTTTAGTGTGAAAGGGAGAGAGGAAGAGAGAGAAAGAGCGATATCATGGCTCATATGTGGATGTTAGAGAACAATTTTTCTTTTTTTTAAATTTTTTTATTTATTCAAGTGCACGTGTGTGTGTGTGTGTGTGTGTGTGTGTGTGTGTGTGTGTGTGTGTAGAATCACGGACGAATTCGGGAACCACCATGGACGCCTCCACCTCCTCCTTGTTTACTCTGCCAGAGGATTCACAGGCTCCGTCCTACCAGGACCAGAAACTCAGGCCACCCCCGCTTCTGCCCGGTGTCTATACGTGAGGTCTAGGATCCGAACTCAGGACCTTCCACCTGCAAGGCAAGGCTTAACCCCTGAACCACCTCTCCAGCTCCAAGAACAACTTTTTCTTATACCATGACTTGGCCCCAAGGATAGAACTCAGGTGGTCAGGTTTCCATGTAAGCCCCTTTAGAGAGTCTCACTATATATTTGTTGTTTATATAGTGTTGCAGTTCGCCTGCATGGTTGCTGATAAATGACCATCACACGGCTTAAGGGAACAAAGGGTTTATTTTCTTAAGATAGTCCAGTTACAGTCTGTCCAGCTTGATGGGAAAGCACACACCAACACCAGGCCAAGGGAACTGGCCACACCATCATCATATAACAGTTGAGAGATGGACGATCCTTACTTGCCAGAACAGCATGTCTGGGCAAGTATACGCAAGGATGCTGACTCTCTCAACCAGCTCTCTGTCTTTTATTCCAGGGCCTAGTCCCACCCACCATAGGCTGGGCCTTTCCTATCAGCTAGACAATCTTCTGCAGGTTTGCTCTGCACTTAGCCCAACCACTAATTCTCCACAAATATGCCCAGAGCTCAAAACCCTTAACTGTCAAGTTGACACCTGTGCCTAACTATGACATACAAGAACAAAATATTTAGTCCAGGTAGATTCTGCTACAACCTCCCAAGTTCTGGGATAAAGGCATGAGCCACCAAACCCAGCTCTAAATCAGTTTCTAAGTAATTGAATAGCAGGAAGAAATCAGGAACTCCCCGATCCTGGAAAGCTATGTCTCTTGGTGGGCTTTACTGACTGAACTATTGTGAATTCAGGTAAGGGGAACCCATTTCCAAATCCTAAGCAACCAGGGTTGCACTGATTTTAGAGATCTTGGCCTTCAAGCTGAGGAGGACCAATACACATGGATAACATGAGTTAGTAGAGTTCTTGTCCATTTCTGACCTTCACTTCCCTCTTCCAGTGCTAAATACATTCCAGAGTCACTTGTTCTCAGTGTGACTACATCCAGGGAAGAATCAAAGGATCCAGAGGTGGTATCTACACATTTCACACAGAGACGGTTCAGGCAGCATGATGCTACCTGGAGAGCAGGGATTGACCCAACTCTGCTCGGAGCCTGAGAGAAGTACCCTTTTTTTCTTTTGTTCAGTGACCAACGTTTATTTTCTCCTTACTCAGCCACGGAGCTGACACTCAGCCACGGAGCTGACTCAGCCAAGTTCCTTAGGTGTTTGCCGAATTTGTTATCTGACCTCTTGGGACAGTGATTTTCTACTTTATGTTATATACACCAATCGTAGCATCCTTACAAAGTGTAAATCCAGGAGGTACTTCACATATGTGGTGCCCACAGAGGCATTAGCAGGTCTAAGCTCACAGGACAGAGTTCTGCTCACGTTTACTGAATAAAAGAATTTAAATGGTTAAAAAATAAATAAAAGAATTATCGCCCAACTAACATTCTTTGTTTAAATGGGGTTCTGAAAACATGAGCCTCTAAAGAAAGTTCTGCTTCCCCAATCTCGAAAGTAAGACTAAAGGACTCCTCAAAGTCACCGCGGGTTTCGGGAGCCTTGATTTTGGCCCCGCGCCCGCGCTCCCGGAAGTCAACAGGTGCACGGAGAGGTCAAGGAGCCCGGCCGCCCGGCCGCGGGCCCGCGGACCGTCATGTTGACCCCGTGTGTCCTCCGCGACGCGAGGGACCCTGGGGCTGTGCGCTCACCGGGGTCAGCGGGATGTGCGCAGCCCGCGCTCCCCCTGCGCTCCCTCCGCGCTCCCGTGCGCTCCCGCGCGCTCCCGTGCGCTGCCTCCGCGCTCCCGTGCGCTCCCGTGCCCTCTCGTGCGCTCCCGTGCGCTCCCGTGCGCTCCCTCCGCGCTCCCGTGTCCGCCACGCGCTCCCGTGTCCGCCCCCGGAGCGCCGCAGACGTCGGACTACCACTCCCGACAGGCCTCGCGCGCCGGCGGCCGCTGATTGGTCGCGCCGCGAGGGGGTGTGGGGGGAGACACTGTCTGCGAGTGCGCGCGGCGAGCCGGCCGATGGCTTCGCTTCGCGGAGTGGCGGCGCTTGTCGCCGCGCGCGGGCTCTGCGGGTTCCCCGCGCGGCTGTCTGCGGGACTCCTGTGTTGGCCCAGGAGGGGCTACGCCGCGCGTCGCGCCGAGGTGAGGACGCTCGGGTTCCACCGAGCGGTGCACAGGGCTGGCGGGCCCGGGGGAGAGCGGTTGGGCCGCTGAGCATCACTCCCTCCGGGACGTCCTGCGGGGCGGTGGGGGCGCGGGCCCGGTCGTGCTTTCCAGAGACTGTGTGCGGGCGCGCCTGCCGGGCAGGAACAGTTCCTGCAGGCGGGCACACAAACCCAGACTGTCCTCTGGTGGGCTCTCCGTTCCTTCTTGCGCGTTTCTCAGCAGCTATTTCGTTCTAAGTAAAGCACTGAAGATTATTTCCGAGAGCAAATCTGGCAACATGACCAATAACACTTTAAAAATTGTGTATGGTAAATTTTGCATCCATCTTGGCAGATGAGATGTTAAACATTTTAACTTAGTGGGCTTTTAAAACTTTATTTGTATACAGAGAGAGAGTGAGAGTGAGCGCACAAGGCACATGGGTGAAGGCCAGAGGACAATTTCAGAATTCAGTTCTCTTCTTTCACCATGTGAACGTCCAGAGGGCAGATACTCTACCCGCTAAGCTATCTCACCAGTCTTAAGTTTTAAGAAATGTTTAAAGAGAATATAAATCCTACATGCTCATCTTTGAAATCCAAACCTTACTATGTTTTGCCACACCTGCTGATCCCGAGTGAAACTAAATCTCTTAAGTTCTTATCGTTTCAATTCTGAACCTGCAAAGACTTTTAAAACTGAACCACAGTGCTGTTATCATGCTTAACACATTTCAGTTATCACAAAATGATAAGCAAATGAGTTGTTTGAAACACGGCCTACATACCCTGGCTGGTTTGAAACTTGCTATGTAGACCAGGCTGTCTTTAGTCCTTGCTCCCTCTGCCTCCCAAGTGCTAGGATTACAGATGAGTGCCACTAGGCCTGGCTTCAGGCAAATAGATTTTAAACTTAAACTTTGAGAAACATGTATCCTTTGTTCACAACACTTCAAACATGAAGTCAAACTGTGGAAATGACAGAATTCTTATCTCCAGGGACTTGCCTTCCGGGAATCACCAACTTTTCCCTTGGTAAGCATTCCAAAGGAAACTCTGCCTTATTTCTCTCTAATCATACTTTGGGTCACTCAGCATCCAGCCAACCTAGCTGAGCATCCAAAAGAGTCTAAGGACGGTGCCAGAGTAGTGGCCAATGTGCACAATGTGCAAGGGTAGCCACATCCCCCCATCTGATCAGACGAGTACAGGACTTCTTTCATAGCTGGCAGTTGGAAGTGTGCAAAGGGATATTGTGTTGTAGAGGTATCCAAGCCATGCCTGGAACCCATGATTGCTTCAGGAACTACCCAGGGAGCAGGGGAAAGGACTCCGATTTTGCTGCTAGCTCGGTTTGAGCTGGAATATTAGACAGATCTGGCACTCGTGAAAAGGGCAGGGAAGCCCTTGGCTCATTCTCCTAGAAGCTGATTCTTTTTTGGGGGGAGGGGATAGGATGGACCTCATACCTGCTAGGCAGTTGTTCATCAGTCATATTCTCCAATAGTCAGTAGTCGCATTCTTCGGTAGTCATTGCTGTTTTCCTCTCTCTCTCTCTCTCTCTTTTTTTTTTTTTTTGTAGTTTTCTTAGGTAATGCCTTTTGGAAATAGACATGTCTCAAAGGCTAGTACATTTGTTAGATGTGTGGCTCAGCATCAGTACAACAATGTGACAGCTCTGGGGACACACTGGAGGAGGACAGGGGCACTGGGAAAAGAGGAGGTAACAACTCAGTAAGACATTACTTCTGATCATCAGCGAGAAAGCAGTCAGAGAGGGACTCAGCAGGTTCCTCATACCACACTAATGCCTAAGCAGAGCCAAAAGCCCATGCCTTCCTTTTTTTTTTTTTCTTTCTGATGTCATTTCTCAAGGGTTATCTGAAGGTGAATCTTTCTGTGATTATTACTTCCTTTTCCTTTGTTTGATTCTTCTTTTGACTATGTGGTGACCATTGTCCTTTCTTCCCCTCTGTGCAGAGCCCACCAACCTTTGGGTTCCTGTTGGACATTGATGGAGTGCTGGTGCGAGGCCATCAAGTGATCCCAGCCGCCCTGGAAGCGTTCCGAAAGCTGGTGGACTCCCAGGGGCAATTGCGGGTACCTGTGGTTTTTGTCACGAATGCTGGGAACATCTTACAACATGACAAAGCCCAGGAGCTGTCAGCCCTACTTGAGTGCAAGGTAAGAGGCAGCCAGAGGCTTGAAAACCCAAGGACAGGTTCCTAGTGAAACTACTCCAGTTCTTCCCTGGATTGTGGTAAAGTATTGGTAAGCACCTGTCAGGGCAGTGGAAACCTAAGAAAAATTGCTTAAGTTCTAGCCTAGCCTGATAATGACAGATAATAGAGACTTTACATGCCTTGCACACACACATACACACACACACACACACACACACACACAGAGTTCAGTGAATGTAGAAATCCCGCCTATGTGTATAGGGATGTATCTGAGCTGATAGAATGCTTGCTTAGCATGTATAAAGCTCTGGGTTCCATCCCTAGTACCCCATAACTTAGTGTGGTAATCAGTGCATACCTGAAATCTCAGCACTTGTCAGCTACATATGGAGTTCAGGGCTAGCGTGATATACATGAGACACTGTCTAAAAAAAGAAAGAAATACTATTGTAATTTTTAAAGTTGTAATTTTTAGTTTCGTTCCTGGATTCTGGGTACACAGGGTATACTACCATGCATAGTTTATGCGGTGCTAGGGATCGAACCCAGGACTTCGTACATGCTAGGCAGGTGTACTACTAATACACTATATCTCTAACCCATCACTCTTAAATTTATTGTCTCTGTATTTTTCTAGAATTTTAGCCCCTGAAAGCAAGGATCACATTTGTTTAACATTCTACATCACAGATGGGTGTAGGCTTAACAGCTCTTGTTAATAAATATGGGCTGGGGATGTAGTTCAGGGTTTAAAACCTTAGCTTGCAGGCAAAAGGACCTGAGTTTGAATCCCCAGGTCCCATGTAAAAAGACGCTGAGTGAGGCTGAGGAGATGACTCAATGGTTAAAACCTTTGCCTTGCAATGAAAAGGACCTGAATTATATTCCCCAGATCCCACATAAAAAATACTGGTGGAAATGATGGTGGTAGACTGTACTTCCGGCTCTAGGAGGCGAAACAAAGCAATGAGGTAGAACAATCTAGGATGATTCCCAAAGTCACTCTTGGGCCTCCACTGACATGTCACTTAAGTGCGCTCTTGTACATACAGACACACACACACATCCCACAATGCTAGGTGGAAATGGCAGCGACTTGCAATTCTGGCCTTAGAAGGCAGATCCTGAGAAACCCCAGAGCAAAGCAATAAGGAGGTGTCAGTCACCCTTGGGCCTGTGCATACTCAAGTGCTTTCTTGTATATCCCCCCCCCAAAAAAAAAGAAAAGAAAAAGCTAAAACTTAAGGCTGGAGACATTGCTCAGTGGGTAAATTGCTCAGTGCAGAAGTATGAGAACCCTTATTTTGATCCTTAGCACCTACATAAAAAGTCAGGCATGGTGGTACATGTTTGTAAGCCCAGTGTGTGTGGGGGGGTGGATTTCCAATCAGCTAGTCTAGCCAACATGACGAGCTCTAGGTGAGTGAAGAGACTGTGTCAAATACAAGGTGGAAAGGGACTAAGGAAGTCACCTGAGGCTGACCTGACCTCTGGCCTCCCACATGCATGTGTACTTTTGTCCACCCTCATGGACACACACATATGCCACAAACAGATACACAACAGCTAACTCTTGTTGTGGGATAATAACTCAAGTATAGAGCACTTGCTTTGTACTTGCAAGGCCTGGGTTCAGTACCTAGCACTGCAGTGGTAGGGGGAAGCTAAGTTTTTAAGTGGAACTGAAAACAAAACTCAAGTTCTAAGGCAGATTTTTATGACCGTGACACAGAATATGCCTGCAAAGTCTGTGGTTTCTGAGTGAGGGACTGAGAAATCCAAGGGCTCCCTGAGCTGATGTTACATTTTTATCTTATTTATTGAGAACTAGGTGTTCTCTCTCTCTCTCTCTGCTGGGAAAGTCCTTCACCTCTTTTTTTCTGGACTTGTTTTTCCTTCTCTGATGAAAGAACTCACTGCCTGTCATCCCATTATTTCCTGTCAATTGTGTGTCTTCTGCTCTCTGTTTCTTGGTTGTCTGTCTAGGTGGATCCAGACCAAGTCATGCTCTCTCACAGCCCCATGAAACTCTTCTCGCAGTACCATGACAAGCGGATGCTAGTGTCTGGGCAGGGACCCCTGATGGAAAATGCCCGAGCGTATCCTTTTCCTTGCTATTGTGATTGGAGAAGAAGGGGCAAGATTGGGACCTCTCTCCTTAGGTCGTGTGGGGACAAGAGCAAGGTGGGCTAAGAGTGTGGTGATAGGAGGCGGGCTCTTGGGAAGCAAGGCTAGCTCCTTCCTGTAAACCAGTCCAGTGTCACTCCATCAAAGCCTTCAGTGGAGCTTAAAGTCCAGAATACTGGGTCTTAACCCTGCAAAATCTTGATCCACTATGTCTAGGGTAAAAGCCAGGAATCTCTGGTTACTTAAACAAGTGGCTTGTCAAGTGATTGCGTAACTAGATGTGGAAGTGCAGCTCCAGCCCTCATCCTTTAACGGCTCCTTGGACCCCCACCCCTTTGGAGGGGCATGTGCTCAGGAAGCAGAGGACACAGGTCCCTGTTCTCAAGCAGCTTGCTCCTTTGTGCTATGTGCTTGTTGACTATGTGCTCTAAGGCAGGTGGGGGACCCAGTTAAGGGCTTTGGGATTATAAGAGTTTGTACTTGAGAGGGAAGAACATACTCATGGACAGTAGAAGGGGGTTCTTTCCCTTCAATTAGTCCCTCCTGGAAATGCCCTCACAGACCTTTCCAGAAGCATGTCTTAACTCCAGATCCAATAAAGTCAACAATCAAGATTAACCATCACATGCGAGGGCTTGTGGTGTAGCTCATCCGTGAGTGTGTGCCTGGTATTCGTGACTTTGCTTTCAATTTCCAGCACCACACAGGAAAGAAGAAAAGATGACATATATCTGAAGGCATCAAAGAATAAATAGATTCAAAGTACTAAGTGTCAGGGTATGGAGGAGAGCTATCCCAGGGGCGGGAGTGTCCTGCGAATTCATAGAGATGTGATGGTACACCAGGGATGGTTAAGACTTCCCAGGTAGGTGGTGGCTGGGGTAGGACAATAGAGATTAGGAAGTGAGCTGAGAGTGGGAAACATTGAAGTGAATTCGGTACAGGAAGGAGCTAGTGCATGCTTTGTTGCTGCTGCGAAGATCTGATGGTTTAATCATTTTGGAGAAGTTCGTTTGAAACCATGTCCAGTTAAGACTGCATTATAGAGTTGAGGATAGATGGGCAGGTCTTAGAGAGACTGCTGGTGCTGACCTGTTGTGCATCACTTCCCTCCTTCACTCAGTGGGGTTTGACTCTCAAGGTTTTAGTTCCTTCTCATTTTTCTGTGACTTGTGTGGTTTTTCTTGGTGAGGTGTGAACAAAAATCTGTTCATCCCAGATACAGAATCAATAACAGACCAAAGAAATGATTCCACTCAAGTTTAGCTTTATGAACCAGTGAATTTATTGGAATTACAGGAACATAGCTGAGGGTTTACTTGCGAGCGCACTGGCAACTCAGAAGTAGCAACATCACCAAGAGAACCACTTCAGAAAAGCCAACTCCAGCGTGGGCGACCCTGATGAAACTTACCAGGCACACACTCCCGGGAACGCCCTGCATTCCTTGCCAGCAGCTTTACTGATGGGAGTCTCTTCTCCCTAGAAATTGTTACTTCTTACACAATCATAGGGAGAGGCCTGTGAATATTGTAACTTCCCACAGTTTCCTGAGTCTTAGAGCTGGAGGGAATGTTTCAATTCGGAGGAAATAGCTACACTATATACCCCTCCAGCCACAGAACAATTGGAGCTCCTCACAAAGACGCCCTTAGAGCCAACAGTGTTCACCATGGCCAGTTTTGATGGTTGCTGAGGATGTTGTATGCTTCTTGGAAACAGAGAGTTATTTGCCTCTGTTCCCAGGGTTTGCCTGGCACAGGACCTGGTTCCTGGAATGAGCTTCGGTGGTCCTATGTTGCGCACATCTGTTCTGCTGTGCAGTCACACCCTGCCTGGTGGCCCCTGTGGGTTTTCTGTCTTGCCTACCTGATGTGATCAGGTCGGTCTGCTTCTGCCCACTGAGATCTGATGCGTCTGCGAGGCGTCTTCTCCCAGAACTATCTAGCTTTGCTTCCCTGATCTTGCTCCAGACTAGGCTTCCACAATGTGGTGACAATAGAGGAGCTTCGGATAGCCTTCCCAGTGCTGGACATGGTGGACCTCCAGCGACGGCCCAAGACCACGGTAATAACAGGGTGGTCACTTCACCCTTCACAGTATTCCATCCTCATTTTCCCTAGGTTAGTTCTACTTACTGATCTTGCCACCTTCTTGCTAAGAGTTGTATTTTGTTTCTTTGTGTTTCTGTAGCATGGCCCTGCCATCTCGTGGCCAAAGATTCTGTTCCTTGCATAGATAAGAATGGACCAGAGAAGCTTTTCTGCTTTGTTTATAATTATCTGGGAACTCCTTTTAGAGCATTTGCATTTTCTCCTGCTGATGGTATATTTACCAGTTGACTTTTCCAGGTTTTCTCAGAAATCATAAGCCTTTGTAAATTACTCACTGTTCCTTTCTCCTAAAGCAGAAAAGAAGCACTGATTTTGTGTGTTTTCCTGCATGCCTTTTGGGGTCAGCTCATAACTCAAAACTGTTGAAGTTCTCTGCATGTCACTGATAAATGCATGACCAAACCAATTATGGGGGAACAGGGTTTTATTCTGGCTTACAGCTGTTCAGTTACAGTTCTTAATCCAGCTTGTCAGAAGAGCTGATACCAACACTAGAGGAGGAGGGAACTGGCCACACTATATTCACAGGACAACCGAGAGAGGGGAAAACTCCCCTTGCCAGACAGCATGTCTGTCCAAGTATACAGAAGAATACCAACTTCCTTAGCCAGTTCCCTCCATTTTATTCATCTACCTAAGACCTAGTCCTGCAGGCTTGCTAGTATTCAGCTCAGCTGCTGATTCCGCACAGCTGTGCTGGGGCTCCAGCTTTCACCTGTCAAGTTGACAGCTGCTTCTAACTACAATAAAAACACTTTTGCAGTTCTGGGGCTCAAACCCAGAGTTTGTACCTGCTTAGCCACTGCTGTGCCATTGAGCTTCACTCTGGCCCAAGATTTCTTATCTCTTGGTGAAATCATTCATCCTCTAGATTAAGACTACCTGTAGAGCTGGAGAGATGACTCAGGGGTTGAAACTCTGTCTCACAAGCAGAAGGTCCTGGGTTCGGATCCCAGGTCCAACATAAAAATGCCAGCTGGAAACTCAGTGGCTTGCACTTCCGGCCCTGGTGGGCAGAGAGTCTGGGAAATCCCAGAGCAAAGCAAGAAGGAGGTAGAAGCAATCCAGGATGATTCTTGAAGTCACCCTTGGTTCTCCACAGGGACACACCATGCCCTCTCTCTCTCTCTTTCTCTCTCTCTCGTGCCCTCTCTCTCTCTCGTGCCCTCTCTCTCTCTCTCTCTCGTGCCCTCTCTCTCTCTCTCTCTCTCGTGCCCTCTCTCTCTCTCTCTCGTGCCCTCTCTCTCTCTCTCGTGCCCTCTCTCTCTCTCTCTCTCTCTCTCTCTCACACACACACACAAATAAATTATACATATAAAAAAACTGCCCCTTTCTCAAGGAGCCCATTGGTTCTTTTTCTTTTTTTTTTTTTTTTTTAATTTTTTTTTTTTTTAACGTGGGACCTGGGATCCAAACTCAGAACCCATTGGTTCTTTTTCATGAGTGCTGTATATAACTCACATAATGATTGATGAAATGCAATTACAGACAAGCTTCCTTTATTTATTTAATAGAATATAAGTCATTCTTTTGTAATTTTCCCATTGTAGAGCACATTCTTTCCTTTGAGAGCTTTCTTTTGAATCACTAAGATTCTGAGGAGAACCAGAATGTAGTGGGACAGATCTCAGAATAGCTCCAAGTCTGAGTCCCCTGTAGAGAGTGGCTCATCCGTGGACTCAAGGTCATTTGGTGACAGAGCTGAGACTACTGTGTCCCAGGGAAGGACAGACCCCAAGAGACTGGTAGGTGGAGACTGACTCAAGATAAGTGATGTTGCTTATCAGTAAGACCATGCGATCTACCTCCACCAAGGCTGCTTTCTCACCACAGCCTACCTCTCCTTTAGCATCTAATTCTAGAGGCTTGCTTAACTCAGGGTTTTGTTTCCTGTTCTGGCTGGAGAAGCAGCTACTCTCCCTCCTCCTGATGGACTTCCTAGGTGGTCGTATGTTGGGATCAATTTAGGGGAACTGTCTTCTTTCTCAGTCTTCTGCGCTTCCTTGGCGTGGGTTGGACCCTGAAGATGGTCTCGACCTATGCTAAACTCTGCTGCTCTCCTCTGGAGACCGCCTGCTCTAGGAGTGGAACATTGATAGGCCTCTTCTTGTCTTTTGGCAGTCCCAGCGGAGGAGTGACTTTCCTGCTATTGAAGGTAAAAGAGACCCTGTAACTGGGTGGGCTGGGGCCTTCTGCTCTCTTTCCTTTTGGGTCCTCAGTCTGTTTTGATGTGATTATTTGCCTGTAGCCTGCTAGAGAAGTCGGGGGTAATTGGAGGATGCCTGGGACACTGGGGTTCTGCCCTTGGATAGCCCCTCACTGCCTGTGAGATGTGGATTGGTAATCTTTGCTTCCCAGTGATATCCACTTTACACTGAAGAATGGTAAATGTAGTGATCCCAGAAGTAGAAGGTTCTGAGACAGTTTAACCTAGTGTTTCTTAGTTCTTTCCTTGTATAAGAAAGGTAATTAATTGCAACATCTTCTTACTATTCTGAAGTAAAATTCCTAAGTAAAGCAGTTTCCCATTGACATATGTCAAAAGGAATCATTGCCCAGACACAGCAGCGATGCCTGTTATCCCACCACTCTTTAAGCTGGGGGTGGGAACTAGAGTTTAAAGCCAGTCTGCACGGTACATGGACTCTTGTCTCAAAACCAGAAGTAAACCAAACCACAAGAAGTAATTACTGAAGTTTTGAAAGGAAAATGTTTTAAGTAAGAAGATTATTAAGCATTTCAATTTGTAATATCCAAGAGGTAAGATGATCAAATTCAGAACCACTAAAAGTGTTCCAGCCATACACTCATATGTGTTTACAAGTGTGATATAAATGTGTGGCCAGCATTGGAATTGGTGAATTGATTTTCCAAAATAGAAAACAGCTGTTGGTAAAATTTTAAAAAAATAGGAGTCTCTTGACTTCTGTTATCATTATTTGTTTTTGAAATTTCTATCACTGTTAAAACTACAAAAGTGGTTTTATGTAAAATTGAATTGTTCAAATAATTATAAACAGGCTGTTCACCTACATTAATATCAGGTGGACATTCAGATGCTGTTATGAAGGGTCAATTTTTCCATATATAGAACAATCCTTACCTGTAAGGATATAATTATGACAGTTAAAATTGATCCTTAAGTTTTAAATTTTATTTTTATTGTGTGTATGTATGTGTGGTGCATACACAAGTGTGTATGTAGTTTGTGCCTGTGCTCCTGTGTGGAGGATGGAGGAATGTCCTGCTTTATCACATTCCCTGGAGACAGGGTCTCACGAAACCTAGAACCAGCCTGGTGTCCGTCAAGCCCCAGCATCCTCCTGTTGCCCAGCTTTTTTTTATGTAGTGTGGGAATCTGGCTAAGGTCTTCACACTTGTGCAGCAAGCGCTCTTACCTGCTGTGTCATCTCCCCAGCCTTGCTTTTGTTTTTTTAAATAGACTTGAAAGATGCTAATAAGACTCTTAAAGCATTTTTTTATTTATTTTAGAGAGAGAGACTGGGCAGGCATGTGAGTTGTCCATGTGTGTGGAGGTCAGAGTTCAGCTTTGTCAAATCAGTTCTCTCCTTCCACCACGTGTACTCTGCAGTCATACTCAGATCACCAGGTTTGCATAGTGTCTTTACCTACCACCTCTTGTTTCCTGTTTTGGTATTTTGAGATGGTCTTACCCTATAGTCCATGCTATTCTGGAACTCACTATGTAGCAAGGCTGGTCTTTTTTTTTTTAATATAAATTTTATTTATTTATTTAATTTTTGTGTGTGTGCATGTGTGAGTCAGAAGTCATTGTGTGCACCTGAGGAGGCCCAAGGGTGACGTTGGAAATCATCCTGGGTTGCTTCTACTTCCTTTTTACTTCACTCTTGGGATTTCCCAGCCTCCACCTATGAGGATGGGAAGGGCAGGTGGCCACCATTTCCACCTGGCGTTTTTATGTGGGACCTGGGATCCAAACTCAGGGCCTTCTGCTTGCAAGGCAGAGTCTTAACCCCCCATCTTCTGCAAAGCTGGTCTTAAACTCTGTAATTCTCCTGTCTCAGACTCTTTGAATGTCAGAATGTCAAGATTGCAAGTGCAAGGTTCCATGCCTGACTTAAAACACGTTTTGTTTTGTTTTGTTTTGTTTTGTTTTGTTTTGTTTTGTTGAGATAAGGTCTCATGTAATCCAGACTGGTCTCTAACTTGCTGTATAGGCAAAAATGATCTTGAACTCCTGATTCTTTACCTTTGTTTCCCAAATGATGGAATTACAGATGTATATCACATTTAATTTATTTGCATTGCTAGGAATAGAATTCAGGGCCTTGTTCATGCTAGGCAAGTACTTTATTTCTGAGCCACACCCTAGAACCATGCTCCTTTTCTTTTTTTAAATGTAGTTGAGAAACAGGATTTACAGTGATTGATGGCCACAGTTCATAGGAAACTTTGTTGAGTTAGAGTTGGAATTCAGGGGTCCCTTAGTCCAAGCCCCTATGCTTTGCCATTATTTTTAGATACTAGTAACTATAGTACCCGCGAAGTAAGGTGTGAGTGGGGCCCCAGCAACAGGCGCAGCAGCCTGAGACTTGCTGCTTTTCTGGCCTCATCTGGGAAGTACTAGGGAATACAAGGCACCTTGAGGACATTGTTCATCCGGGTTGTACTAATACGAGGCTTAGTCAGCTGCTCAGGGAACTGTACTCCTGCCAGTGTGTGCACCGTCATGCAGACCTCTGACTGGGAACCACCAGGAGCCTCTGCTGTCTGTAGGGCCTTCTGCCACCTCCTTTCCACCATAAAGGACAGGCTGCATGCCCGCCCTCTTCACCTCTGTACCTTTATTTTTAAGGTATCCTTCTCCTTGGGGAGCCTGTCCGCTGGGAGACAAACCTGCAGTTGATCATGGATGTCCTTCTCAGCAATGGGAACCCTGGGACTAGCCTGGCAGCGGCTCCATATCCCCACCTCCCTGTCCTGGCTAGCAACATGGATCTTCTTTGGATGGCCGAAGCCAAGATGCCTAGGTGAGAGCACAATGCCTTTGACCTTTACCCAGTGGCCTGTTTCTGAAGGTGCCGTGGTAATTTTGACCTGGGGAGGATGAACTTTCAAGAGTCATGTCATGTTAATTGCTAAACTAAATTACTAGATTATTTAGCATGATGACGTATTGAGGTGATTCTTAATAGTACTCCCATGGCCTCATAGTCTTAGAACGTGCTCTTGCCAAAAAGGCAGTGTTCGAGGTATGTCAATACAAATTACTCACGGGTTCTTCCTTCTTAACCTAGCCTGTAGCATCGTTTCTTTCTTAGATGCCAGAAAAAACAGGTTTATTCTGATAGTGTAGATGGAGAACTGAGACAGACTCAGGATAAGACACACAGTCATTGAGTGAGCTACACTCACTGCCCAGCTCTGAGGGTCCCTCTGTCCTGTCCTTTTCTTGCCCTAAGGTGCCTCACTATGAGCCAGCTGATGACTGCTTTGTGCTGTTTGGCTGCTCTGCCCTGTAGGGCCAGAGTCTTGGATCTTCTTACTCTACCATGGACTTCCATTGGCTGTGAGTGATTAGCAGAGGATCATCCAACCTAAGACTTAGCTTTAAGGGGTTCTTTTCTATGAGTTTCCCCTCCCCTTTCTCTTTCTGTGAGGTAGAGCCAAACTGTGTAACCCAGGTTGCCTTCAAACTCATGATCCTCTTGCCTTGATTACCCTAGCAAGTTTCTATATCTTGAGATTTGGTATTTTCTCTAACATATTATTTCTATAATTAGGATATGCTAATATTAGATAGGGGTTGGTCCACCAGCTGTCAAAGTATCATTAGCTACGGCTTAAGTCCTCTTGATCTTGAAGGACCACTTAAGATCCAAACTGTAGTATGGATAGAAAAGAGAATAAATACTCTCTCCAATTTTAATGTTACTTAGTCAAGGTTTAACCCAGGACTTCTGCATTTGTTGACTGTTTGGCATAGCTTAGTCGTTTAGCTACACCTAGCTGCAGAGGAATCAGTGAGTGTGCTCTTTGCACCTAATAGTTAGCATGCTCCACTGGATATTGACCCTGACAAAAAGGAGAAAGATGGCAGTCATTTGTAGAGCAGAATTTTAAAACTTAGGTTTTGAGAGTGAATTCATGTAGATTGTGATCCTAGTTTTACCACTAAGTTTGCTATGGCTCAGTTTTCTCATGTGTACAATAAGGAGAATAATATTTATCCTTTAGGGTTTTTCTGGATATTAAATACTATCCCATTGCTAGAGGATTGCTTATTAGATACTCATTCTTACTAGAAGTTATTTACATGTGATTATCACCCTAGAGCCCTAGAGTACAGTCTAGGGTCTAGAGACAGTTTGGAAAACAGCAATTGGCCTAGAAGCCTGGGCTACTGAATTCTTTGTTTTTTGGGGGGGAGCAGATTTGGCCATGGCGTCTTTCTGCTTTGCCTGGAAACCATCTACCAGAAAGTGACAGGCAAAGAGCTGCGATACGAAGGACTGATGGGAAAGCCTAGCATCCTCACCTACCAGTATGCGGAGGACCTGATCAGGCAGCAGGCCGAGAAGCGGGGCTGGGCTGCCCCCATCAGGAAACTCTATGCTGTAGGGTAAGCCCACTGCAACACTTCATCCCTGCGCTGTTTCCCTCCCCAGCTTTCTTTCAAGTCACCTTTGTTCCCCGTAGCTGAGTCACACTTATTTCTTACCCCTCCCCCCAGTTTGATCTTTGCTGTTTGCTTTGCAATGCCAAACTAGGCTTTTTCTCTTTTTCTTTTCCCTTGTTGTCCCTGCCAGTGATAACCCCATGTCTGATGTCTACGGTGCCAATCTGTTCCACCAGTACTTGCAGAAGGAGAAGTATGGAGAGGCAGAGAAGAAAGGGCCTGGTGGCCTGCAGAGGCCGAGGCCGTCAGGAACCCAGAGCTGTGCCTCTGTCCTGGTGCGCACTGGCATATACAATCCTCAGGACCAGCAGTCTGCAGAGCCTGCCTCTGGAGCGGCAGAAGCGGCATTCCATGGGCACCGAGACTTCAGCTTCAGTCCACAGCTCCTGGAGGCATCCTACATCGTGAATGACGTGAACGAGGCTGTGCAGCTAGCCTTCCGTCAAGAGGGCTGGGACTGATGGGGGATGCATCAGAGGCAGGACTCCAGGAACATGGTGTCTGCCGGGTTCTGGCTCAGGTCATGGGATATCAAGGCCCAAACTGCTTCCTTGTAACTACTTCCTGGGTGCTAATGGTGTGGAAGACAGTGGCTTCTGTGGCCCCAGAATGGACCTCGTGTAGCATTTCACGAGGAGTGATAGCTTTCTGGGCCTAGTTCCTGTTCAACTACCTGTAGTCTGACCTCATGCTCCCTTTACCTCTGTGCCTCAGTATGCTAAAAAGATGGGGAGGCAGTGTGAGATTGTGGAAATTTCTGCAGAACCTTTGTTCTCACTGAAGGAACCACTGTATGCTAGAAAAGGGTGTAACTAACCCATGCCAGTTTTTACTGTATTTTATTTTAGAGTATTGCCAGAGACTTTTTTTTTTTTAATTAAAATCATCCAAATAAGTATTTGTTTCTTGCAAACCTGTGTTGAATATACTGGAAGCCAGTGGGGAGAGGATAAGGGTGAGTGGACACGTAGTCTTCCTGGAAGCAAAGAGTTTTATGACATTTTATTCATAACGTAATGGATGTGTCAGTCTTCTATACCATGTCTTTGTAGGATGAGTTATGCTTGGTTTTGGCATATGTTTTGCAACTTTCTTAGTGTGAAAAAAAGATCTTGTTTATGTCTGTTCTGAAGTGATTTTTTTCCTGTAATGATTCTAGAAAGCATATGAGGTTTTTTGTTTTTTGTTTTTTTGTTTTTTTCATGTGTTTCTGAATTTGGGTTGGATTCTCTCTTGGTCATTATCTCTTTTTTAAAACTTTTCTAAGTGTACCGTGTCTAAGCACAGTGACCCATGAAGGCCAAAAAACATGAAAAAGGCACCTTGATTTGTTGGAAGGAGAGAGAGGAAAATGAGAAGCTTTCCTAGCTTCTAGCATATGCTTGGGACCAACAAAGAATCAACATTCCTGATATCTAGCGTTGACAGAGAGAGTCTGCACCCCAAATATAAACAGAAATCTTAAGATCGTAAGCTTCAGCCATATTTAACAAACAAAACAAAACTTTATTACCTCAAAAATATTTTTAGAAAAGGAATGGACTTTACAAGTTGGTAGGAAACAAAATTTCCACACACCACAGAGCACTCCACAACACACAAAGATAAAATGTAAAGGGACTCCAAACCATCCAAAAACCAGCCAAATCCACAGTTCTTGGCTATGAGGACCACAGCACCGCATAAATCTTCTAGCATAGTAGGTAACACGCATTAACCAACTGTGCAATGTCATCCTCCACTAAATCCCAACCCTGTTTTCGAATTCCATACTGCAGAATTTGTCAGCTAACCCAAGCATCTCAGGCTCATAAGTAGCTGTAATAAGCTGAGCATAACCATATTGTAATTCCAAGCCAAATACTCCAGACGAGTTCAATGCCAGCATCCACATATAAGAGAGAACATGTGCCTTTGTCTTTCTGTGTTGGTGATACCTTGCTTAATATTGTATTTTCTAGTCCATTTACCAGCAAATTCTACAATCTCATCCTTTTTTTTTTAAGTTTTATTTATGTATTTATTCATTCATTCATTCAATTATGTGTGTGTGTGTGTAGAACCTCCGGCGAATTCGGGAACCCCCATGGACCGCCTCCACCTCCTCCTTGTTTACTCTGCCCCAGGATTCACCGCTCTGCCCTACCAGGACCAGAAACGCAGGCTGCCCCACTTCTGCCCGGCGTCTATACATGGGGTCTAGGATCCGAACTCAGGACCTTCTGCCTGCAAGGCAGAGGCTTAACCCCTGAGCCATCTCTCCAGCCCCTCCCCGGACTCATTTTTCAGTTGGGCTGTTTGCTTTCTTGGTGTCCAATTTTTTTTTTCATTTCTTCGTATACTCTGGAGATTAATCCTTTGTCAGATTCATAACTGGCAAAGATCTCCCATTCTGTGGGTTTACTTTTTGTGCAGTTGAGCTTTTCTTTTGTAGAACAGAAGCTTTTTAATTTCATGAAGTCCTACTTGTTGAGTATTGGTTTCAGTTCCTGGGCCTTTGGGGTCCTGTTCAGAAAATCTAGGCCTATCAACTCAAACCTATTCTCCACTCTCTTCTAAAAGTTTCAAAGTTTTGTGTTTAATGCTGAGGTCCCTGATCTGTTGAAGTTAATTCTTGTGCAAGGTGAGAGGCAATGGTCAACTTTCATTCTTCTACATGGATATAGTCCAGTTTTCCCAACACTGCTTGTTGAGAATGCTGTCCTCATCCCAGTGTGTATGTTTGGCAGCTTTGTCACAAATCAAGTGACTGTAGGTAAGGGAGTTTATATCTGGGTCCCCTGTTCTAATCTACTGATCAATATATCTGTTTTTGTGCCAGTACCATGCTGTTACTACTATGTTTCTATAGTGTAGCTTGAAATCTGGTATCTGAAATCTCCAGCAGTGTTTTTCTTGCTCAAGATTGTTTTGGCTATTCAGGGCCTTTTATCCCTCAGTATGAATTTTGAAATTGTTTTCCATTTCTGTGAAGAATTGCATTGGGATTGCATTGAATCTATATATTATCGTTGGTAGGATGGTCATTTTCACAATATTAATCCTATCCATAAACATGGAATTTCTTTCCCCTTTTAGTATCCTCTTTAATTTGTCTCAGTAGTGTTTTATAATTTTCATTGTACAGGTCTTTCACCTCCTTGGTCCTCTTTTGTAATTTTTAAAGCCTTAGTAGTATTTTTATATGTCTTCACATAGCCTTGACTGGCCTCAGACTTGCTTTGTGACTGAGAATGACCTTGAAATTCTGGTCACTCAGAATGTTGGGGGTACACTTGCTGCATGCAGTGCTGGGATGTAGAAGTCTTGAATCTAAGGCTTCATGAATGTTAGGTAATCACTCTACTAACTGAACTGTATTCTCAGCCCAATTTTCTTTTTTTTTTTTTTTTTATGTTTTTTTCTTTTAAACTTTATTTGGAGGCGGGGGGCGAGCACAGTGTGTCCCTGTGGTGAACCAAGGGTGACTTTGGGAATCATCTGGATTGCTTCTACCTTCTTTTTGCTTTGCTCTGGAATTTTCCAGGCTCTGCCCACTACGGCAGGAAGTACAGGCCACTGAGTTTCCAGCTGGCATTTTTATGTTGGACCTGGGATTTGAATTCAGGACTTACTGCTTTTGAGACAGAGTTTTAACCCCTGAGTCGTCTCTCCAGCCTTTTTTTTTTTTTGAGACAGGGTCTCGCCGTGTGTCCCACCCTGCCCAATAACTCATAACCTTCCTGCTTCAACATCCCAAGTTCTATAATTAAGAGATGTGCATCATAATGTCTGGGCCTGTGGTTATTTTCTTCTTTTTTGTATGTTTTGTGTGTATTCACATGTTGTTTATGTGTTTTTTATGATTGCATACATGTGTGTGACCATGTGGAGGCCAGAAGTCGATTACAGATTCTTCCTCAATTGCTCTAGACCTTATTTTTTGAGACTGCAGACTGAGTGGTCAGTGAGCCCTCAGGATCTTTCTGTTTCTGTCTTCCC
This sequence comes from Typhlomys cinereus, assembly GCA_023101885.1. Taxonomy (NCBI): domain Eukaryota; kingdom Metazoa; phylum Chordata; class Mammalia; order Rodentia; family Platacanthomyidae; genus Typhlomys; species Typhlomys cinereus. The sequence continues at coordinate 8,067,468 of JALPQD010000040.1, read as the reverse complement.
AGTGCAGGGATTTACAGCTGTGCACCTCTGCACCAGCTTGTTTGTTTATTTTTGCATAGATGGTGCAAATCAAGCTCAGGTCCTAAGTTTGATGGCAAGCATGTTCTTGTTTGAGCCAGCTCCCCCACACCCATGATTCTTTTTTTATATATATATTCTTTTTATTATCTATTTATTTATTGAGAGAGAGAGAGAGAGTGTGTATGTATGTGTGTGTGTATGTATCAGAGGCATTATGTGTCCCTGTGGAGGACCAAGGGTGATTTTGGGAAACATCCTGGATTGCTTTTTTTTCCCCCACACACTAGAGCTGGAAGTGCAGGCTGCCGCCATTTCTTCCTGGCATTTTTATGTGGGACCTGGGATTTGAACTCAAGATCTTCTGCTTTGGAGGCAGAGTCTTAACCCCTGAGCCATCTCCCCAGCTTCTGTTAGTATTTCTTAAAGTACTCAGAAATCTTGGGTTAAGTCCTGGCCTTCTTAGGCTCCTTTCTTCAGTCTTTTGCACTGCTCAGTTCCATCGTTTTGCCTGCTGACATTTGCATAGCATTTAGTGTTTTCCGAAGTGTCTTTATTTTATTTGAGGCAGGGTCTTGTAACCCAGGCTGGCGTCAAACTTAATATGGAGCAAGGGCAACCTGTACTCTTCATCCTCTTGCCTCCACTCCCCGGTGCCGGGAATGCAGATATAGGCCCCCATGCCCGAATCCAAGTGTGATGAACGATGTATTTTGGTTCATGGTTTCAGTTCACCAAGTGGGGAAGGTGTGGTGGAGTGACTGTCCTTGGCAGTAGGACAGGGAGGTAGAGGGTGCTTGCATCATGTGGACCAGGAAAATGAAACAATAACCAGGGTTAAACCAGGTATAATAATGATCTGCTACTCGGTCCTTTCCCCTAAAGCTTTCTCCAAAAATACCACTTGGTGCCCCTCAACACACTTGGGCCCCTCCAGAAGGTGTAAGACAGGAAGGGAAAGAGAGTCTTCTTCACCCTGCAGCTCAGGGCTTCGTGAATTAAGGGCGCCAGTAGAAGACTTCCCAGAATTGCAACTCAGATTCCTCTGGCCCAACAACTGGGCAGTCCTGAGGACACTCCCAAGATGTCATCCAGCTGCCACTCACAGCTGCAGTCACATCTGCCTCATGGAACACGGCTCTCGGCCCCAAGTGGCAAGATGGCAGTGGGCAGGTCCAGAGCAGCAGACAACCTGCCGACATGTGATGTGGCACTAGAGAAGGGGGTAAGGATCAGCAGAAAGTCCACTCTAAAGAGGTGACCCACGGGCTGGAGAGACAACTCGGAGGTTAAGCTTCTGTCTTGGCAAGGAAAAGGACTTGAGTTCCGATGCTAGATCCCATGTAAAAATGCGGGGCAGTCTGCATTTGTGGCCCTGGTGGGGAGAGCCTGGGAAACCCAGAGCAAAGCAATAAGAAGGTAGAATAATCCAGAGTGATTACCAAAGTTACCCTTGGGTTTACACAGGCGCGTGTGCTAGTGCGCGCATGCGCACATTCCCCCCCCAACTGGCGCCTACACACATGCAAAAAATAAGGAGGTGATCCATAGGAAAGGTGATCCACAGGAAACTCGAGAGTTTTTTTGGGGGGGGGGTTGACATCATGCCCTCCTTGCCCACAGCCTACAAGGAAAATAGACAAAACCTACCTGCTGCAGAGTTCAGAAGTGGGGCAGGCCTGCCTTGCCCTGGGTGCAGCTCACACTCAAATGCTCTGGGTGGGAGCAGAGCTCTCCCAGGTCTCCTCAGTGAAGTCAGACCCGGTAACCCGGCACTTGCTTCGCTAACCTGTGTAAGCAGGGAGGCCTGTGACGAAGCGCCAGAGTCATCCATGACCCCAGAGGCTTCAGCACACCAGGCTTCAGAGAGACAAGCCCCTTCCCTGCCAGTCTCCCTTCCCACCCAGACTCCACTCCTGTCTGCCGTGACCTGAATCATGGAAAAAGTCAGTTCTGTGTAGGTTACTTTCATTGGCTCTGCAGAGGTGGTCTTGTCTCTCTGGGCCAGGGTACCAAAGCAGGCCACTTAAATTTTCATTCTCCATTTAGAAAAGGGAAACAGGAGGAGAAGACGGTACATCTCACCTCACCATGGATGAACCAGGTCTGGACTGCACAGAACCTCCATGCACACTCCCCAAGAACTTTTAAATGGGTGACAGATCCGGAACCAGACCTCAAAACCAGAGACCCCACCTGATAGATCTGAGTTATAACAGATATGACCCCACTAAGAATGTTACAGAAAAACAGATAACTGGACAGACTCCTAGTTATTCTGGGAAAAAGGGAACCAACCGGTCAAACCAAAATCCCTTCTGCCTGATTCCAACTATTAAAAACTTGCACCCCTGACTCCAAATCATTAGCAATTTCCATCTGGAGGGGTAATTGCTGCTCCCTTGCTGGAGTTTTGGAGGAACTTCCTGAATAAATTTTAGTCTTCATGGATGAAGCCTGGGTTCCTGTTCTATCTCCCTCCCTCATCTCTCTCCTCTTCCTCCTCTCCTCCTCCTCCTCTTTCTTCTAACAATGGACATCAACTGTTTTTTACTTTGTTGGAGTCTCACAAGCCTCAGTAGAAAGAGGAAATTCTTTTCCATTTCATTTCTTACAAAGGCAAGGGCCGGGGCTGGAGAGGTGGCTCAGGGGTTAAGCCTCTGCCTTGCAGGCGAAGGCTCCTGAGAAGCGGGAGGGGGGGTGCGGGGTGGGGTGGGGGGGTGGCCTGCGTTTCTGGTCCTGGTAGGGCGGAGTCTGTGAATCCAGGGGCAGAGTAAACAAGGAGGAGGTGAAGGCGGCCATGGTGGTTCCCAAATTCATCCGTGGTTCTACACACACACAGACACACACACGTGTGCGCACATATATATACACATGCACAATTGAATAAATAATTAAAAAAATTTAAAAATGTCTATCTATGTAGTGCTGAGGATCTAGCCAAGTGCCTCATTCCCACCCAAACCTTTTTTTGTGTGTGTTTTGAGACAAGGTCTCACAGCATCCCAGGCTTGCCTCAGGCTTACTTTGTAACTGAAGATGATCTTCAATTCCCAGTCCTGCCTTTACTCCCCAGTGCTGGGATTATAGATGAGCAACGCCATACCTAGTTGTTGTGTTCAGATGTTGTTAGTTTTTGAGTTGAGCTTTTGCTATGTTGCTTAGGCTGGTCTTGAACTGCTGAACTCACGTGATCTTCTGCCTCAGCCTCCCTTGTTGCTGGCATCACAGGTTTGTACCACCACCATGCCTGGTGAGCCCGTATTTCTCATGAAGTTGTTCAATGTGGGACAAAATCACCAGCGAGTGTTCCCATGAAAAGATATAATCACCTCGGGTCTCCTCGGTGATTACCTTGAAATCTCAGCACCGGGACTCTCTGTGGTCCACTCGGTGGCAACCCTCCAGAGCTGCTGAGGATGCCTCCTCTTGGCTGCCCGATGTAAGTGCAGGGAGTGTATTGGTAATCAGGGCACCCCACAGAGTCAGGGTTGCTGTAGCAACTGAGGCTGCCTTGAGGAAAGAATTCTAAAATATCTCAGCTATAATAGGTTTTTTTTTTTTTTAACATCATTCTGTCACTTCCCCAGTGCCTCCTCCTGCTGCTGAGGTAGGCGGTGCCTGGGTGCCCAATTCTCTGCCTGAGGCTCTTGACAACTTCTGGGGGCTGGAAGTGGGAAGATGTCTCCGGGTGCGAATTGCTGGGAAGCCAGCAGAGTCTTGGCAGGACTTGCTTCCAGGTTCCTCCAGCTTTTGCTTCCACAGCCCGTGTCATTTTCTCCTGGGAGAAAGGATAAGAGTCTAGTTTGAAAGTTCTGATACTATCTCCCATTTCCTCCACCCTGACTCTCTTCCCAATAGCCATGGCATTCCTAGACCCCCAACCCCCGCAAGAAAGGGCACGTTCCTTCTTTACTTTTTGCCTGTTTCTTCCTTTACTTATTTCCTCAGAGGAATGCCTGTTAAAGAAGTTCAGTATTTAACCCCATTTTGACCTTGGACTCGGCTGTTTCAGTGTCTGGACATTTTTTTAAAGTTCTAGTAATTAAGACAGCATTCTCTTGGCAGGCAAGAAACATAAACCAATTGGACAAAATAGAATGCCCAGAATCAGATCCATCCATATATGATAGTACAGCTTAACATAACTTTGCAGTGCTGATATGATATCCAGGCTCTCACACACAGTAAGCAAGTACTCGAACACCTGAGCCATACTTGCAGCCAATCAATAAAAATATTTTATTGCTCAGTTGTTTTTTTTTGTGCGTATGTATGTGTGCGCGCATGTGTGTGTCTGTGTGTGTGTAGAACCACAGACGAATTTGGGAACCACCACGGACGCCTCCACATCCTCCTTGTTTACTCTGCCCCAGGATTCACAGGCTCCGCCCTACCAGGGCCAGAAACGCAGGCCGCCCCTGCTTCCACCTGGCGTCTATACGTGGAATCTGGGATTCGAACTCAGGACCTTCCGCCTGCAAGGCAGAGGCTTAATGACAAGAAAACTAGTTTTGCTGAATTTTTCTTTAAAATTTTTAATAAATTTCAAATGTTTATGTATTTACTGAAATATTTATGTTTCCTTTAGTCTTGGGTGTGTGTGTGTGTGTGTGTGTGTGTGTGTGTGTGTGTGTGTGTGAAATGCACTGTGTGTCCCTGTGGAGGACTAAGGGTGACTTTGGGAATCATCCTGGATTGCTTCTATCTCCTTTTTGCTTTGCTCTGGGATTTCCCAGGCTCTGCTCATCAGAGCCAAAAGCACAGGACAAGGTTTCTGCCTGGAGTTTTTGTTTGTTTGTTTGTTTTTAACGTGGGAACTGATCCAAACTCAAGACCTTCTGCTTTTAAGGCAGAGTCTTAACCCCTGAGCCATCTTTCTTGCCCCCCTTTAATCTTTTAACATGACAAACAACAATAATAGATTTTTTCATGTTATGTATGTGTTTTACAAGATGTGTATACATATTTACATGTATGTATATGTGTATATGGGTGCATGAGTATGCATGGGGGATGTCTCAATCACTTGTCTACCTTCTTTCTTGAGGTATATTTCAGTCAAATCCAGAATTTGCTGAGAAGGCTATTCTTGCTAGCCAGTTTACTTCGAGGATTCCCAGTCTCAACCTCCTGATTCTGGAATTACAGGCAGGTCAGTGCACTTGTATACACACACACACACACACACACACACACACACACACAGCATTTTGTCTTTGACTTCTGGGGAACTGAACCCCAATCCTCTTGCTTGCCATGTTCATGGCAAGCACTTTAATAGTTAAGTATCTCTCCAACTACCTAGCTAGAATTTACAGAATTTAGGGGAGCTAGAGATTTTTATTCATTCTTACAATTCAAGCATAGTTCATTAAGACAGCTGAGTTTACCAGGAACCAAGAGAAATAACTAATTACACTACATCCACAGCAAGAGCAGAGTGGGGCCACATACTTGTTCTAACATAACAGCTCTCCAAATTCTAACTAGTTTTCTATCTTTTTTCACCTGCTCAGGGAATGGTCCGTCCACTACAGGTGGGTCTCTTCCTATACCGATTATTCACTTAAGACAATTCACAGGTTTGCCCAAATGTCTTCCTTAACTCAATAATTCCTCATGAGTATGCCCAAAGGTCCACATCGAGTGTCAAGATGACAGCTGAAACCAACTGGCATAAAGCCTTTAAATTCCCAAGAGATGTTGGTCCTTGCCCTAGAGGCCCTGCACATGTAGGGCTGGGTCATGTGTATGTCTCATGGCAGAGATGAGAGCGACCACATCTATTCTCAACATCTTAACCTGTGAACATGTGAATGATTAGTAGCCTGGCATCGCATAGTGCCTGCTGCAGAGCTGGTAGCTGGCCTTCCCAGGATTCTTTGAGTATAGATCAGACAGTTGTGGAGACTTATCTCCTGCTCTTTGGCCTTTCTGGCGTCTTTTATTTGTCCTGTGATCTAATCTTGGAATGGGAAGATTGATACCACACAGCTCAACATGCTTTTTCCCTAAAACTATATTTAAGGTCCATTGTGGCAGAAAATGTGTCTTTTTAGATACTGTTAACTGTATACAATTACTGGCTGTCTTTTTATTATTTTATTCTCTCTCTCTCTGGTAAGCTTTTCAGAGATTTTCTGTCTCTGCCTCTCATTTCACCCAGAAGCACTGAGATTACAGATGCGCATCATTGTGTCCAGCCTTAATTGGTTCTGGATCCAGGCTCAGGTTCTCATGCTTTGGTAGTAGGCGCTTTGCCTACTGAGCCGTCTTCCCGCCTCTTAAAGGGAACAAATTCTACTCCTGAGGTCTCCTCTCTTGTGACCAAATATCACCTTCCCAAGATCCATTTCCTAGTACTAGGAGCTAGATTTCAGCATGTAAATTTTGGTGGTACAAAAATATATACTAGTAGTTCTTTAAAAACTACCTTTGTCTTATTTTGGTATTGGTTGTATTACCCTCATAGAGTAAAAGCAGGGCTGGGAGTGTAGCTCAGGACCCTGGGCTCCATCTCTAGCTCTGTAAAAAGATACATAAATAAATAAGCAACTAGCTGGCAACCCAGTCTACTTTCTATAACGGTTTAGATGGGATCACTAGTTCCCTGAGTATTAGTGGACACACAAAACCATCTGGACTTTGTAATTTTTTAGGGAGAAGTCTTTTAGCTACTGATTTAATTACTTAATTTTCCCTCTACTTTTTTCTTTCAAAAATATTTTATTTATGTGTGTGTGTGTGTGAGAGAGAGAGAGAGAGACAGAGAGAGAGAGAGAGAGAGAGAGAGAGAGAGAGAGAGAGAGAGAGAACAGGTATCCACATGCCACAGTGCACATGTGGAAGTCAGAGGACAACTTTCAGAAATCTGTTCTTTATTTCAACCTCCTGGACTCCAAGTCACGAGGCTTGCACACCGGTGCCTTTATCCATCTTGGTTCATTTGTTTTTCTGGGACCAGATCTCAAGTAACCAAGGCTGGTTTCAAATTTGAGGATGACCTTGATCGTCCTGCCTCTATATCACAAGTCCTGAGATTGTAGGTATGTTCCACCATGTCTCTCTTGACCCAATTTCTTTCTTCTCATGGCTATTTTCCAAGAGATTTTTCCATTTTTTTCCAGTCCTGGTGATTGAACCCCAGGGCTTTGTACATTCTAGAAAAATGCGCTATCACTGAGCCCTACCACAGCCCAAATTTTCTACTTTCTGTAGGTTTTCAAATGCATTAGAGTAACATTATTCTTTTTTTTTCATTTAAAAATTCTCAGTTATTTCTCTAGTTTGATCTTTTCCATCCTGAAAGTTACTCATTTTTGTTTCTTTTTTCTTTAATTTTTAAAATATGATTATTATTATCACTGTGTGTGTGTGTGTGCTGTGTACAGTATGTGAAGTGTGTGCATGTGTCACTGCATGCATGTAGACAACTTTGTGGAATCAGTTCTCTCTTTCTACCTGTACGTGGGTTCTGGGGATCAATTCAGGTTGTCAGTTTTGTGTAACAAGCACCATTATCTGCTTTGTGCCTACTCCTTCTTTAAAAAAATGATGTGTGTGTATGTTCAAATGGAGGCATATATGTGCCATAGCGTTTATGTGGAGGTCAGAGAACAATTTTGGGGAGTCAGTTCTCTCTGCTGGGATTGGACTCCTATCAGGCCTATATGACAAACACCTTTACTCACTGGCTTTTTTTTTTTTTTAATTTTTTATTATTATTAATTCAACTGTGCGCATGTGCGTGCGTGCGTGCGCGTGTGTGTGTGTGTGTGTGTGTGTGTGTGTGTGTGTGTGTGTGTGTGTCTGTGTATGTGTAGTAGAACCACGGACGAATTCTCGAACCACCATGGACGCCTCCACCTCCTTCTGCCCCGGGATTCACAGGCTCCGCCCTACCAGGACCAGAAGCACAGGCCGCCCCTGCTTCCGCCTGGCGTCTACATGTGGGATCTGGGATCCGAACTCAGGACCTTCCGCCTGCAAGGCGGAGGCTTAACCCCTGAGCCACCTCTCCAGCCCCACTCACTGGCTTTTTTAAATAAATAAATTATGCCAAATATTTGTGGGCTTAAGTGTCAGTTTGTATTATTCCTGCTTCTTTCTTCATGTTTCCTTCACACTTATTCTGTTCTTTCTCCGGCTTCAGTTGGATGCTTAGCTAATTTATTGTCAGATTTTCTGTTTAGGTAATAAACATTTTTTGGGGGGGCTCTCATGTGTCTCAGATTGATCTGGAACTCAGTGTAGGACAAGATGATCTCAAACTTCTCATCTTCTTGTTTCTGCCTCCTTACATGAGATTATAGGTATGTACCACCATGTCCAGTTTTTAAAATGTGATGCTGGAGACTGAACCCAGAACTTCATGTATGTCGACCCCAACCTTGAACTTCTGATCCTCCTGTCTCCTCCTCTTAAATGCTAGGATTACAGACATGTGTCACTATGCCTGGTTTGTGTCCCACTAGGAATTGGAACCCTAACTTTGTGTAGACTAGACAAGCACTCTACCAAATGAGCTACATCCTCAGCTCCTGGATTTTACATTTTAATTAACACTAAATTAAATTTAGATGGTTACATGTGGTTTAGTCGCAAGCTTATTAGACTTCCTGAGACTGATTACATACCTGAGCACATTCTCAGCATCTTCATTTTACTTACAGTTTGGGTGGTTACTTTCTTCTTCACTTAATAGCCTCAGTATTTTCACTTAGTTGTATTCACTGTTAAGAGTTCTTTGCCAGTATGCATGAGATCCACAAAGGAAAAGGAGAAGAGGAAGAGAAAAGAAAAAGAAAAAAAAGGAAGGAAGGAAGGAAGGAAGGAAGGAAGGAAGGAAGGAAGGAAGGAAGGAAGGGGAAAAGTGAAAGGAAGGGGAAGGAAAGGAAAGTGAAGGGAAAGGAAAGGGAGAAAGTTTTTTTCCTCAAATATAGTTCTATTCATATTTCGTTTCTGTTCTTAGAAGTCCCTTATTCCCTCAGGACAAGCCCAAGCTCAGCCCACTGTGAGTGATACTCACTTCTTCAGCCTGGTCTCATTACATATTCTCCTTGTCCTTTAAATTCTGGCAGGATTAGCCACTGGGTCCTTTACAGAGACCTGTTACTCCAGACCTGGCTTCTTTACCTGACACCACTCCTTTACCTGACCTCTTCTTTACCTGACATCTGCTCCTCCTTCAGAAAAGCTCTGAGATAGGAAGACTTTATTGACCGACTTCTGGTTTGTGCTTTCAGGGCCTGCGCAGAAGTTGGCTGACCAGCCGCACTATTCTGTGTGCTTCGCCGTTTGTCCTTCTTTTCTCCTAGGAGGAACTTGCTTTCACTTTTAAAATATATTCTCAGGAGCCCCAGCCCTTAGCTCCGGGACCAACACGCAGAAACACGGATGCAAAGATTTCTCCTTTGTTTCTGTGGGTGGTACCCATCATCCCGAGACATTCGCGAGTAGCTCCAGGCACATCCCTAGCTGAGAGCAGCTGTGTGTTTGGAGAGATAGAGTCTTCCCTGTGAGAGTGTTCAGAGTAGTTCTGAAACTTCAAGTTCCTAGTAAGTCAAAGCTTTGCAGACTTCTGCTTCAATCACACTCCCTGCTGCTTTACACTTTCCAACGCCCGTGTACAGAGTCCACTGAGACCCAGCGGATTTTGCCTATATTTTCTCATCTTATGTTCACACAGGGAACATCTGACGGTTCTCTTTGAACCTGGCTTTTATTCTTGATCTGAAGGTGAAGGCAGGGATTCTGAGCGGTGAATGGATCAGTCAGGAACAGAGCTACGGTCAGTCTTCTGAACAGCTGGCCTTGCTCCACCTTGCCTGAGCCGTACAGGTCCTCTTCTTTCTGATCTGTCTCCTACTCTGTAGGAAGGCTGCGAGCCACCGGCCTTGTAGTTCAGGAGAACAGGAATGTTAGGTTGCCAGAGAAGCCTTATCTAGTGTCCAGCATGTAATGTGTACTTAGAGGAACACCTTTTAGATGGAAATCTTCTAGTGCCTGTGAACTTCTTCTACTGGTATCTGAGTTTGTGAGGGGAACTGAATCGAGTGTCGAAAGTCATCTAGATCTAAACTGAACTTATCCGTCACCTAGCCATGTAACCGTGAAATAATTTGCTTTATTTCTGTCTTGATTTCAGGTGTTATATGGAAGACATGCAATATAGACTTTAGGTGCTTCTAAGGTACTATGTGACTTCCTTTCCTTTTCTAGATAGTTCTGAATGTTTGTACTTACTTCTTCTCATCCTTCCCACACCCTTGTTACATCTTCGTGAGATTTTCCAAGATAAAGCAAAGTGTGTGTGTATGTAGCAGTTTACCTGTATAGTTGCTGATAAGTCACCATTAAACAGCTTAAGGGAACAAGGGGTTTATTTTCTCTTATGATTGTCTGGTTACAGTTCTCGGTCCAGCTTGATAGGAGAGCTCACACCAACATCAGGGCTGACGGAACTGGCTACACCGTCTCTATACAACAGCTGAGAGAGGGACGATCCTTACTTGCCAGACTAGCATGTCTGGCCAAGTGTACACAAGGATGCCAACTTTTTCAATCAGCTCTCTGTATTTTATTCCAGGGCCTAGTCCCATCTGCCATGTGCTGGGCCTTCCCTTTCAGCTAGACAATCTCCTACAGATTTGTTCTGGGCTTAACTCAACCATTAATTCTCTACAAATGTGCCCAGAACTCAAACCCTCAGCTGTCAAGTTGACATCTGTGCTTAACTCTGACAGAGTGTGTTTACAGAATTCTGGAAACTTCCCAGTAGAAAGAGAAGGTGCATGTCACCAGTACCCTAGCCACCAACTCATTCCATAGGGTACCCTGATTTCTCATCTTGTTTATTGTTTTTGCTATTTAGGATCTGGGGCTGGAAAGAAATTAGGCTAAAAAAACACTTATGGAAGGTAACCCTACCATCTGACAGTATATTTCAAAGGGCCATTAAAATCAAGTAACCAGAAAGGAAATCTGTCCGGCAGAGGGGAGGACTCAGCCTGATGACTGGGTCTCAGGGCATTGTGCCCAGTGTACCAGAGAGGACTGGCAGGTTCTTCAGTGTTCCCACGAGTCCCAGGACTGAGCCTTCATCAGCTGCTTTGCCTCTTCAGCTGCTTCATTGACCTGAGCGGGAGTGTCGGGCTGGCTTCCATGTTGGCTGCTGGCTGGCATTTTCCCTGGGGGAGACTGGGAGGCTGGGTATAATCACTCCCATTAGCAGCTGGCAGTTCCCCAATCGCCCCGCTCCCCCCCCCTCCTTTTTTTTTTTTCTTTTACCTGGACTGGCTCAGTTCAGACTTCTGCTGGACCTGCCCGGATGCACACAGAGGAAGCTTTGTGAAGCTGTTGCTCCCAGTCTGCCCCACCTGGGTGGCCACAACACCAGCTGGCATGGCTGACCCTCTCCCATGAGGCCTGTGAAGACTTATAACAATAGCAGTTTGCTTCCTGGCACTGCCTGAAGGGTAAAGCTGGTTGTGGCCTGGAGAGGAAATCCAGCTCAGTAGACAGCCATGGGTGAACCACATTTTGAGTACGTGCCTCTGGGAGGCTTCAGCAGGAGCTGAATAGAACCAGAACGCCAACCTCCTTTAACTCTGAGCCAGTACGGTCTAAATCACTTGCACACATGGTCTCTCCATACATACCCACTTAAGGCAGGAACTCACCGTTTCCCTTTTTATAGGTCAATGTGAATCTCAGAGAGGTAGGATAGCGGGGCTGAGTTTCTACCTGCTACCTGGTGGACGTGGGGGGGGGCATAGGTTCCCAGAACTCATGCTCCCAACCTTATATCTGCTGTGGCTTCTTGGTAGTCCCAGAACTTTTCAGAGATTGTGCTTGGGAGAAGAGAAAACAGTACTGGCCATGAGTTCTAAATTCTTCCTGCACCATAGCTTTGTCCTCCAAGAGGTTGGGGAAAGCAGGTTTGGTAGATACTGACCCTTCTTTACAAGGCCATGGAGGAGCGAGGCCTGGGCCAGCAGGGCAGTGGTCCACTGCACCTCTTCCTTGTGGTGCCTCTCAGACAGGCAACTCGGGGGCACTGAAAGCAGGTAGGGGACTTACAGCTTGTGGGGACTGGAGGAGGAAGGCACAGGCAGGCTTCCTTCTTGCTTCAATGGACCACAAGCAGGATTATACAGAAGCCCCACATCCTTCTTGAGCCCTGATGCTGCATTCATTTCCTTCTCTCCATTGCCTCTAAAAGCAGCCCTCTACCATCTGCCTTCCAGAGTGGCTGACTAGATATCCAGTCCCTTTATGGACAAAATCCCTGAGGGTTAATCTGTGCTTCTGAGATTGCTGGTGTAAGTAGAGCCTCTGATACCAGTGATCCCATTGTACTTTCTGTGTCTGCTTGGTGGTCATTCCTCTGATACCATTCCTTCACTCCTTTCCCCCCTCCCCCCAGTACTGAGGATTCGAACCTAGGGCCTAACATGCTAGGCAAAAATTGTACTGAGTCATGTTCTGTTTTTAAGATAGCCTTCATGAAATTGCTCAGGCTAGCTTTGAACTTTTGATCATCCTGTCTCACCTTCCTGAATTACTGAGTTATCTATGTGTGGCTTGAGATCACCAAAACCCTGCTTGGCTGGGAAGCCTCCATTTCTATCCTCTCTTCTCAAGCAATTGTATTCAGGGCGTTTCTCCATCTACTGAATAGGAACTTCCCTGAGAGACAACACATGCTGGGTGGGTGAATATGCAGAACTATTTGTCTGGGGTTGCACGCCCCCCCCCCTTACTTTGTTGCCAAGGGCTGGAACCTAGGACTTATGCATGCAAGGCAAGGGCAGGCTACTAACTGAGCTATATTCCCGGACGCCTCTGGTTCTTTCTTATCGCACTTTCAAATCACCTCGGTGGATTCTGGTATCATAGGGAGGCGAAATGCAGATGATGGTTCTGTGGAAGGGGCGCGGGGTGTGGAGGTTGCACCCACCACCGGCTGAAGCCTGACTCTGGCACCTGAACCCAGTCCTTAGAGGCACCGAGGCGAGGTCTACAGTGAGAACAACTAACTCATGGGACTGCAGAGCAAGACTTGTCAGGAAACCTATGCTCACTTTGGTCCTCCTAGAGCGCGTCTCCCTCCTCACCTGGCGAGCACCTGCCGCGCCCTTGCGGCTTTCCAGCACCGCGGCTCCGCAGTCCTACTGTGGCGCGGCAGTTCTTTCCTTTGCTTCCCGCTGATCCAGCCAGCCAGGCTTTCTCCTCCTCTGGTCTCTCCTCCTCTCCCCCTTGAATCCAGTCCTGGTTTCCCCGCCGCCAGCTCCTTCTGCCTGCTGGGCTGGCTCCCCGCCTCCGCCCCCGCCTCGCCGGTCCCGGCGGTCGGCCCGGCTCCCCACCTACCCCCCGCTCCCAGCCACCCGCGGCACGACTCGCCCAGTCCGGCGGCTCCAGTCCGGATCTCGCTGCTGTCCGGCCCGGGTACGAGTTCCAGCAGCCGGGGAGGAGGCGGCGGCTGGCCCCGGTTCCCCCCTCGGCCACCTCGTCAGCCCGAGGTTGGCGGGGAGAGAGCGGCTGGGCAGCCCCCGGAGCCCATCCGAGGACAATGCACCCGGCGCTCGGCCACCCTCGCTCGCTCTCGTCCGCCTCCTCCTTCCCGCCGCCCCCCGCCGCCGCCCGGCTGCAGCCCCTCTTCCTCCGTGGGGGCTCCTTCCGCGGCCGGAGAGGCTCCGGCGACAGCAGCACCAGCACCAGCACCAGCCGCGGGGGAGGCGGCGGCAGACGCGGCGGGGGCGGCGGCGGCTCCCCGAGCAGCAGCACAGGCGCGGAGCGAGAGGACGACGACGAGAGCGTCAGCATCAGCAAGCCGCTGGTGCCCGCCGCCGCCGCGCTCGCGGGGCCCCCGGGTCAGGGGGGCGCCCCGGCCGCCGACCCCGCGCCCGCCGCCTTCTCCTCGGCCGCCACCTCCTCCTCCGCCTCCACGCCCACCTCCTCCTGCAGCATGACCGCCGGGGACTACAGCGCGGGCACCGCGGCCGGGGCCGTCGGGGCCCCCGGGGGCCGGGCGGCGGCGGGCGCGGGCGGCCCCGGGACCGGCGGCGGCGCCTCTGGCTGCTCGTGCTGCTGCTGCTGCGGTCGCCCCGCGCGGCCGGGCCGTAGGGGTCGGCGCCGCGGCTGTGCGCCCAGCCCTGGGTGCCGCTGGGGCTACCAGGCGCTGTCTGTGGTGCTGCTGCTGGCTCAGGGCGGCCTGCTGGACCTGTACCTTATCGCCGTCACCGACCTGTACTGGTGCTCCTGGATCGCCACCGACCTGGTGGTGGTGGTGGGCTGGGCCATCTTTTTCGCCAAGAACAGCCGAGGCCGTCGAGGCAGCGCCTCCGGCAGCGCACACAACCACCACCAGCTCCACCACCACGCCGCGCCGCCTCTGCACCTGCCCGCCGGCTCCTCCGCGGGGGCCGCGGCCAAAGCGCGCGGTAGTCGGGGCGCCCCCGGCGGCTCGGGCGGCAGCCTGGGGGCCGCCGGAGCGGCGGGCGAGTTCGCCTTTGCCTACCTGGCCTGGCTCATCTACTCCATCGCCTTCACCCCCAAGGTCGTGCTCATCCTCGGCACGTCCATCCTGGACCTCATCGAGCTGCGCGCGCCCTTTGGCACCACGGGGTTCCGCCTCACCATGGCGCTGTCCGTGCCGCTGCTCTACAGCCTGGTGCGCGCCATCAGCGAGGCAGGGGCGCCCGCAGGCTCGGCCGGCCCCTTGCTCCTGCAGCCGCAGCAGCACCGCGCCGCCGGCTGCTTCCTGGGCACGTGCCTGGACCTGCTCGATAGCTTCACCCTGGTGGAGCTGATGCTGGACGGCCGCGTGCCGCTTCCCGCGCACCTGCGCTACCTGCTCATCGCCGTCTACTTCCTCACGCTCGCCTCTCCCGTGCTCTGGCTATACGAGCTGAACGCCGCCGCCGTGGCAGCCCCTTCCTGGGGCCAAGCCTCGGGGCCCGGAAGCTGCAGCCGCCTTCTGCGTCTGCTGGGCGGCTGCCTGGTGGACGTGCCCTTGCTGGCTCTGAGATGCCTCCTGGTGGTGAGCTACCAGCAGCCGCTGTCCATCTTCATGCTCAAGAACCTCTTCTTCCTCGGCTGTCGTGGCCTGGAAGCCCTGGAGGGCTGCTGGGACCCGGGAAGTCGAGCTTCTCCAAGTAGGGTCCGAGGCAGTTATGGTGCTCCGCCCTCCGCCCCCCCACCACCTCCACTACCAGCACCTCAGGGAGGCTCCCAGCGGGGCCACTTGGAGAACGAGGGGGGCCCTCACGGCTATGTCAACACTCTGGCTGTGGCCTCCCAGAACTGAGGGGGTGAAGTGCAGGAACCTTGCTTTGGGGTCTAGCGTTTCCAGTTCCCTCGGCCTCTGACTTAGGGTCAGATCAGGCTGTGCTTGGAAGAGGTGACTGCTAAGGCTGAAGGCCAGTGAGCCCTTCTGCATGCCTGGGGAAAGACTGCTTGGAGGAGGCTAGCGGGACGTGGTGGAGGAGGTGGGTCCATTTCTGACCTCCATCGTCTTCCCTATCTGAACACGCAAGGAGCTGGGTAACTATGCCCCACCTCGGTTCCCCGTCATTGTGGGGGTGAGACCAGAGGAAAGGAAGCCGCGTGGAAAGGCTGGTGGACCTTGAGCTTTCAGCTCCTTTTAGTCGGTGGCTAGTGGTCATTGCCTCGGAATCCATCCTTCCCCCATGTCTCTATGCCGGAGAGCAGATGGATGGTGTATCTGTGTGTATGTGCGCAGTGTTGTGTCCATTTGTCTGCCCTGTGCACCTTGCAGCTGGAGATCCGGGGAGGCCTTGTGCCCCCACCATACATGCTTCCACCTTCCTCTTTCTTGCCTGAATTTATCGTCACAGTCCCCAGGAAGCGCTGGCCCCCTGAGAGCTGCTCAGTTGCTGTCCTCTAAGGGAGAAGCTCACCCAGGGTTTTTGCTACTCGGCTCCTCTCTTCTCAGCCTGGTGAGGAACCCATGACTAAGGACCAAACAACACCCTCTCTTGGGTGAGCGAGTATTTATTTCTACCTCCATTCTTTCAACGTTCGCTACATCACACTCAGTGATGCAGCTTACAAAAAATGAAGACGAAACATTCAGAAGTTACATTCAACAGGGTCACTGGATCCCTTTGGGGTTTGGTGCCAGTTATTACAGGGTCTGTGGAGTTATCAGCCATTGTCTGCTCTCTTTCGTTCCTCCCTCTGCACCAGAATGCTTTATCTTCCCTGTGTGGGCGCTGGCTGGGTCAGAACTAGTCTCAAAGCAGCTGCTTTGGTGGGTTCCAGATGGATGTGTGTTTGGGTCTCCCAGGAGCTCAAGGGAGTAGGACACCCAGGTACCCATCAGAAGTTCGGTGCAGTGCAGAAAGGGTCGTGGTGACTTTTCCTTTCTGCTCTGCTTGTAGGTCTTGCTAGGAAGAAGGCAGACTGCAGAACTCCACCCTTCTGAAATTTGCAAGCTAGGGTCCTGATGATAAGAAACATCAGAGGTAGCTGCTGTAGTCGTTTGTAGGATGTGACTCTTGGAGTCTCTGAGATGGGATAAGCACATTAAGAGGAGGTAAGGTTCATAAAGCGTAGGGAGCAAAGCCAGAATATTCTTAACCCCTCCTTTCCCAGTAGCATCAGGTGGGGTGAAACCTTAAGAGTTTTTTGGTTCTCTTTGTACTTCCGTTTGGGAGTTTTATGCAGCATAACTAACTTGGACGAGGAACTGGAAGACATGAATTTTAGTTCTGCCCATGGATCACTAGGTTTGAATGCTATTTATCATATTTACTTTCTAGGCCTCAGTTGCCTTCTAGGGTGATACTCTGAGTCTAGGGGCTTGAAAGTCCTGGTCATAGTGCTTTCCAAAGGAAACAGGAGAGAATTCACCCAGGGTGTGCTTACCCAACATCCCTGCTTCTTCCCTTAGACGTCCCTTCTGGCCTTAGACCAGGAGAACAGAAGAGGGTCGTCAGTACCTAGGTGGCAGGCTCTATTGCCGTTGGCATTTTCTAGGGTCTGCTGCACAGGGACAGGCCCAGAATGTCCAGTGGCTGGCCAGGAATTCAACAGCCAGGCTCAGGCTCTGGCTCCTTGCCCACTTCGGGAACTTCTGGGAACCAGGTCTGCTTGGGGCCCTCTTTCTCAACTGTTTGGGCCAGTGGGTTGAGGGTGTGCTCGTGGACAAGGGCGTGAAGAGTTCAGCTTGACCCAGTCAGTCAGCTCGCTGCAGTGCTGGTCTCCACCCTCAGCGGTCGCGGCCTCCTGCTTTCACAAGTATCTTGCCTTCTTCCTCCCACTGGCTGCCTCCTCTTCTGCTTGGAATCGAGGTTCTGGGCCCAGGCCCTGGACGGAGCCACACTTGCTCCCACTGTTCTTGTTTCACTCTCCACCGTTGCTGCGGTTCTCTGCTACCTAATCTTAATGACTGTGAAAGGACATTATGTCTGAGCCATGGCTGGCCCTGGCTGGCCCCACCCCACCCATTTGGATGACCATCACCTTGCTGCGTGACTGTCATCCCCCCTGCTGAGTGACTGCTGTTTGGTTTGGGATGAGAGGCTGCCATTTCCCTGGAATATCAAGATATGATAAAAGGCTGGGTCTGGGGGTGAGGTCCAAGTGAGGACCCAGTACACCCCCAGCATCCTCTCAGACACATTCGGTGTGTGCACTTTGTGCTCAGTGGACGGTCCCTTCCTTTTGGTGTATTTCCCTTTGGTCTTTTCACTTACTCCCTTGTCCCATTTGCACTGAGCTTCTTTGCTTTCTAGGGTGTCTGTAGTGCAGAGGTAAGACCTGAGATGTCTTCAGAGACTCATGACCAAGGCTGTGCACTGTCCCGAGGTCTGAGCCAGCAGAATGGCTCACAGGAAAAAAAAAAAAAAAAAAAAAAACAAACAAATAAAACCAAAAAAAAAAAAAAACAGAAAACGAAACGGGCTCACAATGAAGTCCTGTCCTCTTCCAGCATTTGAGAATGCAAGAGAAGGGTCTTTTACCTGAGCTCCCAAAACTCACCTAAATTTACAGTGCTGAGGTTCAAACTCTGGGCCTCAAAAGCAGGGTAGACCAGTGCTCTACCTCTGAGCTACATTCCTAACACTCAAACTTAATCCATTGGGAAAAAAAGACTATACACCATCTAGACTGCTCCCAACCCTTGTTTTTTTTTTTTTTTTGTTGTTTGTTTGTTTTTGTTTTTTTTTTTGGTTTTTTTGGAGGTGGGGCCTTGCTATGTTTCCCAGGCTGTTCTGGGAAGCAAGTGTGCACCATCGTGTCCATCCAAGACCATCCCCTTTCAACATATCTTGGTGACCAAGCCTGGGTGGGATTGGAGCAGCCTGCTAGCACCTCACTAGCATTTATCACATTTTCCCCCCTTTTTAAAAATAAAACCAGTCTCTGTTCTGAAAATAAATACTTGAGACTTGTGACATGCTTCCTGTGTGGTTTGTTTTAATATTTTTTTTTCCTTCCCTGATTTCCTTACTGAATTCTTAAATGTTGCCGTGACATTTGTCGCCTTTTTATAGGTTGGTGTTAATACTGCGGGTCCACTCTGCCTATACAGTTGGCCTGTGATTCAGGATGGCAGTAGGCCCAGATCTGCTGTGGGCACAGTCACTCGGCAGAGTTGTTCACAGAGGAATTTCCCAGTATTGCTGGGTTTTTACTACAGTAATAGCTTCCCACAGGCGGAAAGTAGGAGAAATGCATTTGCTTGACATGGTCTTACTATGTTGCTTATGCTTGTCTCAGAAACCTGCTTCCAAGGGATCCTCCTGCCTTCGTCTCCTGAGTGACTGGGACTACAGGGGTGCCCAGCAAGAAGCCAACTTTCAAATATTCTTTTCTATCACTCATCAGAAGCCTGAAGTTTAATGTGTGAACGAGAAGAACAATTCTATTTAATTTTTTTTTAAAACAAGACCATTGAGTCTCAGGCATAGCATTGGGTCTACACCAGAAGAAGATTGTAGTAATTTTTCCCAGCATAAAGACAGCCACAGTTACTCAAACCACACTATTGTCACCTACAGTTTGATGCTTTTAGCTGCCCCAAGATCATGAGGGCTCAGGAGGCAAAAATCGGACCACAGAAGAGCAGGGAGCCTGGGCTTGACTCTTCCTGTGTGGCTGGAGCTGTGTCTTGGGACTATTTCATCACTTATAAAGCAGGAGTCATAAGATGGGTGTGGTGGGGTAAGCTTGAATCATGGCACACAGGATGCTGAGGCAGGAAGTTCACGGCTGGCCTAGATGACAGAGCAAGACACTCTCAAAAACCAAACACACACACACACACACACACACACACACACACACACAGAGTCATAACTGCCTACTGTATTTTAGGGAAAGCATCTACTCACATATGGTCTATTTATTTTCAATTATCTTTCTCCTGGTGCCAAGGATGCAACCTACATATACTGGGCAAGGCTTCTACCACCAAAATGCACCCCAAACCCTACCTGTTTCATTTTCAAACGTAAATAGAAACTAAGCTCACCTTCCTACTCAGAGATCTCAGCTCAGATATAGCTGGATGTACAGCTGGATCTTCAGAAGCAGGAAAAGAAAACTGGATTTAAACAGAAGCATAGCATCAATTGATGTCCAGACCACCATTTATTTATGCCTTTTTTGGCAGTGGGGAGTGTGTGTGGGGTGCTCATGAGGGCAGAAAGGATGCCAGGCTCTATTTTCCAGTGTTAGAAATGCAGGTACACTGCCACACTAGCTAGATATTTTTATGTGATATCTAGGTTCCAAACTCCATGGAGCTGGGAGCTTGCAAGGGAATGTGATGTGTATATATCACGGGTATGTGCACCGTTCAGGTTCCGGTCACATCGGTGCTTTCTGCTCACTGTGCCTCCCCTGCTGTACTCTCGGTGCGGCCAGAGCTGAAAAGCAGTACAATGAGGTAGCAGTGCCATGTTCTTGGGGAAAAGGCTCTTCTAAGCACATAGTTTTTGTTGAGCGAATATTCATACATGCTAGTAAGTGCTCCACCATTGATCCACTCCTCCCCCTAGAGTTTTCTGCTTTTTTTCTTTTTCCTATTTTGAGACATGGTCTCACTATAATCTAGGCTGTCTTGGAACGCCAATCCTTATCTCAGTCTCTATAATGCTGGGACTACAAGCATGAATCACCACGCCCTGCCAAGATGGTATCAAGAGGAATGATGTTCTTTCTTTCATGTGTGTATGGGGTGCATATCTGTATGTGAGTGGATGTGTGTAGGGAGTGTATGAATGTGTTAGAAAGTGCACTCGAGCCAGCGTGAATGCCTGTGGAGGCCAAAAGATGATTTTGGGAATCATCCTCAATCATTCTTCCACCTTATGGTCATGAACCGAGGGCACACATTAGGGCTAGTCTGGGGATTCTCAGGCTCTATTTTCCAGTGTTAGAAATGCAGGTACACTGCTACACTAGCTAGATATTTTTATGTGGTATCTAGGTTCCAAACTCAGGTCATTTTGATTATGACACAAAGCAGTATGAACTACTGAGTCATTTCTCCAACCCTAGGAATGATTTTGAGTAATCATAAAGGCATGATTTCAAATGTCTATGTTCATGATGACCCTGGCATTTGGCTGATAACTGACATCGGTTTACAGAATTTCCAGCACTCATGATGAGCCTATACCAGTGGGAGATTAGGGACTTTAGGGAGGAAAAGTGTGAGGAAGAACAGGAAATTGCCAAAAAGCCCTGGAGAATTTTGGTTCTATTGTATGGCAAATCTACAACACATCTAGACAGAAAGCAGACCTGGGATTGAGGAGGTAAGGGGTAATAATTTATGGTGTCAAGATTTTCTTACGGTAATAAAAATATTCTGAAAACTACTACTCACATTTGCTAACTGTAAATGTACAGTCATTGAACTGTATAGGCCAACTGCCGATTGTGTAGCTATTATCATAGTTTGGGGGAAGCCAGCTTGGAGATAAAGGGGTCATAAGGTCAATGTCTGCTGAGGGTATTTATTGGTATGGTTTCAGGATAGAAGCTAGAGGCTGAAGCTTGTGATTATAGGACAAAGTGGAAAGGAAACTGGTTGGGGCTATTTTGAGGCTGGCTCTGCTAGGGAAGTGACACAAGCCTGTCTGGCATCCAGACCCAACCAGAATTCTAAGAAATGGAGCTGGAAAAAGTAGGTGGGAGGAGTTGGCTTCCTCTCTCCCTCGCCTGGTCCTTAGCTTCCCTGAGCTGAGAATGCACCTTGTACTGTTCTTGTTGCTTCTACCTAAAAGTTGGCCTCTAAAGGCTGGAGAGATGGCTCAGGGATTAACCCTCTGCCTCAACAAGCAGAGGTCCTGAGTTCAGATCCCCGACCCCACGTAAAAACACCAGACAGAAATGGTGGCCTATACTTCCAGTTCTGGAAGGTGGAGCCTGGGAAATTCCAGAACAAAGCAAAGAGGAGGTCGAAGCAATCCAGTGTCATTCCCAGACTCACCTTTGGGTCTCCACAGGCACACACAGTGCCCTCTGATGCGCACAAACACATGCACACACAGACACATAGAACTAGAAACTTCTCCTCTGGTGACGGATGACTCAGTAAGTACTAGGAATTCCTACCAGTCTTGACAGCTTTATTTTATTTGTTTCTCACACACATATACGCACACAAGTATTACATTTGCTTTCTCATATTTCATATTTCAGAGTCCTCTCCTCCTCATTGAAACCTGAAAAACTGGCAGTTGGGAGTATGGTAGTCCAGGATCAGAGATCTAGTCATTCTCAAGACAGAAGTTTGCTGTCTGCCCCAAGAGGGCGCTCCGGGAGCAGCTTTCTCTTCTCTTCCTCCCAGCTTCCCTCTCTCCTTTCTAAGACAGGGTTTCCCAGGGCCCAGGAGCTGGCTCTAGACCAAAGCTGGTCTTGAACTAATCTTACTACATTCTGCCTGCAGAATGTTAGGATTACAGGCCCGTGTGCCACCACTCAGGACAGGAATAGCTTAAGCACAGGCCTCCAATCTTTCTACACTTTTAAATACACAGCGACACACTTTCCTCTGGCCCCACAGATCCAGCCCTTCCACCGCATTGCCCCCATACCTCACATCACTAGTGACTGCTCCCTAGTGTGCAGGAGGTAAGGATCAGAGGCCACAGCTCTCTTGCAGCCAGGATTTAACACCCTTCCTGCTAAATGCTCTCAGGTTTCACATCACCTGTTTCTGTCCTCTTTCTACAAAAAAATGACCTGAGGACTTTTGGGTGTATCTGCCAGTCTTAACCCCTCCCTGCCCCCACAGGGCAGATCTACTTAGGAGTTTCGAGCTGCTATCGGCCTCAGGCTGAAGTCCATTAACTCACCTAGACACCAGCGAAGTTCTGGCTCCTGCAGACCATTACAAGCTGCTCTGAGGAAACAACCTTCTGCCAGACCTTCCCTCCTGGAGAGCATCTCTGGATATTTTCACAGCCTGAGACAGGCCTCTATTGAATTTTAGAGCACCTCCCTGTGCTAGATGTGGTGATCAGGGTCGTATCATTTACCACTTACTTTTTAACCTAAATACTTGATGCACAGTGAATACAGAATAAATACTGCAATGGATGAACCACCCAGTGGTGCCTAGGACTGTGCTATGGATTCTTCTGGGAACACAAGATGACCAGATGTTCATGTCAGGTTAGAAGGGTGTCTAGGGATCTGGATCAAGATGCCCAAGTTTTATTTTTCTGAGGTCTCACTATGTTGCCTATGGCAGTGCTGAACTCCTGGCTTCAGGGGTCGCCCTGTCTCAGTTCCCCAACTGCCGGGACTGCTGACACGTACTATTATACCTGGTTTTCATGTCTGCATCTGGAAGGCACACGCTTCCTGCACGCACACACTCAGTTATGTACACATATGTACACACGTGCATCCTCTCACAAAGACCAGAGCCAGGAGGCCCTAGGAAGGAGCGTGTTCTGAGGCCAGCCTCTGTAGCTCTACGCTGTCCCAGCCAGGGTTCTTCTCGAGCTCCTGGAAGAAAAGCTGCTGCTGGAGGCTCCTCAGGCTCTGGAGGTCCTCGGGAGAGAGGGGCTCTGCTGATCCACCCAGGTCTAGTGCCTCCTCTTCCATGTCCTCCAGCCCATCGGGGAGCTGTGGCGAGCTCCTGGAGATGTAGCCCTGGTCCGACTGCACAGACTGCCGCTGCTCCTCCTCGTAGGATGTGTGGGGGTCCTTGAGGACCACTGGAGGCCTCTGGCAGCCGTCCTGGGCATGGTCACTTAGACTTTGCTGCAGCATGGAGAACATCAAGCTCTCCAGCTGCTCCCTGACATCACTTGGAAGGTGGTCAGGCGACGCTATTGGAGTGCTGCAGGGAGGCGAGTCGCCTGAACCTACGGGGAGGAAGAGGACACTGCTCCTCTGGGCTCCCAGCAGGGGAGAGGCCTCGCTGTCCTCAGTTACAGCCAGCTGACTAGCTGCCCCTCTGCCATCTGCAACAGACACAGGTCCTACCACATGGGCGGTGGGGACCTGCTCAGCCGGGAGCACCGTGACTTGGAGAGTCTGCGCCACCAGCTCCCTCTGAGGCTGCAGCTGTGGCTCCAGCTTTGCCACTCCCCTTCCTTCCTCACGGACACAGACGTCGACCACCAGGCAGCCCTCAGAGGCAGGTTCCTGCACCAGAGGCTGCTGCTTGACGATTCCTCTTCCCAGTGGCAGCAATGGCTCTTCAAACACTTCATCCAGGGATGGAAGGTCCTGGTCATCCACTGAGCAGAGGTTCTCACGTTCAAACCAATCAGGAAATTGCTTCTGCCACTCCTGGAACCTGGCCACAGCCTCCTTGAGCTGCCAGCCACTTGGACTTTGCAGGTAATTTTCTCCTGTGAGCTCCCTGACATGGTGCATACGGCCAGGCTCAAACATCTCTAGGTCTTGAATTCGGAAGTAAACCTCCTCAAACTTATCCATGAGTGAGGTACTTGGGGGTGATGTTGAAAAGGTCAGGAACATCGCTCTCGCTACTGATGCCACTGAAGAAACAGACGATGTAGGTGCCGAAGCAGGCTGGCCTCTTGAAATCTGGCAGGATCATGTTCATGGCTGCTGTGAAAAGATCCCCAGAGGGCTTCCAGCGGTCACACCGCAACTGGACAGCAGGTTCTGCCCAACCCAGGATGGCCTGCCACTTGGCCCAGGTGCCTCGGGAGCACAGGATGATGATTTTGGAGTTGCTCTCCACCATTTCCTGCTTCTGGCGGCTCACCCAGGTCATGACCCCCACCTCTGAGATGGCCTGTTCTTCTAAGAGGTCTAGGGCTACTTCAGTGCCACAGGCAGTGATCAGGAACTGGGCAAACTTTAGGACCACATCCACATAGAGGGGGTGGTCTGCTGAGTAGATGATCCAGACCTTTCTGGGCTTCAGCGGTGGGGGGGTCAGGTTGGTCACAGACAGGGTACCTGAGAGAGACAAGAATGGTAACTCCACAAGGAAGGCACTGGAGGCCCGGCTCTGCACAGCATCCTGTGTTGGCAGCCTTCTAGATAAGCCAAATGCTGCTGCTTCCCTTGTCCTGCTGCCTGGGAAATCAGAGGCCCGTTAAGAAAAACCAACCTTTTCTTTCTGTCCCTGTCATATTCTTACCTGGCCTTTGATCTATGTGAAAGAAAGAAAGAAAAAGAAAGGGAAGGAAGGAAGGAAGGAAGGGAGGGAGGGAGGAAGGGAGAGAGAAAGAAAGAAAAAGAGAGAGAAGGAGAAAGAAAAAGAGAGAAAAAGAGAAAGAGAAAGAGAGAAAAAGAAAGGAAAAGGGAAAGAGAGAAAAAGAAAAAGGGAAAGAAAGAAAAAAGGGAAAGAAAGAGAATGAGAAAAAGAAAAAAGGGAGAGAGAAAGAAAAAGAAACAGAGAAAGAAAAAGAAAGAAAAAGAAAAAGGGAAAGAGAAAAAGAAAGAGAAAGAAAAAGAGAAAAAAGAGAAAGAGAAAAAGAGCAAGAGAATGAGAGAAAGAGAAATAAAACGAGAAAGAGAAAGAAAGAAAAAAAAAAAGGAGGAAAGAGAAAGAGAGAAAAAAAAAGAAAAAAGAGGGAGAAAGAGAAAGAGAAAAAGAGAGAAAGAGAGAAAAAGAAAAAGAAAGGGAAAGAGAGAGAAAAAGAAAGGGAGAAAAGAAAGAAAGAAAAAGAAAGGGAAAGAAAAAGAAAGAAAGAAAAAAGGGAGAAAGAAAAACAGAAAGAAAGAAAAGAAAAATAAAAGAAAAAAGGAAAGAAAGAGAAACAAAAAGAGTGAGAGAAAGAAATAGAGAAACAAAAAGAGAGAAAGAGAGGAAGAAAGAAAGAAAAAGAAAGAAAGAAAAAGAAAGAAAGGCAAAGGCACCAAGTTCTGCCAAAGGAAAAGAAACATCTGCTCAGGGGCAGGGTATTTTTTTCAGAAAATACGGTTTGCTCTTCTAACAGCCTGGGAGAGAAAGATTGCGTCTCACAATCCCAGGCCTGGCTTTTTTAATACCATGAAAGCCATCTACGTGGTATCGAAGCATAGTCCTAAAGGTTGGGGATCTTCTGAAGGGACCACGCACACAACCTATTCATCTTTTCTGAGAACCCACCATCAGGCTTTAAAGGAAATGCATATGACTCCACACACAACAGGTGATACTGACCATTTGTTTTGGAGTCACTATCATGTTTTTCATGTTGAGATTCTGAAAGGAAAATAAATACGGTTAAATTGACTTAACTTTGCAAGAAAAATAGGGCCTGCTAAGGAGATGGCTCAGAGGTTAAGCCTTTGCCTTGCAAGCAAAAGAACCTGAGTTCAGATCCCAGTTCCCACATAAAAAAATGCCAGGTGGAATTCTGTCCTGGGAGGCAGAGCTTGGGAAACCCCAGAGCACAGCAATAAGAGGTAGAGTAATCCAGATGATTCCTGATGTTATCCTTGAGCCTGTCATACCTGCTCAAGTGCTCTCTTGTATATACACACACACACACACATATACACACACAAAAAAAATTAAAAAATTTAAAAAGAAATAGAGACTGCCTCATGGACATCTGATGGAAACACTGGACCATCATTTACAAAGGGTGAAGGTGAACACTGAGGGAAACACCCAGCCAGTGGTTACCAGACACTTCTGGGACTCAGCAGGAGGACCGAGTCAAGCAGTTATGCTGTGTCGTCATTACAGAATGTGACCAGGGCGTTACGAATGATGCTGAACCTCAGTTCCGCCCTGTGAGATAGGCTGGGGGCATTCTGGAGGGTCTTGTATGAAGTGCCAGGCATTGCGCACAGACTGTAAACTGGGGTCCTCATTACCTATATCACTCACCCAGCTAGGCCCTGCTGCCCTGCGATTCTACTTTCCTGGCCTCTGAGATCTGATTTCAGTGGAAAGAAGAATCCTTGCAGGAGGCAGGCACCCCACAACACTGCCTGTCAGAGGTGGCCCCATGGGACTGCTTGCAACATTTCTGCCTGGTATTTTTGAGTGAGGAAGAGGAACCACATTCTTGGGCAACAGTTCCCCTTAGCCTGCTGAGGAAAACACCTCCATGACAGCAGGGGACAGATGTGAGCAGGAGATTGCTCGTTTATTTAGCTACATCTCCGGCTCCTAAGCAAGAAATTTAGAATTTTAATCTCAATCCTTACTCTTGGACTTTTACCCAGAAATGTTCAAAAGACAATCTAACAACTAGTGAGATTTCTCTCTTTTCCACTCTGCGGTGGAGGAAATGATCGGAAATAAAACAGTAGCTGGGTGTGGGTCAATGTCACAGCAAAGGTTTGTCGTGGGTCCATGGGTACACACACTGCAAAAAGCAAAGTGAAGTATAAACCATCGCTAGGAGTCTTAGGATCTGAAAGTGCTAGTGGGCCCTGTGTGGCCCTTCCAGTAACTCTTCGGACACAATGATAAGAACCTAATCTTGACAAACCTCCGCAAGCCTGGAAACAGCTTCCAGGGTCACGTAAGGGCAGGGAACACTAAACCCCTAACTTGTTGGCCCACATTCTCCTCATTTAAAACACCCAATAAAGGGGTGCACGGTAAAGGAACCCATAGTTACAAATACCTAGCAGGCTGTTAGGTAACTCTCCGATGGCAAAGCTAGTGAGGAAGAATGAGGGTCTACCTTTCCGAGTTTAGGGTTGAGAGCAGAAGCCTTTCCCATAACTACTTGCTATCCCTCAGGAATTTCTGTGAATTCAGAGGCACAAGTCTGGGGACTTCAGGATGGTGCCTCCTCAGGCCACTCCACCAGCCTGGCTGATCATGGCTGATGTAGAGAAATTCCACTGTAGCTCCTTCTAACCTACCGATTAACACTACCCTTAATAATAATAATGTAACCGTGGTAGTAGATATTGAGCAAAAACCAAATGCTGGGTCTTGTTGTGAAGAATTCACGTGTCTTCTCTTTCATCCTCACTGCGGCTTCTTGGGGGCATCACTGCAGCTACTCTCTTGTCAAAGAGAAGTTGAGGCTCAGGTACTCCACGGTAGAGCTGACCTCGGGTTCTACTTTGCTGACAGTTGGGAGGCGTCTATGTTCTACTTGGCACAGAAGGGAGACAGCACGACCAGGAAAGAGGGAGAACGAGAACACAGGGAGAGCAAAGAAGTGGAGAAGCTCCGGTCCTCACCAGAGAGCCTCCAGGTCATGCAGACGATCACCAGGATGACGGAGCCCACCAGCAGGATGGCGACCATCGTGATGAAGCCATACACCCACAAGGGAATAAAACCTGTGGCAAAGAAAGCAGTGCTGAGTCCAGGTAGGGACCCCACTCTGCCCTGCCCCAGCCTAGTCTCTGTCTTTTCTGGCATGAACCAGACCACAATGATGATCTCACTCCCTGGTTAGCTTCGCACGAGGCTCAGTCAAGGGCTTCGTGTGGTCCCTGGGAATGTCTGACACAAGGAAGGAAAGCTGTACTCACTTGAGATGGACTCTGCAAGAAAAACAGAAGGAAACAGGGATGATGTCACTGAATCATTAGCTGTCACTACAAGCCAATCACAGATTCCCACTGAGAGCCTAAACATCTTGTGCCCACAGCCCAGTTAGACCAGCCACACTTGGTGCAGCCTTCCATGGGAAGCCCTATAGCTACAGCTCTTAAGAGATGTTGCTCTTCCACCCCAGTTCCGCATTTGTCTGTCAGCATATGCCCGTGGCCTCTGTGAACTAGAGGCATGTGACTTACAAGCTCAGACAGGAACCTGCTGTGTCTGTGGTTTATGAACCCGGGCAAATCATTTAATATCTGCGCTCCCGTTTTCGCATATATACATATAAACCTTGATAGATAAAAGTGTTTCCCTCAACCCATAGGGCATAATTCTAACTGTGGAAATAACATTTCTAGCCAAGGAAGCCGAGACTAAAAAAGGTTAAGTACTCTGCTCAACGGTTGCAAAGCTGGGAAGAGGCAACGAAGATCCAACCCAGGATTGTGCCACCCTGCATTTTACCTCAGGCACCAGTGGCTCTGTGCTAAGTGCCCCCTCCCACCACAGTCAGGCTCAGCTCCAGAGGACAGCCTTCACCCACTCTTATGCCATGCATGCCTAGGTCTGTTGTTCCCCTCCTACCTGACGTGTCTGGGACTCCTCCTGGGCAGCGCAAGGTCATGGAATGTCTCAGACAGTCATTTAGGCAGCTGCTAAAGAAGGGCTGGACCTGGAGGACAGAGAAGGACTGGGGAAGGGCTCCAAAGGTGGGAAGATGCCCCGCCCATGCCTCTGTACCAAGAGAGGCAAGCAGTGACCTTGGCTGACCAGATCAAGCTCTGTCCACGCTGCTGAGCTACACGTGGTTGTGTACCTGTGTCCTGGCTACTCAGGAAGCTGAAGTAGGAGGGCTGCTGGAGCTCGGGAGTTTGAAGCCAACCTGGCAATACAGTGATTCCCTCTTACCCCAAGCCCCCTATTTTTCAGTGTGATTGTTAGACCAGGCCTCCCATCAGTAAGAAAGGACCAAAGTCAACACCAGGCTATGAGGATTCAGGCAAAACAAAGGTAGAGTTGTTGTCCTGCTAGCCAGAGTATCTTGATCAACAGCGGCCCTCCTTGCCTGCTTGGTTCCTCTGATAAGACAGCCCACCTGTGCACTCCCTCCCACCAGCCTGCGGCATGCCCACCTGTGCACTCCCTCCCACCAGCCTGCAACACACCCATCTGTGCACTCCCTCCCACCAGCCTGCCCACCTGTGTACCCCATCCCACGAGCCTGCAACACGCCCACCTGTGCACTTCTTCCCACCAGCCTGCAACACGCCCATCTGTGCACTCTCCCCCACCGGTCAGCCACATACCCACCTCCACTTGGTGGTGACAGCACAGGTCCAAGTCTTTTAGAAAGAATGTGATATTGACTCGCTGGTAGAATTTGTCTTGTCCAGGCTGGAGAGAGAAAGAGAAAGAGAAAGAGAAAGAGAAAGAGAAAGAGAAAGAGAGAGAGAGAGAGAGGGGAGGGGAGGGGAGGGGAGGGGAGAGGAGGGGAGGGGAGAGGAGAGGAGAGAGAGAGAACTTGTTAATACATCCTCAAGAAATTTGTTGGGGACATGATCCTTTGTTGACCAGCTTAGGAAAACCAGAGAGGAAAATGCTTATCTATGATTTCTGCTCCAGAAAAAAGACATTTCTTCAGGGCAATCGCTTTGTTGTCAACTCCTAAGCACATCTAGTAACTGGCATTTCTTTCTTTTGCTTTGACTGCTGAGGCCTGAGGGAACGAGTCCATTCACATGCAATAAGTGTGCGCACCATACAGGTTATTTCCTGCTTGCAACCTCATCCTGTTCCTTTTTTTAATTTTATTTATTTGAGAGTGAGATAGGCAGAGAGAAGGGGGGAGAGAGGGAGGGAAGAGAGAGAGAGAGAGAGAGAGAGAGAGAATATGAAAATACACCCTCGCAAATTGCTGGAAGGGTAGAAGTCAGAACACAGCTTGGAAGCTAGTTCTCTACCATGTGGGTTCCTGGAGGCCCAGCTCAGGTCGAGCTGCCTTATCTACCTGTTCTGTTTTAATCTCCACATATTTTGAGGATTAAGGCAGAGTTTATTACAGGAGAGAAAGAATGGAACTCATGAATGTGAACTATGAACTCTAGGCATGGAATTCATGAGGGGTGAGAGAAAAGTCAAACAGGAACTCATGGCTTCCAAACATGAAACCCATGAGGAGCAATGGAGCCAGAACTCAGAGACTCAGACATGGAGTCCCATGAGGTGCAAGAGAGCTCACTCTTCACATTTAAAAAAAAAAGTTTTTTTTCAAAGTATTATTTTTGGAGAAAGTAATACATACAACTAAACAAAACAGAATGTGGCAAGAATGTGGGGGTGTGGAGAATACCCCAGATTTCAGGTAGGACAGTGTTAGCTATTTCACTAATTAATAAGCTGTAGATGAGCAGGGAAAAATGGATTCAAGTTCTGAGGCCTCAGCAGAAAGATGAGAGAAAGGCAGTGTCCACTCACACCTGAGTCCACACTGGAAAGAAAGGCAGTGTCTATCACACCTGAGTACACAGTGGAGAGAAAGGTAGTGTTCATTCACACCCAAGTCCATAGTGTTGGACTCTAGGTGTCTGGCAACATGTGTGATCCAGGACCACAGGGAGGTCGCTCGAGGATAAGAGAAGCATTGTAATCTACGTCCAAAGGGTGAAGAAATGCAGTTACCGCAGATATAAGCCTTCTCTTCTCAAAGCAGCTTTGGTTCTCCATGTGTATAAAACTGCTGAGCAGGATCTGGTAGGAGGTAGACTCGTTCCACAGGGTGAAGCTCACTTGCAGATGATGGCTGTCCAGGGTCTCCAGAGTGATGTTGGGATGCCACAGACTGCCTGTCAAGGGCAAGGTGTGGGTTGGGAGTGAGGGGATGTGTGTTCTGTGTGTAGGCACTTACTGTGCACATGCTCCATTTTATTTTTAAATGCACACGTTAAATGCACAGGTAAAGTTCTCCTAGACCAACCTACCTGAGTTTACACATGATGTAATCTTCTCCATCGTGTGGTTCTTGCAGTCTAAGGAAAAAGAAAACGAGCAAATCTGCTTTAGGTTTGTTCTTGTAGACTTCTGATACCAGCCAGTAGCCACTGCTTAATTGATGCCTGCTCAGAGTTGCCCCTTCACAAGCCCATTCTATGCCTGGACTGTTGCCACTAGCCAGAGATTCCCATTGCCTTGGGACAACTTGGCTGTCATGCTGTCTTCTCTCAGGAAGCCCTCCAGACTCAATAATATCCCTTCTGAGCTCTGAGCTTAGTTTACGTGGCAGTGAGTCCTGCCTTATTGCAATGACTTCTCTGCACAAAGAAGGGGCTCCAGTTGCCACTATACCCCTGTGACTGCTGGCACATTTAGTGTGCCAATAGAAGACAGGCTTTGTCTCCAGAGTGAGAGGCTGCAGCCTCAGCCTGAGGGTACCCAGGCCCTGGCATCTGCTCCTTCTGTGGGTCCCATGTGCTGGCAATGGCAGCAACTGTGGAGATAGCTGTCTGAGCCTCCTGCTGGTATCTGCTCTCAAAACTAATTAAAAGGCAGAGCTTTGGGAGAGTGTGCTCTTACCTGGCACCGCAATGATCCTGGACTGGTGGTTTGGGTCCCCATCAGGGGCAGGCTTGGGGAGGTGGTGCACCGTCACCTCATACATCTGACCAGGATCTACCACAAAGTGTCTGAAGGTAAACCGACACTGAAGAGAAGGGAAGAGGAGACTGGATAAATCACAAACCCCTGCCACCCACTTAGATCAAAAGATCTCCCTCCTCACCAACTCCCCATAAATCAGCCAAATAAAAAATAAATGAAAGGACAACCACAAAAAAATCTTTAATTTCTTCCTTCCCCTGGTCTTTTCTGCTTGTTTATAAAACCCTCTTTAGTGCATAGCATCATCCATATGCCAAAGAATCAGGGAAGGAGCCAGAGTGTGGCTCCATGGTAAAACCTGGGCTGAGAATGCTCAAAGCCCCGGCTTCCACACAAAGTAGGGGGGAACCAAAGAGTGGGAGAAGATTCCACTCTCACCAGCTGTTGGAGAGCTTATGGACTACTGGGAAACCTGAACATAAAAGGCAGCTCAACTTTTTTAGAGGGCTCTCCTCTAGACATGGGACTGCAGAGGATCTGTATAGAATGTTCTGGAGCAGATAAGTGAGGAAAGGTGGAGACTGCCCTCTGCAGGTATCTTACTATAGAGGAAATAGTCATGCTGAATTATCTCCTGGTAGTAGAAGTGTATTGATTCCAATTCTAATCCTTTTCAAGACATGGGGGTTTCACTGTATTGCCCAGGCTGGCCTTCAATTCCTGTTCAAATGATCCTCTTTCTCTACCCTTGAAGGACCACAAGGCACAAGTCTTAGTTAGGCTCCTCATCCCATCTAATAGCATGGTGTTGTGTGTATAGGGGTTCTGGGGGGGGGCATGTCAGGGTCTTTTGCTTCCAAGAAGGTCTAGACTCTTGTTCCTTACTCTCCACAGAGTATGCAAGTTTGGGAGTATTCATTTAATATTAGTTAGGGGGATCTGCCTTTTGATGCTCTGTCTGTGGGAGACCTAATTTTCTTTAAAGTAGTCACTGATAGATTTAAACAATTAGTTTCTGTTTTACTCCCCGCCCCCCCTTTTCCCCCAAGACAGGGTCCAATGTATCCTAGGCCATGTATCAGAGGATGACCCTGACCCTCCTCTCTCCACCTCTCAACTGCGGGATTACTGGGGCACACAACCAAGCCCCACTTCATGCAGTGCCAGGAACTGAATCCAGGGCTCTGTACATGCCAGCAAACATTCTACTAACAGCTCCTCTCCCAGCCCAAACAAGTTTTCAAACTATTGTTTGCATCAGAATCACCTGGAGGGTTGCCGTTTAACACCAATTACCAATGATGTGGGTCAAGAGGCTCAGAACATGTTTCTATCTAGTTTCCAGGTGACTCTACTGGTCCAAGGAACTTACTTTTGGGAATCACTGCTTTTAATTAACTAAATAAAGATTCACATTTTATTCTCTAGTTGTGAACAGCAAAAAATGAGACCAAACGGGACATTTCAGCAAGATCAATCAAGGCCAATCTGGGATACAGACCAAGACCCTGCCTCTCAAAACAAATGGAAATAAAACAAAGAACAAACAAAAAGATCCACAACAGGTCTTTGGCCTGAACAAATTTTATTCCTTTGGTGGCAGGTAGGCCACAACTTTATACAAGTTACTCATCAAGATGGCAGGAAGCGGGGTTGTAGATTTATCTTCAGTTCAGCTTCCTTTAACAATGACTAACCCTATGGCCTAGTCCATAAAGTGTGGTACAGAACTATGATATCCTGAGTTCAAATTCCTAGCACCTATGTAAAAGAGCAGGCACCTGTCTATTATCCTACCGCTGGTATGGGTGCAAACAGAAGATCCCTGGGGCTTGTAAGCCAGCCAGCCTAGCCAAATTGGTGAGCTCTAGGTTCAATGAAAACTCTGTCTCTAAAAGTAAGATGGAGAATAACTGAGAAAGACATGTGACATATAGGGCTGGAGAGATGGCTCAGGGGTTAAGACTCTGCCTCCAAAGCAAAAGGACCTGAGTTTGGATCCTAGATCCCACATAAAAATGACAAGTGGAAATGGTGGCGGCTTACATGTCTAGCCCTGGAAGGCAGAGCCTGGGAAATCCCCGAGCAAAACAAAATGGAGGTAGAAACAATCTAATGATTTCCAAAGTCACCCTTGCGCCTTCACAGGCATACATTCATACTTACTATCTAAGAAGCAGGGCATATGGGGTTTGCAGAGCACCTGGGTTCCATACTCAGCACAGAGGAAATAATAATAATAAAAAGCTCTCTGGAAAGTAAGGAACATGAGTCTAGACCTACTTGGAAGCAAAGGACCCTGACATGTCCCCCACCAACTAATGCCATTGGATGAGAGGAAGAGCCTATACCTTCAAGGATAGGAAAGAATTATTTGAGCCCAAGAGTTGAAGGCCAGTCTGGTGAAAACCTCCATGTCTTAAAATGAAAAGAATCAGAACTGGAAATAGTGGTTTCTACTTCCTATGACAAGGTAGATAAAGTGTGAGGGATAAGCAGAGGTGGGTGTGGCAGATTGTCCCTTACAATATGGATCATAGTAGACAGTCATTCTGAATTCCAGCACCTTCCAAGTAGCTGTTTCCCCCTTCAATTAGGATGCAAGTTTAGGGACAAGAAACCAGACCTGGTGTCACAGAGGAATTCAATCCACTCAAGCTTTTTCTTACCCGCTTGTGACGATGTGTCAGTTTGGAGAGAAATTGGTACTTGACACACAAACGCTCATTGGTTTCCAGATGCAGAATGGACAGCTCTGCACCCTCAAGATACAGGATGCTGGCTGCAGGTCAGAGAAGAAAGAAACGCACAGATGCAGAGCAACCACTCCCCTCCCCTAGGCACGGCACTTCTCCATCTGCTACCAACTCACCCTTAAAGAAAATCCACCCTCTTACCTAACTCCCCACATCCTGTTCCTTTCAGCTTAATATCTGAGCTTCAGCTTACTGCCCTGCACAGAGCTGCTCCCCAGCTGGACAAGGACAAGTGACACTGCAGTTAAGAGCAAAGACTTTGCAAACGTGTGGCCAGAGCCCAGGCAGCAGGACACTGTTGAAGTGTAGCTACCTCCTCATCCTACCATTCAGCATCCAGCTGGCAGGCTGGGGACCTACAGGAGTACTTGTTCCCATCTCCTTCTCATGGTCTGGGTTGGCTCTGTTTGGTTTCAATCTTCCCAATTCAGCAATCGAAAAACTCCTCAAAGAGGTCAGGGGATGTTTTAAAATGTGTTGTCCTTCTTTGCATGCCCTGCGCATTGTCCAACACACTGTTGACCTCACAAAGTCTAGCATCTGCTAAAGGCACCAAGATCCTTGGAGGCAAAGGATTGGCAGCCACAGCAGTGTTCCTATACCTAAGGGGAACACGGGAAAGGGTTCGGGAAAGGCCACTGGGTCCTTGTACGTTATCGGAGAGGAGGGCCCAGAGGAAAATCAGACATGCACAAGAAAGGACTCTCTGGGAATTGGGGTGGGAGGCACTGGGGGATGGGGAGGGAGAAGGGTGGGGAGGGGGAGCAGGAGGTACGGGGGGAGGAGGAGGGAGGGAGGGAACTGGTGTACCTAATAAGTTTGTATGAGCTGAAATAAAAAAAAATAAAAAAATAAAATGTGTTGTCCTTAAGTTACGGAAAAAGCAGCGGGCAAATTGCTGCCATTTTTTTCTAGCAATTATTTAGAATTGTTTATACAAGTAACTACTTTGTCCTTTTCTTTCAGAGTAATAAAATTTTTATGCCAAGAAAGGCCTTTCAGGAAGGACAGTGAGATGAGATGCACCCTGAGTTCATAGCTAATGTACTGAAGACGTTTTCATTGCATCAAAGTTTGGATCTTTTCAGCACCAACAGGAGTTACCTGGCGTCCCCCACAGGCCCAGGGTGA
Source organism: Typhlomys cinereus (assembly GCA_023101885.1). NCBI lineage: Eukaryota > Metazoa > Chordata > Mammalia > Rodentia > Platacanthomyidae > Typhlomys > Typhlomys cinereus. Next base: position 8,031,981 of record JALPQD010000040.1, on the reverse strand, counting down.
TGTGACCACTTACCATCTGTCTGTAGTGTCCACTCAATAATTAGCACAGGAACTATATCTCCATGTTGGGTGGAGACAAAGTCCAGGAAGATGTGGACTTGTTTGGGAGAAGATGGCGTCAGGTTTTGAGGGTTGACCCAGCTGTCATCCAGGCAGGTACCTGAAGCCAGAGAAGAAGAGCCATCAGAGACTTGCAGTCTTGCAGTCAAGATCCCATCCTTACCACCCCTCCCAAATCCACTGGGGGTTGGGGGAAAGAGCTACTTCTAGCTCCTATATAGTTTAAGGTTTGTGAAAGTCCTTGACCTTCAAACTATGACCCTTGGCAGGCCGACAAAGCTCTGGGTCTAAAGAACACTTTAGAAGATGAGTTTTGAGATGAAGCAGTTTCAGAGCACCTGGGTTCCTACCCTTAGCACATACACAAAAAGAATGAATAAGAAAGTAAAGTGGGTGGAAGGCACAGGATGGTGGGGCCATAGTTAAGAGCTGCTTTGTTTTTATGTCAGGATCCCCCATTCGAAAAGTATGTGCTTCTTCCTTAAAGTAAAACCAAACAAGGGGTTGGGCATGTAGCTCAGTGGTGGAGTGCTCATTTATAACATACAAACCCTTGACTTTCATAGCAAAACACTTCCCATATATAAACAAAAAAACCCAAAGCCACTCCAGTACCATGACATCTCTTACTGGAATTACAAGCTGCACAGATCAAGTATACTTAAGTGCACAGGGTGGCACCCCAGGCAATATTTAAAATCCACATGGCAACTGGACATGGTTCAACTTTCACATAATGAACGAGTGCCTTCCACAGGAAGCACAAGTGTCTACGTCTAAGATGGTCCTGCTAATGGTGACAGCCCCCCAGCCTGAGTATGGAGGGGTAGAGCCCCTGCAGAAATCAGCTCACTATCAGAGCAACACAAGAGGAACAAAAAAGGGAACTTACTATTTTGGACTGTGCAGTTTAGCTCCTGTGGAAAGAAAAAAGGTGGTAATTATATAGCTGAGAAACAGCCTTGGTTCCCAGACTTGCCTTCCCCGGGTGCTTCTGTGAGAATGACATTTACACAACCACAACCCTCCTGTCTTGCATTTGGGTGGCCCCCCAGTTCGCTCCCAAGGGAGAGAAAGGATATCTTCTGTATTTTATTCTCTCTGTCCAATCAAGAAGAGATGTTGTAGACAATTTTTAAAAATCTGTGTTTTTTTTTTTTTTTTATTAACTGTTATAAGCTGCGAAGGTCGCAATTTTAAAAAGATACTGAAAGGGTTGTCTGAGAGAATAGCACATCCTTAGGCTTCCAGTTTTTGCAAGAGGCAAGAGAGAAGCAAGGAGCCAAAGTTACAATCCCTATTCCATATCTGTTACGGAAAATTTATTAAGTCCCTATAAACGGATTAGAAAAAAAAAGGAGCCTGATCTTGTTCTGTGACACCTCCTTTCCACCAAATCCTTGGGTTTGAGCCACCTTACCAAAGCCTTAATTTCTTCAACACAAACGAGAATACTCCCAACACCAACTTCACAGTGTTAAGCGTTAACTGTACATGCAGAAATAAAAACGTGGGATGAGGCGAAGTGTGGCCATGCTGAAGGTGGCGTGGGTGCAGACTACTCTTCACTTCTCACTTCTGTATCACAACCATTTCACACACACAGGTATTCTCATACTGGGCACTCATGTAGTGAAATTCCACAGTGTTCTGCTCAACATGTAGCTCACAACCCTGAGAGCATCGTCATGTGGAATCTGGCTGGTAACAGGGCGAGAGAGCCACCTCACTGTCAGCTGCTCAGCGTCAGGCACAGCTGGTGGCTGGCCTTTTCTGGGTCAACCTGTTGGAGCCCCAAGGGCTGACTTCTAGGGTCAGCTCTGGCAGGCAGCAAGTGGATCTCTAGAACTCAGGTTGAATCACTTCCACTTTTCTGGATCCACTTGTGGGCCAGAGTCAGGTACAAGCAGATGGGGAGTACACGTTGAAGCCAGCAGAGTGGGGTACCGTGTGTAGGAAGGGTATGGCATTGACAGCTGCCAATCGAAAAGAAGAGTGGAGGAGGGGAAGGACATGATGACCTAGGGCTCTGGACCAAGGGACAAGCCTGAAATCATGTTGGAGACACCAGCTGAAATGATCTTGGGGTCCAGACTCCTAGGACTCCCTCCCCAGTCTCTGGTTGATTCTCCTCTGCTGACTCAGCTCTTATCACAGCCTTGCATGTCTGTAATAAGACCTATTTTGCTATCCCTGCTTCCTCTGACAAACATAATACTATCTCCTAAATAGTGACATTAACTCCCACAAGTCTTTTTCTTGCTCTTTCCATAGGGAACTCATGTGAATCAGGAAGCTGGGGACCAGAGAATCTCTCTTTCACCTTGGCATGGGAAACTCTTACAGAAATGGCAAGCACAGGGCTGGGGAGACAGTAAGAACACTTGCTGTGCAAATGTGAGGATCTGTCTAATCCAAAACCCCAGCACCCAGATAAAAGGCTGGGAGTGGCTGTGTATGCACCTGACACCCAGCACTATGGGGTGTTGCGACAGGGGGGCTCAATGGGGCTTGCTGACCACCAGCCAAGCCAGAGTTCAGTGAGAGACCCTTTCTCAAGGGAGCAAGGTAGAGAGTGATAGAACAGGACACCAGAGGTCCTCCTGTTCTTCATGTGTACACCCCCTACCCTGCCCTAACGTAAGTGAGAAACACCGTATATATGATTTAATCTGAGAGAGAGAGAGAGAGAGAGTGAGAAACAGTGAGCGGAAACCCCATTTGGGGTAACTGTCAATAGATCCTCAAAAACCTCCACAAGATGATGCCCATGATAATAAGAAGAGGAAGTGGGAGGGGTGTGAAGACACGGATGGCTGGCAGGGTGTGGTGAGTGATGAATACCCTCCTGCAACTGAAGGAAGCAGCTTGGTACTTCATCATGTGCTGCTGCTTTGCTCTTGCCCGCTGGTATTCATCGTATGTATTTTCTTTCTATTACTGTGATGCCTGTCTTTTTTTAAATAGACCTGAACCTTATGAAATATTTCTCCAGAATTTATGAACTTAACTTTGTAGGATTTCTCCTTTTATTTTTAGTGATTAGAATTAGATAATGAGTCACCTTTGCAATTCTAGAATAAATCCTACCAGGTTATATTACTCTTTTGATATTCTACTCTACTAAATTTGGCATGTTATTAAGAATTGCTTCTATTTCTGTTTACAAGTGAGAATGGCCCACAGCTTTCTTTTTGTAGATTTATCAGATTTTAGAATTAAACTTATGCTATCTTTTAAGAAAAAGGAGACTCTTACTCCCTTTTCAAGACACAATGCTTATCAACAGGGGAATGGCGAACAAAATGAAATCTAGTTTAAGTCTAAATATCCATCAAGATAGAAATAGTTGAATAGACTGCTATCTCATAAAGAACTTTCTATTCTTGAAGGTAAGGGTATTGCCCAGTAGAAAAGAAGGTGTTCAGCATATATTAGGCCTGAGTTCAATCCCCCAGCACCACATAAAACAAATCCATCAACAACAAAACAACCAACCATCCACTCCCCCAAAATAGCAAGACCAGAATACTAATTATCAGCTGTCTGCTTATGAATGACCTTCTCAGCTAACTTGAAGAATCTGAGGATATTCATGATGGAGATGATAATGATACAGTTAATGTTTACTGTTTCATTTTTTGCATCATGTACAATGCTATGTACTTTATGTATGCATCTCATTTAATCTTGGCAACAATTCTATCGGGTAACAGAGACATGCACTTCATAATGCATTTTAATTAATGAGGACCACAGATGCAGTAAGACAATAGAGCTAAAACTCCCTATTGCCTAACGCTTCCTATCCATAGTAATAAGACATAAAACACTTGAACAAGGCCAGAAAGGTGGCTTGGGAGTTAAGCCTCTGTCTTGCAAGCAGAAGGTCCTGAGTTCAGATCCGAGGTCCCACATAAAAACTCCAGGCAGAAATGGCAGCAGCCTGCACTTCTGGCCTTAGAAGGCAGAGCCTGGGAAACTCCAGAGCAAATCAAATAGGAGGTAGAAGTAATCCAGGGTGATTCCTGAAGTTACCCTCAGGCCTCATAATGCCCTCTTGACACATACAGATACACACGCAGAGAGACACACACAGATACACATGCAAAAAATGAGTAAAAGTCTTTAATAAAAATAACTTGAATATATAGTTATATGTAGTACATAATATTTCACAATAATAAAGGGCTAAAACTGGCTTGTGTAGTTTACATAAGTTGTTTCTTGAATGTGAAATGTGCCTCATAGACTCATGTGTTTGAACAAGGTGGGGTATTGTTTTGGAAGGTTGGATATTGATGAACTCTGCCCATCTTTTCCTTCCTTCCTTCCTTCTTTCCTTCCTTCCTTCCTTCCTTCCTTCCTTCCTTCCTTCCTTCCTTCCTTCCTCCCTCCCTCCCTCCCTCCCTCCTTTTGTATTCGTGTGTGTGTGTGTGTGTGTGTGTGTGTGTGTGTGTATGTGTATGTGTGTGCAGGTGCATGTGGAGACCAGAAGCTGACATCTGATATCTTTCTATACTGCTCTTGGCATCATTTATTGAGACAGGGTCTCTTAATTGATCCCAGAGTTTGCCTATCAGATAGGCTAGCTGGTCAGCTTGCCCTGGGAACTCCCTGTCTTGGCCTCCTGAGTGCTCAGATTACAGGCAGAAGGCAGGTCTGCCTGGATTTTACATAGGTTTCTGTCATAAGCACTTTATCCACTGAGTCAACACCCCAATCTCTTTTTGTTATTGATGTAGGTGTGCTATGTGTGTATGTGCACTTGCGGGTGTACAGGTAGAGGTCAGCCCCCCCCCCCACATTCCAGAGGCAGAGGATCTCCTTGTTTGCGGCTGTGCTGGTGTGCCAGGCTGGCTGTCCTGCAAACTGTCCAGGATGCTCCTGTCTCTGCTTCCCATCTCATTGTTGGAGCACTGGATTACAGATGCACATGACCATGTTCAGTTTTATGTGGTTCTGGGGATTCAAACTAGTCTCCTCTGGCTTACATGGCAAGCACTTGATTTATGAGGCCTCTTTCCCAAAACCCCAACTAGCTTTCGACAATGTACAGTGGCAGGGGCTACCTTTGAGATGGCTTACCCAATCTTCTCATGGCAGCAATAAAACACTTTGTGCCCATTACAACACCAGGAGAAAAGGAGAAGTGCTAAATGGTATGTTTTCTTTTCTCCCCTTTTTGCTGTACAGAGGATGGCGCCCAGGACTCTGAACAAATACGTGAGCCTCAAGCACTGAGCCACACCTCCTAGTTCTGGTTTCTTTCTTTCTTTTTTTTTTTTTTAAAGGACTTTAAAATCAACAAAATAGGGAAGCTGTCTATGAACTGGGGGCAGGCAGAGGAGAGGAAGGAGAATGGAGAATGAAGCAACAAGTTGTCTGTCTGTATCTCTCCAATTAAAGTCAAAACACATTAGGGCAGGGATCTCAGGTTGGATTCCCAGCACCGCCAAGACAAACAAAACCCCTACAACACTTCTAGCTCCTAGTTCCCAGGACATGACACGATGGAGTCCTCATCTCCCTTTCCCGCTGTTCTCCAGTCAACCACACGATCTAGTCACACACTTCACACAGCCTCACCCAGGGCCTTGACCCCTTCAACCAGCAGGAATGCTTTAAGCAACCTGCTTCTGAGCCTTCCACGCAGAAATAGGACTGTCCAAATGCCTATTCAGGAAAGACAACCCAGCTAGAAGCAATTTCTCTTTACCCTGGAATTCTGTACATTACCAGTTATGCAAACTGCACTTGCTCCAGACTGCCTTGCAAGGCAGTTTCTATACCCAGACACTGGAGAGCCAGGAGGATTTCTTTACAGTTTCAGTTCTTCCAGCAACACCTGTTATTTTGGCAACCCCCCCCCATCAGCAGCCAATGAAAAGCAAATCTTCCATGTTGTGGCCCTTGTACCCTCTCCTGGAAAGGTCCTAATGAGCGGATGTCAATCTGTGTTGCTGAATAACGGCAATCCCTAGGATATTTCCCAATATCACATGAAAAGTTTTTTTTTTCCTTTGCAAAAACACTTTTTCCTTGAAAACAGTCACTCTCCCTCCACCCTGTTTTGGTAAATCTACAAAATTAGACAAGAACTATCTTTTTGTTTCACATCCTCTGACTCAGTTACTAAGCAATCCCGGAGGTGGGGGTGGGGGGTGTATTGGAAGCGGAGGGGAAGGAGCTGGGAAAATCAGAGGGGAGCAAGAGAGTGTATCTGTGGAATAGGCGCCTTGTTTTGCTTTTTTGGGAGATGGTTCTGGCTTTTCAACAGCAAACCAACTACCTTACACGGGTGTGTCAGTTCCTGTGGGCACAGCAGGGGTCCTCCTTGACAGCCACAAACCCACAGAGCGCTTACTTGCTTACTGGTTTCCCAAACGCGCTCGGTGGTGAGAAAAGAATGAAATGTCTTGACAGTAACTGTTCTCTCCTGAGGTTTGTTTTTGTTTTTGTTATTTTGAGGATGAAGATAGTTTATTGGAGGAGAGAAAGGATGGAACTCACGGACTCCAGGCACGGAATCCACGAGGAGCAGGCAACTAGAAATGAACTCGGGGACTCCACGCGTGGAGTGCCGCGAGGGGCAGGAGCCCCCATCCCGAGGGTTTTGACCCTCTGCTCTGCGCTTCGCTCCATCCTGCCTCTTGAGTCCTCGGAGAGGTGAACTCTCCCGCACCCCCAACCTCCCACATGTTCGCCTTCTACTCGGGCCGCCGAGGATCCGCCAGGCTCCTGCGGAGGCGCGAGCGCTCCAGCCAGAGGGAAGCTTCAGGGTAGCACTGCCGCGCCAGCCTGCAAGCCGGAGTCTGGCTCTGCGGAGCGCAGCGCGCTGCGGGCCACTCAAGCGCAGCGCGGGCTCCGGTCAAAGCTCTTTCCCCACGTCCCGCTTTCAGTTTTGCTCCCCAAACTACGCGGCCGGGACGGGACTGGCACCCCTGCCTCCCGGGCCGGTCGGGTGGTGCAACGCGGCGCACGCGATCTTCTCTCCAGCTCCCTCTCCTCCCGGTGCCCGCCGCCCACGGCTCGCAGCGCCGTCCTCGGCGCTCCGCGACCGTCGAGCTCAAGCCGCGGGCCTCCTCCGAGCTCCCCGAGGCGGCTCTCCCGCTGTCGTCCCCAGGGCGCGAGTCCCGAGCCGCCCGGCCGCCCCGTCCGGCGCGCGCCCCTCCGCATTCTCGCTCCGCCGCGCCTCCACGGCCCCTCGGGGTCTCACCTCCTGAGAACAGACCGGAGCCGGGAAGTCCAGGAGCCACAGGGCAGAGCCGCTCCAGGCCAGCGCGCTCAGGAGCAGGAGCAGCCGCCCTAGCGCGGGCCGTGGAGCCCCCATAACCCCAGCGCGGTGGCGGAGGGCTCGGACCGGCTCCAGGGTCCAGCGAACGTCCGCCCGAAGCTTTCTCAGCCCCGGCCCGCGCCTCCGCGGCCTCGCTCGGCTGGCCAGCTTCCGGCTTCCTAGTGGGCGCTCCGCGAGGGGGCGGGGCTCGGGGAGGTACTTGTGGCCCCGCCCCCAGCTGCGTCCCAGGTGTGGAAACGCTTCCTCGCTCAGGCTCACCAGTGCTGCTTTGGCCGTGACAATCCCGGTCCACCCTTGCCTTCTAGAATCTTGCTCTGGAGCCTTGACTCGCCCTTACCGCCGAATCGTGCCGCTTCACTGTTGTTTCTGTCCACATTTATTTCTCCAACTAGTCATTTTAGTCCAGTTCACAAGTCGAGGTTTAAGGAAGTTTGTTTTCCACTCCAATTTTTATGCATTGTAAATTTCTAAAGAAATAAGCTCCCTCTCAATACTTGCTCTGTTTTCATTTTTTCTGTACCTCTTTCTAGTCTTTGATGTCAGGTACATACAGTTAAGATATTGTTAGTCAAGTACATAAAATTTTGTAGTTTTCTCCCTCTTAGCTTTGTATCACCGTGTACACACTCAGCAACAGATCTACTTAGTCACTGAGGATTCAGAGCTAAACACGTAGGTTCCCCCCCTCGCGCTTTGCCCCATGACTTTCATAATCAATCCTCTGAAACTGCATTTTAAGTTAAGCACAAATTGAGCCAGGTGTCTCTATTCTTATCTATTTAGAAAGTTTAGGCCCAAGGATGTTATGGTACTGTAGAGTATGATCTATGATATCAAAACATAAAATTAAGAGTGTTGGGAAAGTAAATGTGCCATGAGCTTTATCTAATGGAACTGCTCTAACTAAATATATAGCTCTGAGAATTCAGACAATGCAGAAGCAGAAAAGAAATACACAAAAACTTGCCAAGAATGAGTCAGGCATTCTCATTGCCTGACTAAACCAAGTACATCATTTCTGTTAACAGAGTTGGGGGGTTCTGACTTCACTGGGTGGTAGAGGTTTAAAGTGGATCAGAGGAAGGGACTGCGGTGTGACATTTCCTGGGGAAGAAGCCACACAAAAGTCTATATACGCCAAATAGAAATTCAACCACAGGCCAAAGTAACGATCGTGCCAAGGTGCAGCTTGGTGAACCAATGAGTTTGCTGAGTTGCTTACAGGAGTAAGATGAAGGTTACTAACTCCCCTGGCAGGCCTTCAGTCTTGCGACCACCTGCTCGCTCTGGAGCCTGTCTCTCCTGCTTCCTGTGGACTAATGCTCCAGTGTCAACTGACACTTAGGAAGTAGTTTGCAAATATTGCTTACATAGTGAACCTATAAGATGACTATTTTGTATTGTGTCAATTTTTCAGTAAAACTGAAACATTTAGAATTATTTTTTAAAACACAAACAGTGCCACCAGCAAGTATCAACAGTTAGTAAGGGCTCATTTGTTTGCTGGGTGTAAAATAGTACAGCTGCTATGTTAAATAGTATGGCCATTCTTCAAGAAAGGAGAGATGGGGTTGGTGAGAAGGCACCGAATGCAAATCTAGCCACCTGAGTTCTATCCCTCACAGTGGAAGGAAAGAGCTGATTACAGAAAGTCATCTGACCTCTTCCTGTGCACTGTGGCATGCATGTGAGCACTTTCTCTCCTTTCCCTCTTCTTAAATAAATATAAAAAATCTTAAAAAGAAATGAAAGGCTAATTTGGTGTATTGTCCAATACTTCAGGTTCTATGCGCAGGACAAACACAAGCATGAACCCGAGCAGGTATCTGCATGCTCAGCAGATACACACAGTAGGCCAGTACTCGGCTCTTAAAAGAAATTTTTAACACTTGCTCCCACATAGATGATCCTTGAGGACATCATGCTAAGTGAATCAAGCTAGTCAGAAAAATATGAATATTGTTTTGTTTCATTATCTATGTTTGCTTTCTAGTAGTCAAAAGTAAAATGGTAGTTGAAAAGGTGGAACATTCCTGTAAGGAGAACTTGGTGCTTCGTAGTTGTCTTCCTAGTCCTCGTTTTTGTCATGGAATTATCCATGATTCAGATTGAGCATAAGATTGAGCATGAGCATAAGTTGTGGAAGAGGACTCCATGAAGGCAGCCTCAGACACCACCCCTCCAGAAGACATCCGTCCCCGAACGTCCACGAGAAGAGACTGATGTGTTTCTAACCCCACCACTTCCTCCTGCAGGTCAGCAGCCAGACTGTTTTTATGCCTGCTCACATTTGAACATCTGCCCGTGGTGAGCCAAGGCGGTACCAGCGGCTGCTCTGGCCCTTTTCTTTGCCTCATCTGGAAAATGTCAGAGAGGCAGATGTCTATCCACACCCCCAACATCTTGTCAGCAACCTCCATTACCTTGCTACAGTCCGTCCAACTTCCAAAGTTCAGATTTCTTGACATTCGTAAGAGATGACACACTTCTTAAGTCCTTTCCTGCTAACAGTAGGAAATTTTTGTCCCTCCTAATTTTGTATTTGAGATAGGGACACCTATTGTAAACCTCTGTCTCTCTCTCTCTCTCTGTCTCTCTTTCCCATGACATCTTGGCAGAAGAAGGAAGAAAAGGAGGCGGAAGAGGAAAAATAAGAAAAAGGAGGAGGAGGAAGAAGAAAAGCTGCATATTTTCTGACACTGGAATCTCTAGCCAGTGTGCCATGTAAGTGAATTCAGTCTGCATGGTGTTATATCATATTCTTATTGGTGTAACTTCCTTAGAATCATACCTGCATTTTTTTATGTTCCTTCTAAAAATATAGTATAAAAACTTTATGGTACCTTTAGTGAACAAACTGTCCTGCTAGGCCATACTATGTGTCTATGTGAGTCTTTGAAGTATGCTGCGATTTGACATAAGCTGTGGGTTAAGAACAACTAGGAGAAAGTGGGGGACTTTGAGAAGGATTAGTTACTGCCCCAGAGTTCTCACAGGCTTTTGCAGCAGAGGAAATCTAGTTGTGGTTCTAGTGCCCTGCTTCTGTTGTCAGTGGATGCTTGGAGTGATTTGGAGATTGGATTTCAGTTTCGTTTGAATTCTGACATATTCTTCAACTCCAAGTTTCAGGGTCTCGCTATTGCTCAATCAAAGCTTTAGCAACCTTATGAAGGACTACTGAAGACCGTGAATTTGATTGCTAGCGTAATTCAGTTATTTGCATGGTTAAATTTTGTGTTTGATTTTCAGCAACAATGGCCCTGTGGTTAGAAAAACATGTGATCCCATTAGTGCTGCCAAGAAACCCTCTGATTCTTAGACTGTAAACTTGAGCTTGTCTTTTTCCTTTCTGGAAGTGCCATACTGTACTTAGGAAACTCAATTCCAACATACAGTTACTATTGCCATAGCAACCAAGCACACCAACCATTAGGCTCCCAGAGCATTTGCTTCAGTTAACCCTGTTTATCAGAATTAGGCACAGGTGGTGATTTAATTACATGGCACTCTATGCCATGAAGTATCTAGCTGGCAAACAATTCAACATTATCCTCAAATCCAAACACATGGCTAACCCACTTCCAAAGCCCACCAAATTGAGGTTGTCTCCTCAGATAACTCCTACTGACAATTCTATAGTAAGGGCCCAATGTGGAAACAGAAACAACACCAGTAATTTGAACTGAAAAGATTTATTTAAATAATTATTATAATCAGCTCCCCTCCCCTTAGGGTGGAGACCGAATTTGGAATCCTGAAGAGCTATCCCAGCAGCCCCAGACCTCCTTAGAAACTGTGGCTACAGAAAAAGCATGCAACCTTGGGGCTGGAGAGGTGGCTCAGGGGTTAAGCCTCTGCCTTGCAGGCAGAAGGTCCTGAGTTCGGATCCTAGACCCCACGTATAGACGCGAGGCAGAAGCGGGGGCAGCCTGTGAATCCCGGGACAGAGTAAACAAGGAGGAGGTGGAGGCGGTCCTTGGTGTTTCCCGAATTCGCCTGTGGTTCTACACATGCACACACGCGCACACACACGCACAATTGAATTAAAAAAAAATTTAAAAAAAGCATGCAACCTTCCAAGGGTTAAAAAAAAAATTGTTAGGGACCGTGAGCCAGAGCTGGCTTAAAGTGTCCCACTGGATGGAAAAAAAAATCCGGAGTAGTTTAGAGTTGGTCTGCAGGGGCTACTGAACAGAGCTGAGTAAATGAATTTGGCTACTTTAGTGGATTACAAGGCTTGTATAACGTAGCAAACAAACGGGGAATGAGAACGGTGGGAAAAGAGATCTGAGAAGCAACATAAAACAATCATTTTACATAAGATGTTGCAGATAGTGACAAAGTCTCTGGATTATGATCTAAGCAAGATGGGAAAGAACTGGAATCTGAAAAGAAGGGGTTTGACTTATTTTTTTAAAAACCAGTCTGGAATTCATGTGGGCAACTTGATTTTAGGGGAAGCGGAGATCAGGGAGGCTTCTCAATGCCAACTGCTATTTAACTTACATTCCATCTTCCTCAGGCTGCGCTTTGCGCGGTGAGCAAGTCTGGGTCTGGGACCACCAAGGGTTCGTGCACTGTATCCTCAAAAGTTCTACCTTGAGATGACGTTTGGTCACTTAGTCATATAGCATGTACCCCCCGCATATTACATCTTCTCTTTTCTTAAAAAACGATCCTGAAACTTCAAGATGATTAGGTGGACTGTCTAGAGGTGACTGACTTGTCGCTGCTGCGTCTGGATAACACTGAGGTCTGAGGAATGCGTAGGGGGCGGAGAGAGGGGCACCGCCGGGGGCACCGCGGAGGCCTTGTGGGGCCTCCGGCTGGATGGCGGAGGTCAGGGAGTGGGCTCTGGTAGATCTGGTCCCCAGCGTCCGGGGGCGGAAATGGGGTCGCCGCCTGCACGGCTGGGCGCGGAGGTGCGGGCTGCAGGCGACGGCGCTGCCCCGGGCACCCAGAGGGACCCACCGCGCCCGAGCCCTCCGCGGGAAGCGTGCGCGGCCGGCCTGGAAGCGTGGACGTGTGTGCGTGAACCGCGCCGCCTAGACCGTGGGGAGCCGCCGTGTTTCTTCAGAAGTTCAGGGGCAGCTGCAGCCGGGGCACCGAGAGGGACCGGCTGCCCAGATCCCGAAGCTCCCGAGCCCGCCAGGACCGCGATGGGACCTGCCGTCCGGGTGCGCTGGGCTCGGGCTGTGCCGTTGGGGGTGGGGCGGGGGGCTCCCCCGAAGCCTCTCTTTGCATTTCGCAGCCCCGCGGTTGCGGGGTAGGAGAGAAAGTCCCACAAGGAGAAAGCTGAGGCCCAGGCAGCCCTGGGAGCTCCCCCAGGGCCTGTCTGATCAGACCGGGGAAACAGGAACTGGAGAACTGGTGTAGTTCTGGTCGTTTCTTAGGGTTTTTGGGAAAGTCTTCTCTCGATGCGAGTTACCCTTTACTTCCTTTGCAGTAAACGGAATGGAAGCAAAGGAAGATCGCTCCAGGAAGGGGAAAGATTCAGTTTCTGAGCACTTCCCACTTTTTGTTTTTTTAACGGGAGGTATTAAGCTTTATTGAATAGAAAAAATGTAAAATGTTCATTAAAAAAAGGTTAAAATGTATGGAGCGGTGATTTATCTCCAAGTACAGGTTGAGGAAAATAGACCAGGAAAGTGGGGGAGGGGGCAGAGGAAAAACTCTGTGGAGAGTGAATTTATGATATTTGCACATCTTAATCCCTAATTCCAGCTCTTCTTTTCCCATTACAACCCTTCATCCCTGCCAGTTCCCCTCCTATTTTCACATCTCTTCCCATGTTGACCCACTGTTTTTCATATGGTTTGCCTTTAATAACATATACCTGAACACTTGCTGGAACATGAATCTTACATCACTGGGTATACCATTGAGGAAAGCATCTTCCTTAACCCAACCCCCCACTGTCATAGTTGAGCACAGGTGTCAACTTTGACAGCTGAGGGTTTGAGCTCGGACACATTTGTAGAGGATTAGTGGTTGGGTTAAGCCCAGAGCAAACCTGCAGATTGTCTAGCTGATGGGGAAGGCCCAGCCCATGGTGGTTGGAACTAGGCCCAGGAATAAAATACAGAGATTGAGAAAGTTGGCATTCTTGTGTATACTTAGCCAGACATGCTGGTCTGGCAAGTAAGGATCATCCCTCTCTCAGCCGTTTTGTGGTGATGGCCAGTTCCCTGGGCCCTGGCATTGGTGCATGCTCTCCCATCAAGCTAGACTGAGAACTGTAACCAGACAATCATAAGAGAAAATAAAACCCTTGTTCCCTTAAGCCATTTGATGATTTATCAGCAACCGTGCAGGCGAACTGCAACATCTGCTATCAGCATTAACCTTCATCAGATCTCTTGAGATCATTTCTGTTCCATGGTGAAATGTTGACAGGGCAAATCCCATGTAGATCGTGTGGAAATAGACATAGCTGCAGTGAATTCATGGATATAACAGCCTTGTCATGTCTAGAAGATGATGTATAGTTGTGCCTCTTCTCCCCCCTCCCTCACTTTCAGGTTCTTACAATCTTACCTAATGTTCCCTGGACTTTGTTGTGGGGGCGACTTAGATGTCCTGTTTAGAGCTGGGTGCTCTCCACTTTAGAGGGGATGGCTCCATTTTGTTCAGTTGTGGCTGTGACCTGGGTGGTCTCCAGCCTCCAGCTCCCTCTGGCTAATGGTTGGGCCCTGAGATTAAGATGTTCCTGACAGTACTGAAGGCAGAGCAGCTGCTGGGCTGATCAGGTGGTCTTTTCTTAAGCTAGAACCAAGCTCTTTTTCAGGACACAGCCTCCTGACTGAGCCCTCTGCTAAGGCTGCAGATGGACCAAGAAGAGACAAGAACTAGGAGTCCCCTGCACCTGGCAATGGGATCGACCTGTACTTTCTGAGTCAGTTGCACACTTTCATGGAGTAGAGGTAGGTAGGGCTGGGGTTAAGTTTATGGGTAGAGTGTTTGCCTAGCACGCTACAGGCCTTGGGTTCCATCTCTAGCTCCATGGGGTGGGGAGGAGGCAGAGGAGCATTCTGTAGATGTTGCACTTGGGATTTAGAATTTTGTTATTTTCCTAGGCTAGCCTCACAATGTATATGATTGTGGGCAGCAGTGGGAGCCAAGGCTCCCAGTCAGCCCAGAGATCACAGATCTTCTGCAGTCACCCATGATGCTATGACCTTCAGTGGACTAGTATATTAGATGCGTTGTCCACCTGGAGAGGGATTAGTGAACATGGTCCCAAAGCAGATCAAGGTGCATCTGTAGTTGCATCAAGAAAAAGTACCATAAGGCTCCTCCTTGTGGTGTGGTGTGTTTGATGGCTATGTGACATGTTTCTTGACAGTGGATTTCCTTTGCCCATGTGATCTGTTTTCATTTGTCCCAGCATTTGCCGTGGGCTTCCCTTGGTCCCAGACCTGTGCTGAGGTGGAATTTGACCCCTGTTTATTAGTGAGGACAGAAGGATGCCTGTATTCTGGGTGAAATGCTGACAATTCCTGCCCCATTTCTCTCAAGCCTTTATATCCTCATACCTTTTAACCTCACTATGATTTTGTGGAGTGATAGAAACTTAAGTTTTTTGGTTTTTTTTTTGCATTTTGTCAGGAATCAAAGTCTGATACTAGTGCCCAACATTTTTTTGTAGATAAGAACTGCTTGGGGAAGCTTGTTTAGAATGCATGTTGAAGGACTGTTTTAGTTTGCTTTTAGTTGCAGTGATCAGACCCTCTGATCAAAGCAACATAAGGGAGAAAGGGTTTATTTTTGTTTACAGTTCCAGAGAACTCCATCATGGTAGGAGGGCATGATGGCAGGCAGGAGAGGCATGGAGTGCAGTCACACTTAGGAAGCAGAGACACAAACAAGAAACAAACAGGAAGTGGGACTTGATTATAAAACCTCTAACCCTGACCCTAGCAACATACTTCCTCTGGCAAGGCTCCACCTTTCTAAGATTCCACAATCCTTCCAAATAGCACCACCAACTGGGGCCAAGTGTTCAAACAAACACACAGGCTGTGTAGGACAGCATGCACAGCCACAACAGGCTCCCGCCACCGAGAATGACATTTAGTAGTCCCGGGAAGGGAAGGCCTCAACTCTATATCCCAAGCAGGCCTTGAACTTTTGGTAATTCTTCTACATTAGCCCCTTGAGTGCTGAGATTACAGACATGTACCACTATGCCCTGTTCGGAGTCTGTGGTTTAACCAAGCATCCCAACTAATTGTGCTCCGTGGTTTAGGATCCAGGCTTTGAGAATGCCTCAAGTAGAGTTGCATGTGTTAGCTGTGAGGAGAGATGACTTATTGGGTATTAGAATTCATGGCACACAGATAAATGCATGTGGCTATGTTAATATTTTCTGACTCAGACATTGTTTCGAAATATGGTGTGTCAGTGGGGCTTCGTTGAGTCAGACAGTCAACATAGATAATGAGATTATTGAGGTTATTGAAATGCTGCTCAGGAGAGTCAAGTTCTTCCTTCCCTCTCTTCCTATGGTTTTCTCTAGGAAATTATATGCACAGAATTGTGGCCAGTTGCCAACGGAAGTGCTATATTCTATCTATCTATCTATCTATCTATCTATCTATCTATCTATCTATCATCTATCTATTTATCTATCATCTATCTATCTTTCTATCTTTCTCTCTCTCTCTTTGTCTGTCTATTTAATTTATTTATGTCTGTGTGTAGAAGAGGACACTGTATGTGCCTGTAGAGGCCCAAGGGTGACTTCAGGAATCATCCTGGATTACTCTGCCTCCATTTTGCTTTGCTCTTGGGTTTCCCAGGCTCTGCCTTCCAGAGCTGGAAGTGTAGGTCGATGCCTTTTCCATCTGGCATGTTTATATAAGATCTGGGATCCGAATTCAGGTCCTTTTGATTGTTAGGCAGAGGCTTAGCCTTTGAGCCATCTCTCCAGACCAGAAGTACTATTTTATTATGGGCTACAGCGTTGTCTTAACAAAACAAAATGTAGAGTTTTATAATGACTGAGTTGGAATCTGACACTATAGTTCATGGGCATTATGATCTTCTACCTTGCCACGCCCCACAAGTATAAATTCTTAACTTGTTTGCCAGAAGCTCAGAGGTTAAAGCCATTTCATAAGGCAAATCTTCTATGGGGCGCCATCTAGTGGAAAGATACGCTTAGGACACCATTTTGTGGCTGTCCCATAAATTCTTTGTGAACAGCACATAGCTGGAGCCGCTAACGCGTGGAGACTTCTCTGGTGGTAGAGCAAAATTTTGAGAGTAAGGAGATTTTTGTGAAGTCGAGATGCTTGTGTGAGAACCCTTCTTCTGTTGGAGATACAAGATCTCAGAGTGCATTGATTGACCCACCGAGATCCAGAGTGTGGCTGGCTGAGTACGTGCTGGAAACTGAGAGCATCAGTCACTTCCTTTCACTGTTCAGCCAATCAAAGGTCTCACACTCCAAATTCTTTGATATGTCTTACTAGTTGTCTCAGAGGCTGCCATACACAACCGTACTCTGAGGAACCCTTCCTTTCTGAATAGATAAATGCCGAGGAAGTGATTGGTGTAACTGTCTCAGGGCCCCCTAAGACTGGTAACTCCCACCCATGACATGCTGTTTCTCCTACCTTCATGTCTCTATTGTTTCATTCATTCATCTAATTTTTCCTCAGCCTCAAGGTGCTTTACTGGTCACTACACTGGCAGATATTAATTAAAAGTGTGTTTTAAACTTCAAGCTTTTGTTGTGAACTTCTAGGTGAGATGGCAAATAACATGATGTCTACGTGTGATGCGCTGAAAGAGAAGCGTCTGACTAGCAAAGAGTGATTCTATTCCAAAGACAGATTGTAAGCCCATCAGAAACCACCCATGAGGAATAGAATAGTTAAAATATGGACAAACCCAAGTGGGGTGCACTGGCAAGGAACTGGTCTGTCAAGCCTCACTCAGTCTACTTGGGGGATTTGGAAAGACTTTAGGTGAGAGAAAGTCCATTACCCCTCATCTCAAAGGGACATAGCTGGACACCAGCGTAAAAGGAGTTTATGACTTAAGACTGAATTAATCTTAGGGACCTGAAGTGAGGAACCAATGAAAAATCACAGAGCCTGAGGACAACCTGCTACAGCCCTGGGTAGGAGACAGCCTTGGGGGTGCACAAAGGGAAAGGGATTAGCCAGGCCATCGGGGGGCTCCTGGTGGCAAAGAAATGAAGTGTCTGAAGGAAAGACATCCCCGTGGGTCATCTTGCTCCTTGTGGTCTCGGCACCAGCCTAAATGGTTATGAACACAAAAACTACAGCGTTACCCCACCACCTTCTCCACCTGGCAGACTTTGATGTGGGCAAACCTAGAAAGATGTTGCCACAATGACTTTCTATTATAGGTTGCCTTCTCTATTCTTTGCGTTCCCCCCTCACCCCCTTTAACTATACTTTATGTTTTATCTGGATTTTATTTTAGTTACAAAGAGATTCATGTTTTGGGGCTGATGAGATGGAGCAGCAGGTAAAGGCATTTGCTATGCAAACCTGATGACCTGAATTTTTGGCCCCCAGAATGTTCATAAAGGTTGGAGGAGGAATCCACAAAAGTCCTTTGACTCCCACACATGTGCCATGTTATACACATGTGCTCTCTCACACACAAAATTAATAAAATAAAAACTTTTATATTTTTATTTTTATTTAGTCCTTTCTTTGTATATATCTGGTTTTATTTACAAATCTTTTATTGTGAAATCAGTATTTTTTAAAATCTCTTGCCCTTTCTCCTTAGAAGTCTCTGCGTTAACCCTGAGGTTTGCTCTTCTTCATAATATTTTTTTCCTTCCTTTTACTTAACCTTGTTTCTCATTTCTTTTTCTCCTTTCATTTCCTTCATGTATTATTTCTATTTTTCTCCTAAATTTTAACTTCACACCATATTTATGCCACTTATTGTTTATGGTCACTGGTGGCATATTAATTGGCTTTAGTTGATTTTATTTTATTTTTGAATGTGTGGATGTGTGTGAGTGTATGTGGCTATGCATAGGAAAAGGTACTTAAGTGCAAAAGCCTGTGGAGGCTCAAGGGTGACTTCATGAATCATTCTGGATTGTTCTAACTTCTCATTACTTTGCTCTGAGGTTTCCCAGGATCTACCTTCCAAAGCCCAGAGGTACAGGCCACCACCACTTCTGCATTTTTATGTGGGATCTGAGATATGAACTCAGGTCCTTTTGTTTTCTAGAAAATGGCTTTAACCTCTTAAATATCTCTCCAGCTCCAGCTGTAGTTGTTTTTTTAATAGATTTTATTTTTTAACTTTATCTATTTTGCATGTGTGTTTGTGTATGTGTATCAGAAGGCACTGTGTGTCCCTGTGGAGGACCAAGGGTGACTTGAGAATCATCCTGGATTGGTTCTATCTTCTTTTTTGCTTTGCTCTGGGATTTCTCAGACTCTGCTCACCAGGGCCCAAAGTGCAAGCCACTGCATTTCAGCCTGGTGTTTTTTGTTTGTTTGTTTTACATGGGATTAGGGATTTGACCTCAGGACCTTCTGTTTGCAAAGCAGAATCTTAACCCCTGAGCCATTTCTCCAGCCCCAGCTTTAGTTGATTTTAAGTGTATGACAATCTTTATGTTGTTTGGTTTCATGTTGCTACTGTTATAATGGTTTAATTTGTCCTTTCTAAGTGGTACTGGGGGATCCCATAAGAATAAGCCAATTCACTGAGATCTCATGTAAAACAGAGGAAATGTCCATACAAACAGCTGTGCAGATCACAATGTGGAAATGCAAGATACTGAAAAGCAAGTTGGTGATTCCCACAGTCATCCTGACTCTTTAGTTACCACACCCAGTGGTCCTGAAATGGTTGGCATGCCCCAAGCAATTTAAAAGTCCACTTGAAAAATCATCAGTGACATCAGAAATGGTATAAACAAGAAGATGAATAAAGAATGAAGTCGATTCAAAACTTGAATAAAAAAAACCAGAAACACAAATGGAAAAGTAAGCAACATGGATGAGAAATTCAGCAAAGAAACTGGTGCTAAAATAAAAATTTGGAAAATTAAAAATGTAATCAGTCGGAAAAAACCCCTCCAAAACAAAAAACAAAACCCCAGGAAGATGAGATGGAGAAACAGGGAATGAAAAAGATGAATGTAACATGTTTAAGGACAAAGGTTGAATGGTTATGATCGAAAGTGATGTGCTGATATATCAGGTGGCAAGAGGTGGAGCGTGGCAGTTAGTTGCAGATACCAATTTGGCACATCTGTGGAAACTTCTTAGTTAAAGCCAGCATGTGGCATATTACCCAACTGATATAGGATGACCCAGCCCACAGTGACGGGGACCATTCCCTGGGCAAGCAGGTAAGATGGAGGGATCTGGTTCAATACCTTGACAAGCTGGCAAGTGAAGAAACATATCACTGTCGCAAGCCTTCCTGTGGATATGGTGTGGCTAGTTCCCTTGGTTCCTGACCGTTAACATGAACTCTCTGCTGTGATGATGCGCTATAACCAGAAACTGTAAGCCAAGAACTAATCCCCTGGTTCCCCTAACTTGTTGGGGTTCAGTACTCATTCGTCAGTGGGAAGATGAAGCTCACATGGTGCTTGTTACAGAAATAGAGAATAAGTGGTTTTAAGGCAGAATGCGCTCATTACAGGTGAAAGACAAATCATGAAACTTACTTTCAGGAAATGGGAGGTAGTGTCGTATTCTCTGTGTGCTGTGACACAGACCCTAAGCAACACCGAACATGGGTTTATAAAGCAGAATCTGCCCAACCTAGGTGAAAGATGCACAGCAAACAAGTCATCTCATGGAAAGGAAAATTCTGCCACAGGCACACCGTCTGTATTAGTGTCTCAGAGATGCTGTTGCATCTAGGCCTGTGAAGAACAACACGTTGTTCGAAAGCATGATCTTCTCATTCTAGGTGGTAGATGTGTCGCCCAGAAGCTAACCTCATGCATGAAAGATCAGGCCAAATGCTCAGTCATCTGTATCCATGCAATTTACATGCTTTAATGTACCATACTGCCTAGAAACCTATTACGAAGACCAGGGAATAAATTGTTGTGCAGCGGAAGGTATAGCATTATAAATGAATGATTCATCTTAAACCATTTTCTCTCACAGGCTAGACGACCATGGCCACATTTTCATCCACCTATATCAATAGCCTGTAGAAATGCCATCGTGTGCTTCTTATACCTTATTGGCTGCAATTAGAAATAACAAAAGTGGCTGTAAAACATAATCTGCTTGCTCTAGAAGACATATCATACACAGATTTCTCTTATGAAATGGAAATTCCTCCCCCATTTTCATCCTATCCATAGCACTATATAAGAAGTGCTATTATATGCTTATTCCCATATTCAATGTGGGCCAGTTATGAACAATAGGGAATGTGCCATTTAGAACAGTCTGTTTATTCTAGATGAAAGATAAAAGTGCCTCATGAAGTTTCTGCCACATTCTCACCCATTTCTCTCACTGTGTTTTAGAAATATCACATGCTTTTCACACTATTATACATATAGCCTATCTTGAGCATAGAGAATAAATGCTTGTAAAATAAAATTGGTTAATTCTAGATGAAAGCTGCATCTGATGCAAATTTTCCTGTATTAAAAGTTCTGTCACAGTTTCACACATCTGAATCTTTGAATCTTTTTTTTGTCTTCTGTGTGTGTGTGTGTGTGTGTGTGTGTGTGTGTGTGTGTGTATAGAAGAGGGCACTGTCTGTGCCTGTGAAAATCTGAGGATGACTTTGGGAATCATCCTGGATTGCTCTAGCTCCATATTGCTTTGCTCTGGGATTTCCCAGGCTCCGCCTTCCAGGGCCAGAAGTACAAGCTGCCAGCTGGCATTTTTACATAGAATCTAGAATTCTAATTCAGATCTTTTTTGCTTTCCGAGCACTGACTTTAACCCTTGAGCCATCTCTCCTGCCCTATTGCAAGCTTCTTAATCCATAATCCATATAAGCCTGTAACATCTACTATCCAGCAAGTAGTTCTTTTTTTTTTTTTATTTCAGCTCATACAAACTTATTAGGTACACCAGTTCCCTCCCTCCCTCCTCCTCCCCCCGTACCCCCTGCTCCCCCTCCCCACCCCTCTCCCTCCCCATCCCCCAGTGCCTCCCACCCCAATTCCCAGAGAGTCCTTTCTTGTGCCTGTCTGATTTTCCTCTGGGCCCTCCTCTCCGATGATGTACAAGGACCCAGTGGCCTTTCCCGAACCCTTTCCCGTGTTCCCCTTAGGTATAGGACCACTGCTGTGGCTGCCAATCCTTTGCCTCCAAGGATCTTGGTGCCTTTAGCAGATCTAGACTTTGTGAGGTCAACAGTGTGTTGGACATTGCGCCCGGCATGCAAAGTCCAATTATGATTGCTTCAGCCCTAACTAGTATAGAGTATCTTACATATCATTGCTCCTCCCATCCTTATGCTCTTACACTCTTACCGCCCCCTCTTCCGCAAATTTCCCTGAGCTTCAAGATGGGGAGAGACTAAGCTGGCCTAGTTCTAGGTGGTTGATATAGAGTCTCTGAAGTTCTGGATTGTGGTTTGTTGATTTTCTTTTGCAGTTTTGCTGCTCCTGCAATGCCCTTCACTCCATCCTGGTGGGCATTGTATGTTACCCCCTGGCCAGAGACAAAAAGCTGTTAGAGTCTTGTGATAAAAGCACATTCAAAGGTAGATGTAATAAAAGTGGGAAACCACAGTGAGGGAGGGGTCTATCACCCATTTGCAAAATTGTTACTTTTTATCTGCCAGACTATATGCCTTCCTCTTCTGGTGAGATCACTCCCCCTCAGTAGTAAATGATCAGGAACAAAAGTCTGTGAACTTAATCAGATGTCTCATAACTTATTTGGGTCCTTGGTGGAGGCCTATTTTCCCTGCTGTAACATGGTCCCTTCTCTCCTTGTTTCTGGTGTGGCCCTCCTATCCCATCCCTCCTGTTCATAATCCTGGAATACTGTCTCTAGGTGGGCTGGGTGGGTTTTTTGGTACTAGGAGGCCACCTATTAGGGAGACATACGGCGCTTATTTTTCGGGGGTCTGGGATACTTCACTTATATATATTGTTTCTAATGACATCCATTTCCTGCAATTTCAGTAATTCACATCATTTTGATGGCTGAGTAGTAATCCCATTGTAATAGATGGTACCACAGTTTTCCTTATCACTTCGTCACGTTGGCATTTGGGCTGATTCCATGACTTTCCAGCAAGTAGTTCTAAAGTACAATCTGTTCTAGGCGTAAACAAGCATCTCACACAAACTTATCTCGTAATGGAAGGCTCTGCAGCAGTCTCACACATTGTAGCATTGAATTTTAGAACTTCTGTTATATGTTCCTTGCCCCATAATTTACATGGACAATAGAAAAGAAGTGATCGTGAAACAAATTACTTTTATTCTAATTAAAAATGCATCACATACATACTTACCCATTCCCCCCCTTGTCTCTTTTCTCCCGCAAACAATATTCCTTTTTCTTCTTTCATGTCACATAATCTGTATTATGAAAGAAAAGCATGACATTTGTTTTTTTCCCCCCACCTTTTAATACAAATATAAACTTCAAAAGCAAACATCCTCTAGAGGCTCGGATGTTTGAAAACTTGGGATCCTACCTGGTAGTGCTACCTTGGAAACTCATGGATCTTTCAGGATGTAGGGAGGTCCTTGGTGCAAGATGTAGGCCATTAGCTTCCTGTCTTCTTTCCATTTCGTGGTCTGCTGAGATGTGAACAAGCACCTGCTACACACTCTTACTGTCACTGAGATGCCCACCATGCTTTCCCTGCCACGATGGACCTTATGTCTGAAATGATTGGTCAAACTAACCCCTCTTCTAGTATTCCTTTTAAACAGATAATTGGTCACAGCCATGAGAAAAATAATACACCACTAGAAGAGGACATCCTTCGAAGCTGAACCTGAAGGCATTTGGGAGACACTTGACTGTTGTGTGGGTCTTGTCTGCACACCAAGCCTGTTCAGTACAGAGGTATCTCTCCAGTCCCTGAGCTGTTTTTGTACAAGGTGAGAAATAGAAATCTATTTTCATTCTTACAACTTTCCTGGCACCGTTTGTTCAAAATGCTATCTTTTCGCCAATGCATATTTCCGGAACCTTTGTTAAAAATCAGGGGAGCTGTACCTGTGTGGTCTTGTCCGGGATCATGTTGTTTTGGTTGTTACAGCCCTGTCATATGGTTTGAAGTAGGTATTATCATGCCTCTAGTGCTTTTTTGGTTAGGATAACTTGGGCTATTTGGGGGTCTTTTATACTTTCACATGAATTCTAGAATGTTTAAAAATACTTCTGTGAAGAATATCATTGGATTCTTTAAAGTTCAGTCTGTCCTGGAGCTCATTATATATATAGTCCAGGCTGTCCTTCAATTCATCAATATGCATCATGCTTTGGCTTCCTCAGGGTGGAGACTGAGGGCATGAGTTACCGTGCCTTGCATGTTATTGGAATTTTGATGGAAATTGCATTTGTATTTTAGGCTTTTTTTTGGCAGCATAGCTATTTTTCACAATATTAACATTGCCAGCCCATGATAATGGGAAGTCTTTCTATCTTCTACTGTCTATAGTTTCTTTCTTTGGTGTTTTAGACTTTTCATTAAGGAAGCCTCCTTTATTAAATTTAGCCCCAGGTTTTTGTTGGTTTTTCTATTTTAATTGTGTGTGTGTGTGTGTATGTGTGTGTCTGTGTGCACATACTAAAGTGCATATGAGCTTGTCAGAGGACAAGTTGCAAGAGCCTGTTCTATCCTTCCAGCTTGTGGATTCCAAGATCAAACTCAGATCTTTGGGTTTATCAGCAACCACCTTTTCCTGCTTAGCCATCTTGGTAGCTCCCAGATTTTTATAAAATTATGAATTGGAAAACACTATATCGAACTACCTTTTAAATGTTTGTTATTATACCCTTGGATGGAGAAACAGTGAGCCCCAACCTAAAAACTTCTTTTTGCAATAGAAGGTGCTAACCAAAGAGCAGAAAAGAAGTAACTAAGAACTGACTGGCCCTAAACAGGACATCTAATTCCCTCCCCACTCCCAGCCACCTGAAGAATCAGAGGACATCAAGAAAGAGGGGGTGGTAAGATTATAAGAGTCTGAAGGTAGGAGGGGCAAGGGTGTAGCCAGACAAAATACTGTGGAAATGACAGCACTATGGCATCCATGACCATTGAAGTTATGTATATTTCTACAAGACCTGAATGGGATTTGTCCTATTGATTTCACCAAGGAAGGGGAAAGATCTCAAGAGCCTGACACCTCCCTGAGTTAATGCTGATGGGGGGGGGTGGGAAGAGAAAATGCTTTCCACAATGATACACTCACTGTTGTAGTCAGCCTGCATGGTTGGTGATAATTGACCATCAAACGGCTTAAGGGAACAAGGGATTTATTTTCTCTTACAATTACTGGTTACAGTTCTCAGTCCAGCTTGACAGGAGAGCATGCACCAACACCAGGCCGAGGGAACTGGCCACACCATCTCTATGTCATGGCTGAGAGATGGACAATCCTTACTTCGGGGGGGGGGGGGGGGGGGGGGGGCTGCGTTTCTGGTCCTGGTGGGCGGAGCCTGTGAATCCCGGGGCAGAGTAAACAAGAAGGAGGTGGAGGCGTCCATGGTGGTTCCCGAATTCGCCCGTGGTTGTACATACATACACATACACGCGCGCACACACGCACACATGCACAATTGAATAAATAAAAAAAAATTTTAAAAAAATTTAAAGAAAGAGTAAAAGTAAAAATATTAAGTGAAATAAAACATAGGAAGGAGAAAAAGGAAGGAGAAGAGGGCATGAAGGCAAGGCTAGGGCAGAGCATGTGGGGCTGGACAAGCCGGCTGTATTTAGCTACTCTGTCCAGGTGACTGGTGCTCGTGTCCTAGGCTGCCTGGCCCCAGCAGAGCACAGCGGCATCAGGGGTAGCCCAGTGGTGGCTGGAGCAGCAATTTGCATCAGGAACCATATTCCCCACAACCCTCCCTGTGTGCAACACACAGAGATGCAGTTTGCTACCTGCCACTGAGACCTTATGGACTGGGACTTTCCTGTATGTGGTCCCAGGGTCCAGCCCAATGGCTGTGCGGGGCCTGGTGACCATGAGAATCACTGCTGCTCAACTGCTGTCAGCCAGGAAGAGGCTGTCCTGAGCACTATACCCACTTCCTGGTGCAGCCTGGCATGCTATACATGCAGACCCAGGAGATCTTTTTGCCAACCTAAAATAAACGGAAAACAGCTCTTTAGACAAGGTGTTCAAAGACATTAACAGCTGGACTTATATGGCTCAGGGGTTAAGCCTCTGCTTGCAAGCAGAAGGTCCTGAGTTCGGATCCCAGATCCTACATAAAAACGCCAAATGGAAAATGGCAGCAGACTGCACTTATAGCCCTGGAAGGCAGAGCCTGGAAAACCCCAGAAGAAAGCCAAAAGGAGTTAGCTCGATCCAGGATGATTCACAGGTGTACATGTTACCCTCTGAGACACACCCACAGGTGTACATGTTACCCTCTGACACACACACACACACACACACACACAAAGTGGTTACCATAAAAATAATAGATTTAGGAGCCAAAGAGATGGTTCAGGGGTTAAAGCCTTTCCTCACAAGCAAAAGGACCCGAGTTTGGATCCCAAGATCTCAGATAAAAAAGGCGCAACCTGTAATTCTGGCCTTGGAGAGCACAGTCTGGGAATTACCAGAGCAAAGCAGTAAGGAGGTAGAACAATCCAGGATCAAACACACACACACACACACACACACACACACACACACACAGAAAGAGAGAGAGAGAAAGAGAGAGAGAGAGTGTGTGCAAAAAATTATTGATTTAGAAGAAGTTGAAAATGAGGTAGAAGATTGCGGCTGGAGTGGTTGCTCAATGGGTAAAGTACATTATGCAAATACAGCAACCCAAGTTCAATCCTTGGAAGAAGGAAAGTTGTCCTCTGACCTCCATCCCCTCCCTATTCCCACTCACATCAATGCATCATAGCATGAATGTGTGCACTTTCTCTTTTAAATAACTATTTTTTTTTAGATAAAATGAGGTAGAGGAAAGAAATCAATGCCGAGTCAGTTGAACAGTCAATACATAACCAAACATGGATCCTATTGACAGAGACAGCTTCCCCCCTCCTTGGTTGACCCTTAAACCATAGGGTGCAGGCTGTTCTGCCCTTCTGATAGCCAAGTGCCAATTCATCACAACTGCTTTGGCAGCAAGGAATCAAAGCCACTGACCTAGTTGGAAACCTTTTGGTAGGTTTTACAAAGTTGGCAGACTTTCTTCTGATTAGTTCTTGGTCTTTTCCCCTAATTTACATACACCCAGCCAAACACAGCCCCTCTCACTTTACATGACCCTCAGCACACAGACTCCAGAAGGGCAGATTCTCTCACACTTCATTAGGAGATTCTCCTGTTCGTTGGTGGACTTCAAGGCAGTATTTGTTATGGATAGACCTGTCAGGGAGAAACACTAGTGGTAACTCTCCTGTTCTTCAGAGGAAGACTTTGGAAGCAGACCCACTCTCAGAAGATTCCTATTTTGGAAGCAGACTCTCAAGTAAGAGACTCACTCTTGTCTTTTGGCCATGGGTCAGCTTTTGTTTGGCATCATGCTGTGACCAAGAGCTCAAAGCTGTCTCCATTCACCAACAGAGCCACTGTCCATTGGTGGTCTGCAGCTGCTGAAAGCTTTTAATTTCTGTGCAGTTAACCCTTTGTTTCCTTTACTTCTCCTTGTCCATCTACTTCAGTCTTCAGGTGGCAACATAAGAACCCAAAGGGAAGGAAAAAAAATCTTGCTGTGTAGTTGGTGCACTGGCCAGGAATACGAAATCTAAGAATGGTGAATCCAATGGACTTTCTCTTACTTCCATTTTATTCTTTTTTTTAAGCCTTTATGATCTTCTATAATACTTTCATGCAAAACACAGGATTCTGTCAAAAGTGGTTAACACAATTGCCAGTATTAAAAAGCAGAAGTCATGATTGTTAATTATAGGTATCAACTTGACAGTTGGAGGCTGGATCCCTGGGCATATTCGTAAAGAATTTGTGACTGAGGTCCAAGCAAGCCTGCAGGAGATTGATTGATGGGAACAACGAGCCCATGGTAGGTGGGACTAGACCCTGGGCGGGTGGATAAGATGGAGGAAGCTGGTTAAGAAAGTTGGTATTCTTCCATATTTTCAGACATGCTGTCTGAAAAGTGAGGACTGTCCCTCTCTCAGCAGTCTTGTAGATATGGTGTGGTCACTTCCCTCAGGCCCCAGTATCAGTGTAAGCTCGCTTTGCCAAGCTATACTAAGAAATGTAACTAAACATCGTAAGCCAGGACAAAACCCTTTCTTCCCTCACTTAAACCACTTTGTCATGAATTTATCAGAAACATACAGGGTCGCGCAACAAAGGTCATGCTTGCTGACAAGAACTGGCTCGATCTCCCTCCACCCTTGACACTAGGCATGTTGGTCTTGTTTTGTTTCAATTTTTCCTTCACAGAAAGTTGAGGTTAGTTCTTGGAGCAATGGAAAGTTTCTGGTAGGTATGACACCGTCATTACTGGAAGGCTTCTTGGCTGAACTTGGTCCCTAACTGCCCACTAGGATGTTGCATCTGTTCTCTTGCTGGTCTTCCAGCTTTCTCTCAAAAATAGCATCTAGTCAAGACTTGGCTTGTGGCCCTTTCTGTTTGGCGATTCTCCACCAGGTCTCTGACTGCCACACCACAAAAGACAAGTGTACCAAGGACCTTATGTTTTTTTCTTCTCCTCTTCCAAGGATGGATATAGTAAATCTCTAGCCAAAGGCATAGTGACAACTTCACCTGAAGATGAGTTCTCAACCTCTCAGATAGTTTATTGTGTTGCATTATATTGTATTTCAGACGAATGCCTTGGGATCGAAATGGGGAGTGGATGTTGTTTAGGAGCTGACAGGTAATGGGTAGTGGGTTTGCTTGTGGTATTCCTAAAAGAAACTCTGGAAAGCATGCACATGATTTAGGAGTCTTGATTATGAGGGGGAATGGGATATGTGGACCTGGGAATACAGAGCAATCAGGTCAGGGAATATGGTATAGAAATAGTTTTATTTGGCCATGTCTCAGCAGTTGGTCTAGAGGAGATCAGAACAGAGATTGGGAAAGCGGGGCCTGTATAAGGAAAGGATCTGAAATATTTAACACTTATGATATAGGTGGGACCAACAAGAAATAAAGAGATGAGGGATGTGCATAGTAAGGGTGGCTGGTTCCATGATGATGGGCACGTGAACACTTTTTAAAGGGAGGCTTCTTGGTTGTGTGGAAGTGACAGAGGGGAAGAAGTACCTGTTATGGTTCCCAATAGGCTCATGTGTTTGAATCCTTAGTTGATGTTAATGTTGAAAAGACTGTGGCAACTTTAAGAGGTAGAGCCTTGCTGGAGGAAAGTATGTCATGGGAGTGGGAGTTGGGGAATCGGTGGGCCTTGAGGATGGATAGCCCACCCTGCTTCTGTTGGTAGGTTGCTCTAGTAGTCTGCTCTTGCAGGTTGCTGCTTGCTTTCTTGGCCGCCATGATGATGTTTGCAGTGACCTGAGCCTTCTCGAGCTTCTGTCGCCTGCCATGCCTTTCCTGCCATAATTGACTGTACCTCTCCTCTGGACCCTTAAGCCAAGTAACTCTCCCCTTTCTTCCCTTAAACTGGCTGTTTGGGTGTTGTCTCACAGCAGCAAAAGAGTAACTGAGACAGAAATTGGTACCGAGAAGTGGAGTACTGAGATAGAAATTGGTACCAAGAGGTGGGGGTGTTGCTGAGAGACAAAGAGGATCTGTAGCAGTTCACTGGCATAGTTGCTGATAAATGACCATCAAACGGCTTAAAGGAACAAGAAGTTTATTTCCTTACGACAGTCTGGTTACAGTTCTCAGTCCAGCTTGTCAGGAGAGCATGTACCAACGCCAGGGCCGAGGGAACTGGCCACACCATCACCACATAATGGCTGAGAGATGAACAATCCTTACTTGCCAGACCAGCATGTCTGGCCAAGTATACAGAAGGATGTCAACTCTCTCAATCAGCTCTCTATGATTTATCCAGGGCCTAATCCTACCCACCAAAGGCTGGGCCCTCTCCATCAGCTAGACAATCTCCTGCAGGTTTGCTCTGAGCTCAACTCAACCACTAATTCTCCACAAATGTGTCCAGAGCTCAAACCCGCAACAGTCAAGTTGACACCTGTGCCTAACTATGACAGGATCTGATACGAGAAAGTGAAGTGTTGATGTGAAATTGAGTGAACTTGGTACCAAGCAGTGGGTATTGCTGAGATGTGGCTTGCATGTCTTTGAAACTGTTTGTTTGGAGAAATATGGAGAATTTGGGACTTTGGGCTAAGAAAGTCTTTTGCATCTTAGAGGCCCCAAGTATATGCAATTTGATATAAAGAGGGCAGTGAGCAAACCTGAAACAACTTGCAAGTCTTCCTGTTCTCTCTTTCCCAAGTCTCTTTTAAAGAAATGTCTTCTAGTAATTAGCTGTGAAATATACTTTCCATGGGTA
The DNA here is from genome assembly GCA_023101885.1 of Typhlomys cinereus. Lineage (NCBI taxonomy): Eukaryota > Metazoa > Chordata > Mammalia > Rodentia > Platacanthomyidae > Typhlomys > Typhlomys cinereus. The sequence goes on along the minus strand of JALPQD010000040.1, from coordinate 8,002,008 downwards.
CGAGGTTTAACTCAAAAGACATCTTAGTAAAAATGAAAAGTTGCTCTATGACCATCTGTGTGCCGTAACTTACATGCATACGCGGTCTCTCTCTCTTTTTCTAATAAATAAATAATAAAAATAAAAGAAGAACTTTCAAATAAAATCCACTTTCTTTAAATGCTTTTTTGTGGTTCATATTATCCACATTTTGGTCATTTTTTTCCAGTAATATTAGGTAATATTTTGATTTGTTTATGGAGTTTTGTAAACATTGCTGTGCTTGTATGTCTTTGGTTCTCATATCAATGTGCATAGAATTTAAGATTTCGACAAAACTTTTAAAGTGACTGACCAATTTTATAAGTTTTCATTTTGCTAAAACATATAGAGATTATCAATTAAAAACTTCATCTCCAGCGAAGTCTCGCGAGAAGAGGCAGTTGCCGTAGGAGCCCTCTGGCTCTGTGCGAGCGTGTGTGTGACCGTGCGTGTGTCCGTGCGTGTGAGGAGGGAGCCGCCGCCGGAGCCGCGGACGGTTTGCCGAGCCCGTTAGTGCCCCCGGCCGAGCCGCCCGCCGCCGTCATGTCCCGCTACCTGCGCCCTCCTAACACGTCTCTGTTCGTCAGGAACGTGGCGGACGACACTAGCACCAAATCAAATGAAAGCCAAGGAAGGGAGGAATGTGTACAGCTCTTCACGCTATGATGATTATGACAGATACAGACGTTCTAGAAGCCGAAGCTATGAAAGGAGGAGATCAAGAAGTCGGTCTTTTGATTACAACTACAGGAGATCTTATAGTCCTAGAAACAGTAGACCGGCTGGAAGACCACGGCGTAGCAGAAGCCATTCGGACAATGATAGACCAAACTGCAGCTGGAATACCCAGTACAGTTCTGCTTACTACACTTCAAGAAAGATCTGAAAGCGGATAAAGAACCAAAGAAGGGCAGTTCAAGCGACCAAAGGGTGGGTGGAAGGTGCTGCAGTATGAATACTGTACGAATATTTTGACTCTGGTTTGAAAGATAAAAGAATTATCGAAAACTTCATGGAATAATTGAAGTCCCTCAAGTTTGAAGTAAGCACTGTAGGACAAATACAAGGAAATTCAACTTTGTACTTATGGAAACTGATCCCTAAAGATGAACAGGTTTATATGGCTCGTGGGTAAAAAGATCCGTGATAAGTTACTGGAAACTAGCATGTCTGAATATCAAGGAAGACAGCCATAGTCTCTTAACAGTGCCTCTACTGGTCTGTCTCAAACAGTGCCTCTACTGGTCTGGATGGGAAAAGGTATGGTCCAATATAAACTTTTTCTAGGTTCTCTTAAAGTCAGTTCCATTTATGCCCTTCTTGGCACATCTTGCCTTTGTTTATTCTGGTGCCAGAATTTTCTGCTTAACTGTTTGTTGGCATCTGAGTTATTTACTTATATACCGTATACAGTTTACATCTTTAACCACTCTTTCCCAAGTAATTCCACTTATAATTCCACTTATACTTGACATCCAACTGAGAAAGGTCCATTTCTCTTCACTTCTTGCCTAGTCAGTATGTTCAACAAATATTTATTGAGTCCCTACTGTGGGCAAAAACATTATACCAGGTAATTGGGAAGAATAGGTCATTCCTTCCTTCAGTCAATGTCTATTGAGCACAATCCAGTGAATTGTTACACTATGACCTCCTTTTGTTTGAAGTGTATTGTAACAATCTTAAACCATTCACATCCTAATAGTTAGCCCAATATACTATCAAAGATAAGTAATTTTATGGTTATTTAGCATTTAAAAATGTCTAGAATTTGTTGCATCTCTTTACTATGAATAATGAAAAAATCATTGTGCAGTGCTTACTGTATAATATACTAGAGTGATAATAAACTGTTAACTCTGCCTCAAATACTAGAAAGTAATCCCAAAATAAGCAGGTAACTTTCATTAGATAGAAAGCAGACCCTGGGTGCTATAAATAATTATATTGAGACAGCTGTCACCCCAGCTGACCTAGTGTGTTCTGTAATTGCAAAAATGTTCACCAAATTATACTTCTTAGTGATTTATTTGTACATTTTATAGGGATATATTCTGTGTGTAGCCAATAAATAACTTTTATAGTGTCATAAAAAAATAAATAAAAACTTCATCTTGGGGGATGCAGAGGTGGCTCAGGGGTTAAGCCTCTGCCTTGCAGGCGGAAGGTCCTGAGTTCGGATCCTAGACCCCACATATAGACGCCGGGCAGAAGCGGGGGCGGCCTGCGTTTCTGGTCCTGATAGGGCGGAGCCTGTGAATCCCAGGGCAAGTAAACAAGGTTCTACACACACACACACACACACACACACACACACGCACGCACACACGCACACACGCACACATGCATACACGCACAATTGAATAAATAATAAAAAAACCTTCATCTTGTTATTGCTATAAAACATATGAGGTTTTTATCTTTTGGTCCTTATAAAAGTCTTAAAATAGAAAAATATTTTGTTTTGTCTGATATATATATATTAGTATTACAAGGAAGTTTTGGATTTTTATAAATTTCTATTTTCTTTTTTTAAATTTTTTTAAAAAATTTTTAATTATTCAATTGTGCATGTGTATGTGTGTGCGTGCGTGTGTGTGTGTGTGTGTGTGTGTGTGTGTATGTGTGTGTGTAGAACCACAGGTGAATTCGGGAACCACCATGGACGCCTCCACCTCCTCGTTTTCTTGAGCCACCTCTCCAGCCCCCAAATTTCTATTTTCTTTAGATAATATTTTTAATAAAAAAACTTTATTCATTTAGTGTGTGTGGGGAGGGGAGCTGTGTGTTCCTGTGGAGGATCAAAGGTAATTTTGGGAATCATCCTGGATTGCTTCTACCTCCTTTTACTTAGCTCTGGGATTTCCCAAACTCTGCCTACCAGGATGGGAAGTGCAGGCTGCCACCATTTCTGCCTGGGGTTTTTACATGGGACCTGGGACCCAAATTCAGGACCTTCTGCTTATAAGGTAGAGTCTTAATCCCTGAGCCATCTCTCTAGTCTTCCAGATAATATTTTTAAGAACAAGGATTTCTAAGTTTTCCTATTGGATAAAACTATCTTCTAGATAGTCACTATCTTAACAATAGGAAAAATTCTATATAAATTAACTATCGAAGACTGTCATGCTAAACTATTATATCTATAAAACCCATTTCTAAATTATATAATAATCATAATTTCCATAATTTATTTTGATGCATAGATACTTTAATCTATTTATGTACTTTATGTTTCAATATAACCTTAAATCCAGATTCTACAATGTCCTGTCACCGCTAGGAAAGCCCTCATCTGTTTTAAGGAGCAGAAGCTCCAGAACAGGCTGAATTTGTTCAGGTCATAAGGTTCTGGGGTTCCCTTTGTTAGAATGAGGCCCACATATACGTGACTTGAGTTTGGTAGTGTCAGGCCTTCTCTTATTGTCCAAGAAATTAGGAAGGGGGACTCTGTAGCTCAAAAGATAATTTCTTCTGGCGGCCCGCGTAAAACAAAGTCATTTATGTACTGGGGTAGGTGGTACCTAAAAGTACAGTCTGTGAAGTCATGGGAGAGAGCTAGGTCAAACAAGTATGGTCTGCCTCAGATTCCTTATGGGGAGACAATCTAGGCAACTGGTCCTTCCTTCAAGTGGGCTCCTCAAAGGCAAGTAGGGGCTGGCTGAGAGGATGTAACAATGCTGCTTCAAGATGTAATGCAGAACGGTGGTCAGGAGGAATTTGATTCTCAGGAATATACAGATGTGCGACCACTGCTTTGTTAATAAGATCTTGAACTAAAACCTCCACCTACTTTGTTGTTTTTCAAGTCTTAGAATTGGGGTATTCTAGGGACTTTAACATTTGTTTAACAATTTCTGGCTTTTAAGTCTCCTAATTTTATGGGACTTAGCCCTTCTCTGACCTCAGCTTTTAAGGATATTGGTTTTGCTAAGGAAGTGTAAAAGGGTTCTGTCATGGTTTGAAATGTATTCCCACCATCTCATGTGTCATGGCACCTTGAGAGGTGAAGCCTTGATGGAGAAAAGTAGTCACAAAGGGTGGGACTTGAGGTGGATTAGTCCCATCCTACCTCCAGGAGAAGTCTCCCTTTGCAGCAAGCAGTCCTGCAGCTCTCAGCTCTCCAAGATGTCTGTAGTGACCTATCCTCCTCCAGCTTTGGCAGCCAGCCATGCCACCTCCGCTTTGAAAGTTTGTTTCTCCCCTCTGGAACCATAAACTGAATAAATCTCCCTTTCTCCTTTAAGTTGCTTGACTTTGGGTGCTCTCTCACAGCAACAGTTAAGAGTAACTGTTACAGGTTCTTTTTAAGTTGGATCCTCACAGAAGTGGTGGTTGTCTTAGCTTTTCTTATGAGGATCCCACAAGTCCAAACTGCGATTGCTTCTGGTCCCTACCAAGGGCTGGACAGCAGGGTTAATCTGTGATTTTATCTATATCCTTCCCCAGGAGGCGGGCAGGAGTTTCAGGGACTATAAGAAAAGAGTGACAGAAATGGAGATTCCCCCAAGAGCAGGCAAGAGGTCAAGTAAAATGACATTCAAGAAATTGGGCTGATGTGCCCCAAAAAGGATAGCTTTTTCCTTGGGATTGGGAACCAGGAGAAAGAGAAGTGCCTTGTATGCAGCCCATGAGGAATCTAATTTGGCACTTCTCTACAGTCAAGATGCCCCAGGACTCAAGGTGGACTTTGTAACAGGACCCTCTGAAGAAAATGACTTCAATTGATTCCAAAAACATATAACCTCCCAGTGGTCACCCCTGTAGAATGGGACAAGGTCTTCCTAGAAAATGATTTTGTTTTGGGGGGCACTCTCTGTGGAAGTGCTTCCCCCCTTTTCATACACAAAACAAGCCCACCTTAGACTGTACTCCTGCCTGACCATCAGCAGATCCCTGTCAGACATTTATCCTTCCATCTCCCATTTTCCTGATCTTGTCTTTCTTTTACCAGGTCCCAACTGTAAAAGACTGAAGTTTGAAACAAATCATCCAATGTCTTGCCTGGAACAATGTCTTGCCACCGGTGTTTGTAATTTCTTGTTGTTATCTAGGTCTGTGTTAAGAATTTGTCATTAAGGAGAACTACTTCTTCCTGTCACCTAGACATTAGTATTTTTTAATTACTTCTCTGAGTCTCTGGAGAAATGCCTCAGAGCTTCATCCACCCACTGGAGCACGGTAGTCAAATAGCATGCTTTAAAAATCGTTTGCTTTTGCCTTTCTTAACAGGTCCTCAAGAATGCAATAAATGAAATGGTTTCTTTCCTATTCATTCCTCTGATCCTCCACATACCATTTTAAGGTCTTGTAGGGAGACTGTCTGATCTCCCATGGACACTGTAGCCCTTGTCTGTTCCAGGGGTCTGGGAGGTTTAAGAATCATGTCCAGTTTTAGTTTCTCAATTAAGCACTCTTTAGAGTCAGATTTTGGTACAATAGCAACATGACATCTTTCTAGCTGGGTCTTAGAAGTGGTCTAGTTGTTCAAAAGTCTGATGTATTGGTCAGTTATCCATATAACTCCCTAGATCTTATTCAATATCTTAGAGTTTATTTTTAGTGAGCGAGTGAGTGTGTGTGTGTGTGTGTGTGTGTGTGTGTGTGTGTGTGTATCAGAGGGCATCGTGTGTCCCTGTGCAGGACCAAGGGGGACTTCAGGAATCATCCTGGATTGCTTCTACCTCCTTTTGTGCTTCCCTCTGGGATTTCCCAGGCTCCAAAAACCAGGGCCAGAAGTGTGGGCTGCCACCATTTATAGCTGGTAGTTTTTGTTTTGTTTTGCGACCTAGGATCTGAATTCAGGACCTTCTGATTTGGAGGCAGAAATTTAACCCCTGAGCCATCTCTCCAGCCCCAAAAGTTTCGTTTTCAAGTCATTGCCAGCTCTGTGAGAGGTGAAGAGCCATACAGGAGGTGAAATTACAATTCTGTTTCCAGATATGGTCCTGTATGGCACAATCTGTTAACCCTAAAGGGGAAGGTCAGAGGTGTAGTGTGCACAATAAACAGAACAGATTGTGTTGGGACACATGGTTCCATTAAGTACAGCCTCCTTTGCTGTTTCACCAAATTATTCTTTTGTTTCTTCAGCACTTAGAATGTCCTGTGATTGTAATAATGACCAATTGCTTGACAAATGATCAGCATCCAGCAGTTCTGAGACTTGTTGACTATTTTAAAAACCTAGCCAGAGAAAGTTAGAAATCCTTTGCTTCCACAGCACAATATAGTCATGCACCACTTCAAATGCGTAGTGTCTATCTATCTGTGTATTTGATACAGGGGAGGGGAATGAGGGTTCTTGAGATTAGGGAGGTAGAAGAGGAAGAGGTGGAAGAATACAGGTGAAAAAGGGAAGCATGGAGGGAGATTTAAGGGAGAAAGGGAATGAAGAAATAGGATAGACAGGGTAATAGAGGGATAAACGCTAATGATGTAGGACGAAGCTTCATAGAGAACTACTAATTTGGGATGGGGAGATGACTCGGTGGCTAAAGCCCTTGAGGGAACTGTGTTTGACTCTCCAGGTCCACACAAAAATGCTCAGTGGATATGATGATCTGTCTTTGACTTCAGCCCTGGAAGGCAGAGTCTGAGAATCTCCAGAGAACAAGCTGGCTAGCCAGACTGCCCTATTGGCACTTTCTGGGTTTAATTAGAGACCCAAGATCACAACAATAAGGTGGAAGAGTAATTGAGGATGATTCCCGATATCACCCTTGGGCCTCCACCAGCATATACACTCAAACGCACTCGTGTACATAAGCCCACTCATGCACACCCATCCACATGCAAAACACACTCATGACCATGTGCACATCCCATACCTACACATACATGAAAACAAAAAACCCAGAAAACTACTAATCTTATTATTTTGTTTAAAAATACAATGAAAGAAAAAGTTGGGACAGAAGTTTTCTACCCAGAAGTACCCACAGGAGGAGTAGAAAAGGGTTAACACAAATTGTCCCAAGATGTACCTACCAGAAGTCATGGGTGATTAAACAAATCTTCCAATACCGGTTGTGGGCTACTTCCATAAGAACTGCTGGTCAGGGAAGGGTAAAAGACTTTCAAATCAGTGTAAACTATTGCCATTGCTTTTGATTGCCCACCAGAACCTGACGGGCAGACCCTATTATTGAAAACTTCACACACTGGTCAACGCACATGGAGAAATCAAGTTGGAACTAATCTGGATGCTTCCTCCCTGTTGACTTGCTTTCATAGATCCAGAAAATTCTATGCAGGCTGCTGGTGACTTTACTAGCTGTGAATTCTACAAACTACGGAAATAACTCACCAGGCTGGCAAGGTGTGCTTTACTGGTGCAAGAGTGGAACGTGTGCTGTGGGAGTGACCCGGCTGAAGGCCTGCTTCTTGGGAAGACAGTCGTGCCTGCTGCTGCAAACCTGGCTAAGAAACCTGTGAATGGGGAAGTGATAGGCCTTTGGGGAAGAACTACTGTTGTTTGGTTATGCAGACATGCTATTAAACTGCCTTCTAATGCCTTCTTCATACCCACAGATGAGTGCAGCTCTTAGCCTTTTACTGAGAAGCTTCTTTTGTAATGGAAGACATGTAATACAGAGAATCCTAGCTGACCAAAGAATATCTAACTACGGAGCGTTTGGCCCTAAACAGGACATCTGTCTGTATCATCCCTGTCCTCAAGGCTTATGGAACGTGGCATGGAAGAAGGGGCAGAAAGAATGTAAGAACAAGAGGGAGGGAAGGAGCCCACTAAGCTGTGTTCTTGATGGGCAGGGCCCTTGCATGTGTGAGTTCTGCAGCTGTCCTGCACAATGTGGGCTTGTCAACATTGCATCGCAGAATGGGAAGAGTTCAAGGCACCGACACTTTCTAAGGGAGTATTAATAGCTAATAGTGGCTGGGGGAAGGGCAACCACTTTCTCCAGCACTGTACTCACTGACATGTGGGCAAATATCCAGGCACATGCTAATGCAGGCAAACTCTTCTCACACACACACACACACACACACACACACACACACACACACACAAGCACCATCACCACCACCACCACCACAACATAAAAGTAGAAAGGAGACTACTTGCGAACAAGAAGAATTTTATCAAATAACATGGGTTGAAATGGCCTAAAGTAACTATATTCATGTATGAACTGTTAAAATCATTAGGATTCAATTGGAGGAGTGTGTGTGCTTGTGTTGGGGGGAGGGTGTTCCCATTTGTCAGGCTGCCCCTGATGCTTTGAAGTGGGTGACAGCTCTTCTCAAGCTGAAAATATCACACTCCATAGCTGCTGCCAACAAGCTACTTTCCTGCCCTCGTGTGACCCAGCCGGGTCCCTACGCTCAGACTCACCTCCGCTCTTGGCTTGACACCTCTAGTCCCTGTTTGCTCTCCTCACTCCCACCAGATGGGCAACAATATGAGGACGTCAGAGTCATAAGATACAGAGGATGTGTCTCCAGGATCACGGGTTATGGAGGAATAATCACACCTTAGCAACAGAGCTTGTGAGGCCCCACCCGGACCTCAGCCCCAGCCTCTAATCTAAAGCCGGAAAGGCAGGACCTGGAGGAGATTCCCCTCTTCCAATTATGACTCAGAGAGGAGTCATAAATCATTACGATGTCATTACAAGTTCTTATCTGCAGTTCTTCGATAAATATTTGTTGAGAGAGGAAGTGAATGAATTACTTTTTATTTTAAAAACTATTGTGTATGTGTGTGTGTGTGTGTGTGTGTGTGTATCAGAGGACACTGTATGTCCCTGTGAAGGCCCAAGGGTGACTTCAGGAATTATCCTGGATTGATTCTACCTCCTTTATGCTTGTTCTGGGATTTCCCAGGCTCTGCCCACCAGGCCTCTGGCATTCCCCCTCCCCCCGGTGTTTTTAGATGAGACCTGGGATCTGAACTCAGGACCTTCTGCTTGTGAGACAGAGTCTTAATTCCTGAGCCATCTCTCCAGCCCATGAATTACTTTTTTTTTTAAATTTTTTTATTATTTATTAAATTGTGTGTGTATGCATGTGTACGCATGTGTATGTATGTGTGTGTAGAATCACAGGCGAATTCGGGAACCACTATGGACACCTCTACCTCCTCCTTGTTTACTGTGCCCACGGATTCACAGGCTCTGCCCCACCAGGACCAGAAACGCAGGCCGCCCCCGCTTCCGCCCAGCGTCTATATGTGGGGTCTAGGATCCCAACTCAGGACCTTCTGCCTGCAAGGCAGAGGCTTAACCCCTGAGCCACCTCTTCAGCCCCCCCCATGAATTACTTTTTAAAAATAATAATGTTTGCCATGCTTAATCAAATTTGTACACAAGGATTTATATATTTCTTCATTCATAATGGGATTATCTATAGAATGTTCTTGACATTCAGGAATATATAAATGTTTAGATTATAGCTCAGACATGTAATAAAATAATGTGCAGTCATTAGAAACAATTTGTAAAGTAATTTTAATGACACAGGGAACTGTTTATAATACATTATGTTAAAAACAGGTTACAAGAAATATGTACATTGCTTTGTACATAACGATAACACCGTATACACATAGTATATATACATACATAATACATAATAATACTCTGTAAGTAATAGGTACATATATACACACTCATAGATCTAGAGTACACACATATGTGTATACACTGAATAGATACATACGTACATATGAATATGCATGTACACACATATAAATGCAGGTAAAAGTTGGAAGGACATCAAATACACATCCATTTAGAGATTTATGAACTGTTTAAGTTTTTTAAAAACTAAGAAATATATTACTTTGTTATTTCAAAATGTTATCTTTTTTTTAACCTGAAAATGGTTGTATTCCACAATTTACTCAAATGCTGTCTATCTTATAAACTTTCTACAGCATGTTTTTAAACAAATTATTCACATTGTGTCTTGACTGTGTCCTTACATAATTTCAGGGAAATGGCTGTTTGTTTGTTTGTTTGTTTTTGAGTAGCTTAATTTGTACTAATGGATGGCATGTGGTCACATGCAGTCCATGCGGGATTCTAGCATGATGTTGCATGAGTTTTCTGACGTGGACCATCGTCTTGAGGCTGAAGGTGTTGTTGTAAGAAGGATCTGCAGATTTGGATTACTGCTCTCTGCATCTTCCAGTTTTTCTGTGTTATCTTCCCAGTTAATGTGGAATCCTGTGACTCTGGGATTAAATGCCAAGATGTTCCTTTGAAGCTTAGAAAAGTCTAGTTTTACTGGTGGGTTTTCTCTTAATTCTGTTTCAGTATATTCCAATTAGCCAACTCTAATAAATTCTTGACCTCGAGAGGTGCAAGTTATTAGTACAACTGTTACACCTACTGTGTCTGCAACTGGAACCAGTAATGGATTGGGTGCATCCGCCTGAAATACAAACATACACCTTCCTGCAGGAGCAGGGCCACCAAAACAGTCTAAACCTTGGTCATATTCTTCACTTTCTGCAGAGCCCATACAGATAATTTTCCATTCCAAGTGTTCACATAGGTCCTCTATGCACTCGAAGGTGATCTCGAATTGAAACGGGTTGTTGTAGAAAGGGGACAGGTTATCCAGCACCACTACATTGTTCACCTGAATCTTTGCCATATTTTGAAAACAAACAACGATGGGTCCCTGGGCCGATGTGGCTCGCAGAGCACAGACCCCCGATCTCCGAAACAGCATGGCCTGAAGTCTAGCAGCAGTTCAAAATGTTATTTTTCAAGCATGGTCTTTTACTGTTTTTTGATTTCTTGTTGTTTTTGAAACAAACTCACAGCAATCCTTGTGCTTCAGCCTCCCGAATGGTTATATCAATCTCTGGGACACACACACACCAACATACATGTACATGCACATAGACATGTACGTACAGAAAAGAGAGAAAGGGAGGAAGAGAGGAAGGGCAGGAGGGAGGGGAGGAAAATGAAAAAAATTAAATTTACATATTTCTAAACGATTGCACAGAGGTAAATATTGCTATGCCTAAAGGGGGGGAGGGAGGGAATAGAAAGGAAGAATTGGACCAAAGCAAGACCCAATCCAAGCAGGGAAAATGTTAAATCTTGTAGTTTTGTGGTCAGTATCTGGGCCACCAGGCTTGATGATCCCAGCGCCACTAGGTCTCTGTGGCATTTACAGCCCATGTGGCCTTACATGAGCCGTCTCTTCTCATCATTAGAAACACTCCATCTCTTGTTCTGAGGCCTTCACTATGGCTTAGGTTTCATTCCAGTCTCCAGGCCTCATAGATGCAATACTTCCATATCCTACATCCATATCCTGCCTATTCTCAATACAGGCAAAACAATAAACTGTTAAACCTGCCAGCCCAAAATTTCTATAGATTCAGCTGAATATGACCACAGCCATCTTAAGTCATAAGCTCACAACTACCCCAGAGTAACTCTAGGCAGCTTTTCCTCCTTACTTTCTTAGCAAAGTTTATGTAGATAAAGTCTTTATGGTAGCATGTGGGGCTTTACGTTAAGAACTGTGTCCAAGAATGTTAGCAGCTGAAGACGACTCGTTCTGACTAAGATGAAATCACTTACGTACAACCCTCTTTCTGATCCAAATGGCAAGAACTTAAGAGCCTCGATGCAACCCAGGAACACACTTCCATCGGTTAGTCTCCCCCAAATTGTGCTCCTCCTTCTTGTCCTCCTCCCATCTTCCTCGGCACACCACAGCCCCTGAAAGGGTTCCTAAACACTACCTCTTTTATTTCTGTGGATGTTTTGCCCTTTTAGGCCATGAGCTCTTTCGGAACAGGGAATCCATATCTTAGTTTGCATTGCTGGTACCTAGCAGGGCCTCACACACAGCGGGTGCTCAGTGGTCTTTGGAAAGACAACTGGAACCGCAGATACCTGAGGCTACACCAGCGATGGGGAAATGATCTGCTTCCCTCTCTGTTCTGATGGAGCATTGCTGCAAGTCCAGGTAGTTCTCTCTTGGCCCTTGCAAGAGCAAGTGAACGATGGGGACAGAAATAGGAAAAGGAATGACGGAAGATGTACGGAGTTGATAAACTGTGCAGGTAACATGCTGATGTTCAGGAGTAGGAAGACTGCTCTGTTCTTTGAAGAGTCTCATCACCCACTACAGGCCAGATTCTGGATTACACCTTGCTTTTCTTCTCCCTATGTCCCGCTGCTGCTTTTGCGTACTAAAACGAACATTGCTGTTGCTTCCTTTGGTGTAAAACGTGTTTTGCTCATGTGTTAAAAAATTCTGACTGTAGAATTGTCTCTAGTGTCCTGGATTTTTTTTTCCTCAGCTCTCTGTCTAAATTCAGATACTAGTTAGGAGGTTCTTTCAGGTTTGGCCCCCCACCCCACCCCCCTGGCTTCAGCAAGCTGCGCGACCTCGCTTGCCCTCTTCTGGTAAAAAGAAGAATTACCTCAGCTCTTTTTTGGAGGTCTAATTGCCTCTAAGTCGTCTAATGCCTAGGATAGGAAACGGATTTGGGATGGAGCTTGTGAGAACTGGGATGCAGCTGAATGTATAGTAGCTAACTGTGAATACTTCACCTCCATCCCACTCAGTGAACGTTAGCTATCTACTAAGCAAATGAAACAAATTCACAAAAGAATAAGACCAGTTTCCAATAGTATACATTAGGCATGCCCTACATGCAGAAACACACCCTAGGTGACAAAAAGTGTTTTTTTTCCAGTTACCATTCTATTGTAGACTTCTAAAGAACCCATGTTGTTACTTGTTTAGTTTGAGTCCACTCACTCATTTGTTCTGTGGAAGGTTTTCAGAAATGTCTGGAATGGGACCTGGATCTTGCTCTAATGTAAAACTATATCCGTCCTCCTCTGGTAGATCTGGTAAGGTATGGCACAGGTGTCCTTGAGAAGATGTAATCTCACGAGAAGTCAAGATAACCACACATCTGTAACTCCAGAACAATCAGAGAACACTTAGACAAGTCCTTGCAAGCAGAAGGATCTGAGTTCAGATCCCATGCTAAAACTCCAGGTGGAAATAGCAGCGATCTGCACTTATGACCCCGGAAAGCAGAGCCTGGGAAACTCCAGAGCAAAGCAAAAAGGAAGGCAGGGCAGTCCAGGATGATTCTTGAAGTCACCTTTGGACCTCCACAGACATACACAGCATTCTTTGAAACATACATGCACATGCACACACGCACGCACACCTGCAGAAACAAGGCCTTACAACATCTGAACTGTCCTCACCATCACTGAGAACTGGAAATAGAAAGTCTGAGTTAGCTGGAGCTGTCCAGAAAGGCTGCCTGAAGGAGGCTAAGTTTGGGCTTCCCTATGCCAGTTGAAGGTAGGAAAGAGAACAGAAAGCTCGTTATTTAGAGGTCTGGAGGCATCTTTGGTCCTCAGGCCTCAAGTCTGAGAGATCCTGAGACTGGAGGACATAGATGTGAGCCAGTCACCCAGCCCACAACCCACTGCTGAGAACTGTGCATCCAGTACGGAAGACAGCTGCGTGCTTTCCCAGCCCCACACAACAGTGCATCTTGGCTTGCTAAGCTCAGGGCTTCCAACAACCCCTTCCCCTCACACACATATACTTTCTGAAGGTGAGGAGTATCGTGAGTAGATGCTGGTGGATGAGAGGTTAGTGCGGCCCAGGTGGGCAGCTGCATCTCAGACTCTCATCAGTGAGAGTCGCACCAGTTTGGAGAACACTGATCATTCAGTGAGGCCCAGGGTCCCGAAAGGATGAGGTAGCCCTGGCTCCCAGTTTCCTCATCCCTCATAAACAGAGAGCCGGCTTGGCTCATGGAACTGGGAAAGTCACATAGCTATAAGCAGCATGCAGGTGTACCTGCCCGTCAGAACTGAGGGGAAGAGGCTGGAGACAACTGTCTTTCCCAATTCTCATTTTTAAAATATCATACTGTAATATAGCCCCTGGTACTCTCTTCTTCCCTGCCAGTACCCTCCATGGTGTGAGGAACCCTTGAAGTGCTCTAGCAGTTATGAGGGTTCTCATCGCAAACCTAGCAGCTGTGGGGGTTCTCATCGCAAACCCAGCAGCTGTGGGGGTTCTCATCGCAAACCCAGCAGCTGTGGGGGTTCTCATCGCAAACCCAGCAGCTGTGGGGGTTCTCATCACAAGCCCGGTTTCTCTGCTTGCAGATTGTAGCAGGGTCCACCGAATGACCACCCAACGCTCTAATTCATTTAAGCCTCCTCCATGTGTCGCAGATGACCAAGCCCACTAGTACGTGACTTTCTCCTTCAATCCCCCCAAAACCCCTGTTCTCTTCTCCTTCAGATATGACAGAACCAAACAACGGGGACCTAGAGTCTCAACAGCAAGGTTCAAGTTATTCACTAAACACAGAGTCCACGCATAGCACGAATATAACAATCTACCAGCAACTTCACACCTGCGATCCCATTACCTGAGGCAGGAGGATGACTGTGAGTTGGGGCCAGCCTGGTTAGAACATGAGGCCCTGTCTCAAAAACAACAAAGAAAGCGTCATGTGAGTGAAAAGACAAGACAGACCAGAAGAGAATTGTAAATATATCTCTCAAAGCTACTTTTATGTATAGTTACATAAGGAAATTAATGATGAAAGACGATGAAATATTTTAAATGGGTCAAATATTTGAACAAATTCTTTGCAAGACAGGTTATCTAAGTAATCAATAAGCATTTAAAAATATTCAATGCCATCAGCTATCAAGGAAATACATACCATATGGACTACATTCATCCCAATATGCAAGAATTAGAACTGAAAATAATGTTTTGGCAAACATGTGGAGCAACAGGAATACACATACTGTCAATGGGAGTATAACTTTGACACCAGGATTTTGGAAAATTGACAGTATCTACTAAATTTAAATACAAAGAAAACTCATAATCCAGCAGTTACATTTCTTGGAATGAAAGTATATTCCAAACTGAAATGAGAATTTCTGTCTATCAAAAATCATGTGCTGGGCTGGAGAGATGGCTCAAGGGTTTTGACTCTGTCTCGAAAGTAGAAGGTCCTGAGTTCAGATTCCAGGTCCCACATAAAAACACCAGGCGGAAAAGCACCAGACTATACTTCCAGCCCCGGAGGACAGAGCCTAGGAAATCTCAGAACAAAGCAAAAGGAGGTAGAAGCAATCCAGGATGATTCCTGAAGTCACCCTTGGTCCTACACACACACACACACACACACACAAATAAAATAAAGACTTTTCTTCTATAATGGCCTTTGTCATGGTTTGCAATGTGTCTCCCACAGTCTCACGTGTTTGGGAAGATCATGGCACCTTTGAGAGGTGGAGTCTTGCTGGAGAAAGGCAATCACAGAGGGTAGGCCTTGAGGTGGATTTTGCAGCAAGTAGTCTTGTAGCTCTCAGTCTCCAAGGATGAGTGTGACCTTGCCTGTTTCCAGCTTCTGCCACCAGTTATGTCTTCCATGAAAAGACTATCTCCTCTCTAGAACCATACACTGAATGAATCTTCCTTTCTCCCTTAAATTGCTTAACTGTGGGTGTTCTTGCACAGCGACAGGTAAGAGTAACTAGTACAGCTTTATTAATCTATTTGCCTGTGTTCTTTTGTCTCCATTCCTTTGAGATATTCTTGCCCTCTGCCCTCCCCACTTACATTCCTTTGTAGTTTATGAGTGTTGTAGAGATTTTTCTTTAAGTGTATCATTTTGAAGGTTAAATGCTAGTTTGCATCCACTTAAAAGTGAAAACATGAGGCATCTATCTTTCTGTGTCTGGAATACTTTGCTCAATATGATTTCTTTCACCTCCATCCATTTACCAGAAAATTTCATTAATTGACTTTTCTTGACAGCTGAATAATATTCCATTGTGTTTATGTACATTCTCATTAATCATTCGTCTACTGTTGGACATCTAGGCTGATTCCATTTCTTTGCTGTTGTGGATAAAGCTGCAAAGAATATATATGTACATGTGTCTCTATAATAAGCTGTAGCTTTCTTTGAGAATTTTGATTTTTAACATTTTTAGGGACTGCCATACTGATCTACGAAGGGGTTGAATTCTCACCAGCAATGTATGAGGATTTTCTTCTTCCTGTAGTCTCCCAGCATTTGTTGTTGTTTGTGTTTTGGATGTTAGTCATTCTGACTGGAGTGAGATGGTATCTCAGAGTGGTTTTAATTTACAATTCACTAATAGCTAGGGAAGTAGAACATTTTTTTAAGATATGTGTTAGACATTTGAATTTTGTCCTGAGAAAAGTTTCTTTTAAGTTCTAAGGCCCATTTTTAAATTGGGTTGTTTATTTCCTTGGTATTTAAATTTTCGACTTCTTTGTGTACTATGGATATTATTTCTCTATCAGATGTGTGGTTAGTGAAGACTTTCCCCCATTCTATTGGCTGCCTTTTTGTTCAGCTAACAATCTCTTTTGCCGAATAGACACTTTTTAAAATTTCATATCCCACTTGTTGAGTGTTGGTCTTATTTCTTGTGTGTTTGGGGGTCCTATTCAGAAAATATTGACCAAAGGCAATCAGTTCAAGTGTATTCCCAATTCTTTCTTCTAGTTTTTATGGTGACTGGCCTAACCTTGAGGTCTTTGATCCATTTCTAGTCAATTTTCATATAGGGTGACAGATAAGGATCCAGTTTCAATCTTCTGCATATAGATATCTAATTTTGTCAGCCCATTTGTTGAAGATGCTGTCCTTTTTCCAGTGGTCTTTCTAGGCACCTACCTCAAAAAATCAGTTGAGTGTAGGTATCTGAAATTATATATGGATTTTCAGTTCTAATCCATTGATCTATGTATCTGTTTTGGAAGCAATACCATACAGTCTTTATTACTATGGACTTGTAGTATAGATTAAGAGCTGTACATCCCTATTTCACGGAGAAAAACTTTTCAAAAAAAAGTGAGTTACCTAAGCTTTTAAACTGACTACAATCAGTATTTAGCATATCCTTTTGTTCCACCCAATAGAGGGAGGTAAAGGCTAATAAAGTTTTTTTTAGTGTGTGTGTGTATGTGTGTGTGTGTGTATCAGAGGGCACTGCGTGTCCCTGTGGAGGTCAAGGATGACTTTGGGAATCATTCTGAATTGCTTCTACTTCCTTTTTGCTTTATTCTGGGATTTCCCAGGCTCTGCCCACCAGGGATGGAAGTGCAGGCTGCTGCCATTTCCACTTGGGATGTGGGATGTGAACTCAGGAACTTCTGAGTCTTAACCCCTGAGCCATTTCTTCAGCTCAAGGATAATAAAGTTTAAACTTCAGGGTACTTCATTTGCCCAAGATGCATTCCAATTCCAAGATGCAAACCAGGCAATCCCTGTGCCTAGCTTCCAAATCTTCAATCTGTGATATTTATGTATTTACTTATTTATTTGTTTGTTTGTTTGATTATTGTTAATAAAGAGGACTCCCTGTAATTGCCTAAAGTTTGGGGTTTATTAAACCTTGGTACTACCTTGTTTAAAAATTAAATTGAAAGGTCTTTTTAAAACATGAATTCGAGGAGAATCCCCTGGTTCTCTTTAAAGAAATGGCAAAGCGTGGTTTGTGCCTGGGCCCTGTGAACATGCTTCCTCACTGTCCACTCTTTCTGATTACTTTGTGCTGTGACTATGGGCCTGCGGCTCCCTTGTGAATGGCCTGCTCAAGTCTAGTTTCTTCTTTTAAATTATTTTTATTTTTTGCCATCCGTTTTAGTTATTTAGGCTTTAAAATTTTTTTTATTATTTATTCAATTGTGCGTGTGGTGTGTGCATGTATGTATGTGTGAGTATGTATATGTGTGTGTGTAGAACCACGGAAGAATTCGGGAACCACCATGGACGCCTCCACCTCCTCCTTGTTTACTCTGCCCCGGGATTCACAGGCTCCGCCCTACCAGGACCAGAAACGCAGGCGCCCCCCCCCACTTCCGCACGGCGTCTATACGTGGGATCTGGGATCCGAACTCAGGACCTTCTGCCTGCAAGGCAGAGGCTTAACCCCTGAGCCACCTCTCCAGCCCCTTAGTTATTTAGGTTTTTTAAAAAAATAATTTTTAAGTTTTTCCCCTAGTTTTACAAGCATATTGAGCATTTATCCCTTCCTCCCTCCTTCACTTCCCCTCTTCCTTCTTTCTTTCCCTCCCTTCATCAATCAATCCCACTCCCTCCTATCCTCCTGCCTATCTGTTTCTATGGGTCCCAGGGTTCCCTCTGGATAGTCTGCTCTAGTGGGGGTTCAAGTCTCGGTGGCAGACCAAGTGGCCCCTCTTCGGGCCACCCACTGATAGGAGCTCTCCCCTTCACCTGTCCAGCCTAGCCCCCAAAGTTTCCACTGCATATAATTACCTCTCCTGAGATCCTTGCTAGTCTATGGGGGGCTGTTGTTATGTCAGCCATTATGTGGGTCTGGTAAGGACGAGTCTCACTGCAGTGAGTTCAAGTCTAGTTTCATCCTATGGCATAATCTGGTCCTCAGATTTCACCCTTCTCTGGATCTCTGGGGAAATCGCTGATCTGCCCCTCCCACTGCCTCTTCCAGTCCTGCTCTTTAGAGCAGAGTCTACAGCTGTTCTGGCCCGGGGCCAACTCCTTTCTGTAGACCACACACACACACACACACACACACTATCTATGCATGCTATTATAATGAAACACATTACCATGTCTATTGTCTCACAAGATAGAGAATGATTTAGTAGGCCCTAAACAAATTAAAATGTCCCTCCTTGAAAAAAAATGTTCCTCTCTGGGCAGGTGAGATGGCTCAGTGCAAAAAGACATCTACATGTAAAAGTGAAGTCCTGAATTCAATTTCCAAGCCCACATGATGAAGGGAGAAAGTTAGCTTCCATAAGTTGTCTTGGGAACTCCACATACATGCTTGCTCTCAGTTTCAAATAAATAAAATACTAAAAATGTGTTCCTCTTTTCAGTAGAAGATACAGATGCAACATTGGAAAAGACACAGTTAGCAAAGAGATAATATCCGGGAGTTGAGAAGTTCGGTGACCTCAACACTACCTTCTCATTCTCTACACACCCATTTGTCATCTCCCACAGTCTCCATACCTTCCACATAGCTGCAACCATCTCCAAGATGAGAAACATATTTGCTCAACAAACAATTATTTATCAATAGTGCTTTCCAATATCAGAGAATAGGGCTGGAAAGATGGCTCAGGGGTTAAGACTACCTCATAAGCAGAAGATCCTGAGTTCAGATCCCAGGTCCCACATAAAACCACCAGGCAAAAATGGCAGCAGCCTGCACGTCTGGCTCTGGTGGGCAGAACCTGGGAAATCCCAGAGTGAAGTAAAAAGGAAGTAGAAGCAATCCAGGATAATTCCTGAAGTCACCCTTGGTTCTCCACAGGAACACATATTGCCTTCTGACACACACACACACACACACACACACACACACACACAATTTAAAAAGTTTAACAATGGGGCTGGAGAGGTGGCTCAGGGGTTAAGCCTCCGCCTTGCAGGCGGAAGGTCCTGAGTTCGGATCCCAGATCCCACGTATAGACGCCAAGCAGAAGCGGGGATGGCCTGCACTTCTGGTCCTGGTAGGGCGGAGCCTGTGAATCCTGGGGCAAAAGGAGGTGGAGGCGTCCATGGTGGTTCGCGAATTCGTCCGTGGTTCTACACATACACAGACACACACACGCGCACGCACATACACACGCACATGCGCACAGTTGAATAAATAATAATAATAAAAAAATTTAAAAAAGATAAAAAAAAGTTTAACAATATCAGAGAACAAACAGGAAAAACGGAACAACCATTTTTTGGGATACTTATACATACAATGTTCCAGTCACAATTTCCACGTAGGCATTAGTTGTACGTTTTTAGGAATGGTTTAGGTGCTTTCCTACTGGTAGCAGAAGCATGGAAAAGATGACATGTTGAGATGCCTAAGAATCTTAGAACTATGTAACTTTTAAATTGTTTAGGAGATATATATTAATATACAGAGCATAGAGCAAATAAAATACTAAATATATACCCAGACATTTGCAACATACAAAGCCAGAGCTCCATACTTTATCTATAGGCAAAACAGATACAAGGAGAAATTGCCTATCAGTATCTGACCTGAAAATTTTAGACTGTAAACAACTTCACAATGGTTTACAACTTCACAATGGTGAATTCTGTCTTTGACTTTTTTCCTTCTTGTCTCCTAGATCTTCATACTGCACACTAAGAAAATAAATTTTCTGAAAGCCCAAGTTGACCCATCCCCAGGGACGAAAGAGAAACTCTTATGACACACAGAAAGGATGAGTCTAATTTCAACAAAGAGAATCTTTGTATTTTTGTATTTCAGAATGCTAATCAGGAGTGGAAAGACAGATACTTCTGCTGATGGTATAGAATAAAAAGACATGGTGTGGGGAGGTGCAGATTTGTAATCATGCACACTGTGAACATTTTGAATTTCTAAACCTAAGGCCTTGCCCAGAGCATGGCGCACACTGTGATCCTAGCAGAGGTGGTAAGGCAGGATGATTGTGAGTTGGAGGAAGCGATGGAGGATTGGTTATGAGAAGAAGGAAAAAAAGGAGAAAAGAAGGCGGCCAAGATCTGATTCCTTTATCCAGAGCTGTATTTTGAAAATTAAACAGTGCTTTGCATATTAAAAAGGATATGAACAATTCAGAGTATGTTCAGATGAAAACACCCACCTGCCCCAGAGGCACTGTACAGTGTATGTGTCAGATGGTGGCAGAGATGAGAGACACTGTTTCTACATTCAGATTTCTGATCTGTGAATATTTGAACGATTAGTAGCCTGACACACCACACTGCCTGCCCACCCTTGAATTCCATATCTGCATACTCATAACATGATTGGCTTCCCAGGGACTGGGCTCCATTGCGCGTAATGTGTACAGCCTCCCTCACTGAGACTCCGTGAGCCGACAAGTAGACAGCCTCCCGTGGGCCAGGGTCCACGGGAGGCTGCATCCCTGGGTCAGCCTGGGTGGTGAGGTCAGCGTCCCTGGGCTGGCTCCAAGCGTCCTCAGCATGAACAGCCCCGCCCTGAGCGGGGCCTCCTGGACGCTCACATGTGGACACCCCCCTGTGGGCCAGGGTTCTGTGTGCATGCCCCTTGAACTAAGCGTCATAGGAGGTGGACGCAGCTGCTGCTCTTCAGCTTTATCAGGCGTTCTTAACCGTGCGGAACTAGAAACTTAATCGTGACAACTATCTACATCCTAAATATATTTTCTTTTGTTGCTCATATTTTATAATTATAGTACAATTTAAAAATGACATAAAGGTGGGAGGTGGACATATGGAGGGAATGTCCACGGGGAGGGGAAGTAGAAGGGGGTAGTTGTGATCAAAATGCATTATATACATGCATGAAACTGTGAATGAATAAAAATATTATTCAAAAAAATAAAGCAAACAGGAAGACATAGCAATAGGTTTGATGAGATTTGGAATTTTCTATTTTTTTTAAGTAGGAAAAAAACCCTGTAGACTTCATGGAAAAGATAAATGATGAAAAAAAAATTAAACCTATGACAATTAGGAAACCACCAAACTACAAAATCAACAATATCATAGGGACTGGAGAGGTGGCTCAGGGGTTAAGCCTCTGCCTTGCAGGCGGAAGGTCCTGAGTTCGATCCTAGACCCCACGTATAGATGCCAGGTGGAAGCGGGGGCGGCCTGCGCTTCTGGTCCTGGTAGGGCGGAGCCTGTGAATCCAGGGACAGAGTAAACAAGGAGGAGGTAGAGGCGTCCATGGTGGTTCCCGAATTCGCCCTGGTTCTACACACACACACACACACACACACACACACACACACATGCACAATTGAATAAAATAATAATTCAAAAAAATTTTTTAAAAATCATAGAATTATTTCTAATAAGCCATATCTCTTAATAATAACTCTGAACACTGATGGCTTCAATTTCTAAATTAAAAGACATTCGTTAACATGTTGATTGGATTAAAGACAGAAATTAGACTGGGGAGATCACTCGGTGGTTAGTCTTTGCTTTTCAAGCAGAAGGACCTGAGTTCAGATTCCCAGATATCATAGATTGAAATGTATCCCCCACAGGCTCACGTGTTTTGGAAGGTCATGACACCTTTAGGAGGTGGAGCCTTGCTGGAGGAAGGCAATCACAGGGGGTTGGCCTTGAGGTGGATTAGTCCCACCCTACTTCTGAGGAGAGGACTGCTCTAGCAGCAGTCATCTGCAGCTTCCAACCTCCTTGATGGGCATGACTCAGCCTGCCTCTATCTTCTGCCAGCCAGTCATGCCTCTCCTGCCATAATGGACTGTATCTCCCCTCTGAAACCGTAGGCTGAATGAATCTCCCTTCTCCCATTAAGTTGCTTGACTTTAGGTGTATCTCACAGCAACAGGTAAGATTAATGGGTATACCAGATCTCCTGTAAAAAAGGCAGATGTTGAAGGGGGAAGTCTAGGAAACCTCAGAGCAAAGCAGTAAGGTGGAAAAGTAATCCAGGATGATTCCCAATGGTAGTCTTGGACTTCCACAGTCACACACACCCAAGCACCCTTTAGGATATTCACCTGCCTGCAAACACACACACACAGAACACACAGATAAAAACCAAAAGTAATCTATTTGATGTCTCTAAGAAACACTCTCTACTTTCAAAGATATATACCCATTTAAAGTAAAAAATGTAAGAAAAGGTATTTCAAGCAAGTGAAATGAGAACAAACAGGAATTACTACAGTAATATCTAGAAAAATAAACTTAAAATCATTCAGAAGAAATAAAGAAGCTCATTTCATTTTGATTATGGGATCAACCCATTAAGAAAACATTTCACTTCTAAATATATACACACCAAATGTGGGTGTTATATATAAAGCTATGGATGATTAATTACAGCATAGCAATAGTGACGGACCTCAAAACCTGACTTACCAATACACAGAGTTCCAACAAAAAAAATAAAATAGAAAAACATATGCGTTAATAACATCATTGATCAAATAGACCTTGCAGATGTCTACAGAATATTCCATCCAATGCTACAGAATACACATTCTTTTGGAATTCCTCTAACACAGATCATATATTAGGACACAAAATCAGGTCTCAAAAATATAGGAAAATTAGGCTGGAGAGATGGCTTAGGGGTTAAAACTTTGTCTCATAAGCAAGCGAAAAGTCTAAATTTGGATCTCAAATCCCATGTGAAGAAATAGAGATGGAAATGAAAAATTCTTCCTAGAGTGGATGGAAATAAAAACACAACATATAATGAAAGCAATCCTAAGAGAGACGTTCTTAACTATGAAGTATCTATGTTAAAAATATCAGATACCAAATAATTACCTTAATGAGCATCTAACATCTTACAAAAACAAGTCAAACACAAAAGCAAAGATGGAAAGAAATATGAAGATAAGATGGTAAGAAATTAATGAAATAAAAATTAAAATACAAAGAATCAATGAAAGGAATAGTTAGTTATCTCAAAAAATTGTGTATATGTGTGCATACATATGTGTATGTGAGGCCAAAGAAGGGTATCTATTCCTCTCTGCCATATTCTTTGAGGCAAGATCTGATATTAGAGCTTTTAGAGTTAATTGTGTGTGTGTGTGTGTGTGTGTGTGTATGTGTGTGTGTGTGTGTGTGACAGCCAGCAAGCCTCAGTGATCCTCCTGTGCATATCACCCTCAGTGTAAGGGTTACAGGCAAGAACAGAACTACACCCAACTTGCTACGTGGGTGCTGGAATCCAAATTCATCTTTACGCAGCAAGCATCCTTAGCTACGGAATCGTCTCTACATTCCCAAAAGTTGGTTCTTTGAAAAGCATCCTTAGCTGCTGAGTCATCTCTACATTCCCAAAAATTGGTTCTTTGAAAAGATAAGATTAACAAACCCTTAGCTGACCAAAAGAAAGGGAGAAGATCCAAATTAATAAAAATAGGGATGAAAAGGGAGACATTATAATAGATATTAATGAAATTAAGAAAATCATATTCCACTAAACTAAATCTAAAAGAAATGAAGGAGTTTCTAGATGTATATGACTTACCAATGTTAGAACAAAATGAGATAGCTTAAATACATATAACAAGCAACAAGACTGAGAAGGTAATAAAAAAATCTCCCAACTAAACAAGTCTAGGTTCAAGCAGATTCACTGTAGAATTTTACCAGTGCTTTAAAGAACTAACATCTTCTCAAATTATTTCACAAAATAGAAAAAGAAGGAACACTTCTGAACTCTATTCATTGCCCTGATACCAAAAAGAAAGACACAAGGAAAACAGAAAATTGCAGATCAACTTCCTGATAAGCGTAAACACAAAAATTTTAAATAAAATATTTGTGAACTGAATTCAAGAGCATATCAAAAACATTCACCATGATCAAGTTTACTTTATTCCACAGATTGAAGGACAGTACAACATACACAAATCAGTAAATAAATCATCACATAAATGGACTTGGGAAGAAATCACATAATCACCTCAAGAGATGCAGAAAAACTTTTGACAAAATCCAACATCCCTTTGTGAAGAAGCCCTGAAGAGACTAGCAATGGAAGGAACATATCTCAACACAATTTTAAAAAGTAATGGGCTGCTTATCAGGACATCTAAGTCACATCGACTCTCCCCAAACCAAGGCTCAGGGAACATCGTGGAAGAGCAGAGGGTAAGATTGCAGAAGCTTGAAGTGAGACAATGGTGGGCCAGACTCCATGTCCTGGACATAAGAAGAACTGCACGGGAACTGTCCATAAACATCTCACCAGAAAGGGAAAGATCCCAAGAAGCTTCACACCTCCCTGAGAGACTCATCAGAACTCACAGGAGAGAAAAGGAAGAGGCTATTCTCAATGGTACACCCACTGATCTATGACACTTACTGGAGCATGATCATGTCAGGCATATGACATCAAAGACAAACTAGATGAAGCACCAAACAAGTGAAAAGACTCGAAAATATGATGGTGTGACAGGGGAGATGAAGGGTTGTCAGGGGGACAGGGGGGGATGGAAATGGAACTAAGGGGGAGAGAAAAAAAGAAAAGTAAAATTAGTAAAAATAAAAATAAACCCTGGCAGCCATCTTTGGCACCCTAGCCCCTCATGGCACTCTGAGTGCCTATCCCCTCATGGGACTCCGCACCTGGAGTCCATAAGTTCCAGCCTTCCTCTCCTCTAATAAACTCTACCTTAATCTTCAAAATAATAAAGCTGAAAAAGATTCAGGGGCTGGAGAAATGAATCATGAGACTCTGCCTCACAAGTAAAAGAATCTGAGTCCAAATCCCAGATTCCATGTAAAAACACCATGGGGAAACCATAACAACCTGCTCTTCTGGAAAGCAGAGCCTGGGAAACCCCAGAACAAAGCAAAAAAGAGGTAGACCAATTCAAGATGAGTCACAAAGTCATTCTTGGGTCTCCACAAGCACAGTACTCTACTGCACACACACACGCATGCGCGCGCGCGCACACACACACACACACACACACACACACTAAATTTTTTAAAAAAATTTAAAGGCTATATCTAACAAACCTATAGCCAATAGCCCTTATCATGCTAAATGGAATAAAAACAAATAACATTTCCACTAAGATTAAAAAAAAAGGTTGTCTATTCTCTTTGTTCCATTTTAATATAATGCTTAAAGTCTTAGCTAGAGGAATAAGACAATAAAAGGAAACAAAAGGCATACAAATAGGAAATGAAGAAGTCTAAATATGTGTGTTTGCAGAAAGTATGGTTACATACATATGAGATCCTAAAGACTCCAACAAGAAACTCTTAGAGTTTCAGCAAAGTGGCAAGACACAAAATTAACATACAGGACCTAATAGTCTTTCTAGATACCAGTGACAAATATACTAAGAAAGAAACAAAGGAATAGTTTAAAAAAAAAAACTTGGAGTAAATTGACCCAAGGAAGTGAAAGAGCTCTATAGGGAAAACCTCAAAACACTGAAGAAAATTTGAGGACAGAAAAAAATGAATGACTTCTATGTTCATGGACGGAAAGAATAATATTATGAAAATGCTACCATGCCAAAGCACTCTACATGTTCAGTGCAATCCCCACTAAAATTTCAGTACCATTTTTTCACAGAAATAGAAGAAGCAATCTTAACATTTACATGGAAACATGAAAAATCCTAGACACCCAAAGCAATCCTAAGAAAAAAAGAATAATGCTGAAGATATCACCATAACCAATTTCAAATAATGCTAGCTACAAAGAGACATGTAGATCAATGGGATAGAACAGAAAACTCAGATATAAGCCCATGCAGTTACAATCACCTGGGTTATTATAAAGAGTCCCAAAATATCGATCATTAGAGAAAAGACAGCATCTCCTATAAATCATGCTGGGACAATTTGATATATACATGTAGAAGAATAAAGTCTTTAAACTCACCCTTCGAAAAAGTCAACTCCAAATGGACTAAAGACCTTAACATAAAACCTGAAACTCTGAAAATGCTGGAGGAAAAAAGTAGTGAAAATACTGAAAGATATAGACCTAAGTGAGGACTTTCTGATTAGGACTCCAGCCACTCAGGAAACAAGACCAAAAGTCAATAAACAGGATCTCATGAAGTTAGCTAGCTGACATACGGTGAAGTAAACAGTTTATTCAGTAAAAAAGACAGCTTACGGAATGGGAGTAAATTTTTGACAGCTAGACATTTGACAGAAGATTAATGTCTAGACTATATGAAGATCTCAAAAAAAAAAAAACTAAAGAAGAAAACCCAATCAAAATATGGACTAAGAAACTAAACAGAGTCCTCATAAAAACAAATATAAATAGCCAATGCCTATTTTTTAAAAAGCGTTCATTACCCTTAGCCTTCATGGAAATGCACATAAAAATGACTTTGAGATTTCATCTTACCTGCTCCAGTTAGAATGGTTTCCAATAAAACAAATGATAACTAATGCTGGTGAGGATGTGGAGAAAGAGAAACGCTTAATCATTATTAGTAGGGATGTTAATTAGTGTGGCTACTGTAAGAAATCAGTGTGGATGCCTCTTGAAAAACTAAAACTAGGGATTTATGGGATGACTCAATGAGAAAAAGCACTTGTGTAATCCTGACCTGAGTTCAAGCCCAAGAACTCATATAAGAAACCAACATAGGGTAGGTCCCAAAGACTTTGAAGAATGCATGCGTGGGAGAACTCAGTCCTTTTCCCTCGTTGGAGGACTGGAGGTAAGATGGGTAACCAGCAGCTCTACTGGACGCACTCTCAAAAATTCCACCAGGGTTCCCGCTCTTGCCTGGTCTGCTCAAACCATCACTGTCTGACTTGGAAATAGGGGCTGAACATATGCAGGCAGTGTTTCTGTCAATATTCAAGGGACATAGGCTTCATTAAGTTGGATTAAGTGACTTTCCTTGAATGGAGTGAAAGAAAGAAAGAAAGAAAGAAAGAAAGAAAGAAAGAAAGAAAGAAAGAAAGAAAGAAAGAAAGAAAGAAAGAAAGAAAGAAAGAAAGAAAGAAAGAAAGAAAGAAAGAAAGAAAGAAAGAAAGAAAGAGAAAGAAAGAAAAAAGAGAAAGAAAGAAAGGCAGTAGCTCACATCTGTGACCCCAGAACTTCTACAACAAAATGAGAGGCAGAGAGGAAAGAATCAGTTTCTTGGGTCACAAAGGTCAAGACTCTGCCTTTAAAGCAGAAGGTCTTGAGTTAGGATCCCAAGTACTTCTTAAAATACCAGGCAGAAATGGAGGCAGCCTGCACGTCTGGCCCTGGTGGGCAGAGCCTAGGAAATCCCAGAGTGAAGCAAGAAAAAGATAGAAGCATCCAGGATGATTCCTGAAGTCACTCTTGGTCTTCTACAGGAACACACAGTGCCCTCTGACACACACACACACACACACACACACACACACACACACACACCTGCACAAAATAAATAAATAGATGAATAAATAGCATTTAAAAATACTTTGAGATTCAGTGGTTCCCGAATTCCTCCTTGGTTCTACACACACACATACACACATACATGCACACGCATACATGCACAATTGAACAAATAAATAAATAAATAAAATAAAGAAAAGAAATCACAAAATTTCTTTCTTTCTTTCTTTCTGAAAGTTTAGAATTTTATTTTTATGTACACTTTCTTTCTCTTCTTTCTATTTTTCTTTCTCTTCTTTCTTTCTTTCTTTCTGAAAGTTTAGAATTTTATTTTTATGTACACGTTGGGTAGATGATCTTCACTCCATTCAAGGATGGCTGTCAAAAAAAACAAATGACAATAGATACTAGCAGAATGTGAAGGCATATGTTCTCTCTTACATGTGGATAACATTAAACTCTTGTCTGGAGTATTTGGCTTGCAATTCCAAGGTGATTATAGAGCTTGATGTATATGTTAAGGTTATAATAGCTACTTGTGGACCTAAGATGCTTGAGTCAGGTGACAACTTCTGTGGTGCGCAATTCAGAGGTAGGGTTGGGTATGTTGGTGTGATGGAAGCAGAGATGGCTATGAGTTTGGCGGAGGGTAGGTAACACTGCGTGTAGTTGGGTGATGAGTTCTGCTTACTTTGTGTGGTGCTGTGATCTTCGTAGCTGGGAACTGTGGATTTGGTTGGGTTTTTGGAAGGAGTGGGGTTAAAACAAAGAAAGAAAAGGGGCTGGAGAGGTGGCTCAGGGGTTAAGCCTCTGCCTTGCAGGTGGAGGATCCTGAGTTCGGATCCTAGACCCCAGAGTTCGGACCCTAGACCCCACGTTCTGCGTTTCTGGTCCTGGTAGGGCAGAGCCTGTGAATCCCCGGGCAGAGTAAACAAGGAGAAGGTGGAGGCATCCACGGTGGTTCCCGAATTCCTCCTTGGTTCTACACACATACATACACACACACACATGCACACGCATACATGTACAATTGAATAAATAATAAATAAAATAAAGAAATCACAAAATTTATTTCTGTCTTCATATTTTTATAGGATACTCTGTGATGTTGCATTTCTATTTGGTTTGGGAATTTTATTTCCATCATAACTTTTTGTAAAGTGTCTTATTGTAAATCTTCTGAAATAATAAATTTTTAAGAGTTTATTAACATTTTACTTATTTAATTTGCATGTTTTGTGTGGGGGGGAGCACTGTGTCCCTGTGGAGGACCAAGGGTGACTTTGGGAATCATCCTGGATTGTTTCTACCTCCTTTTTGCTTTACTCTGGGATTTCCCAGGCTCTGCCCGCCTGGGTTGGGAGGGCAGGTTGCCACCATTTCTGCCTGGATTTTTTACATAAGACCTGGATCCGAACTCAGGACGTTCTGCTTCCAAGGGAGAGTCTTAATCCCTGAGTCATCTCTCCAGCCCTCCTTTTAAAATACTTTTATTCTTTAGCAATTTCATGCATGTATACAGTGTATCTTGGTTACATCTATGGCTGTTCACACTCTCAGAAATCTCACCCAGCACATTTCCCCTCCTACCTTCATGGCCGCTTTTGTCAGACAGGAAGCAGATGAAGCCAAGAGCAGCCTGGGATCTTGGAACCCTTCCAAGGGGCTCCCTCCCTTGACCTGCTTCTTCCAGTTAGGCCTTACCTGGGGGGGGGGAAGAATGTGGAGACAGGGAATCCTTATTTCACTGTTAGTGTGAGTATAAACTCGTGCAGACACTATGGAAGTCACTGTGGAGGTTTCTCAAAAAACGAAAAGTAGCTGTCTCTAGAGGCACTGCACAGGTGGCTGCTGTGCTGCCATTTGCATCAGCAGGTGGCAGGGATGAGAGAAGCTATGTCAATACTCAGTGACCTATGAACTTTTGAGTGATTACTACCGTGGCAAACCATAGTGTCTGTCAACACCCTGAATCCCATTATCTTCGCGCTCACATGGGCAGCCTCCTGTGGGCCAGGCTTCACGAGCACTGTGGATGGCCGCCTGTAGGCAGGCTTCATACACTCACATCATAGGCCCATCTCCCGGGCTAGGACCTATGCGTTCAAATCATGGATGGCTTCTGAGTTCAAGCACGCCCGGCCTCCTGTGAACAGGCCCTGTGTGTTCACGCTCTGGATAACCTGATGCGGGCAATGTTCCACGGGCTCGCTCCTGGATGGCCTCCCCTGAACCAAGAGTGCACTCAACAGTGGACACTTGGCCTTCCCCGAGAGACTTCAACCTTCACACTGTAGTCAGCCTCATGTGGGCTGGGGTCTTTACACTCATACTGTGAGAGTTTCCCCTGGGCCAGGCTCTATCTGTTCAGCCGTGGTCAGCCTCCCATGGGCAGCGGCTGTGCACGGAAGCTGTAGATGGCTTCTCCAGGACCAGTCACTGTAGCGGCTTCCTGTGGGCTGGGATCAATGCACTCACACCATGAATAACCTCCCATGAGTGTGATCTTTATGCTCATTTGTATGAGTCCTCCCATGGGCTGGACTTCGTGCTCTCACACATGCGTGCACACAAAGGTGCCTGCATGTAAACCTGGTGACATGAGTTTGACACTTGGACCACATGGTGGAAGGAAAGAACTGACTCCCAAAGTCGTCCTCTGACCTCTGCACATAGGTCTCTCTCTCTCTCTCTCTCTCTCTCTCTCTCTCATTCTCTCTCTTTCTCTCAATTCTTTAAAAATAATATTTTAAAAAATGGGTGTAGGGCTGGAGAGATGGCTCAGGGGTTAAATCTGCCTCACAAACAGAAGGATCCCAGGTCCCACATAAAAAACCCAGGTGGAAACAGAGGCGGCCCACACTTGCTGGCCTGGTGGGTGGAACCTGGGAAATTCCAGAGCAAAGCAAAAAGGAGGTAGAAGCATTCCAGGATTATTCCCAAGTCATCCTTGATCGTCTACAGGGACATACAGTGCCCTTTGATACATACACACACACACACACACACACACACACACACACACACACAAAATAAAGTTAAAAATGTGTGTGAAAGGAGCAGAATGAATGAGACATGAAAGTGGGAGGGAGAACACTGTGGGTGAGAAGGTGTAGGCAAAACGGTGGGCATGAAGGAGGAGAGGAAGGAATCAGGAAGGAAGGTAAACCAAAATTAACAATGTATGAGAAAGTCTTGAGAAAAGCTGATGCATGGTAAGAGTTTTTAAAATAAGATAAATGTTAAATTGTCCAGCTATACATAGAACATCTCTATCAACCATTCTTCCTTGTCTCACTGGTCTCACAAGGCTGTTGGGGAGAGATGGCAGGAAGGACATAGAGCTGGAGGATGGAGAAGAGCGTGATGAAACACTATCTTCTGGACACACATGGCTGTTACACTCATGAATTCACAGCAACTGTTGTTCCCTGCACAAGATCTGGTACTGTAAATCTAGTTTAAAAAAATCCATGCCTGGAATTTCATAGATCCCGGAGGGAAAGCTACTATTGCTATTTTGCTAAATGGACAGGATGTGTGCATTACATTGCCTTCTAAATATTATAAATATGTTTATACTCCCCCAATCATTGCTGCTGTCAGTTTTGGCCAGAAAGATTTCTTTTTGCAGTAGGCAAAATAATCAGGGTGAAGTCAAATACTGGGACATCTATCACACACACACACACACACACACACACACACACACACACACACCACAAGGCTCGTGAAATAGCATGGAAGAGGGGGAAAGAATGTAAAAGCTAGAAGAAACAAGTAATGGTGTGTAATGCCAGCTTTCAAGAATGGTATGGCCATTACACCCTTAAAATCATGGCAGCTGTGATTATTTGCACAAGATCTGCACAAGATTGTGTCTCCCAATATTCTATCATAGAGTGTGAAGGAGCTCATCCATCTTTCTGAATATTTATCCAGTTATTGTGGTAGGCACACTTTCTATAGTGATAAAGCCACTGACAAAGTACCTATGCTCCTGTAAACAAACCCTCATCCATTCTCCTTAAACAACTCTAATGTAACTCACTGA
Organism: Typhlomys cinereus; assembly: GCA_023101885.1. Taxonomy (NCBI): domain Eukaryota; kingdom Metazoa; phylum Chordata; class Mammalia; order Rodentia; family Platacanthomyidae; genus Typhlomys; species Typhlomys cinereus. The sequence goes on along the minus strand of JALPQD010000040.1, from coordinate 7,970,055 downwards.
GTCATCAAAAGAAAAACAAGGAGATGGGGAGATGGTTCAATTGGTTAAAACCTTTGCCTCACAAACAAAAGCACCTGAGTTCAGATCCCCAGATCTTACATAAAAATGCCAGGTAGGTGGGTGTAGCAGCAGTCTGTAATTCTAGCCTGGAAAGGCCAAATCTGAACATACCAAGAGCAAGCTGGCTAACCAGACTAGCCATGATGGCATGCTCTGGGTTTTTAATTAAAGAACCAGACTCACACAGGCAAACACACTCAAGTGCACTCATATACATATACCTCCACACAAACACACCACATACATATACATGAAAGAAAACAAAGGTCATCAAAGTGTTCAGAAACTAGTTGGAAAGAAGGGGATATATGGAAGTAGGAGGCGATAAAAGAGGATAACAGGGAGGCACATATGATCAAAATACACTAAAATATAATATATATATATATATATATGAAAATGTCCGGGGTGAGAGAGATAGGTCAGAGGTTAAGACTCTGCCTTGCAAGCAGAAGGACCTGAGTTCTGATTCCAGGACCCGTGTAAAAATGCCAGACAAAAACAGCAGTGGCCTCACTTCTAGTTCTAGTGGGAGGAGCCTGAGAAATCCCAGAGGAAAGCAAAAAGGAGGTAGAAGCAATCCTGGATGATTCCCAAAGTCACTCTTGGTCCCACAGGGACACACAGTGCCCTCACACACACACACACACACACACACACACGCACCTTTTAAAAAAGTAAAAAAAAAAAAAAAAAAAAGATGTCAGAATGAAACTAACGTACAATTAATATGTACTCATAAAAAAAGACAAAAATTCCTAAGTGTTTATCTGGAAAATCCTGGCTAACTTCAAATCAGATAAAAACTTTGATGGTCATGGTCAGACGGAACACCTGCTAGATAACAAAGAGCCTTTAAAGAAAAGATAAGGCCTTTCTCTTGTGTGGCACTTGACAGCTGAAGGCAGAACCCCTCGCACATCTGGGAAGGGTTAGTAGTTAAGTCCTGAAAAGCCTGTGGGAATTTACCTAGTTGATTTGGGAAGACCACAGTGTGTGGGAACATTCCCTGGGCAGTTGGATAAGACCGAGAGCAAGTTGGTTAGAAATCGGCATATGGTCATGCTGGCAGGCATGAAAGCATATCCCTGTTTCAGCAATTCTTGTGGATGGTGTGCCCAGTTCCTTCAAATTTTGATGTTGGTATGAACTCCTCCATCATGCTGATGCAACTGTAATTGAGAATCATAAGCATAAACTCCTGTTCCACTAAGTTCCACATAATTTGCATCATCAAATTATGATTCACATAAGACTGTAACATCTGGCATGAGGATACCAGTGGACATGTTGGGATGGCTCAGAATCCAAGGAACCAAAGGTGGCACCTAAGTCCAGTCATGCACAGGAACTGAATGTTGCCATCAACACAAGTCTGGAAGCATTCTTCTCCAATTTACCTTCAGATGTGACCCCAGACTCAAATATCACCTTGACCACAATCGTGTTAAATCCTGAAGCAGAGCACCAAGTAAAGTTGTGCCTTTTTGAGACAGGGTCTTATGTAGCCTAGCTTGGCCCTAAGCTATGGTCAAGTGTTGCCATGGATTCCTTAACTTCCTTCCTCAGTCTCCAAGTACTGGGATTACAAATAACATCACTGTGGCTAGCTTTTAAGATGTTTGGTTCATGTTAATATTGTAACATAAAAAACGGGCAATAGGGCTGGAGAGGTGGCTCAGGGGTTAAGCCTCCACCTTGCAGGCGGAAGGTCCTGAGTTCCGATCCCAGATCCCACGTATAGACGCCAGGCGGAGGCGGGGGCGGCCTGCGCTTCTGGTCCTGGTAGGGCGGAGCCTGTGAATCCCGGGGCAGAAGGAGGTGGAGGCGTCCATGGTGGTTCGCGAATTCGTCCGTGGTTCTACATATACACAGACACACACAGACACACGCGCGCACATACACACGCACATGCGCACAGTTGAATAATAAATAATAAAAAAAAACGGGCAATAAAGCAAGCATACTGAACATGTGCACATATGTAAAGTGGTGTTTACAAGATTTAGATTGACTGTGTGTGCATATGCCAGAGATGATAAATATGCTTAAGAATAATCTGAAGAGTAAATAATATGTCGTAGATACTTAAGAATTGTAGTTGAGAGGGAAATCTTAAAGAAACTTGGCATTTCTCATATCAATTAAGACAAAATAAAGAAAAATGTAATATAAATGAATAAAACTAGGCTGTGGAGATGGATCAGTGGGTAAAATGCTTATGATGATTTCAGTTCAGATCTCCAGATCCATATAAAATCTGGATGCAGTGGTATAAATATCTATAATCCCAGCATATCTCTAGAAAATGAGAGGCAGAGCTCCAAGAATCTCAGAAGCTTGTGGGTCAACCAACCTATCTTACATCGCAGCAGAGAAGAGACCCAGTATTAAAAAGTGAATAGACAAGAAACAACATCTGAGGTTATTCTTTGACCTACACATGTGCACTAACACACACACACACACACACACACACACACACACACACACACGACTAGAACCATCAAAGTATTAAGCAACAGTATGAAGGTACTTTTATTACCTTGCAGTGGGAAAAGTCATTTTAAGCATGTCAGGAAAACCAGGAATTATAAAACTAAGGTTTACATCATAAAATTAACTTCTATACAGAAAAAGTAAGATTAAGAGACTGATAACAACAGGTCAAAATCCACAGCGACAAAGAATGTCCTCAATATACATACTGCTTAAAAAATCATTAGGATTTCATTCATTAGTGTGTCGTGTGTTTACCAGAGGGCACCGTGTGTCCCTGTGGAGGGCTAAGGGAGACTTTGGGAATCATCCTGAATTGCTTCTACTTCCTTCTTGCTTTGCTTTTGAATTTCTCAGGTTCTGCTCACCAGGGCTGGAAGTGCAGGACTCATTTCCACCTGGAGTCTTTAACGTGGAACCTAGGATCTAACTCAGAACCTTCTGCTTGCAAGGCACAGTCTTATCCCCTGAGCCATCTTTCCAGCTCCCAGATCATTAAGATTTCATACAATGTAAATTATATGGCACTTTAAATGATTCATGCATACATAAATATGTACAGATAGCTGCTTCAAAATAAATTGTTACTCGTGGTAATTTTTTGTAGATTAGTTTTAATTATTCTAGTTAAGAAAAAAACGACCCACAAGAAATTAAATACTACTTTTAAGCATATGAACTTGGAAGCAGGTGTACATGTGTTAATTAAAATTTTTTGTTTGTCTGTGTGCATGCACACTCATGTACACATGCATGCCACTGCATTTTATATTTCCAAAAGAACTTAGATGAAGTAGAGAACAATTGCTGGAATTTAGTTTTCCTTTCACCATATGGGTTTTGGGGTTTGAACTCAGATGCATTTTACCTGTTGGTCATCTTGCCAGACAAAATAATGTATTTTTTAAATTTTGGAAATATTCATACATTTATAAAGCAAAATCTGTTACTTAGCAAAGAAATTAATACATCATTTGATAGAGAAACATGCATGTGAAAGAATAATAACTCTACAAATGAATGTGAACACCTGTATCAGTCATTTCTAGAGAACACATTGTCTCAGGCAAAATGTTCCTGGCATTCCTTCAGCATTGCTAACTTCATGGGGAAGAAAGTAATCTAAAGATGTTTTCCAAAGTACTTGGGACGAATGTGGGAGGCAATTTTGAGCATACTAAAATGCCAAAAGGGGAACTAGCATATTTCATTATTAAATTAATAATCTCAGTCATGCTGGTCCTTGCACCTGTATGGGTGTAACTATAACTGTGAAAATACCTGAAATATCCTTATGATATCATCCTTAGAAATCACTGAGATTACTCATAAATTTAGAGCTGTGGTTCTCAGCCCTTATTTGAATATCAAAATTACCTGAGAGAGCTGGTGAAATTGTTCAGCAAGTAAAGGCATCTGTGCACAGACCTGATGATTTTCTTAAATATTTTTTTATTGTGTGTGCACGCACGTATCAGAGGGCACTGTGTGTCCCTGTGAAGGACCAAAGGTGACTTTAAGAGTTATTCTGGATTGCTTCTTGCTTCTCTCTGGGATTTCCCAGGCTCCACATACCAGGGCCAGAAGGTAGGCTCCCGGCATTTCTGCCTGGTGGTTTTTTTTGTTTTTGTTTTTGTTTTTGTTTTACATGTGGGACTGGGATCCAAACTCAGGTCTTTCTGCCTTTGAGGCACAGCCTTAAACCCTGAGCCATCTCTCCTGCTCCCAGACCTAACAATTTGAGTTTGGAACCTATGTGATGGGAAGAATCGACTTCTGAAAGTGGTCCACTGACTCTTACACACTGTACATATCTAGTCTTATTCCTTATTTTAAAAATATGAAAAAAACCAGAGACCTCATAAAAAATACCCTAATGCTTATACTTAGACAAATGTATAGATTAGTGGCTGCCTAGGGTTGGGGTCAGATGTAGGGAGTGACTGTGAATGGAAGTGATGGGAATGCTCTGAAGTGCATGTTATATGCTGCTGGTTGCGTGATTCTGCATTTTCATTTCATTTTATATTTCCAAAAGAACTTAAGATGAAGTAGGAAATGGCAGTGCATACTGGCAATCCAAGCATCCAGGAAGCTGAGGCACATTCAGCTGTGAATTCAGTGAATGATGTGAACCTTCATTTGTCTTCTGTGGTATGCTGCTTGTGTGTGACAGAGAGGATGAAGGGGAGGGGGAAAGGAAAATAGGGAGAGAGGGAAGAAAGGAGAGAGGAGAGGAGGAAGGGAGTGAGAGCACCTTGATGGGATGAGGCTACAGAAGGATGGATTATCAGGGCTTCCTAAGATCTTTACGGTATTATGTTAAGTGCTTGGAGATGTAAATACCAACTAAACTCAGAGCTCATTGGGCTTCACCACCACATGGAGAGCTTGATAGAATGCAAGGTGCGGGGATGGCAAGATTTCTCAGGGAGTAAAGATGCTTGCTGCTAAATCTCCAGAACCTATTGCTAGGAGAGAACTGACTCCCAAAAAGTTGTCCTTCAAGCTACACACAGACAGATACACACATGTAAAAAAAATTAATGTAAGTAGCTTAGGTATGGCTCCAAACTTGCATTTCTAACACATTTCAGCGATGCTGATGCTGTTGATCCAAAGCTCTGAGAATCACTGTATAATTAAAACTCTAGGAAAAGACGTATAAAGCAGATTAGAAGAGTAAGCTGAAAGACTTTAAAAGTTTGGACATGAGCTGAAGTTTGAAGAATGAGAGGGCACAAAGGACAAAGGGTAAATGAGAGTGCCAAACTAAACATTACTAGAAAGGGACAACATATAGGGAGGAACAAAGACATAAGCTAGCACTTAATTAATGGTGACCTATTGAAGTTAACTTATGCACAGTAGTGCTCTAGTTGCTAGATACAGAGATATTAAGGAAACAAGGACCTTGTTTTCATGAGACTTATAAACAAATACATCATATATTACAAAGTTCCATAAAAGAAAAGAGCAAGTCACTGAACCACAAGACCTCTCTCAAGAGGTAGGTAGCATTCAGATGAGTTCTCAAGAATGAGAGATCTGCATCGAGAGAGAGAGAATGGGGGGAGGGACAAAGTGCCATCAGTATGGCTGAGAGCAGCAGCTGAGGACACAATGAACGGACCAGCTCTTCTATGACCAGACTAAAGAAACAGAAACTTAGAGAAGGGACAAAGGTTTGACTGTTACATCACAGCAGTAACAGAGAAGACGATGGGAGATAAAGGTGAATCTAAAGAATTTGGTTAAACAGATGGGAGTCATCTGAATAAAAGTAGCCAGGACAGCACAGGATACACAGAAGACATTATTTAATAAGTAAGGAAAAATGTAAAACTAGCAACTAAGACAACACTGGAGAATCTAAAAAGGGAGTGGACTACAGTGTCAGTCTGAAGAAAGACAAGGAAATGAATGTCCACTGTATTGAGCAAGATGGTGTTCACTGACATTAATAGGAATAATTTCAGTGGAATGTTGAAGGTAAAATCATTACAATAAGCTGAGGAGTGACTGGAAAGTGCAATAAAACTTGGCTACAAGATAAAAAGAGAAAAATGAAACAGAGCAGAGAGGTTTAAGACAGGGTACTAACAAAGGAGAAATGTGAACATGCTCATATGATCCGTGAGGAAGAGAGACACCTGAAGGATCATGGGCTGAGAAGATGGTGAGTAAAGTGCTTACTATGCAAGCCTGAAGACCTGAATTTAGATCTTTAGGACCCATATAAAAACTGGGTGATCAAACATTAGGACCCATGTAAAAACTGGCTGGAGTGACCAAACATCTGTAACTCAAGCACTGAGGAGTGGAATGGAAGGAGATAATTCTAGGGACTTGTTGGCCAGTCTGGCAAGTTCCAGGTTCCATGAGAGAATCCATCTCAAAAAAACATGGAAAACCGGCATGTCTGCAGCTTGGCTTAGATAGGAAAAGATCTCAACACCCAAACTAGAGGTAGCCTAGTGCAATGGAATATTAGTGAAATACACAAGAGCAACCTACAGGACTGCTGAGTACTGGTGACTCTGAAACGCTGAGCAGAAATCAGCTCTTCTCATTCTTAGGCTCAGGGAACCTTGCAGCAGAGGGGGCAGTAACCTAAAGACAGGGAAATCCATAACTGGACAAGAAATTCCACTCAAGGCTGGGCTGCTGCTTTCAGGAACTCACTACAATGAGACTTATCCTCACCAGATCTGCACTACAGCTGACATAACATTCCCCTAAAGACCAGTGAAAATCTCAAGAAAAATAATTACATGCAGGGGAATCTTAGGAGGTAGAGCTACACAGGTGAAGGAAGTACCTCTATCAGTGGGTCTACCCAAGGAAGGACCACATAATTTGCCACAGAGGCCTGAGCTCCCACTAGAACAGACAATGCAAAGGGAACCCTGAAGTCTACAGAAGCAGACAAGAGGGTCAGGAGTGGGATGTACTGATGCAGGGAGAGGAACAAGGGACAGAAAAGAGGGAGGGAAAAGAGGGGGGCAGGGATAAAGACTCACTATGCTTGTTAAACCAGAAAAAAAGAATATAAACTAATATATAAAAAATATGGAAAACCAACTGATATATCCCAACTATCAATCAAAAGTGAGAATATATGCATGCATGCACACCCACCACACACATACACTCACAGAGGATACGGTTGATGGAACAATGACTTTAAAGAGTTAAGATGGAGTTCACTGACTTGCTCATTCTCAATATATATTCAGTGTGGATCAGAGGACACGTCTTCTATGATACATAAAGATACTGATGGTCTTGATAACTAAACCGAGAGTTCTGCTAGTTTTAACTTCTTTGGTGGTAGGCAGACCTAGGTCTTTGCTGGGGGAGTACAAGTGCAGGCATGGATACTGGCAACATACTAAGGTCTGCAATAGCCTTTAAGAATGGAAGAGATTGCTGGATGCTGAGGCTGAGCTGCATTGAAAGCTTACCAGAGTCAGGTATTGCCACCCGTCAGTGGTGTACACTCAGCAATGTACAGCAAACTACTAAAACACAGAAGCCAGACAACTCAAGTAATGAAGGAATAAGGTCCTGCAGAAGAGGAGTGACAGGGTCACAGTCTATCCTAATGGACAAGTGAAGACCCACTCACACCCACTTTCTAGTATGAAAGTGAGAAACTAAGACATTTTTATTAGAAAAGTCCCAGGGTAAATGTGGCTGAACCACCAGGCTCCTGTGAATAAATAAAAAGGAAATGTTTATTTACAAAGGACAGGAAAGGAAGACCTCCATGAAGGGAAGAACTGACAGGGAGGGTAGCAATAGGAAAATAAACTGAAAAACAAGATTAGAAGATGAGCAGTCATGGCAACTGGATATGCTTCTATTTCAGATAGCACTAGTGAGCACAGGAATGAGGCACAAAGTGACTGAAACAACCCTCCGTGCTTCATCGGGAAATCTGAAGTGAAGATGGCCACCGACAAACAGTTGGGTTCTAAAATGGTTTTGTTTCTCACAAAGCTTAGGTCCCATAAGATGCTGCTGCTCATGCCTAGCTGACCTATCGAGCATAGCAGCACTGTATGAGAAGAGCACGCACATGCTCTGATTAAGGGGTGAGGCATTACGCACTATAACCAGGTCTCAATTCAGAATAGGGAAGGTCTCCTAAAATGTGCTTCTTTACCTCCAGAGATGTAGATATACAGAGAGGTGTTTGAGGAACTATAAAATTCAGATCCAAATAGAGCAAGACTACAGGCTAGTAAATACAGTCTGTGGAGTATCCAACTTTTTGACATTTTAATATGACATTATGGTCAACAAATGTGGTGCCACAGTGGATACACCTGCTTCCATCCTAAGGGGTACTGAAAATTATATCAAGTAAGGGTTTGGACTACTAAATCTTTTATCCTCTTTAAATTCTAAGTTTTTAGGGGAGAAGCATCCTTGGAAATGGTCTGTCGGGCCAGTTCAGTTCAGTGAGAGCTTTTAACCACAGTTCAGTGGTTAAAAGCTCTCACTGTGCAATCCCAAACACCTGAGCTTGATATCTAGAGCTCGTAAGGTGGAAAGCAATGATTTCCAAAGGTTGTCCTACGCACAACCCACACACAGATAGATACACAAGTTTAAGATACAAACCAACTTTGAGGATGAAGGTATAGAAATCTCATGTCTAACAAACTCCATGGAATTTTACCATTCTTCCTACCAAGTTGGAGTAGAAACATACCTTAAAAAGCTAATGAATAGGAAATATAAAAATCCCCAAATCACTCTGAATATTTGATCCCCTTTTGTTCTTTACTTTTTTGCATGTGAATATATGGGGGGGTGTTTAAGTGCATATGGATGTAGAACAAGATACTGTATGTGCCTGTGAAGCTCCAAAGATCACTTTGGGAATCATCTTGGATCACTCTACTTTCTTTTGATTTGCTCTGGGGCTTCCCAGGCTCCAGCCAACAGGTCTGAAGTACAGGCTGCTGCCATTTCCACCAGAGTTTTTATGTGAGATCTGGGATCCAAACTAGGGTCCTTTTGCTTTGGAGACAAAGACTCAACCTCTGAACCATCTCTTCAGCCCTTTTTCCTCTACTTTAAAATGTGTAACTTACTTGGTGACTAAAATGAAGAAAATATAAGTAAATTTGTTTTTCTATTAAAGTGAAAATCCAGATATACACGGTCTAAACTGGAGAAAGGCCTTAAGAAATTTCAAATGTCCTTTTTTGTTTGAAATGAAATTACTTTCAAGCAAACAGAAAGCTGAATATTTTTTCCCTTTCTCTTCTCACCAACTCTTCTTCCAACAACAGGGCTACTTGGAAGTTATGACAGACCAATTCAACTGAAGGAATTAACATTTCAGCAAAAACATGTCCATCCACCTGAAGTCTTGGCAATCTTGGCAATGGCGGGAGGGGGTCCCATTTACTCTTTCTAAAGTTTGTTTCATTATGAGTTTATTTATTTGAAGCATTAGGAAGCGAAAAAAAAAAAAAAAAAAAAAAAAAGGAAAGGATCTCTGTTTGCTGTATTTACAAATTCCCAGGAAAGAGACATGTGTTCAAAGGTAATGTGGGGCTGGAGGTACAGGCCTGTACTACAAAGTATTTGAAGATAGGAAAAATATAAGAGCTAAGGCCTGCCTGGATTACAAACAAGTTCATGACCAGCTTGGGTAACTTAGTGCCTCAAAGTAATAAAACAAAAAGATGATTGGGGGAAATAGCTCAGTCCCACAGCACTTTCTTAGCATGAACAATTCTCTACGTTCAATTCACAGAACCTAAGTAGGGGAGGGAGGAAAGACTGTCTTTCAGTCATCGGTGGTTTTAAGATCAAAGCAAAAGACAAATAGCTAAGTGGGGTGGTGTATGCCTATAAGATCCCAACAGCTGGATCTTGAATTAGAGGCAAACAGGATAACCCAGGCTACACAAAGACTCCCTTGTTTAAGAAAAAAAAGTAGAGGATGTGTGAAATATTGAGGAAATACTGCTTCCATTTCACATTTCCCCCAAAGCAAAACCAAAAATTATTCTCAGCGGATAATAGCCTAATTGCACCACCAAATTATTTCAACTGACTTCTTTATTTTACAGAAGCAAACAAAACATTGGAAACAGCTGTAGCCCAGGTTAAAAGTGACTCCCATTACTGGCTATTTTTCCTCAGGATTGTCAATATTCGTTTCAAAATTTACTTTTATCTTTGTACCACTTGAAACTGCAACGAACAAAGATGACAGGATGGAGAATCAGAGTAACATGCTTAACTTAAAAAAAATTGAGATGGAATGTGGTTACCATATCTAGTATTATTTCATAAGACAAAAGAACATAGAACATGCTTGAATGTAGGAAAACGTATTTTTGTGCCTTTCCACAAGACACTATCAGTAACTCTGATAGATTTTAAATAAACATGCTAAGGGAATAATCAATGGAGAGAGTGGAGTTTTTAAAAGATAATCTTGTTTAGACAACAAGAATTTAGAGTATTGCAAGTAAGAGCCAGAAGTTATAATTCTTTTAAAACCACCAAACCTGTTACCAGTGCATATCCTATGTCCTGGATGTCCTGATCCAGGCCCAGAGAAGACTCCAATTCCAAGGATATCATAACATTCATTCTTTCCCTCTCACGCTAAATGCCACTTGACACATACGCATGCAAAGTACTGGAATGATTTAACAGCAGGGAAGCTTGAAAGAATTATACTTAAGGACCTATTGCAGAAGCAACTTTTATACACATATGAAGTTAATTCACATGTGCAACTTTATTGAACCTGGTTTTATGATTATATGGGACTTCAACAGCTAAAAATTTCCATAATTCACAATTTTCAGATCCCACTCCAAATTACCACTTTCTTTTTTAGGAAGTAGACTGTCCCACCCTTTGAAAAACACTTTTTCCTTTCATTTTACTTTACAGGATGGTGGATGCATAAATGTCTACACGCACACTTAAAACACTGATAAGCAGTTTATGTATCTACCTAGCATTCAAACAATAAGAATCCAATAAGAAAAACAAATTAACTGACATTTCTTTGATTTAAAAGACAAAAGCAGAAAATGGAAGTGGGACACACAAGTAAAATCATGCCAATCTCATGGGTCTGTATTTGTCATATTTTTGATTAGGTTACAGGTAACCACAGATTTAATGTTTGTCTTTTCAATTATTCAAAGTATGACATGCAAAATCAATAATTTTACTGATGCACAAGTCACAATCATGCAAAGCTGGTTTACAGCAGCTTAGTGAGGGAGTTGAGCATCTCCATCTCCACATGGCTTTTGCAGTAAACACCAGAAAGTGAAGCAAAAAAATGTCAGAAGATAATGCCACCTTTTCTCCCCCAGTTTGAAAACTCATTACTAATGCTGTAGTTGAGCTTTTGAACAGGGACCTGTACATTTTTGGTGAGTTATCTTTTAAAAATGATCAAAGACATAGCTTTTTCATCTTTCTATTATCTTTGTCAAAGTCTCTGTGAATGAAGGCATCGAGAAACAGCTTTGAAAGTGTTAAGTACATTAGTTAAAATACTAAAGGGGAAGAAGTGCAATTCTGAGGAAACAAAGTACAGAAACATTCTAAATCAAGTTTTAATACAAAATGTAAACAACAGAGTTCTAAGTAATTTTTTTCAGGTGAAATAATGCTTCACATAAGAACATGAATGTTCCTTTAAATAGATGAATCTTATTTTATTAATTTCCAAAATGAAGATTTTTTAATAATTGGGGATAGGGTACAAATTTTTCTCCAGTATTCCTAATTCTGATCTAAATCTGTGACTAAGATAGACCGCATTCTCCAAATAAGTTGTAGGAAAAGCCAGTATCAATTAAATGACAGATTTAAGTTTCAAAACAGGCAACTCATGGGTGCAAACTGCCTTGCATTTTCTCCAGATCTCCAAATAGGCTTCAATTAAGTACCCATTGTCAGCTACACACTGGAAGACCCAAGCACCTGAACGGCTACCTTTTTCATCATCCTCATGACTCTCCATTGTTTTGATAAACAGCTCATGGAAAACAGCTAATGGTAACGAAAGATTTCTAAATGTGTTCTGGGCGTTACATACCTCAATTTAAATTTTGAAAGGTCGAATTTCACTCACTATTTTTTCTTTTGAATGTGTATGTTGTGTGTAACACAGGGCACTTGGCATGTGTGTGCTTGTGGAAGTCCAACAGTGAAATTAGGAATCATCCTGGATTGTTCTACCTCCCCACTGCTTTGTTCTGGAATTTCCCAGGCTCTGTCTTCCAGGACCAGACTTGCAGCATTCCCACCCAGCCGTCTTTATCTGGGATCTGAACTGATGTCCTTTTGCTTGTAAAACAAAGCCTTTAACCCTTAAGTTATCTCCCCACCCCTTATTTCACTGAATTTTTAAACCATCAGTATTTTAAGACTTTTACAAAGACCAATAGATTTAAAAAAATTGTGCTTTCTTCTATAATAACAAGCTGAAGTTAATGGTCTGGTAAGATGAAAACTCATGAAGTTGATTTGATTAACTAATTAATCTTATAGTATCTATCTACTTTAATCTTAAATCATACACACCTTGAGATGGGAACTCAAGACATGCAAGAACAGCAACAAGTTCAAGCCACTTTAACAGGTCAAAAAATACTCAAAAGGCCATCTAATAATAAGGTAAGAGGAATCAAGAAGTAGGTAATCAGAACCAGAGAATGCATTCATGGAAATTCAATTTTGGGTTGACAGCCAGACCACCGGATATGTCTGATCTCATCTATCTTGGAAACTATGCAAAGTCAGGTCTGGTTAGCACTTGGAAGAAATTGGACTTCTGTAAGAAAGCTTTTGTTTTTTAACTAGCATGCTTTTTGAGTTAAATCTCATACCTACGCAAACTGTAACAGGACAGTACATTTCACTTCTAGTTACTAGAAGACATTTCTTTAAAAGAGACTGGGGCAAAAAGAGAAAGAAGAGACTACACACTGTTTCTAGGTCCACCCACTGTCCCCTGTAAAAGGACAACTGAGGATTCAAACTGCAGATTTTTTAAAGCAAAGTAAAATACATGGGATCATGAAGATAAACAGTATTTTTAGAAATATTTTTGTCTTTTAAAAAATATTAGATCCTTTCTAGTAGGGTTTACATACATCTACCTAACACTTTAACAAGAACACAAACACAACAGGAGGGAGGACACAGCACCATAGTTTCAAACACACAAAACAGTCAGCAGACTAGAAAACCAGGTTTCTTTCCCAAAAGACAGGAACAAGTACCAATACATCAAAGAAATATAATTATCTACTTGAATAAAAGAAAAACAGAAGATATGCTTCAGACAAGGGTGGAAGAGAGAATGCTAACTCCTTGTACTAAAACAATAGGAATGGGATTTCTTTATCAAAAGGCAGAAAAGAAAAAACAAGCTCCCAAATGGATTTTGATGCTGAAACTGTCATTTGCTGCTGGTAACAGTAAATATATATATATATTTAATATCTATATTCATATATGTATATTAAAAAAGGAAAAATAATCTATAGAACAGTCAGTAGTCAGAGACATTTTTAGAAAAAAGTAAAAACAAGTCCTTTTTCTTCCTTTCTTTTTAAAAACGGATTTACTAAAACAGCTTCACACACAGAGGACCTACAACCCCACATCCTCTGATGAAGCCACGGTGTTATTCAACAGCATCTGATGGCCGTGTACAGATGGTGCCATGTTGGAAACTACAGACATCAGGGTTAGGGCAGCAAGGCAAAAGCTCTTATTTGCCAGTCTTGCCAATGGCCATGCTGAAGACTGGTGGTGTCTGGAATACTTGTGAATGAAGGTTTCCCAAAAACCGTGCATCGCTGAGGCTTGTAAGATATTCAACTAGTCGTCATCTTTTTCCAGCAACCTGGATCCATACATATACTTGACCTTCTCTACAACGTAGACCCAAGACAGACAAACTTCTCAAACCAAAGAGCTCCTTGACTTGAATTAAGAAAAACTCTTCTCAGAATCCAGTCCAGTCAGATTTTTGAACCTGATAACATTCTTCTCAGGTGGATAAACTGGTCTGCCCCTGATGGTGAGGTTGTCTTTTTAAGGATTTTCTTCTTGGTACAAAAAAGCACATGCAGCTGAGGTCTACAGACTGTGTTGCTACCCCCACTCCTTCTACAGGGAAGACCTTAGCCTGTTCCTCCTAACCGTGTCGGCAGGGCATTAAATGACAGTAACTGTGGAAACTGACTGCTCTCCAATTATGTGAACTAAGGAGATACAGGCAATCAGCAACTCCCTATAGTATTGCCCCTAAGTTGTGAGTCTCTAGCAAATATCAACTGGACACAAGGCATATTCTACGTAGCCTGCTGGCACATCAGGGTGGTAATGCCGAACAACCACTCAGGAGCTTCATCAAGAGTCTGACCTTAATTCTGTAAACCATACTCAAAAAGAAGACAAGAGTTGAAATACTGGCCGCTGTACTAAAGAAGACATCCTCTGCAGATGTACTGATAGGGAATGTAGCCCACACTCCCTGTGATTTGATGACTATGGTCTCAATGAGGTCCACGTTCCCCCCTGTCCCAAGTTAATCAAGCATCTGCTAACTGGTCTCCTTAAGATCCTCCATTGGTAGTTTGTAGCTCATTATGAAGGGAGGAGGTGGTGCTTGGCCTGGGCTATCTGGCCCCTGCTTCTTTTCACAGTTTATACAGATGTAATCTTCATTTTCAGCCATTTCTGGGGATACACCAACACAAACTTGATGAAACCATTCATCACAGCCACCATCACATTGTACCCAGTCTACCTGCAGAAGACAAAATTGGGGAATGTTTAAGTAGACAATATTAAGTCCAGAGTAAAAGCAAAACCAAAAGTTTTCTTGACTTAAATGAGAGCAAACAACTGGAATATCCAGAGATAGACATGACTTCTTATGGGGTTATTTTTCAAAGAAAGAAGCTGAGAAGTTAATACCCCCAAATTATATTTTACCACAATTGTGTGTCCACAATAAATAAATAAATAAATAAAAATTTTTAAAAAATTAGGCCTCTTAGGTACTCCATTACCTCATATATACCTGGGGTTCCTTGTGAGGCAGAGACATGTTTGGGAAAAACTTGACCAAAAAAAAGAAAGAAAAAGAAAAAAAAAGAAGAAAAAAAGAGAAAATTCTAATAGAGCAGCCAAGTAGTTTTAGCTAATATTAACAATTTCTAGGCTCTAGGACAATGCAATTATCAATCAAGAAAGGAAGAATACAACAATGTGAAGGCAATCCTGTGTATTAGCTTTATTTCAAAGAGATAAGCCAAAGTACTAAGAGCATTAAATACCTTTTTAGAAAAGCAGTCACATAGGCCACTTTTTAAACTAATATTTTTTATTCTTCTCTTCTTCCGTTACAAATACAACTCCCTACAAAAAGTTAGCAAATATCAGAGGTCAAATCTTACAAATTAACCAATTATAACAGTAAAAGACACAGGTCAATAGATCATTTGGGATTTAAAATTAAGTCTGGAAAATGATAGTTATCAGTGGCAAGTGCAGACACTGATCAATCATATAATATGGTGGCTATAGGAAGCTAGGAAGTACTGTAGTTTGGTGACTTTAAACCTTGGAGTTAATAAAAGAGTTACTTTGGGTTTTTATATCTGAAGGGTGATTATGGTCATTTTTATACTAAATGTTATAGCAGACAATAGTCTATCTTTAATAGAAAAAGAGCTACTACACTCTTATCCCAAAAGTTGATTGCTATGCTGGCAATACAGGACATCAGTCAAAACCTCAAATTTTATCAAGTATCAGAGCAAAAGAATACAGAGAGATTGAAAAAAATGCCTTATCACAGCCAGGGAGAAAAGAGCGAGAACAGGGCTCTTGGCTAGTGTAGGAGCGTCATCTAGGGAAAGCAAATGGTTTTCAAAACATTTTCATTCCTGTAAAACCCATAAAAATCAAGGCAGTCATGGTGGTAATTTAGGGCTTATAATAAAGAATGGGGAAATTATTTGCAAAAAATAATTATTTGGCTATATTATTCCTATTCTAAGTGTCCTACATATTTTTATGTCTATATTTTCCTATAATGAAATAAACTATTTAATATGAGCTTTATTGTTGCTTTTTTGTTATCTTAGACATAGTCTCACTGTGCAGTCAAGGCTGGCTTCAAATTTCAAACTTCAATCTAGCTCTCCACCAGGTGAGTTATTTAAGCAGGCTCCAACTTGAGGTTTTCCTGCCCTAGCCACCTGAGAAACGGGGTCAATGCAATTAGTTTCCAATGGATTCTTTTTAATTTTATATTTCCTTTTTTTGAAATATAAAGCAAAGATGGAGTTTATTAAGCATAGGAATGTACTCAGAGAAATAGAATACAGTATAGGCTTAAAGAGATTCATGCCTCAGCAGATTCATTTATATTTATTATAAGTTTAATGATTAATTCTCCTTTTTGTTATATTGTTTACAGTAATCTGAGAGCAACTCAACTACTCCTCCTGAAACCAAATTCCAATTATTATTGTGTATCTGTATGACGTTTCTGTAGAAAGCAAAAGTACAGTTAAGTAAGTAAGTGATCACAATAATCCTGTTGGAACAAATTAACCAGAAAAAACAGAAAGATAGTGGCATCTGTAGAACAGAATAAAAATATAGGCAGGCCAGTACAGACTTATAAAGTGGTAACTATAGTAGGTGACCTCATGATGAGTATTTTGGGTGTTTGGAGCTTATAAAGGAATTTAAAAAGGTGTGCTCCCTAGGGCTGCACAGACTTGAGATACTTTGCTGTCTTATAATACTACTCCCAAACCAATAGACTCCTTCACTCCTACCTCTGACCCTATTAATCTAGTAAGTCTCCAGTCACTCTAGTAAATAGCATGAAAATGTTACTGATTAACAGTATTTGATACCAATAGTATCCATAGTATTCCATGGTTTTTAAATCTTATTTTTCATTGTTTTCCTGGTTTTCCATTTCCAAAAATTAAATCTATCATTTTCTTTCAAATTAGACAATATTTTCCTTGTGTAGTTTTGACTAGAGAGGTACCTTCCTAAGAAGGCATCCTTGAGATGTTTACTGGCACATAGATTCCACCACAGTTACATGACAGTTTGCCCTGATACGCAGTCAGGGGAAAACCATCCTTCTCTTACTGATGTTTATCATGTTCCTCTATTAACAATCAAGTTAAAAAGTTCCACTTTTGTATGAAAGGTCCTGCCAGAACACATAAGCACATAAGTTCAGAATAGCAAATAAATCCACAGGAGATCCTGAGACAGAGGTAACAGACTATATAGCAACCTGAAAACTCAAGAGCATAGAACTTGGCTAACTGCACACTAAGTTCTAATCATGTCCCTACTACATTATTTCAGGTAAAGGGGTTCAGTAAATTACAAAAATAATTATTAAATAATTTCACCAAAATGAAGATAATAGTAGCACATGTCTGTAATAGTTCTAGCATTCTAGGAGGCTGATGCAACTTCCTTGAAGTCCAGGGGCTTAGAATCAGGGAGGAAAAGTAGGTAGGAGGAAGAGAAGGAAGAAAGGAAAAGAATTAGGAAGAAAATCAATTTATTAACTGAAGAAGAGAGTTTCTAGAAACCTTTTATAATATTCTGGTGTAACCTTTCTTTAATCTTTGTAAGTCATCTCAAAACCGGCGCTAAGTTTATTTAAATAACTACTCTTCTAACTTTTGAAAGAATATTTATCCATCTGTGTACTTCAAAACGAAGTTACCTTCTTCATTTGTATATTTGAAAAAACAAGCTTCCCAAGAACATTCCTTTTTTACTGTCAAATTGTTCCGAAGAGGTACATTACACATTAGTTTGAAATCTAATTTCAAATTAAGAAAGATGAAAATTCTTAGTTTTATAACATTAGTGCTAGAAGTAAGTGTGAACTATAAAAACAATATAGCAACTCCAGATGAAATATTCATAATCTGAAAGAACATATGTAAATTTAAACACAGAGAAATAGGACACTAGATTTGCTTTATGTTAAGCTATAAGGCAGGGCATACAGTGTTCATTTTTAATAGCTTAAAACACCTTTTTCTTAACATTCAGCTAAATCACCTATGCTCCACTGAAATGTACATATAAAATTTTCAAGTATGTTAGGAAAAAAACCTCACAGTTCATTTAAAGGTAAGGACCATCTCTTTACCCTTAGATAACATTTTCTGTTAACAAGTGCATTCACAAAAACTAATTCTTCTTTTTTACATTCCTTCAGTAAGTAGGGCACATGTTAACCTATATTTAATTTTATATTAAATTGGGGAGGGGGAGACCAGTAATTATTACAAACTACAGGAATCAGACGGAGAAAATAGATAAACCAACTCTTTTTGTAAATGTTGAGTAGAAAGATTAACTGGTGACAGAAAAGAAGGTCATTTGGATATACATAGGAGAATGACAAAAAAAGCTTATAAAAAAATAGCTGTATCTTGTTGCTAGTTCTGAAACTGTTGAAAACTAGTTAAAGAAAGGAGAGAAGGTCTACCAACATTGTGCTACTCATATTTGGTACTCAAAGAGGAAAAGCTAATCCTTATCAGTCTATACAGTAAATAAAAATGAAAATGAGCTCAAGATGAAAACAAAACTGTTAACACTACACAATCTTTTAAAATGATAATATAGAAAAATACTTAGAAAATGAATAATCAAGATGCAAAAAGTATGACAGCGACATAAAAAATTGAAGGAAAAACCTATCATACAGCTTTTATCCTTGAAAGATTAGAATACAAGGTATTTCACTCTATGGTCATTTTCCAAAAGGGAATGGAAACTCCCTAATAAGCCTTACATGATTTTGTAATTATGTCTCAATTGTCCCTGAGTTGGGATATTGGTGAAAAACTAAAGTTTACTAGGAGCCAAGAAACCATGGTCTGCTTTTGGTTTAGTAGCTCTGTCACAGTTAGCTCTCTGACTTTATTATCATTTATGAATGAATCTCAAGCAAAGTGACCTCTTAGTCCCTTTTCAGGTTCTAAATACTATGTTAAGTATTTCAATCAGAAAGTATGTGGGGGACACAAAACATGCACAAAACGATGCAGATGCAGCTTAATTTATTACTTTTTTTTTTTTCAAATTGAGGGTCTATTAAAATTCTAAGTATCAAATGGCACAAGGAAAAGAAAATAAAATTAAAATTATAATTTTTTTTGGTGTGAAGTTTATGTACATGCTTGTGTGTATTCATGCATATGCACATTTAAGTGAAGGCTAGAGGTTTATGTTTGGTACCTTCCTTATTTCTCCCCACTTTATGGGACAGGATCTCTTCAGTGAACCTGAAGCTCACCAAATGGCTACATGCCCAGCTATCCAGGGAACTTGAGGGATCAACCCATTTCCCTTATCTCAACCACAGTGCTTGTGTAGTGGATGTCTGCCCCCATGCCTGCTTTTATAGGGGTCTTCATGTTTGCATGACAAGTGCTTTAACAACAACTATCTCAATATCCCTTAGAGTTATAAATTTATTAAGGATTTTAAATTTGTTTTTGAGACAGCATCTCACTAAATAGTGTAAGCAGGCCTCAAACTCAATACCCTTCTATATCTACCTCCAAGATGCTGGAATTAGTGTGCCATCACATCTGACTCCTTATTAATATTCTTGACAGAATGATAGTAGACTCAATCATTTAAAGAATTTTCTCAGAAGTTAACAATAGATAAAGAAGAGAAAACTGAATTACTACACTTAAAATTTAGGGTTGAGATTTTTTTAACAATAAGGGTTTAGTTATTTGAATAAAAATAAAATCATAATTCTATTCAGGAGTAACTATAAGCTTGAGTGTGGGCAAAACAAAGATTGATATGGTTCATATCTTTGGAACACAATCTCAATGCAATTTACCATACCTCATAGAACCCACTGGCCCAAGATTTTCTCCAGTCATTGTGCCTAATGGGCAAGCTGCTTAGTTTTTAATCACCTTGTAAAGAAATTAAGAAGTTTGAAACTGTTCTGCCCATTGTACATGAAGTATACTACTTGCCAGGAAGTATCATATAACTTCTTATACTCCTGTAGGCTCACTAAGTATATGATTTTAAAAATACATTTCTTCTACTAAGCACACTGACTTAGGCGGTCTATTACCTAAAATAGTTTATAAAAACTGCAAGAAAAACCTCTGTTAGAAGCCTATAACCTAGAATCACAAATATAGTGTCATCATATCAAACATACATTTCCGTGCCGGCGAACCTCACCTTGTCCTTACAGGGTCTCTGGCAGTTCTGTGCTGCACATACAGCGTTCTCATCATCCGATTCCTCTGCTCCTGACCAGTCATACTTGGAGGGGATATCTAGCACTTTTTTCTCCCTCTTCTTCTCGGTACTCTCTTTCACAAGCTCTACTTTGGCTGCAGCAGCCTTTTCTTTCTTTTTCTTTTTCTCTTCCTCTTTTGCTAACTTTTTGGCCAGTTTATTCAGTTCCTTTGATTTCTCTGCATTTAATCTTAATTTCTTCTTCTTAGGTTTATCCATTTTCTTTAGCTCTTTAGCCTTCTGTTTTCCTTCTCCAAAAAACTGTTCTTTTTCCAGCTTCCGTTTCCGTTTCTTCTCTGAAGAGTCCTTTCCTTTCATTTTTAATGGTTTCTCTTCCAGGCTGTCATCCTTCAAAAATATAACATTACTAACAATTTTAATATAAGACTTTAAAAGCTTATGTAAAGTACCTAGAATACGCAAATTAATAAAAACTACAATAGAAGTCTCAGGGGGTAAAGAAAGAGAATCTAGATTCATTTAATGGATCAAGAGTTTTGGTTTGGGATAGTTCAAAATTTCCAGAAATGCTGAGCATGGTAACATATATCTGTAACACCAGTGCTCAAGAGGCAGTGGCAAGGGATCATTGTAAGCTCTAAGACAGCTTGGTCTACATAGTGGGACCCCGTCTCAAAAAAGAGTTCTAGAATAATGGTGGTGATAGTCCCATAACAATGTAAATGTACTTAATGTAACTGAACTATTTACTGTTTACACAGTGTGTATGTACACCGGAGGATACTTCAGTGTATGTGCAGTGCCCAAATCATCAGAAATCATCCTGAATTGATCTACCTCCTTACTTTTTGGCTCTGGGGTTTCCCAGATCTGCCTTTCAGGGTCCAACTTTTTTTTAAAATGTGTTATTTTGTTAAGAAAAAGATTTGCTGGAGGTGTGGCCCAATTGGTAGAGTGCTTGCCAACCACAAAGTCTTCAGCAGTCTCTAGCACTACATAAAACCAAACATGGTGGCATATGTCTGCAATCCTAGCATGTAGAAGGTAGAGATAGAAGATCAGATGTTCAAGGTCATCCTCAGATATCTGTAGAGTACAAGGTCAATTTAGGATTCATAAGATATTCAAAAGAAGGGGGGACAGAAAAGGATTAGTTTTAATCCCATACCCTTGGTTTTCTTTTTTTTTTTTAACTGCTACATTTTCCCCGATTAATTTCAGGCTATGAAGGTTACGCTAAACTCCTGATTCTTTGTTTTTGAGAGTAGTGATTAAACTAAGTAGTCTAGGGTGTCCTCAAAGAAGCCAAGGATGACCTTGAATTCCTCAGCTACCTATTCCACCTCTTTTATCACAGGGCTGGCTGGAGAAATGGCTCAGGGGTTAAGCCTATGGCTCACAAGGAGAAGGACCTGAGTTTAGATCCCAAATCCCACAAAACAAAACAAAACAAAACAAAACAAAACAAAACAAAACAAAACAAAACACCAGATGGAAATGGTGGTGGTCTGCTCTTCCATCCTTGGAAGGTGGAGCCCAGGGCAGCGGAAAATAGGAGGCAGAGTAATCCAGGATGATTCCTAAGGTCACCCTTGGGCCTTCACAGGTGTACACACAAGAGTACCCTCCAGAAAAATCTATACAAACACACAAATAAATTAAAGAAAAAAAAAAAGAAATGTACACCTCACCACGTACAGCTGAACTATGTTTTTAAATCTTAACTTGCTTCTTTCAGATAGAAATAGCTTTATTAAAAAATTAAGTATTATACAAAATTTCTATAAAAAGAATTATAAAATAATCATTCTAAATGATGTGAGGAAGTGAGATAGTCATAGTACTACCCATCTAGCTACTCTTGGCCAGCATCAATGGTACAACTAAAGAACATGGGCATAACCACCATAAGTTAATAGTAAGTCCATACCTCCATGATATGTAGGAATCTGTCTTCTGAAGGTGGATGTGTGGCCTGCAAAATCCGCCATATGTGTTGTGTCTCATCCAGAGACACTTCTAGGAGGTCTCCAATCATCATGAGTTCTTCTAACTGGGCTTTGGCTCCAGGTGACAACTCTAACACTGGAGGTTCCAAACTTCGGGGAACCAAAGGACTTTTCCGAGGTTGCTTCCTGGGAGTGCTAGAACCTTTCCCCAAAAATAACATAAAACAAAAGTGAAATGGTGCATGAACATAATATTTTCAAACTAAATGTATAAGGGAAGGATGTCCTTCTCTCTACAGTACATTTAGACATCTGGATTCATTATGTTAGTATGAAAATAAAAATGAAGCTTTAAAAAAAATGACACAAGCAAATACAAACACAACACACACACACACACACACACACACACACACACACACACACACACACAAAGGAAAAACTTTATGCTGCCAGGGCTGTCTCAAAAGATGCCCCTGTCTCAACCTCCCCAAATAGCTAGGTTTATAAGCATGTCCACAGCCATGTAATTAAAAATGAAATTAAGAATAAAAATAAGGGGTTGGGGAGATAGCTCAGCGGGTAAAGTGCTTGCTGTGCAATCATGACCCAGCATTTATATGTAGCCCTAATGTGCAATGCCTACAGCTGGAGCTAGAAAACAGGAGGATCTCAGAGGCACTCTGACCAGCCAGTCTATAGCTAATCAATAGATTCCAGGCTCAAGTCAGAGGCTCTATCTAAGAGGTAGGGTGCATAGTCAAAAAAGACACATTCAACATCAGTCTCTAGCTTCCATACATGCACATCTCAAGCCCTAGTCAAACAAACACATGCACACACATTAACACCCCCCCCCCACAGACATACACATATACAACTGAATACAAAATAAGCTAAAACTCCAATGCACATTTATTTTATTTTTTTTTTAAATTTTTATTATTTATTCAATTGTGTGTGTGTATGCGTGTGTGTATGTGCGTGTGTAGAACCACGAGCGAATTCGGGAACCACCATGGACACCTCCTCCTCCTTGTTTACTCTGCCCCGGGATTCACAGGCTCCGCCCTACCAGGACCAGAAACACAAGCCGCCCCCGCCTCCGCTGGCGTCTGTACGTGGGGTCTAGGATCCGAACTCAGGACCCTCTGCCTGCAAGGCAGAGGCTTAACCCCTGAGCCACCTCTCCAGCCCCTCCAATGCACATTTATAACTAATTGATTTAGGTCTTAAAATGGCTTCTTTATCCTGATTATTGCAGAATCTCACAACTCATGTTCTTACCATTTCCATACAAATAACTTACACATTTAGCCTCTTTACAGAAATAAATCATCTTCCTAAGGAATGGACAAAAAATATAATGTTCCCTAAAATCCTAAATTTTTCATACAGAAAAATAATCTCCATTTTACAGAATTATGAAATAAAACAAGGATGACTTATTTTCTCTGAAGAGAATAATGAACATCATGGAAAAAACATTCACACACACACACACAAAATCTAAGAATACTGAAACCTGGCTGGAGAGATGGCTCAGGGGTTAAGACTCTGCTTTGCAAGCAGAAGGTCCTGAGTTCAGATCCCAGATCCCACTTAAAAATGCCAGATGGAAAAGCAGCAGCCAGCACTTCCCACCCTGATGGGCGGAGCCTGGGAAATCCCAGCGTGAAACAAAAAGGAAAAAGCAATCCAATGATTCCCGAAGTCACCCTTGGGCCTCCACAGGGTCACACACACAGTGTCCTCTGACACACACACATACACAAATACTGAAACCCAACTAGATGTGGTGATACACCTGTAATCAAGCACTCAAGAGGCTTTAAGATGGAAGAGTGCTTTGGGTTTGAGGAACATAGTGAAAGCCAGGCCAGCTGTATATATATATATATATATATATATATATATATATATATAGCCAGGTGTCAAAACAACAACAAAAAAATCCAACTGAGAATCCATATTCTTGAAAAGCTGTGAGTACCTCAATGACTGTTACAGATCAAACAGAAGGAAAATAATTACCTACCAGAGATTTTAAACAAATGAGAGATGTGACCAGATGACCTAAAAAATTCTTCTACTTAGGGCTCTATAATTCTAACAAGTTTTCACGTTATCATCTAATGACAGATAACAGATTTTGTTTTTTCCTAACCAATAGTTTTTAAGCTCTATTAATTTCACAGTCAGGTATTTCATTCAACTCTAAAAAAATTCACTGTATTGATTGACACAATGACTTTTTAAATCTTGTTTGAACTTTTTTTTTTTTTTTGCTTTTGTTTCTTTAAAAGACAGGACTCACGTAGCCCAGGCTGGCTTCAAACTTATTATACAGTAAAGGATAATATTGAACTCCCAAATTCTGCTGCCGTCAAATCCAAGTTCAGGAATCAAAGACATGTGTCACTATGGGTGGTTTCTACACATTTTCAAAGGGTAATACCTTGAGAACAACTCTTGGATGCAGAAGAATAAGCATGTTCTGCACAGAATGAAGGTGCTGTCCACATGTGAGTTACTACTTCCTCAGACTTGATGGGAATTTCTTCATCACAAAAGAGATTGGGTTCCAGACTACTAGAGGACTTCACACTTGATGTATCCTGAAGAAACAAAAAAGTTTTCAGAATTACAATCACTTAGCTCACCCTATGAAGGGTAAAAGTGAAGGTTTCTAATTAAAGCCTCTGATATATTAAAAACACATTAATTACTCTGATATTGAATAAAACAGGTCACTGTGGATTTTTAAAAAATACTGTAATTACTTTAACCAAAGAAGAGTGAAGCTTTAAAACTAATCCTCAGAGTTAAGCCTACAAAGTATTATTTAAAAATCTATCTACTATAGTTTATTATTCATAAAAACCTCCTTTACCAACAAGAATTACTGATATTATAAAAGAAATACTTAAATACTTTTAAAAGAAGGACTTAAGATGGGAAGAAAATGTTAGATGTGAAAACACAGGTAATTTAGTTCTCTCTAAAAATTTTCAAATCTAGATTTTACCAAACTATTCTTATATAATATTACACAATGAAAAGCTTGATTGACAATAACAAATTATACAATTCTGAGAAAAAAACCGATCTTCTGTATTTCACAGCTCTGAAAGATGATGATTTTTCTCTATATCGGGAACATTTTATTATTGTCTGTTCATTAAAAAGATAATGATTTATTTCTGGAAGCTAAATGTTTAAAAAAATTGTGTATGGTACAGAAGAGTGAGAACATGAGTTAAGAAATTCTGTAATAATCAGGATAAAGAACCAATTTTAAACCCTAAACCAATTATCTATGTATACACTGGAGTTTCAGCTTGTTTGCTCTGTATGTAGTAGTGGGAAGAGAGGCAGTGCATGTGTATGTATGTGGCTAGCACAAAGAAACCAGAGATTGATGTTGTGTGTCTTATAACCTTATTTTTTGAGACTAGGTTGCTCAGACCAGGAGCTGACTGGCTAGACTGAGCGACTAAAGTGCTCTTAGGATCAGAATAACAACAAATTTCTCAAGAATAACCCTAAAAAGTATACGTGATATGATATATTTTAAGTCCTGAGAGCAAACAGCTCAGTTAGTAAAATCTTGCCACACAAACATTGAGGACTTGAGTTCAGATCATCAGAATTCACGTTATTTTAAAAAACAAACAAAAAACAGGTAGGTATGGTGGCATATAATTATAACCCCAGTTCTAGGCAAACAGGGGGAAGGGAACAGTTATGAGAATCCCTGAAGCTTATTGGCTAGCCAGCATATCTAAATCAATGTGCTTTAAGTTTAGTAATGAGTCTATCTACTGTCTCAAAACAGTAAGGGTAGCAAGCAACACACTGACCTATATACATGTCATCATACACACATGTACACACGTGGGCAATATATGCAAAAAAGATTCAACTCTGATGCTTGCAAAAAACATATCTCAGTAACAAAGACTGAAAGTGAAAAGACGGAAACCAGAAAACTAAGCAATTGTCAAAAGCAAGCAATAACTATATTCAAGCCTAAAAAAGTAGATCTAAAGGCAAAATTAGACAAGATAAAGAAACTGTCACCTATTAATAAAGGAAACAATTCATTGAGAGATAGTAAGTTCAGCCCTGCCCACCCCTATGATGCACACTAGCACCACCACTGCTGTGAGACTTGGAGCCTATCATTGACCCTACAAGTGCACTTACAGCTTGGACATGGACTATTACAAGGTGTGGACATGATTAACATTAAGGATACGGTTGGTTGATTCTGCTGGTAGATGATAGACTGCAGAAGATAACCACCTACACACTAATTTAGATGCGCTTTTCTTCAGGGACCACATAATGACTGTGAGGTTATCCAACTGCAATTAACCATGGCCAGAATCTATTCCTTGTTTTGAAACTGACCTAAATGATTATTTCACAGATATCCTTTATACCACCATCAATAACTTGGCTATCACCAACAGGCTTCTGCTGGTCAGCCCAGCACCTTTGTAAGAGTATACTATAATGAACAGAATTTAGGCAACAGGTATCATTTCAGGCTCTCTATGATTTAAGCCTACCCCATTAAGGCAGCAGTCATATTGTGATGTGCCACATCTATCAGCAACAGCTCATTACTGCTTTATACCAGGTCCTGAAAATAGCATCAGGTATTTGATAAAGTTTAATGAGGTCAGCGACATATCTCAGACAGTAAGGTGCCTGCTCACAAACTTGGGGACCTCAGTTCCATCTCTGAAAACCCAAATCATGGAAAACAGATTGGGGAGAGGTAAATGCAAGTTACAATTGACATCCAATGTGTCTGAGCATACAATCCTGGCATTTGTGTATCACCAAAGACTTGGAATTCACAGTAAAATATGAAAGATCTATCTTCATGTAATGGGATCTTCTTTTAATATTATGCCAACGGGTACTTCTTGAACTGAAAATGAAAGTGAACTGTAATCTTGAAGATGTTACTTTCTTATTTATAAAATGTTTAAATCGAATATAGTAATACCAACTGCTTCATACAATTCATAACCTCAGTTTGTTCAATGAATGGCTCACCTATACATGTTGTTTTTAAGTTATTTTAAGGATTCTTCAAACAGAAATAGTTCCCAATTGGGATAGGCATATTTTTTTGAGATAAGAGTTTTATGTAGCCAAAGCTGGCCTTAGACTCAAAGAATAGAAACTATTCTTGAACTTTTGATCCTCCTGCTCACTATCTCAAGGACTGAGATTACTAGTATAAGCTACTACTACCAGTTGCCAGATTATAAAAAAAGAAGCCTTGAATTTAAATATAAAATTTTAAGCAAGTTATATCATGCATCAAGTCAAATTTTCTACTTAATTGTCACATTTTAAATTCTATGCTTAAGAGGCCAACAAAATTGCTTAATAGAGAAAGACAAGCTTCAAAGACCCTCATCCCTCCCTCCTGTCTCTGCTTCCCCAGTGTTGGGATTATAGGCAGATATTACGTGTCCAGCTTTTTAAATGTATGCTGGGTACCGAAACTCGAGTTCTCTTGCTTGCACAGCAAGCACTTTAACAACTGAACCACTGCTCCAGCCTCCAGAAGAATTTCTTAAAGAGCAAGTGAAAAGAGAAATAAAATTAAAATTTGACAAAACACAGTCTGGAAACAGAACATTATAAACCTAAATGTGTACCCACGGCAAAAATCTTAAAGCACACATTTTGAGAAATATAGGTGGAAAACATTCAAAACAAATCTAATCCTTCACATAAATTAATTTAAAAAAAAAGCCAATTCTAACCTGCAGTTGAGTAAAGACTCTCTCTGCTGAAATTGGATGTATGCATTCAAAAATACAATTTTTATCATCTTTCCTACATGGACATGTGTTTCATTTCTAATCCAGTATAGTTATAAAAGCAATATTTTTATGTCCATTTAAGAATTCAGTCCTGAGTTGGAGAGATAGCTCCAGTCATTGCTGGAGTTTGGATCCCTAGATCTCATATAAAAATGCCAGACAGAAATGGCAGGAGCCTGTACTTCTGGCCCTGGAAAATGGAACTTCAACAGGCGTGCATGCACATGCATGTGCAAAAAATGAGTAAGAGAGAGAATGAACTCATTTCCATTCCTGAGGACATGAAGGTATCATATACATGCATCATCTACTTGAAGCTTCTTGAATGTATGAAAATGCCCTTAAATGAATAGTTTGGTCACTTAAGAAACCAAGGAAGAAATTTTAAAAATCCTAGGATCAAATGAAAATGAGAAAAGGAACTTATCAGAACCCTGGCAAAGGGTTGCAAGTATTGCAAATGCAGTTCCAAGTACACTTGCTGCTCTAAGTGCCAATATATTAAGAAATCACAGAGAAATGAAATAAATTTATGATGCACCTCACTGTCAAAGAATAGTCAAGTCTTCAACTAGAAGAAATATAGAAATAATGACATCCAGGATGGAATTAATAAAATACAGACTAAAATACTAAATACTAAAATTAAAAAATCTATAAAAGAAAGTTGATTTTTTGATTAAGTAAAGATTAACAAACCTTTAACCAAATTAACAAAAAGAAAAAAAAAACCCAAATAATAAAATTAAAGATGAAAAAAGGAGATATTATAACAAATACCAATAGCATTCAAATGTTCACTAAGAAATAACAAGTTTTTATACTCTAATAAACTGAAAATCTAAAAGAAATAGATTACACTCTGCACTTTCCTTTTAGCTGCTTCCCATCATCCTATACAATCCTGCAAACAAAAAACAAACGTTAACTTCAGAAGCTTGTCTGAATGGGCCAAAATCAAGCTTCAAATTCTCTTGTCTTTAATTTATGTAACAAAAAATTGAGACATCTCATATATCCACTTTCATTCTGAGGAAAATATTTTCCAACAAGTGAATTTACAAGTGTTTATGATAGGTGGTTTTTATTTTACATCCTAGGAATTTTAATGCTTAAGAGATTCATGCTGAAAGAAGAGCCAGTGTCTACCAGAGCTACATACTGCAAAAGCACAGAAAAAATTGCTAATGAGTACAGATGGAATTCTCCCTAGTTCTTTGAAGGGTACCAACTTTGCAGGTTACAGGCACAGATTCTAAACTGGTAACAAAATATCATATAAAACAAACCAAGCATTTCAGAGTCTGCTCAGATCTTATTACCAGGCCAAAAAAGGGGGGGGGGGGGAAGAAAGGGGCATTTGTACCTGAAACAAAATGCCAAAGGCCAACTCGATCCAACATAAATTTGCCAAGGCCAGAATAGTGTCACCATCAAAATAATCACACTAATGATAATGTGTTCTAACTATAACTGTGACTCTCAAATTTCTAACTATGGACCTAAATACTATTAATCTCTAAATATGACATTCTATCTAGTTCTGTATGTGGAAAGAAGGTCATTATATAGGCCAGAAAAATGGAACAAACCCTACCACAGAATTTCCACAGGCTTAGTCAAGAAATCCTTGAACAGAAAATCTTGCCTCCAAGTTGACATGCAAGTCTCAGAATATTGTTAATCCAACACCATAGAGCCAAAGCCATGCAACCTTATAAACCAAGCTTTTGCCCAAAACCACACTAATGAACCAGGGTCATTAATTTAACCATAGAGCAGAAAATATATAACTAGAATTACCTGCCAAGTGGCTCCTATTAAATTCCTATGACTAATACTGGCTAATCTGGACTACCCTTGTTCACATGGTATAATTACGTTCTGGGAAACAGCAAAATGCCCTACACCTAAAAGAGAATTTCTCCAAAACAAAGAACCTTTCTCCCAACACTGCATCTGTTGCCGTATGCTACACAGGTACTCTCGTAGTTCAGTTCATGTCCCATTCCCTAGCTACTCCACAATGTACTATATAGTTTTCTTTTAGTTTAGTTTTCTTTTAGTTTTAGCAAGAAGGGTGAATTCAGTCAGTGCCTGTCAGTCTCCTCCAACTGGATACTATCTAGACAAGAGATTAGAGCAAAAGACTCATCACAGATCTAGAATGGGATAAAAAAATAACTTTTATATATTTACTTTAAGGGGATCATATGGACAGGCCATAGCACATGTGTGGAGATCCAAGTATGACCTTTGGGAATCAGTTCTCTTTGTCTTTGTGGGTTCCAGGGAACATATTAAGATAATAAGGCCACTAAGCTATCTTGACAGCCCTAAAGAAGGAATGACACCCCCTCCCCTTTTTTTTTTTTTTTGGTGTACAGATGTGTATACCTGGGGGCACTTGAGTGTGAATGCCTGTGGATGTCCAAGGGTAATTTTAGGAATCATTCTGGATTGCTTTACCTCCTTACTGCTTTGTTCTAGGTTTTTGTAGGTTCTGCCTTTCCAGGGTCAGAAATGCAGGTCACCACTATTTCTGCCCAGCAATTTTACATGACATTTGGGGATCCAAATGAGCCATCTCTCCAGACCCTAAAGTATGATCCTTAAAACATAACCATTACAGTTATCTTTTCTGCAGTGTGAAGGCAGGATCCAAGGACTCTCATAAGCTGAGTATTCTACTGTTAAGCTACATCTCCAGTACCAGACTTTAACAACTCAAAGAAAATCATCTAAAAACTGATTCCAGCAATGAAAATTGTCAGCAACTTAAAGGTATAACTGTTCTAGTACTTTTAAAATCATAAGGAACAATAAGATGAGGGACATAAATACAATTCTTTTTTACATGTGTGTCTATCAGAGAGCGCTATGTGTGCCTGTGAAGGCCCAAGAATCTAGAATCATCCTGGATTAAATCTACCTTTTTTTCCTTCTCTCTTTCTCTCTCTTTGCTCTGACATTTCCTAGGCTCTGCCTTTTAGAGCCGTAAGTACACGCCACCACCACTTTCACCTGGCTTTTCAGTGAGATTCAGGATCCAAACTCAGGTCCTTCTGCTTTGAAGCAGTCTTAATTCCTGAGCCATCCGGCCAGGAGTAAATACATTTTTTTAAATTCTGGTGGAGAGAGGGGAGGAGGAAGGAGGGAAATTCAGCCTTGGAGATCACTCCTTAAGAACTATCCTTTTCTTTTTGAGACAGTCTTTCATTTGCCTGAGCACTCCAAGTAGGGTAATGCCAGCTGTTCAGTAAGATTCAGGAATCCAACTGTCTCCATCTCTGGGCTACTTTAAATTAAGCACAAAGTACACAAATGCGCACATGTGCACACACACAAAACAAATTCTGGGGAATCGAACTCATGTCCTCATGCTTTCATAGCAAGCAATTTACTAACAAAACTATCTACATTAAAATTTTTATGTCAGTAATCTTTCTTTTCTTCAAGTTTCTAAAAATGCATCTATCGCTCAGGACAAGTGACTAGTTTTCTCTTCCACCTTTGGACCTAAAATATCAACATTCAGGAATTTTTAAAAAAGAGCTTACCAAACAGTTATATACCCACAACCTGTCCCTATAATTACCTTCATGTCATAGCCATATGTTTCCCGAATATCTTCATCAGAATCTGTTTCTTCATCATCATAATCCCCTGTTTGTCTGGGAGAAGATGATACACTGCTCACTACCCGATTAAATGCAGATTGTTGGAAACTAGGTAAATGACCCTAAAATAAAGATAACAGAGAAAGACTAAACAAACACAGGTAAGTTAATATAAGCTTAATATTAATAAAATATAACATAACTTAAAAAGCAGCTAATAAGTTTCCTCAACAGTGAACAGCATAATAATTCTAGTTAAGTATTTCACTAAAACAATCTGGTTTTCTTTACAGGAGGGGGGAGGAGTTTATGAGTATGTGCAGAAGGAAGATACTACAAATCCTAACTGTTACCAAATTGTTTTTCTAAGTCAATTGGTACATACATTTGATTTACTAGTCACACACTGACAAATATGACTCTGGAAAACAGGAAAAGAATGTGAATGATTAACTTGCCTGTAAGTCTGGATTGGCAGCTGCTTTTTGGAGTTCTGCACTGATGATCTTTTCAGTTTTTTCTCGAGCTGCCTGTTCCACCATACGCTGGCTCAACACAGAGAGTTTGGCCAGGGCAGAGGACAGTTCATCTGTGGCTAGGGCCTGCCGTGCTCTATCTTGCCAACTCATAGCCCGTTCTGTCAAACACTGCAGGGCCTCTCCTTCAGGCAGTCGTACAGGCAACTTCTGAAGTGATACCAGCAGGGACAGGATAGTCTCTAGCCTGGGCCTTCGAGATCGCATACAAAGAGGGCAAAGGAATTTTACTTCTTTAGCCTGCCATGTGGATCCTTTTTTCTGAGAATTTGACTTAGGAAGGGGAACGCAGCTATTATGGAACCAGTCTTTACAGAGTTCACATTGCAGCATAAACCCACTGGCTGCCTTGCGGCAAATACAAAATTTTACTTCTTCAATGCGGTCGACAATTGTCATCTTAGCTAAGTTGGCTGCTCTGAGGGAATGCATGGCTTCAATCTCCTTTTGTTCTCGTTCTTTGAAAACAGCCACCTGTATATAACAAATATTTCATTGAAAGAAGTCATTGTAAAACACTTGCAAATACCAAATTCTCAGAACTGAAGGATGTTTCTCTAAGTTGTGGCCTCATACCAAACTGCCTTTTAAAAAAGTAAGCTATAATTTCCTAAAATTTGGGTTAGCCTTGCAGTTTCCAAAAACTGTCATCTGTGAGATAGATAAACTGTGATCATATTTAGCAATTTATATCAGTATAATGTTTACATTTAAAATTTTTTTTAATTTATTATTTATTCAATTGTGCGTATATGCGTGTGTGTGTATGTATCTGTGTGTGTGTAGAACTATAGATGAATTCAGGAACCACCATGGACCGCCTCCACCTCCTCTTTGTTTACTCTGCCCTGGGATTCACAGGCTCCGCCCTACCAAGACCAGAAACGCAGGCCGCCCCCTAGCGACTATACGTGGGGTCTAGGATCCGAACTCAGGACCTTCTGTCTGCAAGGCAGAGGCTTAACCCCTGAACCACCTTCTCCAGACCCAAGTATAATGTTTACTTTTAACTGCAGGGTTTTTACATTTCATTTGAAAGTAATACCAAGATGGACTGATGATCAATGATAACACTTTTCTGAAGCTCACTTCAATAAAGTAAACTGTTGGTGAATTATAATTTTTAAATTACAGGTTGCTCTGAAACAACTGTGAAATATTTCCAATTCTACTTTATGACAAGACTGACTTGTTAGGCAAGCTCTCTAAAGACTTTGGCCTCAAAAATGGATTTGTATTTAGAAAGAACTCTTATCATTCCTAGTCTATGTAATTCTCTACAATTATGCATTTCCCAAACCAATTTTTACTTTAACTTTACTTCTCAGGCTTCTACTAATATTAGCCAATTCTTCCCACTCTAAAATTAAAAAGGTATAACTTTTAAAGTAATTGGCATCAAAAAGCTGACACATTAATAATTCTTTTGAAAAGTATATATAAATTCTTTTGAAAAGTATATGTAACAAGTGTAAATAACATATTGAAAGCTGTAAAATACTATTAAAACTAACCAGCAACTCCACTCCTATGGGTAAAGAGTAGGAAAAGAGTAGGAAACTTATGTAAAAGAAATGGGGGCTGGAGAGATGGCTCAGGGGTTAAGACTGCCTCCAAAGCAGAAGGTCCTGAGTTCGGATCCCAGATCCCATGTAAAATGCCTGGTGGAAAGGGTGGTGGCCTGCATTTCTGAATCTGGTAAGCGGACCTTGGAAATCCCAGAGTAAAGCAAAAAGAATGTAGATGCAATCCAGGATGATTTCTGAAGTCACCCTTGGTCCTCCACAAGGATACGATACTCAGTGACTCGCGCCCCCCCCCACATGAATAAAGTTTTAAAAATAAATAAATGTTATATAGTGAAGACACAGAATATCTAGAAACACTAACTTTGCTGTGAGCTACAGCTTATCTATAAAAAAGTAAATTTAAATTATATATTCATTAAAAACTTTTATTTAGTTCATATGTAGTATGTACTGTATTTCAAGACAGCTTTAAATAGTCTCACCACAAATATGTGCTAAATGTGAGTTTAAAGAAAAAAATTCTACACGTTTACGTGATTACCTGTAATGGAAAATTTAGTAATAGGGAAAATGTTTAACAATAGAAAACTACTGAGCAGGTGGAGGATATAGCTCAATGGTAGAGTATTTGCCTAGTATTTAAAAGTTCTACATTCACCCCAAGAACAAAAAACCTAAAACTCAGCAAAGGATAACTTTGTTGGAATATTATGTAACTATTAAAATAACAACAAAGAATGGATATGAAAAAAGCAGACCACTTGGGGAAGAGAATGTGATTAATTTTTTGGATTATGATTCTATATATACATATTTTAATATTTATATTTATATAAATTTATACGTGTTTTATATATGCACACATCAGCTATTATAAATATATACAATTCAGACAAAAATAAAAATACTAAAACTAAATACGAAAAATGTTACATTCATGAAGTAAACTTGAGGTCAATTAGCTACTTACCACCATGGCTGTATCTCTAGTTTCTTCTAGTCCTTCCTCCAAGTCACTCAAAGGCTCAAGGTCTAGGTCCTTCTCCTTTTCTTTTTCTATTAATTCTTTTGCTTTTTTCCTCCTGTTTTTACCACTCCCATATACACCAATGTCAGTTCTGGGACTTAGCACCTGTAAAAAATTTTTTAAAAATATGACTTGATTTAAAAAAAAAAAACCTTTAAAGTGAAAATAATGAAGGAAACTATTAATCACTCACTATGTTCAAGATAATTTTATTTTATATTATTTATTTATTCTGGTATTTTAAAGGCGGGATCTTACTCTGTAGCACAGGCTGACCTGTAACTTACTAAGCAGCCCAGGCTAGCCTCAAACTTGTGGCGGTCTTCCCATTTCAGCTTATTGAGTGCTGGCATTATAAACCTGACTCCAGATACTTTATGGGGTTACTATTTTTTATGGACTCAGAAATGAAATGACTTGTCTAAGAACAAAAGACTAATTATTTAGGAAGCTAGTCTCAAAAGAAACTATTTTATTCCAAAGCCTATCCTCTTTATCCATGTGTGTTCTATTGCTCACTATGAAAAGGATTAGATTTATGCTTCTGAGAAATAAAATCTTTCACTAGCAGAATCCAGTAATAGTAGTAACAGTATGCTGGGCTGGTGAGATGGCTCAGCCTCTGCCTCACAAACAGAAGATCCTGAGTTCAGATCCCAGATCCCATGTAAAAACACCAGGCAGAAAGGGTGGTGGCCTGAACTTCTGGCTCTGGAAAGTCCAGAGCAAAATAAAAGAGGAGGTAGAGAAATCCAGGATGATTCCCACTAACACTCCAGATTTCAAGTAATACCAGATGTTACTTATTAGAAATAACTTGTAATGATAACCAGATAAACTGAAACAACTCTACAGCAACACTAATACCTACTGTACTGATTTAACAATGACTGGTAAGAGTGCTGATATAAACATACATAAATCATTCTTCACCTGTAACAATGTATGGCTGGAATTCTTCTTGAGGAAGGTCCGGCCAGTCCGTTCTCTCCAGGCCCTTGCTGACGCTACCTGTGATTCCACTTGAGGCAACGCATCAAGACGTACAGGGATAGGTCGCCCTTTAGCAGATAAGCTCTCAAGCTGCTCCAAGTAAGCATAGTTGCTGCCACTCTAAAAAATAAAAAAAGAGTAAATTCATATAAAAATCCTATTCTTGGGGCTGGAGAGGTGGCTCAGGGGTTAAGCCTCTGCCTTGCAGGCAGAAGGTCCTGAGTTCGGATCCTAGACCCCACGTATAGACGCCAGCGGAAGCGGGGGCGGCCTGCGTTTCCGGTTCTGGTAGGGCAGAGCCTGTGAATCCCGGGGCAGAGTAAACAAGGAGGAGGTGGAGGCGGTCCATGGTGGTTCCCGAATTCGTCCGTGGTTCTACACACACACACACACACACACACACACACACACACACACACACACGTGCACACACGTATACACGCACAATTGAATAAAAAAAATCCTAATCTTTTATATAAGAGTTTGGCAACATACTGTTGAAAGAAGTTAGAAAGTTTAAGGCTAACATTTTGTCTATTTTTTAAATGCAGAACAGGAAAGAAACCAGGTCTTATACTCTATAATGCTGGGCAGGCACTCTATCACTAAGAGATATCCTTAGCCTGGTGTTAACTTCTACATAAAATAAACCTCCTTGAATCTCTTAAATGGATTTAACTCCCAATGTCCCATTAATAAAAGTTTGTATGAATTCATTTTTAATGAAATATGATCAGATTTTCTTTTACTAATTAAAAGGACCATGCCAAAACAAACAAAAAACTGAAGGACAATCTGAGGACTTAGCACACATAAATTGAATTAGAAATGAAGATAGGACTTTTCTGCACTTCTTTTCTACAGGAAGAAAATCAATTGTATCATTAAGACCACAAATTTAGGGCTGGAGAGATGACTCAAAGGTTAAGACTTTGCCTCGCAAGCAGAAGTTCCTGAGTTCAAATCCCAGGTCCCACAGGATCTGATGGTGGTGGTGGGGTAACCTGTATTGAAGGTCCTTGTGGGTAGAGCCTAGGAAATTGCAGAGCGAAGCAAAAAGGAGGTAGAAGCAATCCAGGATGACTTCCAAAGTCACCTCTGGTCCTCTACAGGGACTTACAGTGTTCTCTGATATACGCACAATAAACAAACAAATAAATGAATAAAAATTTAGTTACTGTACACACAAAACTAAAAGCAGTATTTGAAGTATAATAACACTTCCATTTTATACAATGAAAGATATAAATGATACTGATCTCATGATACTTGGATTTCTGTGTAATGAAATAACTGTTTTCAGAAGTGTTATTAAGTACACTCCAATAAAATCAGTTCTCATATATTTAACAATAGAATTTCCAGACAACTTATTTTAAAAGATAACAGATGTATTTAGAAAGATAAACAAATTATCTATGAATTTTAAGTAGAGAGTAGTAGTGCATGCCTCTAATTCTAGCATTCAGAGAGCAGACACAGTAAGATCAGGAGTTCGAGGCTAGTGATGGCAACATAGCAAGTACAAGGCCAACTCTGTCTCAAAAAACAAAAACAGGACTGTGAAGATAGCTCAGTGAGTAATGAATGCACTTGCCATGCAAATGTGAAGACTCGATTTCCAAATCCCAGGAACCATGTAAAGCTAAATGAGGCAGTACATATCAAGTATTCCTATAGCAAGATGGGAGGCAGATACAGGAAAATATCCAGAAGCTGTGGACCAATGACTCTAATGTACACGTTGTAGCACCAAATAACGAAGAGAACTAGTCTCAAACAAGATGGAAGGTGATCACTAATACCAGAGATTTTCCTGTGAACACATGGCTGGACAGACACATACCCTAAAATGAACAATAAAAGAATTCTTTAAAGAATAGTGAAGGGGGGGAGGAGGGGGGAGGGAGGGAACTGGTAAAAAATTTTAAAATGTATAATTAAATTTTAATAAAAAAAAAAAAAAAAAAAAAGAATAGTGAAGGGACTGGAGAGATGGCTTAGGGGTTAAGCCTCTGCCTCACAAGCAGAAAGTCCTGAGTCAGACCCCAGATCCCATGTAAAAACGCCAGGCAGAAATGGTGGTTGCCTATACTTCTGACCTGGAAGACGGACCCTGGTAAACTCCAGAGCAAAAGCTGTGAGAAGGCAAAACAATGCAGGATGAATCCTGAAGTTTACCCTTGGGCCTCCACAGGTACACATGATGTCCTTTAATTTAAATAGACACACACTCAAAAAATAAAAATATAAACAAAGAAATAAAAGAATGATGAAGAGTTAGGGAAATGGCAATGAATAAGGCACTTGCTGCACCCACGTAAACATCAACTGGGCATGTTGGAAGAGGGAGATCCCTGGTACAACCTGGCTAACCTTACTAGACACATTGGTGAGCTCTTAGTTCAACTGAAAGATCCTTCCTCAACGAATAAGGAAAGACATCCTATGTGTTGCCTATATACACACACTCACACTTGTAACTGCACACACAAATGCACCTACACATGTGAAGACAGACCTACATATACACAGTACCATACACATATACCAAAAAAAAAAAAAAGAAACGGAATGAAGAAATTCTAGTGAAACACTATGATATAAACCACGAAGGTACTAAAATAAGAATAGTTAAGAGGAATTAAAAAAAAACACTCAGACACTGAAAATGTCAACAATTAATTATATTCACTATTATTCCCTCTTATGCTAAACTATAATCATTTGACTACAGAATACCTTCTGGGTAAGCATATACAGCCTGCCAAAAGTCATGCACCCTAAAAAGAGTTGGCCCAGTAAGACAAATTAGAGTCTACAAATCAGTATTCACTAAAGAAAGGGAGTATTAGACAAACAGTTCTTTGCAATTACTAAACAGACACATAAAGGCTTATAAGCTTGGTCTTTTAATCATAAACAATCAAATTTTAAGGATGTCCACTTGCTTGAAATAGTCAAAAAAAAAAACAAAGGGGGGAGGGTCCTGAGGAAAACTGAAAATGGCAACAAAAAATGCAAGAGACTAAGTTGCAGCAAAGCAAGATCCAGAAACAAGTTGGTTAGAAGAAAAACTTAATTGATAATTCTGAAGGTTTAAAAAAAAAAAAAAAATCAATGTAACTTAGCATCTATAATCCATTTTTTTTTTTTGAGGGTTTTTTGTTTTGTTTTGTTTTCTTGAGAGAGGGTCTTATGAAGCCCAGACTGGTACCTTGAACTGCTCCTCCTGCCTTTACTTATTTAGTACTAGGATTAGAGGTGTGTACCATCATGCATCAACTATATTCTTTCTTGACACATCAGTTTACTGGAAGAGACTTGTTCTTTTACCCCTCCTTTGGGAATACTTCAGGTGCTTCTTAATGCCTTATAATTCTACCATACTTTCAGAACTGATTCCACTCTACATTAAATTACAAGATGCTTCTTCAACTAGAAAATATACTATTTTGAAGACCTCTTTCTTTATAAGCTTTCCCTTTTATTTCAGCTCCCAAACACCTTAAAAAGTGTAAGTACTAGGTGATTAGGAAACATTAATTTCATTCTTCTTTTTTTGGGTGGTGCAGAAGCTCATTCATGCCAGAGAAAGGCTCTACCACTGAGCTACAATCCCAACTCCTCCCAACTCCATCTTATTTTTTTTCTTCCTACTTTAAAAGTAATTGCTGCACATGGAAGAACCACCAAATACAATAAAATCCTTTCTGGTAAAAGATGAATAGCTAATTCCATTAACTTTCCTATCAAAAATTAGTGATGTTTAAATAGATAATATTAATTTTGAATTATAAAGTTAGAGGGAATAGAGATACTAAGTTTATTTAAGGTAAACTTAAGGGAATAGGAATAGGCTCAAGAATAGGAACAGATGGGGCTGTTAAGCCTCTGCCTTGCAGGCAGAAGGTCCTAGACCCCATGTATAGATGCCTGGCGGAAGCAGGGGCGGCCTGTGTTTCTGGTCGTGGTAGGGCGGAGCCTATGAATCCTGGAGCAGAGTAAACAAGGAGGAGGTAGAAGCGGTCCATGGTGGTTCCCAAATTTGCCCATGGTTCTACATACACATACATCACACGCGCACACACACGCATACACGCACAATTGAATAAATAATAAAAAATAAAAAAGAATAGGAACAGAATATAGTAACTATTAAGCTATGATTATTCTATTTATTATGATTATTCTAAAGATTCAACATTTAAAATATTGATCTGTGAGAATGTACTACCTGTTGGTTAAGATAATCCATATCATCTTACCTGAATAGCTTCTACTTTAGCTGTCCATTCGCGAGCCTTTTGTAAGGCATCTTTAAGAGACAACACATTGGGTAGAAATGCTGGAATATTCTTGGCTTCATTCACAATGTTTTCTAAATTTGTCATACTGTGTCGAGGTCTAAACAAACAATAAAAACAACCCAATACTAAGAGAAAGTCTAGTAGCTATTAGCATTAAAATAGCTTTTATAATGTGCAAGAAACTTTCATATACATGAGCCCATTCTTACCACTTCCCAAAAGGCAAACAAAACAACTATCTTTGTTTTCATTCTAAAGATAAGAAAACTTTAGCTCAAATACATCCCACCCCCCAAATCACTTGATGTAATAAATGACACATTTGAAGCCATGATTCAGGAAGAGTTTTGGCTCCAGGCTTCTTTTACTACTCAGCTCTGGGCTACCTCTACTCTATCTCTCTACAATATCTGCAGTCCCAAAATGCACATGCAATAGCAACACAAGAGAACAACAGACTACAAACCCATTCGTGTTTACCATGTGCATTTGAAAAAGCCTAGATCTTAATTATCATTAATAAGAAAACAAGGATTACACCTACATTGGGAACTAAGCTATAAGCTATAAGCTCACAACATGAGAAAGTAATTAATTCTTCCTAGAGGAGTTGAAAGGTTTTGCTTATTTGTTTGTTCGTTTTTTTCCCAGAGCAAAGCAGAGGCATTTATTCAACCCTGTCTCTGTGGAGAAGCCTCCAAGAGTCACCGGGCAGTCAGTTACTGCTTACATCTATCAGCAACTCTTCTCGGAAGCCATGGGGAGTTGAATGTACTTTGACCCACACCTTAAACAAGTATAATTTTATCAAATGAAAGATTAAAAATAACAATCTACATAAACTAAAGTACGATTTTTCAAAAAGTTGGTTATTCCAGTTTGATATGGAAGATGATGTGATGGATGCAGGGAGCAGGCAGAGTGTGAATAGGGAAAGAAAGAGTTTGGTCAAGAAAGAAATATGCAAAACCATTAGGAATTCTGAGACCCACAGATTTCACAATATACAGCAAATTTACACAAGGTGTTGGGTTCTGGTCATCTCATCATTCAAGAAACCCAGAATGTACCAGGTGCCATTCCAGGTCTTGGGAGACTGTTAATGTGCCAGAGTAACTTTTTTGCCTCCACTATTTTGAGGTAGCTTTTTTTTTTAAAGGAAGGGTGTCAATGTAACCTAGGCTGACCTCAAACTCACTAAAGAGCCAAGATTAGCCTTGAACTCTAGATTTTTTTTGCCTCCACAATAGAGGAGTGGAGTACAGGCATGAGTCACCACAACCTCACAGGGAAGGAAGCAGTTACAATGCATTGTGAGAGGAACAACAATGAAGGAAAGTAAAGGTGTGTTACCAAACAGTCAGAGGAGTTGACAGACTTGAAAAACAAAGAGGGATTCCCAGAAATGATATTTAAGCTTCATCATCCTTTCTGAATATAAGTTAGTTAGAAGTAATACCAGAGGTATGACAAGAGTGGTAGAAGAGACCAGAGAAACAAAAATGAACAAAGGTATGAAAAAGGAACATGGTATGCTTGAGAAACTGGGAGGTGGCAAAATACTCTGT
Organism: Typhlomys cinereus; assembly: GCA_023101885.1. Taxonomy (NCBI): domain Eukaryota; kingdom Metazoa; phylum Chordata; class Mammalia; order Rodentia; family Platacanthomyidae; genus Typhlomys; species Typhlomys cinereus. Next base: position 7,928,277 of record JALPQD010000040.1, on the reverse strand, counting down.
TTGAAACATGCAAGAGGAAGAATGATAAAAGATGAGGCAAATACAAACATAATCAGCACAATAGATGAATGGCCTTGTCAATCAGATAAAGGAATTTGAACTTTGTACTGAGGTCAACAGAAACTAATCTGGAGTCCTAAGCAAGAGAATAAAATAATGGCACTTGTATATAGGACAACACTAGTGGCAGTATAGGGAGTATATTAGAGAGGCTAAAACCACAGGCAGACTAGCTGTGACAGGAACCTTAAAGGAATAACAGGAAAACAGGTTACAAGCAACAAGATTCTTTACAAGAGAGTGACATTCTGAAAGTACTAACACAAAATAACTGTCAACCTCAAGTTCTGTACTATCAAATAAAGATAATAACCAATTTGTGGGGTGGCTGACATAGCTCCATGAAAAAGTGGTGGCCTACATACACGAGGCACTAGGTTTAATTTCCAGTATTGTACATACCAATCACTTAAGTAACTCATTTGAAAACAAGGCAAATGAGGATATAACAAAGGAATTAGTAACTAATGCTGAGACCAAGAAAATTAAGATGACTTGTCCAAACATTAATTCTGATAGAATTTGAAAAAAATTACCTTCCACTATTTCTATCAACCACCTTTGATTTTTTTTCCATGATACTAATTATCTGATATTCATCCACTTATACTTCTCCCTCTCCTTGCTAAAATGTTAGTTCTATGACAGCTTGGACATTCTGGGTCTTGTCCACTACATTCCCCAAAGAACTTGGGAATAGCGCATGTCATGTAGCAGGCACTCTATACACATGGGCTACAAAAAAAATCAGGAGGAAAATTTTAAGGAGTATTATAATTAAGTCAGTGACAACTGGAATCTGATTTTTCTCTCAAACTTCTTAAGTGACCATGCAAGATCACTGAGAGATCTCTCATTTTTTGAATTTTACAACATTTTTATTATCTCTCAGCTAGCATTAATAATCTATTCAATGAGCATTTTATAATTCTTAGTTCCTAACTATATTATGAACAATGACCTTTAAATAAAATACTATCTCCTTAGTCCACTATGTTAAATTTGAACATATTTAAAACTCTACATATATGAAGACTCGTTTAACAACTTAGTAATCGATCAAGAAGGCACAAAATATTGAATTTAAATTTAATGAAATAGCTGTTTATGTTCCTCCTTTCCAACCTACTCTCTTAGTTATTAAAAAAATAAACAAACAAACAAAAAACAGGCTGGAGAAATGGCTCAGGGGTTAAGACTCTGTCTCGAAGGCAGAAGGTCCTGTGTCCCAGGTCTCACATGATAATGCCAGGTGGAAATAGCAGCGGCCTGTATTTCCTGATCTGGTGGGTAGATCCGGGAAATCCAAGAGTGAAGCAAGAAGGAGGTAGAAACAATCCAGGATAATTCCCGAAGTCACCCTTGGTCTTCCACAAGGATAGACAGTGCCCTCTGATACACACACACACAAAATAAATAAAATATTTTAAAAAAGAAACAGAAACAAAAACAAAAAACCATGTCGGGACCAGAAAGAACTTAGTGGGTAAAGCAACTGTTTGCAAATCTGGTGATCTGAGTTCAATTCCCAGAAGCTCACATGGTGGAAAAAGAGAATTGACTTTCAAAAGTTGTACACTGACCACCCATGTTTTGTCTGTTCTGTCTCCCTCACTCATTCTCATAAATAAATAAAATATAAAAGGACAGGTGCTTTCACTACTTTATACATAAAAAAAAAAACTGTTATCAAAATGTGATCACCTTGCTTGCAGGCAGACCTTAGCCTTCTCTTCCCATCGTTCAGAGACTGTAAGAAGCTCCTGTAATTCAGCCATTGCTTTTTCCACAGCATGGTGGGGTGCCAACCCCACCCCAGAGTCAATCAGTTTCTTCATGACATCCAAAGTGACTTGCTGTGGATCTGACAGGGTCAGTCTTACTTCATCTAACCACCGAGCCTGCTGTAGTTCCTGCTTCAGTCGAGGTAATTCAGGTAGCTCTACATAGAGACTTGAGCCCATGTCTATCAACATCTGGAGTTTAGAAGAATCTGGAGTCTCATCCATCATGGCCTCTTGGGCACGTTCATGAAATTCTTCTACATCATCCAGCAGATTCTAAAAAGGTCAAAAAATAAACAAAAAAGCAAATTTTAGCTGGATCTATAACTATTTATAAAGTACTTGCATGAATATTTGGGTCTGATCTCAAATCCTCAACACTACCATTAAAAAAAAACAAAACAAAAAAGTGAAGCTAAAAGCTAAAAGTATGGACTGGAAACATGCAAACTTTATCAATCCTAGACCCTTCTATTATCTTATCAGCATAGCACAAAACAGCCAAATATGGTAATTTATAACAGCCAGATATGATAATTTACAAATGTTTCTCAGCAGTTAATTTTTAACTACACACTTAAGATATGGTTGAATCAATAAAATGTGTTTTCTTTTGACACAAAAAAGTACAGCTTACTGAGTCAATAAATATTTAATGATTGTAAGTTAGATAATAGGCACTGTTGTAGAAATATAACATTGAACAAGATAGTTCTTTTAAGTTCTTATTAAAAATACACTAATATAGGCAAACAGACAGTAACTATCTGAAACAAAGTTTCAATTATTGTTAGGTTGTATAGATTATGTTCTCAACATAAAGAGGGATGATCAGAGGTGTGAGAAGGTATTTACTTAGCAACAGTATTCATAGGAAACAGTGACCAAACTAAAGAAAGAAAATGTGGGAGTGAGAACTATGAAAAAAATCAAATGGAAAAATATTCAGTCTGAGCAAACAATCTTTGTTTTACTTTTTAAAGACAAAGTCTCATGTATTCCCAGACTGACCTCAAATTCCCTATGCAATTAGCTAAGGATGGTCTTGAACTTATGGACCTCCATCTACCTCTCAGGTTGCTTTTCCTAATCATTCTTTTTGTGTGCGTGTTGCGCACGCATGTGTGTGTATGTGTGTATGCGCGCGCGCGTGTGCGAGTGTATGCGCATGCATGTGAGTGTATGTGTATGCACGCACCTGTGGAGGTCCAATGATGACTTTGGGAATCACTCTGGATTGTGCTCTTTACTTTGCTCTGGAATTTCCCAGAAGGGTAGCGCTTCAGCCATTTCCACCCAGAATTTTTATGTGGGACCTAGGATCTGAACTCAGGACCTTCTGCTTTCAAAGCAGAGGTTTAACCACTGAGCCACCTCTCCAGCCCTCTTTTCATTGTTTTTAAACTTTATTTCTGCATGTGTTTGTATGTATCAGAGGGCACTGTGTATCCCTGTGGAGGACGACCAAGGGTGACTTCAGGAATCATTCTGGATTGCTTCTTTTTGCTTTGCTCTGGGATTTCCCAGGCTCTGCCTACCCAGGCTGGAAGTACAGGTTTCCGCTATTTCTGGTGTTTTTATGTGGGACCTGAGATCTGAACTCAGGACTTTCTGCTTTCAAGGTACAGTCTTAATCCCTGAGCCATCTCTCAAGTTCTCTTTTTATTTTTTAAAATGTAATCGCCTTCTAGATTGTTTTAATGTAGTACTGGGAATCAAACCCAGATTTTTATGTGTGCTAGGCATAGGCATTCTACCACCAATTGAGCTATATTCCAAACCCTACTATTAGTAAGATTTTTAAAGAGGACACATTGTTACAAATGGATGAAATAGCAAACATAACCAATAAGCACAGGACAGATTACATAATGTTTGTTATAAGAGATTTTAAGTATTTTAAGAGTTTAGATTTTATTCCATGGCTCTGGAAATTGTTGTAGGAAGAATCCCTAGCTAATAGTACTGGCGGGAATATTATGGAACCTTTAGGAAGTGGAGACTTGTTAGAAGAAGGATGACACTAAAGAGAGACCCCAAGTTTCCTGTTTTCGCTCTGCTTCCTGACTGTAGATGCAATGTGAACCAATAACCCTAACTTCATGCCACCATGCTTTCTTGCCATAATGGACTCTAGCTCTCTGGAACTAGAAGCCAAAATTAACCCTTTTTTCCTCAAGTTGTGTTGGTCAGTGTAATTTACCAACAGAAGCAAAAGAGAAGTGAAACAGATTCAGTGGAAGATTTTTAACCACAGATAAAGACTGATTTGTTTTATATGGGAGATAACCATTCTGACCACTAAACAAGAAATAAAAGGAAAAAGGAAAGCATTTAAGTGGCTGTTGGAGGAATCCAAAGTACAGAGAATACTCTAAGTGGTTCGCTATGGAATGTATTTTGGAGGTTAACAGCAGCAGTGTTTAGAGAATAGAAGGTGTAAGGGAATTAAAAATATATATATAGATTATTCATCAGAGTACCAGGTCTATAAAAAAGGATGGTGGAAGCTAATTTGAGAATGAATATAATATAGGTGACATTTATAGGTAAGAGACAAACAAGAAGATTATCAGGAGAAGGCACATCTAGTGTAAAGAAAAAGGTCCAATTCCTAATATACTACCACACTTATCAGTCAAACCAAGGACAAGAAACAGACAAGAGAAGCAAAGTGTGGCGTCACATGTGCCTTTAGAAGACTTTCAAGAGAGAGTAGTCAGGACTGGTGAGATGGCCCGAGCAAGTAACAGTGCCTGTGAGCAAACCTGGAAACCTGAGTTCAAACTCCAGATCCCACATGGTGAAAAACCAACTTCCAAAAATTGTATCTGACCTTCACATGTGCTATGGCATGTTCTTTTCTTTTTCTCTCTCTCTCCAGTCTCCCCCTAAAATGTAGTTAGCCAGCAAAATGTTCCTATGAAATGATATAAAGTAAGAACCAATGATACTAAATCTCTTCCAAGTTTGATATTCCCCAAACATGAATACTACCACAGAAAATTACCAGCTATGCAGATTAGCATGTTTGCCATATACCATTTCAGAGTTTTTTTATTCATGAGAGTTTATATATTTATTAAGTCACTAAAGATCCTAGAAATCTCAAGACATACATTTTAGAAGTACCACTAAAAACTGTATTTTAGCTAAATTTATGTTAAGAGGGGGCTCTGACCTAAAATCAATATAGTTAAAAAATAAATCCAAACTCATCATAGTTCCAGAATTTTAGAGGGAATAAAAACTAAGAACAAAACAAAAAAACTACCTACCAAAGAACCTTAAAAAATTTATGTAAGAAAAATGAAAAAGCAGAAGCAAACATTAATCCAGCACGCCACTCTTCTAACTTAGTACCAAAACCTGTACCATAAAGGTTATTACCCCCCAAAATATAATACTACACCTTTACTTGTCGAGCCTGGCTGATGACACATGGAAGGCTAAAAAGTTGTTGGACAAAGGCCTTCAGTTCTTCTACTGTCAGTTTGGTCCGAGTCCTCCCACTATCTGAGCTCTGCCTGATATGAAATAGTAATGAGACACAGAAAAAAAATCAGTCATTCTATATCAAATGGAGCTCCCATACCTTCATAATTCAACCAAAAGCAATCGTGGAATTCTAGTGTTGAGGAATTCTACTATAGTTAATAATCAAAGATTAAATCTTCCAGTGACAATCTAATTTGTAACTACTAAACATTTCAAATGTTAAATGAAAGTCCCAAAAGTTTTACGAGATTTTTTCCAAAAGGGTCAGTGTCCTAATAACAAGTTGATACTTACTAGAAGTCTCTTAAAAAGATTCTTTGATAAAATGGCCTTAAAAAAAATTAAAATCCATTGGGAAAGCTAGAACTGGTAAAATTCTTCCCTACTGGCTCAGCTTTCATAATAACAAACAAAACTATATATATAGGTTGCAAAAGAAGAAAAGATAAAAAGTCTTCTCCAATATTATACCCTGCCTGCTACAATACTGAACTATCAAATAAGTTGTGCTCAACAATTCAACAGTGGCTTAAGTACTATGGGGAAAGCAACTGCTTTCTGATTGATTTAATTTATTCCTAGGAGGGAATTCATAACTTGTACTACAAACCTGGTCAAAAGTCAACAGTTGGAAAGGTCACAGAGCCTAGAGGGGAATCTATTACCATTGCTTTTTAAGTGGGTGTATTGTTAAATTGCCTTTTATATGTTTATATTTATAGCCATGAATTTAGTGCTATTCTCAAACCTTGTCAGAGAAGCTAGCTTCTTTCTGCATTGAGCAGTGGTTAATGCAAAGACTCATAACTTGTCGGAGTGATTACTGAGTTCTAAATGGGACATTTATATCAACCCCCACTTCCAAGGCTCAAGAAACATCACAGAAGAAGGGTCGAAAGAATGTAAAAACTAGAGGATTAGGAGGAGTGCAGCGAAATGCTATCTTCTGGACATGACTACTCTACTCAGGAACTCAAGGCAGCTGTATAAAAACTGAACAAGATCCAGAGAGACAACATTACAATATGGATAGGACAGAGGCTCACAAAGCCTCAGTGCTAGCTGAGGAGCAAGTGGCAGTTGATATGGGGAGACAAGAGACATGTTTCTTCAGGTTTATAGCTGGTAGGTTGATCATACTGCACAGCTTGGCTCCAAAGTCATGGACATATAGCAGCACTACCGGAATCCTGTGGGCTATTATCAACAGACAAACAAAAAAAACAGGACATGAAGGTGGTTTAGCAAATGTGGGGGGAAAACATGGAGAAAGAGGGAAGAGTGAAGGACTGATGTGAGCAAGACATTGCATACACACGTGTCAAATAATAAATTTAAAAAACTGTAAAGAAAAAAAATTCAACAGGAAGTACTATAAAATTAATATAAAAGGACTGTATTGCAAAAACTATGAAACATTACCACATATGAATTTCATTAAAGGAATATATGTTTCAATGTTTCTTCATCAGCCCCATCTGCACACACTAAGTTTAGTCTTTGTTGCCATTTCACTTATTCATTTACGAATATTGATTCATACTTGCTATGTGCAAGGCATTGATCTAAGCCAAAGGGGGAAAAAAGAACAAAATCTCTGATATGCTAATCTTTTGTGTATTCTAAAAGGGACTGGGTTAGAAAGAAGATAACAATAAGTAAATTAGTATCAGAAGTAACAGGATCAAGAAAAAAAATAAAGCAGGAAATCAGGTTAAGAAGGCTGCAATTTAAAGGGAGGTTTAAAAAAAATCTTCCAAGACAGTAATTTTCTTTTTTAAAAAGACCTGAGGTGCCTGACCCTCATGGCATTCCACATCTAGAGTCCATGAGTTCTTTTCCAATTCCATGCTGCTCATGGATTCCATGCCTGGAGTCCAAGTTCGCCAATGTGCCAATGCCCCTCATGGTACTCCACATCTGGAGTCCATGAGTTCCATTCTTTCTCTCCGCTAATAAACTCTACCTTAATCCTCAAAAAAAAAATTGAAAAAAGTGAGGAAACAATCTACTTAGATGAAACAAAGGAGAATAAGAAAAGTTTGTTGAAGAAGGAAAATGTAAATTTCAAAATATGACATACTCTGTGACTCAATTATAACATAAAAAATGAAGGAAGTCACTTGAACTATTCTATTTGAATCCTTAGTATCTTCACCCATGCCCTTAAGGAAATGTAAGTAAATATTAAGTGGATTAAAACAACAACAACAACAAAAACCCAGTCCAGATTAGCTACTATAACCAAGGTGGATGAACTAAAGTAAACATGAACTAGGCTCTTTCCTCATTCATTAATCAAAGATTTTCCTCTGATGTTTCTTCTTAAAATTCAATGTGTGCAGCCTAGGGCAGTAGAAGAGGAGTATAGTGGACAACAATGGCCAGCGATAATGCAGGGTACTGGCAACCTAGCAATGCTCACCCAGAATTAGGCCAACCTAATCTCTACCCATCTTAAGGCTTAGAGAACCTTGCAGAAGAGGAAGTGGTAAGATTCTAAGAACCTAAAGATGAAAAGGTTCACCACTGGATAAGACATTCCATTCAGGGCAGGATTGCTGTGTCCAGGAACTCACTGCAATGATGCTTGTCCTTACTAAACCTGCATAATGACTGACATACCAACATGCTCCCATAGATTCTCAGGAACTCAAAATAGATAAGAATATACAGTGGAAACCTTGGTAATTAGAGCTGGATGAGTGAAGGGAAATACCCCTATCAGTGGGGTGACCAGAGGAAGGGCAACTCAGCATGCTACACATGTCTGAACCCCCACAGAAGTAGACAAGCTAGAGGGAACTGTGGAGTCCATAGAGGAGACCAGACAGAAGGGTGGGAGGGAGTGGGATGGATTGATGAAGGGAAGGGGTAGGAGGAATGGATAGGAGGGTGAATGAGGGAAGCAGGGATACTCAATATGCTTGTAGAACTAGGGGAAAAATTAATAAAAAAAATTCAATGTGAAAAAGTATACTTATTATTCCTTTCCAGTTGTCCATAGGAACCTGCTTTACCCATTTGAAAAATTAAACTTCCATTTATATAACCTTTAAGTCTTATGAACTAAGTTTAAAACTCTGATTTGAAAAATTATTAAACGTCTAGAAAGGGTGATGATACCAAGTCAAACTGTATGGTATTGAGTACTTCAGATACACATGACTTTGTAAAATACTTAGTGGGTTTTAAAAAATTAACTTCCTGCCTAGAGCTAGTTCTTTGTCTCATAGATACTACAAACTTTAGTGTAACTTCCTTTATTGAAACTAGAAGTTCTAATCTAAACCACACTCTATGCCAAGGGCTGGGAGCACTTTAGAATAGGGAATAGTAAGAATGCAAAGACCCCAGGTGATGAGGGGTGCAGCCAGACAATATCTTGTTGGCATGACAGGGCTGCTGTATCCATGAACTTACTGCAATTATGTGTACTTCCACAAGACCTGCATAAGATTTGATCTATCAACATTTAACCATGGAAAGGGAAAGCCTCTTAAGAGGCTCCACATGTCCCTGAGGGTAAATGCCAGATTGTGGTAAAAGGGAACTATGTGCTTCAGTGGTATACCCAATGATATATGATGCATGCGTCAGCATGTACTTAGGTATCAAAGGCAACCCGGATGAAACTGAGTGGGTCACATACACAGAAAGAGATGAAAATATTAACATTACTGATAGAGAAGGTTTATAGTGAGGAAAGGAATAGGAATAAAGCTAGGTAAGAGATAAAAATAACAAATTCATTATATTCACGTATGAAACTCTAAAAGAATAAAAATAAATTTAAAAAATGGTGAGAAAAAAAGAAGTTAGAAGGTCTATATGCTGTGTTCCTGATGTTTACAATTAACTTGAATTAAAATGTAAAGGGCTTTTCACAATGCATGAAAAGGGAAGGAGGAATGGATGAAATTTCTTATGAAAGTAAGAAATGGGGCCATGAGAGCAAAAATAATGTAGGGCCTTATAGATGAGTTAAAACTTTACCTTTTACTCTGGAAGAATTAAAAAAACAGGAAAATTATAGGTTTACCTATGTTTCTGCTTTTTGCTCAGAAGCAGCTGAGCCACAGAAGCACAGGTTTCAGCTTCTTTAACAGCATCCCTGAGCTTTCGAAAGAGATCATTCTCTGGGTATTTCCTATCCTCAGCATCTTCTAGCATTACTCTCAATTCAATCAGATCTGTAAAAATAAATGAAAAACCATTAATACGAACAAAGACATCAAAAATCGTTCCAGCATCTTCACAAATTTCACTCAAGGGAATCATTAACATAAGAATAGGAACATACTGAAGCCAGGTGTTTACTACAAACAGATGACTTTCCTCAAATAAGACTATTTCCCTTTTGCTCACTTGCTCTCTGTCTACCTCTCTTTCTCAAAATGTTAGTCCACTAATAGCAATGGCACCCCAAAATACATACGATACCTACCTTAACTTTGCCTCATTTTACATCAGCCTTTTCATTTAAAAAGATTTTTTTAACCAGGAGTAATAGCAAACAGCTATAGTCTAAGCACAAAGCACTCTTAAGACACGAAGTCTTGAGCTAAAGAGATGGCTCAGGTAAAGCCTCTGCCTCACAAGCAGAAGATCCTGAGTTCAGATCCCAGGTCCCACATAAGTACACTACGGAAATGGCAGCAGCCTGCACTTCTGGTCCTGGTGGGTGGAGCCTGGGAAATGCCAGAGCATAGCAAAAAGAAGGTAGGATGATTCTCAAAGTCACCCTCCACAGGGACACACACATATACACACACATGCACGCACGCACGCGCACGCACACACAGACAGACAGGAAGTCTTAAGATTGAGCCAGCATGGGCTACAAATCAAGTTTCAGGCCACAGGCGGCTTTGTCTTTGAAAAGATTCTCAAAGAAAAAACTAGTTTTAATAATTACTACACTCTTCTAGGAAGCAGAACTTACTTGTAATAATGGAGAACAAAAACTTAAGTCTAAACAAGGTCTCTTTTAAAGCAACAACAATTTTGCATAATATAAAGAAGAAAACTTAACCTTTCTTATGGTTGAAGTTTGCGGACAATGCCTCTGTAACACGACTGACCCAAGCATCGTAGGACTGGGCCCTGACTTTTACACCGTAAAGAAGAGAAGGGAGGTCTTCTAGTGGATACCGATACCTATTTTTAAAAAAATTCAATTAAAAATAGATATAAAAATTCCAAATTAAAATAATTTGAAAGTAAGTTAAGAGAAAAATCAAAGCAGCCCACAGTTTTGATACAGAAAGTGATGAAGAATATAGGACATTAACTAGCCAAGAACCTAAGCAGAGCTGGAATATTTAAGACCAATTTTAAAGGACTGATTCTTATTCAGGAAGTTCCTAAGACAAGAGAAATTATTCATTTAGAGACAGGAAAAAAAAAGAGAATAACCAAGAACAGGATTAAGATTTAATTTTTGAATAGGTAATGGAAATTTTACAAAATACTTTTAGATACCTAAGACATTTGTTCTGCATGGGGCAGGGACACAGATCGGTTGGATGGTAGAGACACACAAGTCGCTCTGGATTACAGGAACATGTAAGAGCAGAGAGAAAACATGTGGTTCTGCATGCTGAACACTGTCGTTCATCATCAGGAACAAGTTCAAACACTTCTTCTTCTGACATCACAACACCCTGAAATACAATTTATGTCTCAGATCAAGTTTTTCTAGTTTTTAAAGCATCAAAAAACCTAAGCAAACATAAAATTATGGATGGTACAAGAGCATGACAAATGCTTCCTAAAATTAATCATTACTGAATCTTTTTTAAAAACAGTAAGAATTAACTCTAGTGTCTAATGATCTACATGTGAGTGATAAAATTAAAAGAAAAAGGCAAATAAACGATTACTATCAAGTCAAGATCTTTTTTTTTTTTTTTGAGCAAAGGGTAAGAAATTTTAACTGAGAAGTACTTGGAACATTTTTTGGATGGGAGGTGGTTTAGTTTTGAAACAGGATTTTATTCTGTAAACCAGGCTAAACTAGAACAAACTTTGTAGCCAGAGAAGACCTAAAACCCATAGAAATCCTCCTGGTTCAACTTCACAATTACTGAGATTATAAGCCTATACCACCACACTCGGATTTATTACATTTTTCTAAAAATTATTCTTATGCAAAAAGACTTCCAAATGAACACAGGAGTCACTTCATTTAAACGAATTCATAACTTAAAGTTTAAAAAAACAGTGTTAAAAAAGAGACACTAATACAGTAATTAACAGTTACAGCTACTTCACGAAATTCTATGCCATTTTCCAAAGTATATGTATTCCGCACAACACTAATCCAAAAACATATTTGGAAAAATAAAATACCTTTGTGAAAAATACTTTTAAGTATTTTTTTACTTTATCTTCTACTCTAGAGATGTAAAATGTACAATGCTCATCAAAAAAGACATATTAAAAAAGTCTTATCATTTCCTAAATTTTCTAATCATAATTTTCTTATAATACATTTTAACGTATTTAAAAATTCCAAGTTTTTTGTTTTGTTTTATTTTTGATACAGTGTCTTATGTAGTCCAAGTAATCTCTTGTTTTGGTGTGTGTGTGCATGTACATGAGGGTTTCTAGAAGGATACCACGTGTCCCTGTGAGGGACCAAGAGTGACTTCAGAAATAATCCTGGATTGCTCTACCTCTTTTTGACACTGTTCCGCCTTCTAGAGTTGAAAGTGCAGAACACTACCATTTCATCCTGGTGCTTTTATGTGGGATTAAAACGCAGGTCTGCCTGCGAGGCAGTCTTAACCCCTGAATCACCTCTTCAGTTCTCCAGGTGATCTTGAACTGGCCATGTCGCCAAGGATGATCTTGAATTCCTGCTCTTCCTCTACCTCCCATTTAGAGTGCTGGGATAACAGGCATCTACCACTATGCCCAGCTTTAACACCATGGTCTAAGAATAGAATATTACTTATGATTTAGAAAATCATAAATTAAGAGCCAGTGAAATGGCCCATTGGTGGAAATCTAGCAACTTGATTTTGATCTTTGGAGCCCACCTAATGAAAGAAGAGAACCAACTTTAGAAAGTTGCTCTCTGATCTCCAAATGTGCACTAGGGTTTGTGTGGTTTGTGTGTGTGTGTCAGAGGGAACAGTGTGATCCTGTGGAGAACCAAAGGTCACCTCAGGATTCATTATGAATTGTACTACTCCTTTGCTTTGCTCTGGAGTTCCCCAGGCTTTGCTTTCCAGAGTCTAAGTGCTGCCATTTTCACTTGGCGGTTTTAAGTGGGATTCAGGACCTGAACTCTGGACCTTCTGCTAAACCCTTGAGCCCACTATTCCCAAAAATATTTTTAAAGATCAACTGTGCACTAGAGAGATGGTTTAGGAGTTAAGCTTCTTCCTTCTCAAGCAGAAGGACCTGAGTTCAGATCCCGGATTTCATGTAAAAAACACTGAGGAGAAACTTTGGAACCCAGAGCAAATGAATGAATGAATGAATGAATGAATAAATATTGACCATAGAAAGTTTTCTAAAAGCTTTTTTTTCTTTATCACATTTGTATTAAATATGAGAAATGTACTCAGGAACTCACCATTTGTACAACAGAATCTCTCAATCTCGTTTCTTCTTCAGTCATGAGAGTCAATTCTTTACAAACCATGGCAGCCAGTCCCACATCTAAACATTCTGGATCCGCTGCCATCTTGAAAATGAGTTCCTCATGTGAAAAGACACAATGGCGCCTCAGCCGTCGGTAATGATTTACACATTGACGTCCAATGGGCAACTAAAAACAAGAGATTTCCAAATCATTTCCTTATGGCAAATTCTAGCACAGAACCTCTACTTACTCTTCAGGTCCTCGCTTTAATAAAAGGAGAATAACAAATCCCATTTGGATATAAAAAGCAAATAATCCTCTGTAACCTAGCAAAACTTCACAGACCCATGCAAAAGGAAATATCTATAAACTGAGATGCTAAACTTTTGACCTACATTGCCTATTTTCTATTTACTGTGTTTATCAAGAAGCTAGAGAACAGGATATGGTGTTGTTAGCCTGTCCCAAAATGTGGAATCTTGGCCAACCTGGGGTATATGAGACCCTATATCCAAAAAAAATTAAATTAAAAAGGCCTTGATATGTGAGCAAGAAGCTCTTTCAATCCAGTTTCACATAGGGATCCCTTTGGGGACAAAAGAAAAAGATTATAAATAATGATTAAAGTTCAGACAAAAAGGTGTTAGGTGGAAGTATTCAATAATAAAGATTTCACGGGGAAGTGGGAAGATGGGGAGGACTCTAAAAGAGAGGAAGTAATACAACACAGGTAGCAAGAAGGTGTTTAAAAACATGCTCAGGTAATTAATTGCTTTTTGATTGGCGTTAGGGATGGTTTCATGGAAGGAAACATTGGTCTAGTACTGCAAACTAAGCCAGATACCTGTGAAAGGGGAGACTACAGGCCATAGGAGGAAACAAACTTCTTAGTCTTAACTATAAATACTTTACAGTAAATAAGCTTCCATCTAAACATTTATCATTATACCTTTAGGTCAGAGATGTAGTCAGCACTTAACCAAGAACTATCCTTCTGTAATGAAGGATGCCCAACACAGGTGACCACAACCAATCAAAGTACAAAGTTAAAAGTGACTGGAGAGATGGCTCAAGGGTTAAAAAGACTCTGTCTCACAAGCAGAAGGTCCTGAGTTCAGATCTCAGATCCCAAGGAAAAATGCCAAGTGAAAATGGCATTGCCTGCACTTCTGGTCCTGGTGGGCAGAGCCTGGGAAATCCCCAAGCGAAGGAAGAAGGTAGAAGCAATCCAGGATGATTCCCAAAGGCACCCTTGGTCCTCCACAGGGGCACAGAGCGCTTTTGACACACACACACACACACACACAAAACAAACAAACAAACAAGTAAATAAATAAATAATATTTTTTTAAAAAGTGACTGTAGACAGCTCATCCTTAAACAGGACATCTAATCACCCTTCATCCCATGATTCTGGAACGTTGCAGAAGGGGTGGTAAGAATTCAAGAACCTGAGGGTGGAGAGAAGTACTGGCAGACAGGAGTAGCCTTGGTTCACAACAGGGCAGTCATACCCAAGAACTCAAAGACAGCGGCAATGTCTACCTCTACTAGACCTCCACAATAGCTAATCCATCAACATTTCCCCACATAGGAGGGAGGAACTCAAGAGATATGGTGCTACCCTGACAGACTGTTTGAGACTGGCACTGGACAAGAGACAGGGAGCTTCTTTACTCAACTGTCCACGGTGTGTCATTCAAGCCCCAGTGAGTGCTCAGGCACTTGCCAACGCAGGCATCCTTAACAGGGCTAAATGGATAATGCATGCAAGGGGATGTGAAAGCTGGAGAAAGACTGGGTAGAAAGGAGAACATGTAGGACATGAAGACATTTAATAAACTTATTGTACTTGCATATGAAAGCTTCAAAGGATAAAAAAACACTGATAGTATTTTAAGGAAAAAAATGGAAAAAACAGTAAGGGAGAAAAGCACTTTATTCAAATCAATTTACTTTGCCTGAATCATTTTCTCTCTATCTCTCTCTCTCTCTCTCACACCCACACCCACAAAGCAAAAGATGAGTTAGACTTCAGGATCTAGAAATACTTTTAAACCACCACCACCATGGCAGAAAGAGAACTTAAAAAAGTTAAATAATTAGGTAATAAACTTTGTTAACATAAATAACAAAATAAATGACTAATAACCGCATTGTGCAATCAACAGATATACTTCTATAATTAAGTCTGTAGTTCAGTGGTACATCATTTCCTTTTACAATCTCAAGGCTCTGGGTCAGATCCTCAGCATAACCAAAAACAAACCATATCTCCGTCGGATAAATTCTGAAAATTTCTTCAGTTATCAAGCCGTAAACCAAATTATGATATAATAAACTATAGGTGTGCACACAAACACACTCCAATTTCAACTTCTTTCCTTTGCTCAGTGAGCAAACTATGGTAACTAGATTTGTTGTGCTTGGATTTGGAAAATATGAAAGAAAAAAATTTTAAATGGACAATTAAGAATCAATGATAATCTGCTTCCATTTGGAGAAAGGCACCAGAGGCTTAGGAGAGTGTCTAAGGGCATCTCTGAGGCAAGCTATGAATGATGGAATGTTTCCAAAACTCTGAAAGTATCATTTTCAGTAAAATACATTTTGAATTTACAGTTGGTAATAATGATGCCTACTTATAGATTCAACTTTTTCATATTTTATTCTCACCACAATCTCTTTGGTATTTTTTGAGACAAGCTGGCATCAGACTCATGGCAATCCTCCTGTTTCAATCTCCCCAAATGCTAAGATTACAAGCATGAACCATCAGGCCTAATTTATATCTTATTCTCAAATATTCTTAAACTCTTTCACCAGTGAGATGGCTCAGATGATAACGGTGATTGCCACCAAGCCTAATGACCTGTACGAAAGAACCAGCTCCTGGGACCAGTGACATAGCTCAACAGGTAAAAATGCCTGCATTCAAACCTGGCAACCTGAGTTTGACTTCTGGTAATCCACATGGTAGAAGGACAGTATAAACTTCTCTAAAGTTGTTCTCTGACCTCTGTGTGCCATCTCTCTCTCACACACACATATTCGTATTTTCAATCTCTCTCTCTCTCAAATAAAAAAAAATATATACTTTTTTAAAAATAAAAAGAATCCGCTCCCAGAAGCTGTCCTCTGACCTCCACATGCATGCCATGGCACGAGTGTGCACACGCTTACAAGTAAAAAAAAAATTTCATTTCATGTTTTTTTTAATTTTGTGTGTGTTTGTGTGTGTGTGTGTGTGCGCGCGCGCGTGTGTGTGTGTGAGCGCGTATCAGAGGACAATGTCCTTGTGGACAAAGGTCCTGTGGAGGTCCAACAGGGTGACTTCGGGAAACATCTGGATTGCTTCTACCTCCTTAATTCGCTCTAGGATTTTCCAGGCCCCGCCCACCATCCCCAGAAGTGCAGGTCGTTTCCACCTAGTGTTTTTTTATGGGGGGACTTAGGATCCAAACTCAGGACCTTCTGCTTGTGGGACAGTCTTAACCCCTGAGCCATCTCTTTAGCCGCATTACACATTTCTTACATAACTACAAACAAGTAGAAGAATCACCAAACTCGGGGTTTTGCAGTACTTAATTATTAAAACTTTTAAGAAAGTTACATAAAAAAGAATTCATTATAACTTATTGAAAAGTCCTGCAACCTAATTCCAGAGATAAAGTTATTTTAAGTTTTCATTTGTTTTACAATTTTCATCTATCAGCTAAGGTCTCTGAATCATAACATGTAACTTGTTTGAGGTTAGAAACTCAATCTATTAGCATCTTGACCTATCAAGTAAAAAACAAACAAACAAACGAAAAATGAAGTTGCATAAAATTAAGAGCTTCTAAGGACCAAACATCAATAGTGAGCAAGTTAAAGGCAGAAACCATTTCAACTCTTGCTTTCTATCCTATAAAGTACATGGTAAACCATAATTAATGTTAGCTATTTTTACAAATAGGGTACACACTCAAGGAAAATTCAAATTTAGTCTAGTACAAGCTAAATTATAATGCTTCCACAATCTAGAAAGGAAGAAATTTTTTTAACAAGACTGTTGACTATCAAGGCAGAGTGTTCTATAACTGCAGTCCCAGCTACTTGGGAGACTGTGGCTACAGGCTCTCTTGAGCCAAGAAATTCAATAACAGCCAAAGTAACACAGTAAAGTCCTATCTCAAAGAAACAAAATAAAGACCAATCAATGTAAAAATGTATTTTCTATAGTTAATTGTGAAATTTAACAAAATAAGGTACCCACACAAAAGATTCAATGTTACTAAGGGGTCATTCCAAAAAACATTGAAAAATGAAAGAACACCACATCACTAAAATGGAGGTGGAAGAGGAAGAAGAAAAAGAGGAGGAGAAGAGATGCTTAAGCAGGGGTGCATTAAGTACACAATCTTTTCAAATCAACATGATATAATCACAACTATGCATTTTGATACAGAATTAATACATATGCATTCACGTATTTTAAAATCTAAAAGTACTCAGAGAAAGTGAAGGCTAGAGGAAACACATTTCCTCATTTAAAGTTAAAAAACAGGATTCCATTGTCCTCATAGCACTCTACATCTGGAGTCTGTTGAGTTCCAGCTTCCTTGCCCCTCATGGGACTCCACATCTGGAGTCTCTGAGGTTTATTTCCACCTCCTTGCCCCTCATGTATTCCATGCCTAGAGTCCATGAGTTCTCCATCTTGCCCCTCATGGATTCGCCTCTGTGAGTTCTATTCTTTCTCTCCTCTAATAAACTCTGCCTTAATCCTCAAAAAAAGTTCAAAAATAATAGGGAAAATAATAAACAATATGAAGGAAATTCTAAATTACAACAGCCATTCCACTATACTTGAATACTCATGGGCCTTATTCAGAAATCAGCTCAGTAAATATGACTACTAAACCAAATGTATAGGGGTGTTAGTAGACGTACAACAGCTACTTGCTATAGAACAGACCCAGTCAGCAGTACAGAAGTTCACAGCTTCAGCAAAGTTGTAGCCCTGGTTAAATCCAGAGTGGTAGGCACGAGGAAAGGTCACAACGAACTCTCCAGCACACTGATTAGTCCTGTATACCTAAATGGAGATTGGGAATAGGGATTGGGAAAAAAAAAAAAAAAAAAAAAAAAAGACAGACTTTTATCAGTCAAATAGCTTCAAAAGCATTTTCTAAAGCAGAAAACAATATAGCATTACCTTATATACATTAGAAGTAATATTAGGATTAAATAAGTAGCTAGAATTCTCTTATTAAAAATATTTGCTGATAATTGCAATTTATGACAAGAATTAGCAGTCAAAAGAAAATCTCAAACAAAAAAAGGTATTCTCCCTGACCTATTACTATCCTAAATTGATAAAATTTTTATAATTAATGATGCAATCCCAGCACTTGGGAGGTAAAAACAGGAGGATAAGCATAAGGATAAAGATAAGATCCCCAACTACATAGTCTGGGTTACATGAGATCCTGTCTTAAGAAGGGCAATTACAGCCTGAGCTACAAAGCAAAAACTAAAAAACTAAAGAATAAGGACTGAGGGGATATAGCTCAGTGTTGCAGCAACTACATAATTTACACAAGGTTTTATATTCCATCCCTGGAACTAAAAAATATGTAACCAATTTATAAAAATTTATACTTTTATCAGGTCCTAGTAGTCAGAATTTGGAATTATTTTAAAAACTGAATTGAAATCCAGGGGTGGCACATGTCTATAATCCCAGCATTGGGATGAAGAGGCAGGAGGATCAGAAGTTCAAGGCCAGCCTTTGCTATACAGCAAGTTTCAGGCCATATTGTGTGCTACATGAGCCCCTGGATCAAAAAAAAAATTTTTTTTCCAAAAGAACAAAATCCACCTCCAAGTGCAAAAGATCAAATATATTCCATAGTATATTTTATCCTCTGTATAAAAATCTGTGAAATCTTCATATATAAAAATGAAAACTAAAAATTAGTTATTAGAGCTGATACTTAAAAATTTAAACTTGGTTAAGTAGGAATAATAAAGAACATGAGAATTTTATTGGGAAAAATATGTAATGGTTATTGAAAAACACAGTGCTATTCAAATAGCTAGCTTTAAAGCATCCCTTGTTAGCCAGATAGAAAATCTACTCATTGAGGATTAATCCTGATGGGGGAATGGTGTGATGTTGGCAGCACTCTCATGCCATGATGACCAACTGTAACCTACAATAGTGAGCATGAAAAAAGTTTTCAATACCCCAAAACTGTTTAGATTATATGTTTGTTTTAGCAATGGAATATGAAACTATACATTGACCTTTACTTCTAGTTACAAAACAAAATGTTATGATTCTATCAAATCAAAAGCAAAAACAAAGTTAGAAAACGCTTAAGGAAGACACAAAAAGACTCACAGGCACACCATGTTCCATTAGCACATTGGGATTCATGATGGTGACTAACTGATGAAGAAGATCAGGCTGGGATTCAAATAACTCAGGAGCCAGTTCCCTCATCACTTCCTCCAATTGTTCTGCAGCATGAGATGGCACACCATACCATGTCTTTGGCTCGCCCCTAGCAAAATAAGTAACTGTTTAAAAGCTAAGTAGAGAATGGTACCAATAAAAGCCAGAATCTCTCATTCACACCTATTAATAAATAACCATGTCACACTGGAAGCACATGCCACAAATAATATGCTCAAAATTCTGCAAAACTATTTTTTAAATATGCTATCACAATAGTAGATTATACAAGAGTATGTGGGTAGATAGATACATACAGTTACTATAAGAAACATAACTCAAAGTATTCTGAACAAAAAGGTCAGCAATAGTTTTTTTAAAATTTTTTTTATTATTATTTATTCAATTGTGTATGTGTGCGTATGTATGTGCCCGTGTGTGTGTGTGTGTGTGTGTGTGTGTGTGTGTGTGTAGAACCACGGACAAATTGGGGAACCACCATGGACACCTCTACCTCCTTCTGCCCCGGGATTCACAGGCTCCGCCCCACCAGGACCAGAAGTGCAGGCCGCCCCTGCTTCCGCCTGGCATCTATACGTGGGATCTGGGATCCGAACTCGGGACCTTCCGCCTGCAAGGCGGAGGCTTAACCCCTGAGCCACCTCTCCAGCCCAGCAATAGTATTTTTTAAGTACATATTTTGTGTGAGAGTGTGCGTGTGTGTGTGTGTGTGTGTGTGTGTGTGAGAGAGAGAGAGAGAGAGAGAGAGTATCCTGTGGAGAACCAAGAGTGACTTCAGGAATCATTCTAGATTGGTTCTACCTCCTTGTTGTTTCACTCTGGGATTTCCCAGGCTCTGCCCACCAGGGCCCAAAGTGCAGACTTTCACTATTTCCATCTGTGTTTTTACGTGGGATCTAGGATCCAAACTCAGGACCTTCGCTTGTGAGGCAGTCTAAACCCCTGAGCAATCTCTCCAGCCCAGCAATAGTATTTTCAAACATAAAATATACTACATGAAAAACACTGTTCCAAAAAATACTAATATACTGCCTTGATTCATAAGAATATGAATCATTCCAATTATTGCCACAATGAGCAAAGTAAATAGCCAATGATCTCCAGAATTATTATAAATAACTCCTTCACTGAGTTCAATTTTACATTCAAGTCAAGACCAGAAACTGCTGAAACTTCCAATATAGTTTTCTACAAGAGGACAAAAACCCTCATCACATCATTACTGTTTTAGATCTTAGTAGAACACAGTTTATTTAGAATAATAAGCAGTTATACTACTAGGAAATGGGTTGGATAATCAAGCTATTTATGGAATAGCTATACTTCCCAATTCTCATACAATTCACAAGACTCTAGATTACAGCTGTTCCTAGCAAATCTACTATGATGACAAAACTACTCTTGTTTGTGCTGGCAAGTATACTGCCCCCTAGACAATAAAGCACTCAGTGTGGCTAGGGCAATTGAGGCAGCAGATTTCCAATTTTACTTTTAACTAATCTGTATGAAGATAAAAATATATAGTTAAGATATTTTTAATACCAGACAAGGAAGTGGCTAAGAGAATGAAAAGCTATGATATAAAAATTGAGCAAATTAATTTAATAACTACACATACAACTTGGGCATTTCTAAAGGAAATATTACTATTCAAATTTCAAATGCAAAGTCACATCTTTGAATAATACATCCTTAAATACACCAGTATACCCATTGAGATATATCAGTATTGGGTTAGGGATATAGTTTTAAGGCTTGCCCTTCACACATGAGGCCCCTCAATTCCTAACAACAGAAAAATAATAATCATTGTCATTATTCCCCATATACTATAAAATTATCACTTAGGCTAAAACCTTAGTTAGGCTCTCCTACTTGTACATAATCCAAAACAGAAGGCAGTCTGAAATGACTCCCTTTTCCCCTCCCCAACATTCTTACTTTTAGATAGAAAAGGTTATTTTTTCTTTCTTTTTACTTAGGAAACCTTTTTTTTTTTTTTTTTAGATAGAAAAGCTTTTAAATGAACTTTCCTAATAATATCACCTAACATCATTACTTTTTTTTTTGCATGTGTGCATATGTGAGGTATACATACACTTGGAGGTCAAGGGTAACAACAGGTGTCTTCCTTAATTATTCTCCACTTTATATATTGAATGAGGATCTCGAAACTGAAAACAGAACTTCCCAATTTGAATAGACTAACAAAACTAGCTTGCTCCAGAGACTCTTTCTACTTCCTAAATCTTGGGATTACAAGCGTCCCCACACCTGTCCAGCATTTACATAGGTGCTGGGAATACAAACCACAGTCCTCAGCACTTGTGCAGCAAAAGCTTTATCAACTGAACTACCTTCCCAACTACACATTAGTACATCTTTAAAAAAAAAAAGTTAGGTCAGTATTACAATGCCTATAAACCCAGCACTCAGGAGGTACAAATAAGAGAACAAAGGATGCAAAGACATCAGCTACACACCAAGTTCAAAGCCAAACTGAGTTACATGAGACCCTGTCTCAAAAACAAAACAAGATAAAAAAATTAGGAGTGAGGGTATAATTCAATGGTAGAGGATGTTCTTGGCATATGTGAAACACTGGCTTTAATCCCTAGCACCAGAGGGGGAAAACTGTCATTTACACTATACACTATAAGAAGAAACATGCATACCAGTGTAAATAGTTAATGGAATAACTCCAGTGATCTTCAATGTGCCAACAAAAAGAAGAAAAGCACATCCCCACGTAGAGCCATGGCACTTTCATACCGGAAATGTCTACATTAATATGTGCGAGAACAGACTGCTCCAGGACAGGCATGTTATTTAAATTCCAACCAGAGACTGCATATTCCTATAAAAGAAAATATTAAGTAAAACATCACAATTGGCAAATGTGCAACAAAAATCTCAAAAGAATAATGCTAAAAAACCAAGTATTTTATTATACATCCATAATCATAGATGCTGTACTCTTTGTAACTCATTACTTCATCTAACTAAACATTTAGCATTAAGCATCTAAATATTTAATGTTTTCTAGGTTTTATTTACATTTCCCTTTAATTCAGGCATTTTTAGTTTACTCTGAAATGAAAATGAACATAATGTGAAATAATGAGTCCCACTTCAATAGTCACCTATCATGTTTTTGTTTTATCCCCAGTATTGCAACTCCCTGTAAGGTTTATTACTATGAGTAGGATACTTAACCCTGGTTTTCTGATCACTTTTTAAAAATATGTGTGTGTGTGTGTGTTGTATGTGTATTAAAGTATTAGATTCTCGAATTTTCTTTATTTGAGAAAAGAGAGAGGGATGAATTTGTACATGCTGTGAAACACAAGTAGAGGCCAGAGGACAACTTTTAAAGTCAGTTTTCTCCTTCTACCATTTGAGCTTTGGGCATCAGTTTGTGAGCAGATGTCTCACCAGCCCTCAGTTCACTTTTTTACACACATAGAATGGTGCAACCCACAACAGGGAGGTCTTTCACTCCAATTAAAGCAATTAAGACAATTTCCTATAGGTTTTCCCAGAAGTCTGTCTTAACTAGGTAAGTCTTCATAGGTTACTCCCAGAGGCCCACCTCCCATTTGAGAGCTCTCAAATGCAGTACGCCTACACTAAAATAGCTTTTATAAATGACTATCATGGTTCACCGTCCTGACTCAATTGTACAATATAGTTTAAATTCAATACGGGCTTTTCTTATAAGCATCTAGAATTTAAGTGTGTGTCTGAAATGGTTTGCTCATGTCATGACCCCCCAACAAAATCTCTTGGCATGGAATATTTAGTGAACTGCTGTAACATATTGCCATAGATTGGTAGTTGAGTACTTTAAAGTGCATCCCTTTGGGGGTTTGTATGTGTTAAGTTCATATTTATGCATAAGTACATGTAGTAAACATGAACATGTGCGTGCTGTATATGAAGGCCAGTAGACAAAATTTGGTAACTTCTTCAATCACTCTATACCTTATTTTTTAAGACAGAGTCTTTAAATCTGGCCAGACTGGCTGACCTGCAAGTCCAGGGCTCCTATTGTCTTCATCTCCACGACAATGGAATTACAAACATATACCACACACTTTTTTATGTAGGTGCTAGGAATCTGAAATTAGATCCCCATGTTTACATAAGAAGCACCCTACTAACAATCATCTTCCCAACCCAAAAGCATATCCTTTTAATAGGAAGTTAAATTAATGCCAACTACAGAGATAAATAGAACATGACAAGTACAATAGAAAAATAAATGATCATCCCAACTCAGCTTTATGCATCTCTATGGGACAACAATCTCAGGTGTTTGCCAGTAAAAGTCATATATGAATTCATACTTAGTCATCTAGTGGAAAAAAAAGAAAAACTTATATCAATAACTACCTATAAAACCTAATTTGAAAAAGCACACAAAGGCTACGTAGATGACTTTGTGAGTAGACTGCTTAATGTACAAGCCCAACAACTTAAGTTCAGATTCCCAAAGCCCACCGAAGAGCTGTAGCACAATCATTTGTAATCCCACATGCCTCTACTGGGAGACAGGAAGCAAACACAGAAACTGAAAAGGTCAGCTAATCTGCTTATGCAGGAGGGAAGAGACCTTGTCTCAAACATGGTACAAGGACAAGGACACTTGAAGATTGTCTTCTGACTTCCACATTCATGCTATTGCACATGAGCATCTGTAATCATACACACACACTAAATAACACCATATAAAAACAAAATAACATACTTTCTTTTTCATATTATGTTGTCCAAAGATGGGGACAATATCTTAAGTACAAGCAAATCCTTCTGTGTCAGTCTCCTGAGTGGATGGAACTATATAGGTGTGTGACACTGTACCCAGTTACATAAACCAAACTTCCTAGATTTAGAACAAAAAGAGCTAAACAAAAAATTTCAAACTAAAATTTTAAACTAATTAAACTAGTTTTAAAATACAAAACTAAAATATTCTTAAAGATATGAACTTTGTGTATTTTTATTCCCATTATGTGGTTTTCTTAAACATTTTATTGTTTATTTGAGAGAGACAGAGAACCAAGGAGGAGGGCAAGTGCTCACATGCTAAAGCATACATCTGCAGGGCAGAAGGAAATTTTCAGAAGCTGGTTCTCTCCATCAACCATATAGGGCTCCAGTGATGAAACTCAAATGGCCAGGATGACATGAAGGTACTTTAAGTATATGCTTTTTTAACTGGCCCGTCTTTTTTTTTGAGTCTCAGTAAGTAGCTCAGGCTAGCCTACCCACAATCCTGCCTCAACCTCTGTAATACTGTGAATACAGACATGCACTCCAGATAGTTCGAAAAAAATCACTGTAAAACTGAAGACTCTTTATATTGTCTAAATTCTATATATTTAATATTTCAAAATGACATAGTTTTTAGGAGTAAAAATAGGTAGTTTTCTATGCAAAGGTTAAATCAGCTTGGGAATAAGGATAAATTTATGTAGTACTATCCACCTCTTCTTCTGGTAGCATCTTTCTTTGTCCATCTTTCATAGGAAATCCACTTCCAAAGTCTTTTGAGGAAATATCAGCTCCATACTCAACGATAACATCTTCTTCAATACTGCTCACTAGTCGCCAGAATTCCTTTTCTACTAGTTCTGTAGGAACCATCTACAAATGAAAACAAAGATAATTAGCTTTTATAACCATACATTATAGTATAACATACAGACCAACTGATAAAATAAGACATCTCAGTTTCCCAGGGCAGAAATGACATCATCCTATAGGAAAAAGTTGAAGACAGCTGCATATTGAGGAAAACATGAATTTTTGAACTGATTTTTTTTCTGAAAATTTCAGTTTCCAGAGTACAAAGAACAAGCATATCAAGGAAGAATAGGAAATTAAAACAAGACTCAATGTTTTTATAATTTTTATCTTTATTTATGATGATGGTGGTGGTGGTAATGGTCTATACATTACTTGTATAAAAGGCCAAGAACAACTTTCGATCAAGAATTTCAGGGCTAGAGAGATGGCTCAGGGATTAAGTCTCTCCTCGAAAGCAGAAAGTCCTGAGTTCAGATCCCAGGTCCCACTGAAAAAAATGCCAGGTGGAAACAGCTGTTGCCTGCACATTCCTGGTGAGCAGAGCCTGGGAAATCCCAGAGCAAAGCAAAAGGAGGGAGAAGCTAATCCAGGATGATTCCCGAAGTGACCTTTGGTGTTCCATAGGGACACACAGTGCCCTCTGATATACACACACGCAGTTTACAATTTTTGTTGTTGTTGTTAAGATCTAGAAAAGTCAAAGATCTCATGGGGAAGTAAGTCAACTTTATATTACAGATAATTAAACAAAAGTAACAATATACCATCAAATATACCATCTTTTCTGTAAGAGCACTCTTAAGAACGCTAATAAAACTATTCAATCAAAATGTATTTCACAGTAAAAGAGTACAAAACTGCCATAATGAAAGTGAAAGAAATAAAAACAGATTTAGTGCTCTTGGACTGGGGCTACAGCTCAATGGGTAAAATAACTGTTCCCAAATCTGGTGATCTGAGCTCTATCCCTCAAAGCTCATATTGTAGAAGAAGAAAATTGACATCCAAAAGATGTCCTGGGGCCTCTACCCATATACCACGGCATGAGTGTGTACATCCCCCCCTTTTTTAATTTTTAATTTTTTATTTATTCAATTGTACGTGTGTGTGTGTGTGTGTGTGTGTGTGTGTGTGTGTGTAGAACCACGGACGAATTGGGGAACCACCATGGACACCTCTACCTCCTTCTGCCCCGGGATTCACGGGCTCCGCCTTACCAGGACCAGAAACGCAGGCCACCCCCACTTCCACCCAGCATCTATACGTGAGGTCTAGGATCCCAACTCAGGACTTTCCACCTGCAAGGCAGAGGCTTAACTCCTGAGCCACCTCTCCAGCCCCAATCCCCTTTCTTAAATAAATCAATATTAAAAATAATTTTGGTGTTCTCTAATTTTTTTTTTCAATGCTGTCCCTGTTTTCTACAAAAATTTCAGATACAGATAAATCTTTGTTTCTCTCAAAACCAACCTAAAGATGGCTACTCACATGGACTGGCATATTGAAATAATCAGACTTAAAATTATCGGCCATCTCTCCAAAGCTCTGAAGTGTATACTCTCGTATAGCTTGTTCAAATCCAAAGGCTTCTCGGGGCTTGTTACATTCCTACGAAGAAAAGATATTTAAGATGAACTTACTGAAGCTGAACTAAATAGAAGCATTAAAGCGCTGAGGTACAAGGATAGAGATATAATTCAGTGGCAGAATGAGTAGCTTGCTCGCTCAAAGGTCCAGTGTTCAATTCCTAGCAGTACTATTTTCCTTGATCATTTCCCTAGATTAAACAAATTCAATCAATCACACATAGCAAAACAAGTTTCAGTTACTTACAACATACTACAATATATTACTTACCAGATACACTATTATATACTCTATACTTCCAATGGGAAGGTTGTAAAGAGGCAATAAAGGTACTGGAGCTGACATTATGCTCTACCACCAAAAAAGTCCCTATATGACTACAAAGTTAGAATAAAGCTTAGAGCTGCTGATAATTCTTAACATCCAGTGGATCTGACCAGGATGAAAATAAATACGTATAGAAGAAAGAAAAGCTACAAATGGGATTGTTAAAGTATCAAAGTAGCAGAATGGTTTCACTGTATTATTAATCACTAAGAATACAAATATCTAAAATTTTTAACAGTAAATTAAGTAATAATTCAAAGACATTGAAAAATCTCTGAATACATCTAGATACACCCAACGAATTCCTTCCCTTCGGTGACCTATCATGACATTTTGTTAAAACAAATACAAAGACAAGGCACTTCTTAAACAGTATTATTATCTTTCAGGAAGCCCAGGAGAGAGGAAAAGATGATTATGACTTCCATGTCAACTTGGGTTACACATCTACACAAAAAAATCTTGTCAAGAAAGAAAAAAGGAAAAAAAAAAAAAAGAAGGGTAAAAAAGGAGGAAGAAAAAGAAAAAAAAATCAAGTTGAAATTCACACATGTCAAAAGTTCATCAATTTATTTACATAAAAATTCAATGTGTAAATTCCAATTCATGTCTGAATACAACTTTCTAAATTTAAAAATCTATAGCTTTTCTTTATTTTTATTCCTAGAAGAATATTCTTATTAGTTTAGCTCCTTAATCTTCAGTGTCTGTTTCATACACTATTACATGTTATATATATAGAGTATCGCATTATTACAGACTCTTGACTTTGTCATTATACTCTATAATCTATGCAATATTTTCCCCAAGGCATCTTCTAAATTAAAACTCCATATCAAAAAAAAAAAGAATATTCTTAGACATCTCAGTCAGGAAGGTTGAGGCAGAAGGATTTCCACTGAATAAGATGCCAACATGGGCACAACACGAGACTTTGTTGCAAAAGAAAAAAAAAAAAGAGTCTTGTTTTTTAAAGACCTGTTTTGTGTATGAAACTGCATATAAATAAGATTACATGCCTACTATCTCAGAAGTAGAACCTTAATTAATTAGATGCTACATAATTTTAGCACATATATTTAATTATTATATATTGTTACATATATTAATATTATAATTATATATTATATATTAATTTAAAATAATTTTTATTTCACATTTGTTTTGTTAAATACAAAAAAATTTGTATCTGTTAATTCTTGAGTTTATCTTTTAAAAATATTTACTATTTAAAAATATAAACAGTACATCTGTAGATAGGTGTTCTGTAGGTAGATATTATACCCATAGAATGGGAACACACATGGAAACCTTTGGGTTTAAAGCTGGATGAGCGAAGGGAAATGCACATTGGGGTGCACTGGGGTGGCCTGAAGAGAGGTAACTCCTGTTGAGTTCCCACAGGAGTTGACAAGACAGAATGAACCCTGGGATCCACAGAAGCACACAGGCGGAAGAGTGGGAGGGAGGGAAAGGGAATGGTGAAGAAAAGGGAAGGAATGAGAAGAAGGGGGGAAAGAGGGACGCAGGGATGGATACTCAATGTTTGCAAAAGTAGAAAAATAAATTTAAAAAATCTTAAAAACAAAAACAAAGTACTATTTCATAGAATAGCTAAGTATAATGCAAATCACTGGTCAAGTCTAGGAAATAATTACCATACATGTAATTTCAAACAATTTAATAATTTCAAACAAGTCAACGGGGTTGTGGTACTTTAGTATTCAAAATATTTAATAGGGGACTAGTGAGAAGACTCAGCAAGCAACCTGGCTGCTTTAAAAACCTAGAGTCCACTTGTTTAAGAGAACCAATTACTCTAAGTTATCACCCGATATTGACATGTGTGCTGTGGCATATACACTTGCTCTCTCTCTCTCTTTCAAATAAATATTTTTTGTAAAAAAAAATTAAAAATAACTTATAGGGCCAGCTAGATGATTTAGTGAGTCAAGGTGCCTATACTCAAGTCTAGCAACTTGAATTCAATCCTCAGAGCTCATGTTGTGGAGAGAACCAACATCAGAAAACTTTCTTCTGACCTCCACAAATGTACCGTGCACAGGCACAGGCATACCTGCAGCTCGCCCTAGCCCATGCTCTCTAATAAACATTTAATAATAATTATACAATGCTTTAGATTTATAATTCATTGTTGCAACAAAATACCTAACACAAACAATTTAGGCGAATAAAAGATTTACTTTGGCCCACAATAATCCATGACAGGATAGTGACAAAATTTAGGAGCCAAGAAAACTGGCCATATCACAACCACAGCAAGAGCAGAAGACAAAGAACAATAAACAGTTGCTTGATTGCTTGTTTGCCAATGATCTACCTGGCCAAGGAATGGTCCAGCCTACTATGAGCTGGGTCTTCTCACATCAATTATACAATCAAGATAATCCTTGCAAGTATACCCAGAGGTCAACCTTAATATATATATAATAGGAGGGGGGTACACTCAAGAAAAAACATGTGTGGAGGTCAGAAGACAATGTTGTGAATAGCTCTTCTTCTTCCACCTTAACAATGATTCTGGTAATCAAAATCAAATTATCAGGATTACACACCAAGCATCTTTATTCATGAGTTATCTTGCTGACACCACATCTTATTTTTAACTGTTGCCATTTATAGAAAGAAAATTAGCCTTTGAGAAAAAGAAGTCTCATGTAGTGTATCTTGCTACACTACAATCTGTTTGAATTAGCTCTTTTTAACCTTTCTCAACACTGAATGGGATTGGGACAAGCTTTTGGGAATGTCCTTACATATATATATGCATAAGCATATATTACTAGTTTTAGTTTTAAAAAAGGATCCATAAGATTAGGTTTGTACCTCGGCAACACATTTAGGACACCTCCAATCTCCTTTGGGTACATCAGGTAGTGGTGGAATTAGACAAAATGTGTGATAGCTGTCATCACATCCATCGCATAAAAGCAATTTATCTTCATTATTTCCCCGACCACAAAACATACAAACGTAGAGATCAACCTGTAAAAATAAGTAAAAAATAGGTCTATTTTCTGTAATACACAGTATCAAATTTTTACCAGACTCCTTAATTAAAACAAAATAATAAACATTGGGAAGCAAACATAACGCAATCCTAGAAATCTATTTCAAACAACTGTATTTCAAAAACTTTTCACAAAATTCCCTAAATTATTCTCTAAAGTTATAAGCAAATTAACAAAATTATAATAGGCTATAAAATCAATTTATAAATATAGGGTATGTGAAAATAAATATATAATTTTATATACTAAGTATTCTGGTAAAAAATGAATACTTAGAGTTGCCTACAATATATCTCACCTCAATGATTTATAAGAATCTTCAGTATCTACTACTAGGATCAGGCTCCAATACCAACTCCAACCAAAAGACAGAAAAACCCTTAAGTAAAATTGCTTAATATTTGCATATCATGTATATGTAATGTACATCTATATATCCTTACATATACTGAGTCATCTCCAGATTACTTCTATTATACAAATGCTATATAAGCTGATACATCCTGCTGTTTAGCAAATAACAGCAATAAAGATTTTGACAGACTTGTAATGCATGCATGAAATCACAGCACCCAGAAGGCTGAGGCAGGAGGATCTCGAGTTTAAGGTCACACTGAGCATCACACTGAGTTCTAGGCCAGCATAGGCTACAGAGACAAACTCCGTCAAGAAAGAAAGACAGGAAAGAGAGAAAAAGAGAAAGTGAAAAAAGAGGTCTGTATTACTAACAGACACAAAATATATTGTCAGTCTATACTTTTTTAAAACCCACGGATATAGAATCTGGAGATATAGGCCAACTATACAGATTCATAGATACTTAATTATCCACAAAGTATGTAACTTACAAGAAACTGTCTCCAAGAGACAAAGTAAGGTTAACATTACATAAACTAAAGTTACTGCTTTAGAATGCCAGTCTTCTTAATTAAGCCCCAAACACCAAGATAAAAAGTGAAAAACTAAAAATAAATCCTTTCCCTCCTGAAATATCCCAAGGCACTTACAAAGTTAACAGAGAGAGTTCCTTTCCGTTGTCGCATTTGCATGTTAAATGCGTCTGACCTGTTGGTAACTTTTCGTCTTCGGATGACCTCATCTTGAAATAAAAAGTTATATAATAATAGTAAAAACTAATGTTGAGAGCTTACTATGGACCAGACATTATTTTAATTATTTAAATTAAAGTCTCACAATATTATGAGAAGGATGTATTATTGTCTGCAGTTAAGGATAAAACACTTAAGATACAGACATGCTCAAAATCACAGAGGCCAGTCAGGTAATGGCATATTTTGGGTTCTAATCCAGACGAATTCTATGGAGTTAGGCATTAATGCTATGTTGCTTACATACAGTATTTATACATACTGTCTATGTTTATGACTTATAGGAACTATCAGATTCAATAATATGAGCTAAGTATGATGGCTCATATTTATAATGTCAGAACTTGGGAGACTAAAGTGGGATGATTGCCACAAGACAAAGCAAAACAAAACATAACGGAATGATAAAGATGAAATATTTGATTTTTTTTTTCATTTTTGAGACAGGGTCTAACAGTGTCCAAACAACTTAATTCTTTAAGAGGGAAAGACTAGAGAGATGGCTCAGGGATTACCTTTGCCTCCCAAGAAAACGGAACTGAGTTTGGAACCCAGATCCCATATAAAAATGCTAGGCAAAAATGGCAGTGGTCTGTATTTCTAGCCTTGGAAAGTAAAACCAAAACCTCAGAGCACAGCAATAAGAAAGTAGAGCAATCCAAGATGATTCCTAATGTTGCCCTTGGGCCTCCAGAGGCACAAAGTGCGCTCTTCTGTACACCTACATACACAATCAATAAATTAATAAATAAAAATAAAGGGACAATAAAAAGATATCATAATGTATTTAGTTAAGTTCTGTCACAGCAAATTTTTTTTTCCCACTACAGGGGACTGAACCTAGGTTTTCTGTGTATAGTAGCACAAACACTATTACTAAGGCTATATCAAGCAATGTTTTCTTAACTTTTTCATTTTGAGACAGGATCTCATTAAATTGCTCAGGCTGACCAGACATTCATTCTATAGTCCAGGCAGGACTTAAAATTAAAATCCTCCTGTCTCAGCCTTCGCAGTAGCTGGGATTACAAGGCCATGTCATACTCAGACATCCTCCATGCTCTCCGAGTTAGAACAATATTATCTGATTCCCCTACGGTTCTGTTTGCAATCTGAACTATTCGTACTATAAATGCATAGTAATGGGATTTTAGTATTTCATTCAATTCTTATAGTCAAAACATGTGCTGCCTATTCACTGTTAAAGTAAGTTTTAAACTGACATGTTATATAAGAACAACAGTGGAACTTTTTCATTTCTGCATCAAAAATTTTGTTCACAAAAGTTTCAAATGTGAAACTAAAGAGTTTTGGGCTTTTTGAAGAAAAAGGTTTATATGAATGATATTATGCAGAGAAAGATATTTTAAAAAAACAAAACAATAGTTAGAATTTAAAGGCTCAAGCGCTTTCCAGTATGCTTTCATACTAAAGTCTGCAAATTTAAATTAAAAGGGAAGTGGAGAATTTGTACCATTTCAAATTACCACCTTTAAATCACTGGGTGACAACCAATAACTCCACTATTATTAGTGAAACTAAAATAATCTTTAGAAACTGAATGAGATTTCCATGTTGTGTATCAAAGACATTCCTCTCCTCTAGACTTTAAAAAGATCAATAATAATGCTCTTTAGGCATTGAATTTAAAATATCTACTATTTTAAAAAAGGCAATCTGCCTAGAAATCACTTTTAAAGTTTACAGTTCTCAGGAATTTCTAACACAGATTAAGATTTAAGTTTCGTGACTTTTTCTACTTCCATAATGTTACATTTCATTTCTTAAAATTAGTAATATGTTCTTTACCTTCTTTATCTTTTGTTCCTACTGCCAGGCCTACAACCTTGGGTCCAGCCCCAAAAATCTGAAGTTTCTTCAATTCTGTGTTGTCTGACTAAAAAAAACAAAAATAATAATAATTTTAAAAATCCATGTTAGCATAATTATCCTCATGTACACACTTATTTTTCTTTAAAAGAGAGGATCCTGTGAGTCAGAAGATGATTTGTGGCTAAAACCACTTGCCACACAAGTGTGAAGACAGGGTTTGGATTTCTAGAATCCACATGAAAACTTGGCAGTCACAGCTGCTGGCTATAATCCCTGAATTTAGAGACAGATTAAGCATGTAGTTAAACTTTTAGATCACACATGAACACACACATGAACTCACACAGACACCAAACACATATGTCAAAAAGAGATATATTCATTTTACTGAAATAATAATAATAAATATATTCCAAGGAAAAATATACTCATATAATATATAATGTAGAAACACTTCTGGGACAAAACGGCAGACTAGAAACTGCCTCTGTGGACTCTATATCAACCACCTAGAACTAGGCCAGCCTAATCTCTCCCCATCCTGAAGCTCAGGGAAATTTGCGGAAGAGGGGGCGGTAAGATTGTAAGAGCACAAGGATGGGAGGAGTGATGATATGCAAGATACTCCACACAAGTCAGGGCCGAAGCAATTATAATAGGACTTTGCATGCTCTGCGCAATGTCCAACACACTATTGACCCCACAAGATCTAGCATTTGCTAAAGGCACCAGGATCCTTGGAGGCAAGGGATTGACAGCCACAGTAGTGTTCTTATGCTTAAGGGGAACACAGAATAAGATTCAGGGGAATGCCACTGGGTCTTTGTACATCATCGGAAAGGAGAGCCCAGAGGAGAGACTGGCAGGCACATTAAAGGATTCTCCGGGGATTGGGGGGGGAGGCACTGGGAGACGGGGAGGGAGGGGTGAGGGGAGGGGGAGCAGGGGGGTCGGGGGAGGAGGAGAGAGGGAGGGAACTGGTGTACCTACTAAGTTTGTATGAGCGGAAATAATAATAAAAAATGTTTAAAAAAAAAAAAAAAAAGAAACTGCCTCAGTGTAACTCATAAACATGAAGATACAGGGTACCAAAACAGAAAGAGAAAGAGCATTGGGGGAACCACAAAGACATGATAGGACGCCTTGAAAAACAGGGAGAGACAAAGTCTTTGCAGAGAAAAGGAAAAAAAAAAAAAAAAAAAACCATGTCTACAGCTCCCCAAAGGAGGGGGGACACTAAATCCATGTCCACAAGGTAATGTAAGCAGCCCTGGCCTCCAAACCATAGAACAAGTCTTAGGTTCTACCAAGCCTTAAATCCAGTGGGAGGATTTAGTGTCAGTAAATAGCACTACTAAGACTATTACTACTACTCCACTACTTAGAAAAAAATCCTGTTTGTTATTCCACATTATCTTGTAATGCTAATAAGCCATGCATCATTTTTACACAAAAAATTACAGATTTTTCCTTTAGTGTGCAAACTTTAATCTCTTGCTTCCTGTCCCTATCCTCAAATTCTACCTTCTTTTTTTTTCCTTACTTCTGTATCTTATCTCCTCCTCTAATCCCTTCCTGTATGTCATTCATTTACAAGTATTTTCACCTTAAGTTTTTTTTTTTCTTTTCACCTTAAGTTTTAACTTTACAGATTACTCTTCCTTTTCTATGCCACTTTCTTTTTCCTGTTGGAGGTGGTGCTACAAACTGACATCAACTGATTTGAAGAATATTTGTATGTTGCTTGATTTGGTGGTATTACTATTACAAAAGTTTTCTCCAAAGGTGGTACTGGAAATGGATCTCTCATGAGAAAGCTGGTTACTATTAAAAAACACAAACTGGAAAGGTATCTATCACAACTCAGAAAATAAAGGAGGTACATGATGATCAAAGTACATCACGTATACATGTGCATGTATGCACAGACAAACACACATACACACAAAGTTGTAAAAGAATAAATTTTTAAAAAGTTATAGGGCTGACAAAATAGCTCAGCAGGTAAGGTACCTGATTGCAAACCTAACAGCCTGAGTTCAATCCTCATAAGCCTACATGATGGAAGGAGGGAAGTAGCTTCCTAATATTGTTCTCAGACTTCCTCTCATGTGCCACTACATGCATGTGAGAACCTTCTTTCTTTCCTGGTTTTCTCTTTGGTCTCCCTCAAAATAAATAGTTTGTTAAAATTATAGTGGAAAACGTAGCCTAAGGAAAGATATGGATGGATACTCAAATTTAAAAAGTATTTATAAACCTAAATAGATACAGCCAGCAAAAGAACTTGTTCACAACACATTGGAGTTAAAATGCAAGGACTACAAAACTTTCATGTTAAAAGGTGCAAGAAAAAATACTTGTAAAGACAAGTTATTAGAATAACATCACAACTCTCAGCAGAAGCACTAAAAGTCAGAAAAGTGAGAAATGATGTATTTTAATTCTTAAAAGTAAATTACTACAGACCAAGGTAATATATTCAGCAAAGTTATCTTTGAAACTGAAGTCCTTCCAAGATAAGCAGAAATTGATGATCATTAAGTTAGCACTGTAGAAGATAAAAGATTCCCACACCCCAAAGAAAAACAAAAGCAGTCCCAAAAAAGAGCACAGGAAAAAAATGAACAGATAACAAATAAGAACTCAGAAATGATCAAACATGTCCAACTTAATAAACTCTGAAACACGTAAGAAAGGAGAATAACAACGACAAAATTAAAGGAACCACAAAATACTTCTAAATACTGGTTGATGTAAATTATCTTAACTCCACCATTAAAAGATACAAACCAAGATTAGAGAGATAACTCAAGGGTTAAGCCTCTGCTCATAAGCAGAAGGTCCCAGATCCCATGTGAAAACACTCCTGTGTCCTCTGATACATACACACATGCACGTGCACATGTACACACACAAATAAAATATGTAGTAAACTTATCTTTTCTGATTAATTTTGCTTTGAACTCTACTTAGATAATGAGTATAGTTGCTTCTTGTTTTTGGCTTCTACTTTCATTGTTTCATCCTTTCATTTTTTCATCCTAGAAGTATTAGCTGCTTGCACTAATCCTTTCATTTTTGTCTTTGATATTGAGACTCATTTATTTATTCTAGACAGCAAATAGTGAATCTTGTTTAACACAGTTTGTATCTGTGGGTGTATACCTGAGGACACGTGAATGTGTATGCCTGCGAAAATATTTCTAGGATGATTTCTGGAATCATCCTAGATTTCTATTTCTTCCTTATTGGTTTGCTCTGGAGTTGGTTGGAAGTGCAGACCATTTGCGCCAGGAATTTTTTACATGGCATCTGGGGATCCAAACTTTTTTTTTTTTAAAGCAACATCCTTAAGCTCCTTTACTGTTCTTTCTTTTTTTTTTTTTTTTTTTTTTGTTTCATTTCTATGTGTGTGTGTGCACACCTGTATGTGTGTGTTTCTGTGTGTGTATCAGAGGGGAATGTGTATGCTTGTGGAAGCCCAAGGGTATCTTCAAAATCACCCTGGATTGCACTGTCTCCTCTCTGCTTTGCTCTGGAGTTTCCCAGATTCTGCTTTCCAAAATTGGAGTACAGGACTCTGCCATTTCCACTACATGTTGCTACTTGGTATCCAGGATCCAGAATCCAAACTCAGGACCTTCTACTTGTGAACCAGATGCTTAACCATTACACCATCTCTCTGGCCCCTGGGAATCCAAACTTAAAAGTCATTTTGCTTCAGAGGCAAAGGCTTTAACATCTCAACCATATCCCTAGTCTGCTTTGTACCTTTCTTTTTTTTTTTTTAGTATTTTTTAAATTTGGATATGTCTGTTTATGTATGTTTATGTGTCCCTGTGGAGGCCCAAGAGTAACTTTGGAAGTCACCATGGGTTGCTTTCACTTTCTTGTTCTTTGCTCCCACCAGGGATGGAAGTGCAAGCAGCTAATACTTCTACCTGGTGTGGAACACAGGATCTGAACTCGGGTCCTTCTGCTTTCAAGGCAGAGTCTTAACCCAAGTCATTTCTCCAACCTAGATTACTAGTATTTTAAAAGGGAATAATCCATCAAGAAGTTAGAATGATTGCAAATGCACACGCATTGAAAACTAATGTACCTAATTTTATAAAACACAACTGGACATAAAGGAACAGACGAATTCAGATACAATAGTGTTGATTAACCTCAATATTCAATTCTAATCTTTAGATAGGTAATTCAAACATTTAAACTAATAACAAGGAAGGAGTTGAATTATCTCACAGATTAAGTGGACAATAACAGAAATTCACATCAACATCTGCGAAACACACTTCTTTTCAGTAGCAAATGGAAATTTCTTCAAAACAAATTTTTAAAATATTTTATTTACTTATTAGAGAGAGAAAGAGAGAGAGAGAGGCCATGTGGACTTCCAGAGATTGAACTCAGGTCTCCAGGTTTGTAAGCAAGTGCCCTACCATACCCACTAAGCTATCTCAACCCACAAAGCAAATTTTTGAAAACTAAAAAAAAAAAAAAACCAAAAAAACTGTTGTCTTAATCATGTATCACCCCATATTTGAGTTACACCATAAAATTAAGTATATCTAAAGAGATAAAACAGGGAAAACTAGTTTAAACACAGTAGACTTCTATATCCTGATTCAACTACTTTGGTATCCCTTTTAGAATGCAAATAAAATTTTACTCCAAATATTTTGAATTTTATTTATTTATTAGAGAAAGACAAGGAGAAAGAAAAGCTGTCACATGTAACATGTGGGCTTCTGGAGACCAAACTTAGATCACCAGATTCTCAAGCAGGCGCGTTACCTCACTCCAAATATTTCTTTTTATTATTATTATTAATTCAACTGTGTGTGTATGTGTAGAGCCAAGGATGAATTCAGGAATCATCGTGGACTGCTTCTACCTCCTTTTTGCTCCGGGATTCACAGGCTCCGCCCACCAGGACCAGAACTCCAGGATCCGATCTCAGGACCTTCTGCTTGCAAGTAGAGGCCTAACCCCTGAACCATCTCTCCAGCCCCTCAGTCCAAATATTTCTAAGTAAGATCATTTTGTTTGGAATCATGGTAAACCAAGATATGTACCTTAGGGAGAAATATCTTGGTTTGTAACTTAAACCAGAGAATACTCTGTTAGTCTACATTAGACTTTTTAAAATTATTTTATTTTCTAGTTTTACAAACATATTGAGTACTTATCCTGGCTTTCCTCCATCCCTCCTCCCTTCCATTCCCTTCCTTTCCTTTCATCTGTACATCCCACTTCCTCTCATCCTCCTGCTTATATGCTTCTACGGACCCCAGGGTTCCCTCCAGCTTATCTACTCCTGTAGGGGTTTAGGCCTCTGTGGCATACCAAGTTACCTCTCTTCGGGCCACTCCACTGATAGGGGCATTTCCCTTCACTCATCCAGCTTTAGCACCCAAGGTTTCCACTGTATGTTCCCATCTCTCTTAAGTTCCTTGATAGTCTATGGAGACATGTTGATATATCACTTATTATGCAGATCTCGTATGGACAAATCTTATGCAGTGAGTTCCTAGATGTATCAGTCCTGCTTTGAATGGAATGTCTTATACAATGGTTAACCTCATCTTTAGGCTGTTACAATATCACCGCCCCTTCTTCTGCGAGACTCCCAAAACCTCATGATGGGGAGAGATTCGATTGGCCTGATTCTGGATGAACCCTGCTGGGTTGCTGGTACTCTGCATTATAGCTGGCTGTTGCTAGCCACAACTCTGCTCTTCTACTGCCCTGGGCTGCATCCTATCAGAATGCTAAAATCCTCTACCTCTGTTGTAGAAGACGACTTCTAGGCTGAATATTAGGTGCTCTTCAAATATATGGGTATAATAATAACTATTTACAGAGCAGTTTGGTGTACTGTCTTCCTACCTGTAGGTCCATAGGCTATTTTTTCCTATTGATCTGTTTTCTTCCCTTTCTTATTTTAGGCTGTTGTTCTAGTTTACAGAAAATGGAATGTGTTCCATTCTGACAAGCAGGTCTTGAGTTCAATCAGAAAGCTGTTGGTTGTCTCCTTGACATTCATGCCACTATTACACTGGTGGTTGGTCACCTGTTGCCATGGTGAATTTTATTGCAACTTGTGTATCTCATGAGTTGATGAGGCCTGTGATTATTTTTCTCCCACAGTAGCCTCTACAGTATTCCTTGATACCGTGTAAACTATTACTTTAGACTATTCAAAGAGTTTCAAAATAGGTACACAAGTTCCTTTAGCATATTAATAAAAGGATATAAAGACCTACAAAAAATGAATAGACCATTAGCAAGATGGATAATCCTTAATAAATGAACTTGTAAATATAGTAAGATACCTAAAATATCAGAGTGATAATATGTCAAAAGTAGTTTTTTTAACAGAGTTTTTTGAAATATTAAACTTCACTGTTTCGTTTTAATATACTCTAGTCTTTAACTCATGAAGACATGTATGATTGAGAGTGATTTCTGTCTTTATGGAAAGATTTAGCTGAACTATATTAGGCAAAAGAAAGTGGTTATGGGTGGTAAAATCTCTGTGTTTTAGGCTTGTATAATGTAGAAAAATGTCACAGGCTAAATATATATAAAACAGAAAATGTAGAATTTTAACCATTTGTGTAATAAACGTAAAATATTTTATCTTATATTATTCATATATTTATATTATTTTATAAAATTGTTTTCTTTTTATTTGAAGTAAAAGGAATCTGTGGCTTTCAATTTATAAATGTATGATTACTAAGAGATGAAAAAAACTAGTCTTGAAGCTTACTTCCCAATAGAGTATCACATCCTTACCCTAAGGCAGCACACAGAGTCCTCCAAAAAAGATTTTCTTAAAAAAAAAAAAAAAAAAAATTGGACTGCTTCATAAATTTGCAGGTCATCCTTGGGCAGCAGCCACACTAATCTTCTCTACATCATTCCAATTTTAGTATATGTTCTACCGAAGCAAGCATGCCAACACAAATCTTAAGGGGAAAAAAAAGTAATGTCTTAGATCCCACCAGATCACAAATACTAGAAATTAAGCAGAAATGACACAAACACACAGAGTAATAACAATGGGTACTAAGTAAAATCAGGGAGGAAATTTATACATCAAGTTCAATGCCAAGGCCAATATAGGTCGGCTCATCTCTAAACAAATAAACAAAAAAAAAATCAGAGAACTCAAATACCAATCATCTCAAACTATTCTAGAAAATACACAAAAAGAAAAAATGTTGCCAAACTCATTCAACAAAACCAGTAAATCAAATAAGAACACAATAAAATTGGGTCTGGGGAGGCCTGTAGTGTCAGCTACTCAGAAGGCTGAGGCACAAGGATCAAAAGTTCAAGACCTAGCTGGACTAAAGAGCACATTCAAGGCCAGGCTAGGCAATGTAGTAAGACCCACTCTCAAAAATCAACAGAGAAACCGAACTAGGGCTGGGGAGATGGCTCTGTCAGAGACAGTAATTATTGCTCAAGCATGAGGACCTGACTTTAGATTTGGAGTACCCATGTAAAAGCTGGACATGGTGGTATACAAAGGCAATGTCAGTGTTGGGAGGTAGAAAAAGGAGGAACCTCAGGAAGTGGGGGGCTCAATGGCCAGCTATTCTAGGGAATCAGTGAGCTCTAAGTTCAGGAGAAAATATATCTCAAAAAAATAATATGGTGGAATGTGACTGAGGAAAACATTCAAGATTGGTGTCTACAATAGTGTTCCCATACTAAAGGGGAGCACAAGAAAGGGCTCTGGGCAATGCCACTGAATCCTTACACCTCACTAGAGTGGAGGACATAGAGGGAAGTTTAACATTCACATTAAAGGATGCTCCAGGGAATGGGAGGGGGGGAAGAGGGAGGCACTGTGAGAAAGGGAGAGAGGGGGGTAAAAGGAAGGAGAATGGGGGGTGGGTGCTAAGGGGACTGGGGAAGGGTAGAGAAAGGGAGGGGACCAGGGTACCTATTAAGTTTGTTTGATTGGAAAAAAAATAAACAAACATAACAGAAAAATAAAAGAAAAAAAAAGATTGGTATCTGGCCTCCAAATGTACATATGCATGCACACACAAGTATATAATAAGCACTGCAGGTATGCACAGAAGAGCACACACATAAATGTGCCACACACAAATTGTTTTAAAAGAATAGTGGGTAAAAAATAAAACCATTCTTTTCTACTCCTTTCTGCTAACTATAGAAATTAAAATATACAATTCACCAGCATATCTGATATTGGCACTAGTATCCAGAGTTGCTCTTTGAATTCTTGTCTTTGCCAAAAACTGCTCAATCTCAAAAAAATATTGAACTTCACAATCTTTTCTCCACTCAACTCAAAGATGAATAGAAGATATGCTTTTCAAGTGTTAAATAACAATGGATAAATGAGATCCCCATGACTTGGATCCTACCAGATCTGGAAAACTGTTCTATATGACCAATGCATTTAAAACTATTAAGGTCATGTGAGCCAAGAGCAGTAATTCAGTGGGTAAAGCGCCTGTTCACAAACATGAAGTTCCTAGTTCAACACTCGGAAGCCCATATAATGGAAGAAATGACTCCTGAAATTTGTCTTCTGGCCTCCATCTGTGCATAATGACATACATACATACATGTGCATGTTCTCTCTCTCTCTCTCTCTGTCTCTTACACACATTTTTTTATTAAAAATTTAATTATACATTTTAAAATTTTTTACCAGTTCCCTCCCTCCCCCCTCCTCCCCCTCCCCTTCCCCCAGTGCCTCCCCCCCAATTCCCAGAGAGTCCTTTATTGTCTTACACACATTTTTTAACATTTAAAAAAATATTAAGTTCATCAGACCCTGTCTCAAAACAAACAAAAAAACTACCTTAAAAAATGGAAATACATACCTGAGATTTGACACGTCTTGTTCTCTTTGGCAGAATATTCATTCGTGTTCCTGGCTCTGGAGAAGTATGGATACTGGTGCTGAGAACCTCAGGTTCAACTTTTTCCTTAAGATCTAAATTGGGCATTTGTACACCCTAAAAGATCAAAATATAAAAAAAGAAGAAATTCACTGATACAAAAAATCAAGTTTAAAAGTCAGTAGAGAAAAAACTAATTTCCAGGAAGTTCCTAAAGTGACACTAAACCAGATGGCAATTCTGACCTCAAATTCATCTGTAAATTCAAATCAATTCCTATCAAAATTTCAGCAGGACTTCTGTTTTATTTTTTTCAATATTTTATTTACTCTGTGTGTGTGTGTGTCCCTTTGGTGGACCAAAGGTGACTTCGAAGATTCCTGGATTGTTTCTGCCTTGCTTCTTGCTTTGTTTTGGGATTTCCCAGGCTCCACTCACCAAAGCCAGAAATGCAGGCCACCACCATTTCCACCTGGCATTCTTAAGTGGGACCTGGGATCTGAACTTGGGATCTTCTATTTTCAAGGCCGAGTCTTAACCCCTGAGCATCTCTCCAGCCTTGTTTTATTTTTTTTTGAGACAGGTCTCATGTGGCCCTAAACTGACCATGACTTCGTTTTTGTTTTGTTTTTGCAAGTATGCATACACACATGCGTATGTTTACAAGGGGACATGAGCATGTGTATCTACGAAGGTACAAGGGTGACTTCAAGAATCATCCAGGATTACACTCTACCTCTTTACTCACTTGCTCTGGGGTTTCCTGGGCTCTACCTTCCAAGGTCAGAAATGTAGGCTGCAACCATTTTCACCCATCTTTTTTTTGGAGGGGTTTGGGATTCAAACTCAGCTCCTTTAGTTTAAGAAG
Organism: Typhlomys cinereus; assembly: GCA_023101885.1. Classification (NCBI taxonomy): domain Eukaryota; kingdom Metazoa; phylum Chordata; class Mammalia; order Rodentia; family Platacanthomyidae; genus Typhlomys; species Typhlomys cinereus. The sequence continues at coordinate 7,885,621 of JALPQD010000040.1, read as the reverse complement.
CAAAAGCCTTAACCTCTAATCCATCTCTTCAACCCATGACCTTTACTTTCTGATCCTCTTGCCTCCACCTTAAGTGCTGGGATTACAGGAACACCACACAGGCAGGTTTTCTTTTATGGAAATCAAAAGTAAATTCTAAAATTTATGTGAAAATAGAAACTGCATATAATTAGAAGGACAAAATTCAGAAACTTTATACTATTGGACATCAAAATTTACTATAAAACTATAAAGCTCAAGACAGTGTAGCATTTAGATAGAAGAGATGCATACAGTAGTTCCCCTGCATTTGTTCTAAGATTCCCAGTAGACTTCCGATAGCACTAAACCCCATATGTTTTATAAGTTACATGGATACCTATGATAAATATCAATAAATTAGGTACAATAAAATATTAATAACAGAACAATTATAGCAATATGTTATAATAAAGTTATGTGAGAATGTGATCACTTTAACTCAAAATATTTTCAGCTGAAAGAAGTGGTTGCTATGCAACAAGAGAACCACAATTAGGAGCCACTTAATAAGAGGTGAGTGTGGCAATTTGCCTATAATTTCAGTCTTAGAAGAGACTAGAATCCCCACAGAAAACTAGTAGACTATCCCTGTCAGGAAGCTCCAGGTTTAACTGAGAGACATAGTCTCAAAGAATAAGGTAGAAGAACAATTAAGGATGATTCCTTGAACATAAAAACATGTACACCTACACACAGGAATACATATACATGCATGCCATGTATGCTACATAATTACAACAGAAATTGTAAATATTTGGCAAATATGCACGAACAAGGGATATTCATGAAGCTTTGGATTCAATTCTCTCTCTCTCACACACACACACAAAAAATAAATAAGCATTTTTAACTGAACTAAGATTTAGAAGAAGCTCAGCAACTATAGTCTACATCTCTTGGCAATCTGTTCCTGGCATTCTTCTTTGGCTTCCTTCATTCTCTTGGACAAAAGCTTACCATTCTGCAGCCTCTTCCTTCTTTTTTTCTAAATGCATTACTTCTTTAGTGGAATATATGGCTCTGTGTTACGGGACACACACAATAATGAAGACACTTGAATCTTTGGTACTTTGGGCCTTTCAAAATAGGATTTCTTTGTTGGGAAACAACATCTTTAGAGAAGTAGAAAAGTTTGCAGATTCTGCTAGATCTTTTGAGCCCCACCACCAAGGCACAGGAGTATCAGTCAGCAGATGAAAAAGAGACAGAGATCCCCTTCATGTTGATGAAGTTGATCAGACCACCTAAAAGGCTCAACATAAAAAGAGGCCCAAATCCCACTTAAAGAAGTCTTCTCAAAGAAAAGAAGCCAGGTATGATGGTGTACCTAAAAATCCCAGAACATAGGGAAGTAGAGTACAGGAGATCAGAGGGTAGTAAAAGCTATACACTGAGTTCCAGGCCATTTAAGAATATATACCAGTATCCCGCAACAACAAAAATATATATATACCAGTATCTCAAGATATCTACTATAACATTTATATCTTTACCTCATATCCCCCCTAAAAAATCATAGACTTAAATATAAAAGCTAAAGTTATATAACATATATAGGTAAAAATAATGATGATGATACCCACCATAATTAGATGGTAAGACCCAATTGCTGAAAACACCATGAACTTTGGTTTCAGAACATGCATATACATTACATAATTATAATTGAAATTGTAAATGTTTCGCAAATATGCATGAAGGTCGAACTAAAGATTGAACTGACCAGGAAACTTCCTCTCTGCTGGCTAGCTTTCATAGTACCAGAAGGTGCTATGCAAGTTGCAGGGTAAGAAATCAATCATAATCCCTAGCACTGGATCCTGCATGCTATGATACATATTGACCTGCCAGGAAAGATATGCACCCTGGTACAATAGTAGTATATATGACCATTAACAGGAATAACCAACTGCTTTCTGACTAGACATGAGGCCTGCTCATAAAAGAGAAATCATACCTCGTACTTTAGCTTGGTCAACAGGTTATAGCTGAGGTAGTCAGAGACCCTACAAGAAACAAACTGCACCATTAAATGGACATGCTATCAAGCTGCCAACTAAATATTTATGTTTATATTCATATATTAGTGTTGCTCTTAACTATAGTCAGGGAAACTTCTTTATTCTAAATAAGAATTGAAGCACACACATTTGCCATAGTATGTGAGTAGAGTTCAAAGGACAGCTTTCAGAAATCATTTCTCTCCTTAAACCACGTGGCTTCCAGAGATTGAATTTAGGTCTCCAGGTTTGTAAGCAGGTGCCTGGCCAACACTATCTTGCCAGCCCCAGAGAAGCTTCTTTCTGCAGTAAGCAGAATTCAGAGACTTGTAAATGGTCAAAGCATTGTGAATAAGTAGGCTGTGAGTTTTCAGACCTAAATGGATCATCTTTATGAACCACTTCCCCAAACTCAGAATATAAAGCAGGAAGATGGACAGGAATGCAGTGAAACATTGTCGTATGAACATGACATAATTGTACTCATAAACTTGTACCTGGACAAGACCTGGACAAGATATGGCAAGTCTAGGGCTGAAGAAATGGCTCAGGGGTTAAGACTCTGCCTCACAAGCAGAAGGTCCTGAGTTCTGATTCCAGGTCCCATGTAAAATGCCAGGCAGAGTGGAGCCTGGGAAATACCAGAATGAAACAAATAGGAGGTTGAATCAATCCAGGACGATTCCCAAAGTCATTCTTGGTGCTCCACAAGGACACACAGTGCCCTGATACACACAAAATAAGTAAATAAATAAATAAAAGCTTTTTTAAAAAAAGTTACCCTTTGATTTTAATACATGTGATATGGCATACATTCTCATCCTCTCTCAAATAAATATTAAAATGAAGGAAATTTTTTAAAAAGATAAAGAACACAGGAAATGGTGGAGAGTTAATTAAACCTCAAAGCCTACCCCAGTGACTTCCTTCAGCTTCGGCTGTACCTTCTAGCTTTGGCTGTACCTTCTAAAGGTTCCATAACTCCCAAACGACACCACCAGGTGGAAACCAACTATTCAAATATATAACCCTGTGGAATACATTCTACATTCAAACCATAACAGATAGGGCTCCTAGGGCCTCACTCCTAGCAGTTTGATGGCTGCTGGAAGCATAGCTATTTCTCTTCCAAGGTATAGGTGCTAGAAGTTTCCCATACTCCAGTAGATGGCCCCACAACCATGTACAATGAGCACACTAATGGGATGTAGTGTGTTATTAAAAGGCTTTAATAATGGCTTAGTGCATAAAGGCACCTTTCACAAACCTAGCAACAACAAATTATTCTCCAGAAGCTGACATGGTAGAACTGACTTTCAAAAGTTGTCCTCTGACCTCCACATACACACCATGGCACCAGCATGCCTATGAATGCACTCTTTCTGTCTCAAATAAGTGCAAAAAAAGAACAAAGAAGAGGCAGGGCAGGAAATGAAGAAGCGAAGGTAAATATGCTGGTGAAGTTATGAGTAGTACATATGAGCACGATACATAGATACATCACATACACATACAAAATTGTCAGAGAATAAATTTAAAATATTATTTAAAAAATATATGGGGAGTGATCACTTCAACAGCACATATACTAAAACTGGAACATACAGAGAAGATTAGCATGACCCCCGCACAAGGATGACACACAACTTTCCATATTTAAAAAAAAAATAAGAAAAAAATACATATTGGAGGGGGGGAGCAATAAGCTAGTTCAGCAGGAAGGGCCCATTTGCAAACTCAGTGGCCTGAGTTCAATTCTTAGGAGCCCACATGGTAGAGAGAACTGATTTCTGAAAGTTGTCCTCTTGACCTCCACTTATGACACACATGCTTCTTTCTTTCTCCTGCCCCCCAAATCTCTAATACTTAAAAAAAAATACAGAGCCAATAATATGGCTCAGCAGGAAAAGGCACCTAAACACAAATCTGGAAACCTGAGCTCAACTCTTGGAACCCACATAGTGGAAGAAAAAAACAGCTTCCAAAAGTTGTCCTCTGATCTCCATACACATGCTACAGGATATACTTGTGCACCATCCTCTCAACACACAAACACATACACAAACTACATATCCACATTATCGGTAATAGTAATGATTTTTCTTGAGGGTGCTGTAAACACATACTAACAATTCAGAAAAGGAGCATTCTTTGGAATTTTAAAGAAAGGTATCAAATTGAACCAGCATATAAAAGGTTCCTAATCTTCAAATGAGATGACTAAAGCTGAGGGTTATCACTCATCATTCCTGAAAACCTAATCAAGACACTACACTTCTTTGTTTTTGTAGTATACAGGTGAAAGACAAAAAAAAAAAAAAAAAAATCTACCACTTGTTTCTTTCCAACAAGTTTCTCATTGGTGTCTGGTCATAGCGACAATACATGCACATGCACATACGTATGCACACATTACTGCTATTCTTGTTTTAGTTTCTCTGTATTAATGCTATATCACACACATAATGACTTGGAGCCCAGAACTACATTTGGGTGTGTCTAACTTCAAAAGCCGAACTATGGGGTGGAGAGATGGCTCAGGGGTTAAGATTCTGACAAGGTGTTAAGACGGTCTGACAAGCAGAAAGACCTGCACTGGAATCCTGAATCCCACCTAAAAATGCCAGGCAGAAAATCACGGCAACCTGTACTTTCAGCTCTGGAAGACGAGCGTAGGAAATCCCAGAGTAAAGCAAAAAGGAGGCAGAAGCAATCCTAGATGACTCTGAAGTCACCTTTGGTCCTTAACAGGGACACACAGTATCCTGATACACACATGCAAAGCTGAACTATGTATTTTAGATTTTGTAAACTTTAGTCTCCTCACACATATTTTTCCTTTTCTTTCATGGCTAAGATTTAATGCAGATAGAACAGGGCTGGAGAGATGGCTCAGGGGTTAAGCCTTTGCCTCGAAAGCAGAAGGACTATCGCTTCTCGGCCTTTTGGCTAAGATCAAGTGGACTAGAGTTCAGACCCCAGATCCCATGGTAAAAATGCCCAGTAGAAATGGTGGTAGCCTCCACTTCCAGGTCTAGAAAGAGGATAATGGGAAACTCCAGAGCAAAGTGGAAACTCCAGAGGTAGAGCAATCCAGGATGGTTTCCGAAGCCACCCTTGGACCTCCACAGGCATGCATAATGTTCTCTTTTATACACATACATACATACACACACACACACACCCTACTTATACCTACACACACACTCTCACATATACACACCAGCATCGACACACATGTCAAAAAAAGACAGAATAATCTTCACTGTAGTGCAAAAATCACTCCCTATGATCTTTCTAATTAAGGCTATTAAAAGCTTTATAAAAGATTAATCACCTATCTCTTACCCTTCCTTCCTTCCTCCCCATACATATGACATGCAAATCTAGCTAAAATAACATCCGATTTCTCCTTAAAAAGCTCTATCTTGGGGCTAGAAAAATAGCTCAGAAGTTTAAGCCACTTCCTTGTAGGCAGAAAGACTTAAATTCAAATCCCAGATCCCACATAAAAATGTTAAGCAGAAATGACAGCAGTATATACTTCTGACCCTGGAAGGTGGAATCTAGGAAACCCTATAGCAAACCAATAAGGAGGGAGAGCAATCCCAAAGTCATCCTAGAGCCTCCATCAGCACAACAGAATGCCATATTCTACACTTACCCATTCACCTAAACCTTCATACAGAAAAAACCCACACCTACACACACACACACACACACACACACACACACACACATGAACACAAAAAATTCAGTCTTAAAAACTATACATAAACATTACCAAAATTAAATGGAAAGAAAATGTATTTTTTTACTGCATGCAAAATATAAATTATATTTATATGCTATAAAACAAGTATGGAATATATAAACAAATGGGTGGCAGAATTATGGGTAAACAAGTGCTATATGCTGAAATGTTTCTAACTTTTAAGAACTGTTTTTAATGTCTAAGAACTGAGGTTATATTTGGATATGAGGTCAAGAAATAGGTAATTAAGAACTGGAGAGATGGCTCAGGGGTTAAGATTCTGCCTCGAAAGCAGAAGGTCCTGAGTTAGGATCCCAGGCCCCATGTAATAATGCCAGGCAGAAATGTCAGGGGCCTATACTTCCTGATCTGGTGGGTAGATCCTGGGAAATCCCAGCGAGAAACAAGGAGGCTGAGTAATCCAGGAGGATTCCTGAAGTCACCCTTGAGCCTCCACAGGGACTTACAGAGCCCTCTGATACACACGCACACACACACACACTCACACACAGTAAATGAATTTTTTTAAATTTAAAAAGAAAATAGGTAACTAAAATGAGATCAATAAAGGAGGACCAAAATCCAATTAAACTGATGCCCTTTAAAAAAAAAAAAGCCAATGTAGACACTTAAAGACAAACTAGGGGTGCATCTCTGTGCACTTGCACAGAGAAAACAAAATGAGGACCACAGATGAAAGGTGACCATCTACAAAGCCACAAGAACAGTCTCAGGAGGATAAAAACTGATGACATCCTAATCTTCGATTTTGAAGACTTTCAAAACTATGGAAAATAAGCTGCTGTAGTTAAACTAAGAAAATAATGAGGACAGAGGGTTTTAAGATGTTTTTGTTGACTGTTTTGTTTTGGTTTTGTGACAGGGTTTCCAATATGGTAGGTTAGCCTCTTTTCTATGTAGAAGATGATGATGACCTCGGCTTGACTTCTGACTCTCCTGTATCCACTTCTACAGGGCTCCCTGTCCTGGATTACAGCTAGCATAATCACAACTAATTTTTCATGGTGCTAGAGACTGAACCCAGGGCTTTATGCATGTTAATTAATCACTCTTATTTAGCTAAGCTACATCTAGCCCCAGATCACTTAGGTATGATACCAAAGGTATTTGTGCTGGCACAAGTCTATAATGCTGACACCTTGACATAAGATGGCAAGATAAAAAAGATTAAGTTCAAAACCATCCTAAGTCTATAGTCAAGCTGTCAAAAAAAAAAAAGAAGAAGAAAAACAGCCAAAAATCACTCTATAAAAACAAAAAGGAATTCAATGGGAAGTTAGTCTTCAATCATCACAAAATAACCCACATTAATCAGAAAACATTTTGTAAATTATGTATCTGACAAAGAACTTACATCCAAAATTACAAACCTTTATAAGTGTAAGCCAAACAGCTGCTTTTTTTTTTTACATGTGTATCTGTGTGTGTGTCTCTCTATATGTGTGTGTGTATCAGAGAGTGTCATGTATGTCTGGGGAAGCCCAAGGGTAACTTCGGAAATCACCCTGGATTGTTTCTACCTCCTATTAGCTTTGCTCTGAAGTCTCCCAGGCTCTATCTTCCAGGACTAGTACAGGCTGCTGTCATTTCTGTCTGGCATTTTTAATTGGGATCCAGGACCTTCTGCTTACAAAACAGAGGCTTAACCCTTGAGCCATTTCTCTGCCCCATTCCTTTTTTTTTTTTTAAGTCCCTTTTAATTTTCTTTTTTTTGGGGGGGGGGAGTATGTGCGTTGAGTGTCTCTGTGTGTTTGTCTGTGTGTGTATGTGTGTGTATCAGAGAGCATTGTGTGTGCCTGTAGAAGCCCAAGGTGACTTTAAAATCACCGTAGATTGCCTATACCTTCTATGTGCTTTGCTCTGGAGTTTTCTGGGCACTACCTTCACGAACTTGAAGTACAGATCCTCGTCATTTCTGGCTGATAGCAAACAGCCCAATTTTTAAAAAAGATCTGATACATTATGATTAGTGTTAGGGAAATAAAAACTAAAACTACGATGAGATACCACTATGTACCTCAGTAAAAGACTTTAAATCAGAAAGTTGAAAATACCAAAGTACTGGTAAGGACATGGGAGAAACTACAAGCTTCTACACTATTGGTAGAAATGTAACATGGTGCAGCCACTTTGGAAAATAATCTGGCAGTTTCTTAAAAAGTCAATCAGTTGGTTAAGTTCATGTCTGGCAAACAGGAAGAACTGAGTTTCACACCCACATCCATGCGTTAAAAAAAATGTTGTTTATAATCCTAGCACTGGAAAAGAGATGGATAGATCCCTGAGATCTGATAGCCTCTATACACATGTACACACATGTTCCTTCAACAAATACAAGTTAAATAAATTGGAATGAAACTGGAAGCTTTCAACAATCTAGGTTTTAAATGCTGGAAGGTGCTACTCAGGCTGTTGAGGGGAGATATGTTATCAACAGTCTTACCTATCCTACTGACCTGCCAAGCATGATGTATCTACTGTGGAATAGAGGCATGGCAGTTCTGATTGGACTTGAGGCATACTTTACAAGAAAGAATTAATGCCTAGTAGTGTAAATCTGATCAAAAGTCTGACTGGGACATTAATAGACTATTGGTGAAGATACTGCTGCTGTTCTGTCTACTGTCTGTCAAATTGTATTCTAAATGTCTTTTTATGCTAACAGAATGCTGTTATCTGCTTTGGTCCAAGAAGCTAAAGAAGGGGTGGTGTGAGGTACAATGCTATTTTTCAAAACAACATGGCCTCTGTACTCTTGAACTCTAGCAGCTATGATTACTTGCTAAGATCTGCACAAGATTGAGCACATCAAAATTCAGTTATGGAAAGCAGGAAGGACTGACAAGACCCTATCCCTTCCTGAGGATGTTTAGGTAGTTAATGGTTGCTGAGGAATGGAGAGACATTTTATTCAGTGATATAGGTGTTAGTAAATTGCCCCTCACTTGTAAATAATCCTTCATGCAAACTCTTGAAAGTAACCCTAATTAAGCATACTGGTTTACCAAAAAGAAATGGAAGATATCCAAGAAGGGGACTAGGCTGAGAAAAGAGATCAACGGAATTAGGATGGGGATGACAGAAAATGATAAGGTAACTATGATCGAAATATACACATGTATGAAAATGTCATAATGAAATTCATAATTATGCATAATGAACATATTAATAAAAACTTTTTTAAAAAGTGAAGCATAAACTTAATATATAACGAAAAAAATCCATTTCTAGTGATCTACCCAAGAAAAATAAAAACATGCAAACACTTGTACAAAAACATACACAACATTATTCATAATTACTATAAAGTAGAAATCATCCATTAATAGGCAGGTAAATAGATTACAAAATGCAATATATTCAAACAATGAAAAAGTATTTGACCATAAAAAGGAATGAAATACTGACACATAAGAGAATCTTGAAAAGATCAGAGTAGGGCAAATGGCTTAGGAGTTATGATTCTGACTCCCAAGCAGAAAGGTCCCAAGTTGGGAACACAGGTCCCACATAAAATGCCAGACAGAAACAGCAGTTGCCTGTACTTCCAGCTTTGGTGGGTGGAGTCTGAGAAATCCCAGAGCGAAGCAAAGAGATAGAAGCAATCCAAGATGATTCCTGAAGTCACCCTTGGTCTTCCACATAGGACACTTCCACAGTGTCCTCTAATACACACACATACACAATAAATAAAATAAATTTAAAAAGATCAGAGTAAACAAGATAAAGAAGCCAGACATAAAAATCACACCATATGATCCTCTCTCTATGGGAAATTTCTAAAAAGGCAATGTAACACAGCCACAAAGCAGACCAAAAATTTCCTGGGTTTGGGAGTAAAGAATTGACTACCAGTTAATACTCAGAAATTTGCTGGTCAAATTGCTAAAAAACTGTACTGTGGTGACTATTGAATAAACATAAATTTATTAAAGCTTATTGACTATGTATGTAATTAAATGAGAGAATTCTATGGCATGTAAATTAAAAGCCATTTAAAAAAATATATGGTGTGTCATAGTTAAGCACAGGTGTCAACTTGACTATTGAGGGTTTGAGTTCTGGGCACAGTTGTAGAGAGTTGATGGTTGAGTTGAGCCCAGAGCAAACCTGAAGGAGATTGTCCAGCTGATGGGGAAGACCCAGCCCATGGTGGGTGGGATTAGGCAATGGATAAATCAGAGAGCTGGTTGAGAGAGTGGGCATCCTTCTGTTCACTTGGTCAGACATGCTGGTCTGACAAGTAAGGACTGTCCATCTCTCAGCCGTTATGTAGTGATGGTGTGACCAGTTCCCTTGGCCTTGGTGTTGGTGCATGCTCTCCCATCAAGCTGGACTGAGAACTGTAACCAGACTGTCGTAAGAAAGTAAACTCCTTGTTCCCTTAAGCTGTGTTCTGGTCATTCATTAGCAACTATGCAGATGAACTGCAACAGAATTTGGTACCCAGGAAGTGGGGTGTTGCTGATAAATCTGACTGTGGATTTTGTGTCTTTTGAATGGTTTCGCTGGACAAAGTTGAAAATGCTTGAGAATTTTCACTTTGTGGATTTACAAATACTGTTCTTCAGAGTTTAGTGGGCCAATTGCTGAGAGAGATTGTTCGGGCCCAATTTGTGATGAGGTAGAACAAGAACTTTGGTAAAGCTGAATATAAAGACGATAGACTGGTTTGCTTGACAGAGGAGAGCTTTGTTGGCAGCCTTAAAGATTTGGATGTGCAAATGGCAGGCAGCAGATACTCTGCTGCTGTTGGACAAATGAGTATCAGGTGAAGGAAAACCTAGTGACTTGCACTGGGGCAGTGGAAAACGTGAAAACCACCGTATGGCAAGTTCGTAGTTTGGAAACTCAAATTCCTTCAGTGGCCAAAAGCCCAAGTTAAAGCTGTTTCTTGCCCTTTGGAAGTTTAGCTGCCTGGAATAGGCTTTTCCAGCATCAGAGCACAAGATTTGGTGCAGCTGTAGCTCCAATGGACCAAGCTACGTTTCAAACTTGCTTTGGAATCTGGCAGCGTCCCTCAGGTGATACTGGTTTGGGCGAACTACTGAGGGGTTCGTGGAAAGCAGCAAAAGCTTGGCACCGAGTGGCAGGGGTAGAATTCCTGCGAGCGAAGGTGAAACTTAAAGCTGCAGAGGAGAACCCAGAATTGTGTTTGAGATGCCAGAACTTTGGGGCTGCTGCTGAGGACTACTGCGAGTGGAGATTCAGCCTGGTTCAGAGGAACTCTGCTTTTACAACTTTAAGCTGCAAACAGGGACTGGGATTGCCTAGAATCTTTGAGCCGCCTTGACTATGTGATGAGCAACAGAAGATGGACATTGAAGAACAGGATGCGGTAATTTGCTGGACTTTTATTATAAATTTAAATGTTTCTTATTATATCAAGATCCTTCTGTTTTAATGTTTTATTTGTTTTAAAGTATTTAACTTATTCTGATTTAATAGCCTTTTAAAGTTAAAAAACTTTTAACTTTTAAAATGTTGGAAATGAAGCTTTAATGAGAACATTTTAAGTTTGTCCATGGAATGTATTTATATTTTAAGATCTGTGGGGACAAGGAAAGGTTACAGTTTAAGTGCTATTGTTTTTGTGTCAAGTTGACAAGGGGTGGAGTGTCATAGTTAAGCACAGGTGCCAACTTGACTGTTGAGGGTTTGAGTTCTGGGCACAGTTGTAGAGAGTTGATGGTTGAGTTAAGCCCAGAGCAAACCTGAAGGAGATTGTCCAGCTGATGGGGAAGACCCAGCCTATGGTGGGTGGGATTAGGCAATGGATAAATCAGAGAGCTGGTTGAGAGAGTGGGCATCCTTCTGTTCACTTGGTCAGACATGCTGGTCTGACAAGTATGGACTGTCCATCTCTCAGCCGTTATGCAGTGATGGTGTGGCCAGTTCCTTTGGGCTTGGTGTTGGTGCATGCTCTCCCATCAAGCTGGACTAAGAACTGTAACCAGACTGTAGTAAGAAAAGTAAACTCCTTGTTCCCTTAAGCTGTGTTCTGGTCATTTATCAGCAACTATGCAGATGAACTGCAACATGGTGGTACACACCTATAATTACCAACACTAGAGTTGGAAGCAGAAGAATCAGAAATTCAAGGCCAGTCTCAGCTACATAGTGAGTTCTAGGCCACGCTGAGTTACATGAGACCCTGTCTCAAAAAAAAAGGAAGAAAAATGGAATCTACAAAAAATTTAAATCATGAAAATTTTAAATTAGTAAGAAAACATCTTTCATTCATTTCTATTATCCTTTATCTTGCAAATCATTGAAAACAGTCACGATATTTAACTGACAGATCTCTTTTCCTTTCAAATTTTGATGCCAGAAGAAAACTATTCCTCTTTGCCATGCATAAAAATGTAGCTTAAGGGCTGGAGAGATGGCTTAGGGGTTAAGACTCTGCTTCACAATCAAGGTCCTGAGTTCAGATCTGTTGTCCCACCAAAAAAAAAAAAAAAACACCAGATAGAAATGGCTGAGGCCTACACTTCTAGCCCTGGAGAACAGAGCCTGGCAAACTCCAGAGCGAAGCGAAAAGGAAGTAGAAGTAAAACACGCATTCACAAACATTTAAAAAAAAAAAAAGTAACTTAAGGTGAACATGAACTGAAGTTTATACTTGACAAAATGGATTTATCCTAAGAACAATGATGCATCTCACCATAAGGCTGACACCAGATTGAAAAAGCTCATATGGGTAGAGAATTCTTTCATAATGTGACTTCAAAAGAGAACCAGTTCCTTTTCCTGGCAGATATCCCAAGCGGCTACCAACTTTAGACCATTTCTTCTCTTTTGTGACAATTTCAAAACCTCCTTTGCTGGCAACAATCTGAAAAGAAAACAGAAATTATTTGGGAATAAAGTCAAACTCAACTATCCTAACTTTACTTCATATATCCCCCTGAGCTGGAAATACAGCTCAAGTGATACAGTACTTACCTAGCATGTACATTACATGGGATCCTAATACCACATAACCTAGATGTGATAGTTCATACCTGTAATCCTAGCACTCAAGAAGGCAGGAACATCAGAAGGCCAAGGTTATCTTTGGCTATAGAGATAAAAACTTCTTTAAAAAATTTAAAAACTGATGCAAACCTAGAACTTGAAAAATAGAGACAAGGAGGACCGGGAGTTCAACGCCAGCCTTATCTATGCATCAAATTCAAAGCCACAGTAAGTTACATGAGACTGAGTCTCAAGAAATAAATACAAAACTAAAAACATATATGGGGTAAATGTTTAACGAACTAAGATTCCTAACAAATAAATGAGCCAAGAAACACCTAACTTAACAAAAACATCAAGCAAACAACAAATCCAGAGGATAGTTCAGAAAAGCAAATTATTTTTCAACAGGAAAACTATCTCTAAGTCTAGTCCCCAGGTAAGAGAAGTTATTTGTAAAATACCTTGCAGGAAGGAAATTGAGGAAAGAACAAATCCCAGACTGGCTGACATATACCAGAGGATTATATTAAGAAGTAATGAGATAAACTTGCTGACTTGGTTAAATGCTCACATCATATAGACTATGCATCTATCAGGGCTCCTGACTCCTGAAGATGGTAATGTAAATCTCTTACACATTAAAATACAGACAGTTTCCAGCTTCACTGAGAACAAAATTAACATATTTGAAATTAACACATTTCACCTCAGTGAGTACAGTCTACTATACTTTACAATCTGGAAAATACAGTTGACATATGACTGAATTTCCACAGCACTCAGGAATATTGCTATAGGTTTGAAGCCAACTTGGTCTAAATAACAAGTTTAAGGCCAGACAGGAATATACAGTGAGAACCTCTCTCAAAACTAAACTAATTTTTATCCAATGCTTCTTTCAAGAAGACAAAATCTCAAATTTACTATAAACTGCTCTTCAGTAAAAGTTTCCATAGAACTGCAAAAATAATTCTTAACAGAGTACTTATCTACTTGCATTACCTCAAGCAGCTTCAAAGGGTATTTTGATGCAAGAATATACTTCCTTGAATTTTTAATAAGAAAATTCTTAACTGACACTAATTTTAAATAAATTTTATCAGAAATATAACTTAAAAAGAAAATAAAGGGCCAAACATGATGACAGTATATATCTGTAATGAAAACAGTTAGAAATCAGAAGTAGCAAGACTTTTTCAAAATTAAAAAAAAAAAAAAGATCTGGGGAGAAGGCTCCAAGTCTCAAGTGGGAAAGTGCTAATGTGTGAAAATAGAGCTAAATCTATGCCCACCACCTACTTAAAAAGTCAGACATTTTCTCTACTGAAGCATGATACCCTATCTCCTTTTGGGGGGCCCTTCTGTTTATAATCCTTTGTGATTACAGTAGGTATTAGAGATTTATGTTTGAATATGTCATTAAGTGGGTACAAACAATGTCTAACTTTCTGTGTCTGAGATACTTCACTCATAATTTTTTCTAATTCCATCCATTTCCCAATAAATTTCATTAATTCATCTTTTGTGATGACTGAGTAGTATTCCATTGTATAGATGTACCACATCTTCATTATCCATTCACTGACCCCCCCACACTCCTATTCTTCCATCTTCCTTTGAGTCTCCTCTTATATTAAGATCTTCATTTAAACCATCTTTTATCTTGATTAGGAGGTGACCTTCAATACCAAACAGGATGCAGCCAAGAGCAGTATAGGAAAAGCAAAACTGAAAACAACAACAAACCATAATTCAAAATACCAAAAACCCTACATTAAATCACCTGAAACCAGACCAGCCAAATCTCTCCCCATCCCAAAGCTCAGGAAACCTTGCAGAAGAAGGGGCAGCAAAATTGTAAGAGCCTAAAGATGGGGAGAAACCAACGATATGCAAGATATTCCACACAAGTTAGGGCTGCAGCAGCAGCCAGAATTGGACTTTATCTAATCTGCACAATGGCTGACATGTCAATGACCCCCCCCCAAAGTCTAGCATGGATCACAGGAGAGAAGACTCCAGGCAGTAGGATCTTCAGAGGCAAGGGATTAACAGTTATAATAGAGTTTCCATACTAATGGGGAGCCCAAGAAGGGACTCTGGGCTATACCACTGAGTCCTGAACCTTCATTAGGGTGGAGGACTCAGAGGGAGGTTTGGCATTCACACAAAAGGATGCTCCAGGGGATGGGAGGGAGGTTGGTGAAAGAAAGGCGGGGGAGGAAGAGAGTGCAAGGGGAGACGACTGGGGAGGGAAATAGGGAGGGAGAGGACGGGAGTACCAATTGAGCTTGTTTGATTAGGAAAAAAATAAAATCTGAGAAAAAAAAAGTCGGACACAGTGGTACTTGATTATAGTATCGATACTAGGGAGGGGGGAAAAAAAGAAAATTCCTGAGATAGCTGGCCAGTCAGACAACCTAGCCTAATCAAGGAGGCCCAAGGCCCCACTGAGAAATACATGCCCACATGTAGCGCATGCGCACACACATACACAACTATGTGCAGTTAAGCTGGCTCAGTGGTTATTTGGCTCCTTAATGTAAATATGATAATCTGAGCCAACTCTCCAGATTCCACAACCAAACTTTTAAAAGTTGTCTTCTGACCTTCGCATATACATTTGCATGTTTTTTTTTCTTTTCATAAATATCTTTAAAAAAGGAAGGAAGGAGGGAAGCAAGCAGGGAGGGAGGGATGGAGGGAGGGAGGGAGGGAGGGAGGGAGGGAGGGAAGGAAGGAAGGAAGGAAGGAAGGAAGGAAGGAAGGAAGGAAGGAAGGAAGGAAGGAAGGAAGGAAAAAAAAAGAAAAAGAGAAAGAAAAAAAGAACAAACAAAAAAATTAAGTAAAAAAACTAAAATGGACTAGGGATACAGGATTGTTGGCAAAATGCTAGGGTAGCACTGTGGGAAAGTTACTTGCATGTATTTTCTTAAAAATAAAATTTTCTAAAATTAGCTCTGTAATTTCAAGAAGAATATTGCAAATTTGAATTTCAAAATAATGTATCAAGGCTTGAGAGATAGCTCAGAAGGTAAGGCATCTACTGAATCCTCCTTTTGTCTCCTCCTCTTCAGCATATCCTAAACCAACTGCACTACCACAATCGACATAAAGAACTGCCTACTCGAAAACCTAGTGACCAGAGTTCAATCTTAGGAAGTCCACATGGTAGAGCGAAAGAAGTTACTTCCGAAAGCTATTCTTCAATCACCTGTTCGACACAGCATACATGTGTGCATGTGGTCTGTCAGTCTATCTTTCCATCTCCTCTTTCTCTCCTTAATCTCTCTCAAATCAACAAAATATTTAATAAAAATATGCATCAATCATAGGATAGTGAACCCACAAAAATAGTTTCACAAAATCCCAAAATAATACAGTTGTGTTTGCTCATAAGTCACAGCAACCAGATTTTTTTAATATATTAATAAAATGTTTTCAAAATAATTATTATAATTTGTATAGTTATTTCTGCTCTTATGGGGGAATGACATGTGATGAAGTTAACATAAATTTGGATGGAAATGGATCTAATGCTTTTTTTGAGACAGGGTCTTTATTGATTTCTAACTTGCTTTTATTTTCCTGCCTCAATCTCCCCAGTATTTAGACTACAGGTATAAGACTCTGGCCACAAGCATGAACAATTCACCCTAAAATTTTATTCTACTGAATAATGTTGGCTCTAGTTTAAGTGTTCATTAAACTGATGGTCATTAATAAAACTTACTGAATAATGTTGAGAAACAACTTTTTTTTTCTTTCATGCATGTATGTATGAGGTACATGCATGTAATGTTTTGTGTATGTTTTGTATGTGGGTGGGTGTACATTCATACAGATATATGTACACATGAATACTTGAGGGTGTCTGCCTATGGAGGCCCAAGGGTGCTATCTGGAATCATCCTTGATTACTCTTCCACCTTACCCCGTGAATCCAAGACTCTTTAAGCCCAGAGCATGCCTTTAGGGCTAGTCTGGGCTAGTCAGCTTCCTCTGGAGATTCCCAGGGCTAGAATTACAGGCAGGCTGCCACAGCAGCCAAGAATCTGGGGATTCAAACTCAGGTTCCCCCATTGCTTGTAAGACAAGAGCTTTAACTACTGAACTACTGAATCTCCCCAGTGCAGTATAAATACTATTTATTTCATATTACTTATACTTTTGGGTTTTTTTTTGAAACAAAATCTTCTCTATAGACTAGGATGGTGTGGTATTTGCTATATATCCCACACTAGCTTTGAACTCAATGGCAATCTTCCTGCCTCAGCTTCCTGAATGCTGTGATTATACAGACAGACTATCACATCTAGCTTCCTGAATGCTGTGATTATACATACAGACTATCACATCTGGCTAAGATTCTTTTGATTTCTTGTGTGTGTGTGTGTGTGTGTGTGTGTGTGTGTGTGTGTGTATCAGGAGGCACTGTGTGCTTGTAGAGGCCTAAGGGTGACTTCAGGAATCATCCTGCATTGTTCTACTTCCTTTTTGTTTCTTTCTGGGATTTCCCAGGCTCTGCCTTCCAGAGCTGCAAGTTCCCCTTGATGTTTTTACATGAGATTCTGGACACGAACTCAGGTCCTTCTGCTTGCCAGACAGAGTCTTAATCCCTGAGCCACTTCTCCAGCCCTCTTTTAATTTCTTATTGCTTTTCTGCTAGAGATTGAATGAGGGCCTGTCACATTTTAAACAAGTACTCATCACTGAGACACACCCATAACATGAATCTTTTTTTTTTTTTGAGAAAGGTTTCACATATCCCAAACTGCCTTGAACTCATGGTACAGCTGATGCCATGTCATCTTCTGATTTGATCCCTAGCACCACTATGTGGTACTGGGGATCAAATCCAGGGCTTTGTTTCCCAACTGAGCTACATGACCAACCCCAATAATTTTTTTTTTTGAAGAGAGGGGAGAGGAGGCCACAGTACACAAGTAGACACTAAAGGGTAACTTTCAGAAGTTGGTTCTCTCCTTTCAGCATGTAGGCTTACCAGGTTTGAAAGCAGGAACCTACTTAACTATTTCGCTAGCCTTATGAACTCTTGAATATGCCAAAATTTCAACTGCAAGATGAGAAACAGTTGCTCATGCAGGAGAATTAAGAATTTAAGGCCATCTTCAGTTACATAAGAGAGCTCAAGGTCAATTCTGACTACATGAGAACATGACAAGAGAAAAGGGAAAGGAGGATGTAGGAAAAGATGACAAGCTCAACAAAGGATGTAATACATTCAGAACAGTTGAGTATTTTAGTAGATGGGTGTTCCTTTTTCATACGTATACCAGACAACCTAATAATCTAAATCATTTCATACTAATCTCTTGCACTGTTGAGACAGCTCAGCAGTAAGAAGCCTGTTCACAAACCTGTCAACCTGACAACCCCCAGAAGCCCATATGGTACAAAGAGAGCAGACTTCTGATAAACTGTCCTCTAATCTACAACTAAGTGTCTGTCTCCCTCCCTCTCTCTTTCCAATAATAATAATAATAATAATAATAAACAAAATAAACTAATCTCAGGCTTGTGAGATTAGTTCAGTAGATAAGGCACCTGCTCACATGGAGACTGACTCAATCCCTAGAAGCTCACATAGAATGTGTATGCGCCCCCAATAAATAAATAAATATTTTAAAAAATTAAATCTCCTAACAAGTTATAAAATAGTTTTATTGTCTTTCTTTAAGATAAAGTCTTATCACATAGCCCTAGTCGGCCTGGAACTTCGTAAGTGTTACATAGCATTTTCCTTGGTTACAGCTTAATGTCATCTTAGATTTTTGCCCTAATCTAATCTAAAGAGATTATTGAGTAACAAATTGAAACATCCCATACTGGAGAAGGTCTCAGCAAGTAAGTCTCAGCAAATAAATATTTCTTAGGCTCAGAAAGTTCCTGAAACCAACAAATTTGGGGGAACAGGGTGCCTTCCAGTAGAAAAAAAAGCAGTTAATAACTGCTGAAGGAGGAGACTCTCCTGTCAGCCAAGTAGTAAGGAAGAGATTGCTGAACAACCAAGCAGTATAAAGGAGATCCAAGGGGATTCCAGAAGTTCTGCAAAAGGCCAGCAAACAGTCTGAACACTGCAGAAGTCTGGAGGAGACTCTCCTAGCAAGCCATGCAGCAGAAAGTTCCAGGACTTCGGCTACATGAGTTTCATCCATGCTGGGTTGGGCTTTCTAAGGATGCAGC
This sequence comes from Typhlomys cinereus, assembly GCA_023101885.1. Lineage (NCBI taxonomy): Eukaryota > Metazoa > Chordata > Mammalia > Rodentia > Platacanthomyidae > Typhlomys > Typhlomys cinereus. The sequence continues at coordinate 7,866,655 of JALPQD010000040.1, read as the reverse complement.
TGCCCTTCAGTTGTCCCTACTCCTGCCAGTAATTCCCACCCCTACTCCTGCAGTAACCCAAATAAACGAGTTGGTTCCTCAAATTGGTCCTTGGTGTAATGGTCTACTGTTGAACTCCTATCTGAGGTGGATAGTGCTTGTATGGCATCTCTCCAGGAAAAGTGTTCACACTACAATATGTAAATCAAGCTAGTCATGAACCTGTAACCACGGTCCTACAGTGGCATCCCAGATGCTAGGATTAATGGTGTATGCTGCCACACCCAACTAAATTAGTTTTGTTGTTGTTTTGAGACAGAGTATCTAAACCAAGTACAGGTCTCACCTTGCTCAAAGCATACAAATCCAGGATTTTTCTCTCTACCACAGGGATCTTCAAAGTAGATCCTTGAAGTTCCCAAAACTTTGCCAGCTGATCCAAGAAGTCCAATCTCACTCTGGTCATTGCCTAAAATTATTAAAATATAGAAATTGGGTATAAAACTCAGTGGTAAACCATTTGCCTAGCAAATTGAGCCCTAGGCTCAATCTCCAACACAACACACACACACACACACACACACACACACACACACACACTCACACACACACACGAAATCAGAAACAAGAAATATAAAAACTGGGCGTGGTGGCACATGCTTATAATTCTTAGCGCTTGTAGGTAGAGGGAAGAGAATCAGAAGTTCCAGACTATCCTCAGGTATATACTGAGTTCAAGGTTCACCTAAGAGACATGAGACCTTGGTTCTCAAACACACAACAAAATAACAAAAATGAATGATATAAAAGAAAAAAAATGTTATGGCTAAAAATAAACGAGTCTTACATAATAAAGGTATACATTTCTTTAAGGAACTCCAAGTTTTTATATTGCTTATTAGTCTAACCCCCCCAAAAAAAATCAGTAGTAAAGAGGCAAAATATTTCTAATAAGCTTTAGTCATTAAGGCAAAAAAGTTACTTTACACATGTAAAAAGTTCTCATTAGCAACCAAAGCATTTTAAATTTGTTTCACTTTTAACAAAATTCAGTAATCAAATTACCCTGGTCTCCAAGTGTCCTAATTTTATCATTTCATACACAGATAATATGCATACTTCAGGTGTATCAACTATCTATTGCTATTAAGATGCTTCATCAGTTGGAACTAAGGGTATACCTTAATGGTGAAGCACTAATGTCTAAAATACGAGAGGCCCTGGGTTTTATCCCTAGTAACTAAAGGTGAAATATGTATTTTAAAAAAAAATTTTTACTTATTTATGTGTATGTATATATGTGTGTGTATCAGAGGGCACTATGTGTTCCTGTGCAGAATCAAGGGTAACTTCAGGCATTATCCTGGATTGGATTTACCTCCTTTTTGCTTCCCTCTGGGATTTCTCAGGTTTTGCCTTCCAGAATCAGAAGCATAGGCTGCTGCCATTTCTGTCTGGCATTTTTATGTGGGATCTGGGATCTGAACTCAGGTCTTTCTGCTTGCAAGGTAGTTTAAACCCCTGAGACATCTCTCCAGCCCAAACTATATCATTTAAATGTTGAAAAAATAAATGCTTGAGGGGCATAGAGGGAATTAACAAACAGCATGGACTAGGGATGCAACTCAATGACAGAAGGCTAGCCTATGGAGACCCTGCATTCAATCCCAAGGCAAGAGAAAAAAAAAAAACTACTAAAGATTTTCCTTTTGGCTTAGGGTAGCGCAGTGGTAGAGTGCTTGCTTAGCACTGGTAGATTTCAATCTCCAGTGGTGCCATAAGAAAAAAAAAACAAATTTCCCTTTTGAAGGCAAGTGTAATCAGGTATAACGGTACAAACATGTAATAAACAGGAGGCAATGGCAGGAGGATAGCCACAAGTTCAACACCTGTCTGACTTACATAGTGAGAGCCTGTCTCAAAAAAGGAAACAATACCAAATATTTTCCTTTTCTATGCTTAAATATTTTTCAGACTACCCTGAAAAGCGAACTAATCTGGTAAACAGAAAAAAAAAAAAAAAAAAAAAGCGAAATTTAAACAGTTTTCCCTTTCAAAAATTAGAGAAATTAGTTGTTTTTGTTGTTGGGAAATCTTTTAAATGTATTGAGGGTGGAGGGGAATCATTTGGTCTAGGGACTAATCCAGAGTCTCATGTATGCTAAGCACATACCCTTCTGAGCTATACTTTGGAGTAGCCTGAGAAATTAGTAACATTTAAAAGAGAGTCTTAGGGCTGGAGAGAAGAGTCAGGGTTAAGACTTTGCCTTGTAAGCAGAAGGACCTGAGTTTGAATCCAAGGTCCCAGGTAAAAACACAAGGTGCAAAGGGTTGTGATCTACACTTCTGACCATTATGGGCAGAGCCTGGGAAATCCAGAGCAAAGCAAAAAGGAGGTAGAAACAATCTAGAATGATTCCTGAAGTCATCCTTGGCCCTCTCGGGGCCAATGCCCTCTTGATATACATACATACATACATACATACATACATACATACACACACACACACACACACACACACACACACACAAATATATAAATAAAACTCATACACTTCTTACAAATATTAAGAAACGAGTCTATGCAATCCTAGTTAACATAAACTCTGGGCCCTGGTACATGAGATTTACAGGTTATCTACTTCAAGCTATAACATAAATCAGGAGACTGGGGCTAGAGTTCCATGGTAGAATGTTTGCTTAGCATATTCGAAGTACTAGATTTTCAGCACTGCAACTCATTCTCTGCTGTCTTGTCTCTCTCCAGAAAGCAGAAATGGTGGTCTAACACTTACCTCAAGTTCATTCAGTCGCTGGACTCTGGGAGTGAAACGAAAGGTTTTTACTTCACATGCAAATGGAGGTTGCCAATCCTAAATAGAATGAAATTTTTCTTTTAAACACATATTTAATAAACATTTATGCCTGTAATTTAAGGCAAAGTTGCCACACATAATTCAACATATGTCTTCAGCATGAGAAAAAAGTAATACTTTTATAGTTTTTTTTTTTTTTTTCCGGTGCTGGGGACCGAACCCAGGGCCTCGCGCTTGCTAGGCAAGCGCTCTACCACTGAGCTAAATCCCCAACATAGTTTTTGTTTTAATTTTAGAGCAACAATCTTCAAATCTCATTATTTCACACAATTCATTTTCCAGCGTTGTTCAAGTAGAATTCACAAGCTCATGTAACATAGTACAGTATTCAGTACAGTTTACCAAATAAAACTTTTTGTAAATCACAGCACTCGGAAGGTAAAGGGGGAATCACCAGTTTTCAGGCCAGCCTGTGTTACACGATCAGAACCTGTGTCACCAATAACAAAAACTTTTCTCCCCCTCCCCCGGAAAAAAAGCAAGTTCCAGAATTTCCACCTTCAGAAAATGATTCTACTCTAATAAGGTCTAGGGATCTATACATATCATCAACATCCAGTGGCCATGACGCAGGCTGTCCACCAACATTTGGACAGGAAGGTTCTTGGGGCTTTCTTGTAAGATCTTGGGGACTGAACCAAAAACCTTACACTTCTGCACCACTTGGCTATACCCACAAAAACACCATTTGAAAAAATAATGGATAAAAACAAAACCTTTCAACCTTAAGCATATCACTTAAGCTTTTAGGGAAATAATTCCCCTGATAAAAGGGTTGTATCTATTTTCCTATCCTTAAAACTTAATTTTACAATTAACTGACATATAGGCAAATCTAATTTTTTCCATTAAGACTCTGCAACCTTTGCCCTTCAATTTCTAATTCCAAGGGATTTCAATGTTTTCTTCCACTTTTATTACTACCCAATTTTTCCCAAACCTCTACATTTTAAAAATAATTGGTGTTCTTAATGCTCCCCAGGGAAGCCTTTCTCGGTGCAGTAGTAATCAGCTTTGGGTTCTTATTTAGTGATACCATCTTGGGGCAACGCGAGCTCGGATTACCTTTTAAAGAACCCTATCCCTCAGATGAGGCCTGCAACGGTTTCATACACTAAGATTAGCAGGCTTGGACACAGAAACAGCCGACGAAAGCGCAGTTTCTACGCTGAGGCTTGTGCACGAATTCAGGGCACATCAACTCGCTGATCTGAAACTGCTCAGAGACCAACCAAAGGCTTAAATTAAGCCTTTTGTTTTTCTAGTTCGCAATCCGAAGTATCGGTGCCTAAATTCTAAGCGGTTTTGAAAAAAGTCCCCGGGAACACCGCCACTTTCTCTCCTTCAAAAGTGGATACAGACTGCAGAAGACACCAAAGCAAAACCTCAAACGTCGTCTCCACTGGCCAAGCAAAGAGGGCGGATCTACCCCGCAGGACGAACCCCGATCCCCCCCCCCCCCCGGCCTCTGCTCCCCGACTCCCCCACCGACTCCGGGGTACCTTCGGCGGGCGAATTTTGCAGATGCCCGTTTTCTCAGCCAACGGTCGGATGCGGCCAATAAAACTCAGCGGGTCGGTGAACTCCTCCCAGCTAGGCTCGAAGACCGGGCACTCCGGGGGCGGCACGAACTCGGCCGCGTAGCCCCCCGGCCCCACGCCCGCCATGGCAACCGCCGGGGAGGGGCCGAAGGGCACAGGTGAGCAGAGGAAGGACGCCGCCGCCGAGCCGCCGCCTCACGTCCCCTCGCAGGGCCCGCAGCGCATCTTCTCCGTCGAGAGCCGCCCCGCGCGGAATCGCCCCCGACACCCGCTTCCTCCGGCCGTTTGTTATTGTTTCCTTCAGGGCTTTTCCTCCCCGGGCCGGGACGCTTCCGGAAGTTAACGTGCAGCCGAATCAGTCCGCCGCCGCAGGAAACTGAGTCCCGCCGCCGCGCCGCGATCCCCGAGCGGCCGGGCCGCCCTCCTTCGCTTCCCGGCCGGCGTGGCCGTCTCTCTGCTCGCCGGTCCGAGGGATGCGCGTCCTCTCGGGGTGGACGGCTGCTGGGGGTCCCACGGCCCGTGCGGAGGGCGGGCCACGGGGAAGCCGCCGGGCCAGGTGGGTCGCGCTCTTCCGGCGCGCGGAGGAATGTGTAATGCCCCAGAGGGCAGAGGTTCTGCTTCCGGCGAGGAGCCGCCGGTTCCCCTTTGTGTATTCGGGGACGCGGAAGCGAGCGGGGCCTAGGCCGGTAGTCGGTCGACCTTGTCGCCGGTTCCCGAACCTGGTTTAACTCACGCGCCTGCGTGGGACCAGGTCACTGGCCCTTGCGGCGTCGCCCTCTGTTTTGGTCTTTGGATGGTCAGTCATTTCAGTCGGTAGCTCGTGCAGGCTCCTCCGTCGCTGCGGAGCCCGGCCCTTGAATCATACACGCTGGCTGCAGCCACCAGCCATGAATTGCTGCTTTTCATACCACACCCGGACAACAGGTTTTATCCTGCTTTTCTGGCTATTGGCAGTAGGCTTCAAAACATCCTATTTCCTCAGCGGCCTGGTCCTGATCACTTATGTATCAACCCCGTTTTACAGTTTGCCGTGAACCTGCTTGTCAAAAAAAAAAAAAAATATATATATATATATATATATATATATATATGTATATATATATATGGTTTTCAAATGCAGAAAACTATGCATGAGATTCGGTAAGGAAATTGCCCTTTTTAGGCCCCGTAATGCCCAAATCTGTATTTACAGTCTTAATTTATTGCCAGAATCTTTGACTAGATACATTTAGCTATCTACTGGACAACTCCACTTAGTCACTTAAAATTCCTTAAATTCATCTATTCAATGAGGTTGTTAGAGATGCCAAAAGTGTCTTCCCTCAATTAAACATTCCTGCCTAAGAATTGTCCTTACTTCTCTAGTTAAGAGAATTCTTATCTTCTAACCTTGAGAAGTAAGATATAAGTAAGATATAGTACCTCTTAAGGAGGTAATAAAAAAATAGACCCTAGGTGCATTCTGACACTGTTGAGAACTAACCTTACAGAGATTTTTTTTTTTTTTTTTAAAGCATCAATTTGCTTAGGGTTACTACAGGAACTTGAGAGCAATAAAAAGTGCTAATTAAACCTCTGTCTCAGAAGCATTAAACCCACTGCCCTTCCTTTCTCTTGTCTTTTCCCCAAAAGATAAAATTAGATTGTAAGACTGCACCTCAGTCCAGCCTCCCCCCCACACACACACATACACATCAGGTATAAAAAGCTACAGTCACTTGTCTAGGGCGATCCTAACCTGTCAACTTTCCAAGCATCCTTTCCATCAGAAGTAAATAAGCCTTGCTGAAATACTTTATTTGATGCTATTTCTTTTCAACAAATCTCTAATAAGGCAAACAAAAAAAAATCAAGAAGTAATTTCAGTTCTTTTTTTTCCCTTAGCATAAATAGTCATGTATTAAATTTAAGATTCTGTAATCTAAATACCTTTTTTTTTTTAGGACAGGGTCTGTAACCTAAATACTTTTATTTATTTACTTATTTTGAGACAGGGTCTTGCTATGTTGCCCAGGATGTCTTTGAATTTGTGATGATTCTTCTGCCTCCAGTGCTAGCATTACAAATTTATCCCACCATGTTGGACTTGTCACCTAAAAATATTTTTGATTTATTTAGCGTGTGTGTGTGTGTGTGTGTGTGTGTGTGTGTGTGTGTGTGCACGTTCATCAGAGGGCACTGTGTACTCTGTTGAGGACCAAGGGTGACTTGTGATTCATCATCTTCTACCTTCTTTTTGCTTTGTTCTGGGATTTCCCTGACTTCACCCACCAGGGCTAGAAGTATAGGACACTCTGTTTCCAGTGGGACCTGGGATATGAACTTCTGTTTTTGAGGTAGTCTTAACCCCTGAGCCATCTCTCCAGCCTATCACCTAAAAAGCTTAACACCTACCTATATCTTTCCATCTTTTTTAAATTTAAAAGTGGATTTGGTGGCTTATGCCTGTTATTCCAGCTGAAGCAGAAGGATTTTTGATAGTTCAAGGCCACTTTGGACTATGTAGGGCAGCCTGGGCCACAATGTGAGATGTGTCTCAACAAAACAAACAAAACGTATTCTAATTTAAATTCACAGCTCATCTGAGCAGTAATCATCAGATCCTTTCCATCTACAGTTGGATTGCTTTGTCCAAAACCCAGAAGTCGATCCTGTCACTTTTCATCCCTAAACTTATTCACTGCAATATATATTCTCAAGCTTCGTTTTCTTGCCCTTGTAAAAGTCTTCAGAAATTTTTATAGTTCTGTCACTGCACCATGTTTTTCTTCATGTCTGAGTCTTCACAGATTATTTCCCTTGGAACATTTTTCTCTCCTGACCTAACATCATAATAGTTTCATCTGTCTACTTTCTATTTGCCCTCTAGATAATTTGATTAAATATTATATAACTTTTGAAAAACTTTTAATTCTCAAGAGTTGGTGTACTCCCCAGCAACTTGTACTTTGCTGTCAAAAATTCTGAAACTGTTTAATTGTCTTTCTTCCTCAGACTAATCTGCAGAAAGACAGGGACAATGTCCATCTTACTGTTGTTTTCTCAATTTCTACAGTATATAAGAGATGCAAGTAGATATTAGGTAATGAAGAAATAAGTGTGAGCTGGATATCTGTAATCCAAGTACTCAGGAGACTGAAGCAAAGATAATAAGTGTGAGCTGGATATCTGTAATCCAAGTACTCAGGAGACTGAAGCAGGAAGATCACAAATATGAAGTCAACCAGGCATACACAGAAAGTTCTGGACTTGTGTGGGTTACGTAGTAAGACCTGTTGTCAAAGGAGGGAAAGATGGATTCACAAATCAATTCACTATGTGTTTCATTATTTCATCCTATTTTTTCCATATTAAAAGTATACATGGACTATGCAAAAAATTGTGTGGCACTTTTTCCTCTTCGCTAGTAAAGATCCCTGAGGCTCCAGGAGGCTCCTAAAACCAACAAGCTTGGGGTTGGGGGGGCTCTATCCTGGATAAAAAGTAATGGCTGGAGAGAGAAGGCTGGGAACGGCCCTGCCAGCCAAGCAGACAGAAGGAGGACTGTTCAGCAGTTAGAGGCATTCTGAAAAAGGACCGCCCCCCAGCAGGAGGTTCCTGAACCTCAAGGAGATTGCTGAATAGCCAAAAATACTTTAGTTAGAAGGATGCTCCAGGGAATGGGAGTAGGGAAAGGAGGGGGGAGGGCACTGGGAGAAAGGGAGGGGAGGGGAGTGAAAGGAAGGGGAAAGAGGGGGAGGGTGCAAGGGGGACTGGGGAGGGGTGGAGGGAGGGAGGGGACGGGGTACCTATTAAGCTTGTATGATTGGGGGAAAAAAATATATATATATATATATATAATAAAAAAAGAAGAAGATCCAGAGCAGTCAAGGAGAGAGAGAGGAAGAGATAGGGGGAGAGAGAGAGAAAAAGATCCAGCAAGGCAGCAACAAGGAAGCTGTGAGCCATGCTGCGGTGAGCTACCCCCTGCTCCCCTCAGTAACCCTCACCCCTGTTCCTGTAAGCAAGCCCAATAAACTGGCTGGTTCATCGCTAATTTGGTGTGTCCTGAAAGTCCTGTCTGGGGAGGAAAGACAGTTGTGTGGCGTTTCCCCAGGAAAAGTGATTCACACAATAGAAATTCAATCTTTTCTATCAAATTATATGAAACCCACCATTTCTGTACACGTTCACACTGGGTTACTGGTTCTTATCTACATAACTATTCCCTTTATTGTGCTTCACCAGAGACCTTCTTAGCCATGAAGAATTTTTTTTATTATTTATTCAGTTGTGCGTGTGTGCGCGTGTATGTGTGTATGTATGTGTGTGTATAGAACCGTGGGCGAATTCGGGAACCACCATGGACCGCCTCCACCTCCTCTTTGTTTACTCTGCCCCGGGATTCACAGGCTCCGCCCACCAGGACCAGAAATGCAGGCTCTCATCTCCTGTGAAATAGCTAAACCAGTGAAGAATGTTAAGACCTATGGCTGGAGAGATGGCTTGGGGGTTAAGGCTTCACAGAGTAAGGCAGGAGGATGATTTGTTCTAGGCAAAACTGGACTACATAATTTTTAAACTTTATTCATTCGTGTGTGTGTGTGTGTATCAGAGGGTACTGTGTGTTCCTGTGGAGGCCCAAGGGTAGCTTCAAGAATCATCTTGGATTGCTTTTACCTCCTTTTTGCTTTGATCTGGGATTTCCCAGGCTCTGCCCACCAGGGCTAAGTGCAAGTTGCCACCATTTCCACCTGGTGTTTTTATGTGGGACCTGGGATTCAAACTCAGGACCTTCTGCTTGCAAGACAGTCTTAACCCTGAGTCATCTCTCTAGCCCTGAACTACATAATTTAAAGTCAGATTAAGCTACATACCATGAAAAGGTGTATAGGGTATTATCTAGGCAAGCACTCTACAATTGAAGTACATCCCCAGCATACTCTGCATCAAACAGCAAAAAGAGAGAGAGAGAGAGAGAGAGAGAGAGAGAGAAGCTTTCTCAGAGTGGAAAATAAGGACTGATACCAGATCCTATGCCCTCCATGTGTGCATCTTGACATAGCATGGCATGGCACCACATGGTCAATCACACACACACCATAAACATACATACACACACACACACACACACACACACGTACACAAAAGAAAAAATAATATTTGAAGCTCTTCAATACAATTGAAGCTCTTCAATTTTAAATACAATCCTTTGAGGTTTGAATGTGAAATGTTCCTCTCTGAACCCATATGTTTGAACTCATGGTTCCCAACTGGTGGCAGTTTTTGGAGGTGGTTGCACCTTTAGGAGGTGAAGTTTCACTGTAGGAAGTAGGTCACTGGGAAAGGATTTGAAGGTTTATAGCCTGCCCTTTGCTTCCTGCTGTTCACTTGACACTTTCTAGCCTGGTCCCACTCCCTGTTCACTCTCTGTCCTCTGAGTGTGACTGAAATGTGACCAGTCAACGTCCTGCCTTCTCTGCCTGCTGCACGTGTTCCCCACCATATTGGACTCTGTCCCTATGAAACTGTAATCCAAAATCAACCCTTTCTTCCTAAAGTTTGAATCCCTTTTTTCAGGATATTTTATCACAGCAACTAGAAAGTAACTAAGAAAACCTCCTTTTCTGAAGTATAGATAGTGAAGATTTTCCCCTTTATTTGGTTGGCTGTCTGTTCCTTCTATTGATCGTTTCTTTTGCTGTGCAGAAAGTTTTTATTTCTTGTAATCTCATTTGTCATTCTTAGGCTGTTGCCTGTGCTTTGGGGATCTGTCAATAAATTTCTTTGCCTTTAACTTTTTTCATTCTCTGCATAATCTGGAGATTAATCCTCTATCATATATATAGTTGGCAGCCTTCCATTCTTCTGTAGGTCGTCTCTTTGCCAAATTAACTGTTTCCTTTTCTATGTATCAGCTTTTTAACTTCAGCAGATCCTATTTGTCAGTTTTTAACCATATTTCCTAAGTACTATAGTCCTATTCATAAAATCCTTACCTATGCCAATACCTTAAAAGTGTTTTACCTATGACAGCTTCTTCAGAGTTATAGGTCTTACATTTAAAACATCTTTAATCCATTTGAAGTTGATTTCTTGAAGAGTGAGAAATAAAGGTCTACTTTTATTCTTCTACGTGTACATATGGTTTTCCCATCTCCATTTGTTGAAGAGGCTGTCTTTTGTTCAATGGGTATTTTTTGCATCTTTGTCAAAAAACCAGTTGACTTATATCTGGATTTTCTACTCTGTTCCATTGATCCATGAGTCTACTTCTGTATCAGTACAAAAATGCTGTTTTTGTTACCACAACCCTTTAGTGTAACTGGAAATCGGGTGTGGTGTAATCTGTAGCATTATTCTTTTTTTTCAGTGTAACCCTAAGTTCCTGAGAAGCTGCTGCACCTACAAGGCTGATTGACTGATTAGAACCTCAGTGATGTGGAGAGATCCAGAACGTTACAATCCAGAGCACAATTATCTTCGGCCCATATTTAGCTCCCTTAATTGCCATTTATTACCCACCTCTGTATGTGACCTAACAACTTGGTAACTATTAGGTGCATTTTTTGGAATGCACAGTGAGACCTCTAGTTTCCACCAATCAAAAGGCTAAGAATGTCATTAGACAGCATCTATAAACCAGTACCAGAGATCCCCATGCTTTGCTGTAACCTGTCTACCTGTTTCCATTAATGCATTTGAAAAGTGTTTTGATTTATGGTTTTGTCCCATGATTATTAAACCCCCCAAAATTATTAACACTGTGAAACATGGAATTTGGGGTGACTTGAATCTGTTTTCCCAGGCCATGGTCACTTATATTTGGCTCCAGAATAAACTACCTCTTATTCCTTTTAGGTGAGAGTTGTGATGTTTTCTGTTTACATTCAGGATTGCTTTGGCTATCTAAGTAATTTCGTGCTTCCGCATGAACTTTAAGGTTTTTCCTTCTATTTGTGATGCATGGCATTAGGATTTAGATGGACATTGCATTGGATCTGTAGATTGCTTTGGGTAAAATAGCCATTTCACACTATTAATTCTTCCAATCAATGCACTAAGGAGGTCTTTTCATACTCTAGTCTTCTTCAATTTCTGCGTTGAGTGTTTGTAGAGCCCCACATTGTGGAATATGGTGCATGAGACCCTGCCTGTTAGAAAAGGAAGTTTTATTTCCTAATAGAAGGCATAAGGATGTGGAGGCAGGATAAACAGTTAATATTATGAGTTTTCCATGGAAAACAGAAGTACAGAAACATTAGTCTGGAGTTTTCTGGAGCTCCTTAAGGAATAAAGCTATAGCCTGAAACCTCAGGGATTTCTGTATATTGGAGATGTCTCATGTATAGATTATCTCTGATCAGACTATCCTGATACTAGGATAATCAAAATGCTGATTCTCCTGGCATCTCAGGCTGGTTGTTCTAAGCTGGTTGTGCTGGAAGCTACGAGAGTCTCCTCATTTCCATTTCTTTCTCTTTCAGTATTTTTATTTCCTAGCCCCAGGATAAGTTTCACAGGTCACCATATTTAGACATGATACTCTTAGAGAAATTCTAAAAAGGGCTATCTGCTGAGAGGGACTCCTCCCCCCTTTAAAAGTGTTTTAAGATTTTCATTATAGAGGTCTTTCACGTCCTTGGTTAGGTTTGCATCAAGTTTTTCCCCCACTGGGACAAGTGTAAATGGAATTGTTTCCCTAATTTCTTTCTCAACATGTTTGTTATTGGTGTAGAGGCTACTGATTTTTGCTAGCTTTTTTATTTGCATCTTTGCAAAAGTTCTAAAAAGTCAAAAGACTTTTCCAATTAAGTTGTTAGGGTCTTTTATGTATAGAATCATATATGCAAAGAAAGATAGTTTGGCTTCTTCTCGATTTGTATCCCTTTTATTTGCTCATCTTATTATTCCAAGTAAGATGTCCAGTACTACATAACATAAGAGTGGAAAAAATGGACACCCATGTATTACTCTTAATTTTGGTGGAAATTATTTGGGGTTTCTCCCATTTAGTATAACGTTGACTGTAGATTTTTTTACGTTTGTATTGGATTCCTACCCACTATCCAGTGTTAGGGTACCATTTTATCAGTGTCACTTAATTGTGTATCAGAATGGGTCTTGTGGGAGACATATAAGTTTGAAAAAACAGTTTTAGAAAATAGACAAAAACTGTCCTTTGTATTATGGTCTATAGAAATAAGTAAATTGGCTCAATTAGCACAAATACAAATATGACAACTTTGAGATGCTTTTTGTTTGAGAAAAGTTGTTGGTAAAATCAAATCTTACAGATATTAGGCATCCCCTAATGTATTTTTAATGAAATGTATTTTTAATTTACGTTTGTGTGTTGTAGAGCTGGGACTGAACTTAGACTTTCAAGAATGAATATTAAGGCGCTCTAGCCCCTCATGGCACTCTAGTACCATGAGTCCATTTCCAACTGCCTGCTTCTCATGAATTCTCTGGCGCCCTGTTTCTTACCTGCTTCTCATGGAGGCTTCCCAGCCCCTCATGGCACAGTCCCATGAATCTGTTTCTTGTTCCTTGCTCCTCATGGATTCCATGCCTAGGCACCACGAGTTGTCAAGGGCATCCTAACCCCTCATGGTACTCCACGTCTGGAGTCCACGAGTTCCAACCTTTCTCTTTCTCTCCTCTAATAAACTCTACCTTAATCCTCAAAAAAAAAAAAAGAATGAATATTAAATGCTAAGCAAGCATTCCAAGTCCAAGAATTTTCAGGGGACAAATCAGCATAAATAAAGGTTGAGAAACAATAAACTTTTCCATCACCCTTTCCCAAGACACGAAGAAGGAAATTATTGTCATTTGGAATAAAATACCACATCAAAAATTTTAAGACCCACTTTATGAGAGAATTTCAACTTATATAGTCCCGAAAGCTTCAAATTCTTTCCAAATTCTAAAACACTATATACATCATAGAATTAATCATCTCCTATAAAGTGTCATTTGCCTTCTTTATTTTTGTTTTGTTTTTGAGACAGGATCCTCTCAGTGCTGGGACTAGGAGCATGAGCCACCATGTCCAGCTCTTCTTCATTTAGCCTCTTGTGCAAATGGGACATAATATGCAAAATTGTTGTGATGGTGAGACTGTAACTAGGTTTGAACTTACTTGAATGAATTGAACTCTAGGTCTTATCCTGGCTATATAGGCACCTAGATCTCTCTCTCTCTCTCTCTCTCTCTCTCTCTCTAGCTTGCTCGCTTGTTTGCTTGCTCCCTCGCTCGCTCTCCCCCACTCCTTTTCTCCCTCCCCCACCCCAACTCAGTGGGTAAATGAGAATTACCTTCAACTCCGGGTCCTATTTATTTCAAAATGTTGGGATTATAGATGTATGCCACCACACCTAGTTTGAGAAACTTGTTTTCTTAAATTTACTTGAGAAGAAATTGTGGGTTACGCCAATATGTAGGACACCCACCGAAGTAATCCTACGATCCACTCTGTAGTTTTTCACCATATTTCTGCTGCGTGTTTCTTTAAAGTAATTGAGCGGGCTGTCCAAAACCGCTGCTTCCTAACCGTGCAGGGCTCAGTTCCTCATCCACCTTCGGAGCCTACGCCCTGCTTGTCCCTGGGCCTCCGCCCTGTGGATTCCCTGATCTACGCCCCGCCCACTCGCCGCCCACTCGCCCACCCCCACTCCTCTCGGGCTCCTCCCGGACCTCAGCGCAGTACAGAAGAAAAAACTACACTTCCCATGAGCCTCTGCGAGGCAAGGCGCAAGGTGAGCTGGGAGGTGTTAAGGCGTGGACAACTGTCCCATTGGTCAAGGTCGTGTCAGCTTGTGGACGATTGGATGGGCTTGTGGATACTCAGTGACGTCGCGATGCTCCCTGATTTGACTTCTGGTTTTCGGTTGAACGCTCTGACGCCGAGGATTAGCGGTGAGTGGGGCGTTTCAGGTTGAAGGGAAAAGAAGTTTTAGGACAGGCTTTGGCGAGACTATCTAGTGTGAGAAGTGCTCGTAGTGAGTGCAGATGATGGGAACTGTACCCGGAAAGTTAGAATCTGTGAAAGCAGCTGGGGGCGGGGGGGGGGCGGGAGTTGGGGAGGGTATTGGGACCTGTAGCTGCGAGGGAGTCGAGAACTGGGAACCGAGAACCGGATTCGTAAATACTGGAGGCGAAGTATAGATTAACGATTCAATTTCCTCATTTGTAAATAAAGGAAAAATAGTTCTGACAGTAGTTGTACATTTTCTGGCTGGACCATCGCTGCCGATCGCTAAAGTGTTTGCCCAGTTTGCTTGTGTCCCTGGGTTGAAACCCTTTCCCTCTCACTCCCGCCGCACACGGCCAAAGAGAACAGGTATTTATTAGTTTTTACATTAGCAAGGGCATTGTTGCTTTGGGGGAGTACAGTGATGAGACAGCTTCTCTCTGCAGGGAAAACAAGTTATATCACGGTAGTAATGACAGTATTTCTCTTTATTAAATGCAAATGTAGTTTGCAAATGTAGTTATTTTCCAGTTAAAGCACTTAGTTGTCTAAATTAATTATTTCACTCTCAACCCTGGATGGATCCTGGACTCATTGTATATCCCAGGCTTGCCATAAAGTCATCACAGTCCTGTTACAGCCTCCCCAGTGCTGGTATTCAGTTGTGTGTATCACCACACCCTGCTTCCACTTGGGCTTCCATGTGTTGTTTGAATCTTTGTTTGCTGAGCTTCAACCTCACTCTGTAGTCCAGACTGGCCTGAAACACACACTGTACCTTAAGCTGCTCTCAAACTCTCCAGACCTAACTGGTTTTATTAGATCATTTTGATGTGGACATTCCAGAAAGAGATGAAGGAGATGGTATTTAAGATGAGTTTCCATGTTCAGAATAGATTCCATTAAATAAAGTTAGAATTGTGGAGGGAGCTGTGTTTTAGCTGCTGGGAATTTCATGGAAAAAAAAAAAAAGGCACAGAATCAAGAACACTGTATAGAAAACAGAGCGTTTCTGGGAAGCAGATGGGAATAAGGTGGGAAGGAGAGGGTTGGCCCTTACATTGAAAGTCCTAAATTTTAAGGTTGATTTAATGTTCTAAGCTATAATGAGCCTAGATGAACTTATAATTTTTAAGAAAATGGTCCAGAGGATATAAAGGGGGGTTAGAGCAGTTAAGCCATTATAGTGGTTTGGTAAGAAGGTGTTGAGCTGGACCTGGTAATGCAGGCATATGATCCAGGGTACACAGACAGCTGAAGCAAGAGGATCCCAAGTTCAAGGCCTGCCTGGACTACAGAATGAGCTGAAGACCAGTGAGACAGTTCAATGAGACCTTGCCTCAGAATAAAAAAGAAGCAGAGGGGTAGACATATGCCTCATGAGATATGTGAGATCTAGGGTTTAATCCACAAAAATACATAGATAAATATTATATTTAATAGGATAATACTAAAGTGGGAACCAATGTTCTGTATAACCTGTTTTTTCCCCTTCCTGCCCCCTCATCTCATGATTTTTTGTGTTTGATAGGTGTGAAAAAGGCAGCATGAACTTTACCCCAACCCGCACCCCTGTCTGCAGAAAGTAAGATGTTTCTTATTTTGTTAAAATAATCACTGCGTCTGTAGAGTTTATCTTATAGGAGCTAAGGAACAACATACATTATTTTGATTTAAACCGTATTAAATTTTGGTTCTCTTTTCTTGTTCTGTGGTAATACTGGGACTCATTCATCAGGATGATTTAGCCACACTGATAGTAGATCCTGAATTTGCAGAAAGCAACCATTGCATAAAAATGAAACAAGCTTGTTGCATCACACGTATTCCTCATAGTCACGGTTCCTTTCATCTACAACATTACAGATCCTTTCCCAGAGTTATTAAAAGGCCACTCCTTTTGAAAATATGAAACATTAAGTTAAATAGTATTTTTGTCATGAGCTTTGAGTCTGATGTTAGAGTTAGAGTAGTAGGATGTTGGTTTTATCATGCCAACCATGCACTCTGCCCTCTGAGCTATGTGTCCAACCCCTTTAATAATTGAAAAAAATGTTAGTTGTGTTTTTTTTGTGCTTGTGCTGCGTGTGGGTGGGTTTATATGTGTGTGCAGGTGTGCATACTAAAGGGCACTTGACTGTGTGTGCCTATGGAGGTCCAAGGGTGGTAACAGGATTCATCCTGAATTGCTTTTCCTCCTTATTGCTTTGCTCATGGATTTCCCAGGCTCTGCCTTCCAAGGCTGGAATTACAGGCTGCCACCATCTTTTTTTAACTTTTTTTTTTTTTTTTTTGCTTTTGTGTGTGCGTGTATCAGAGAGCACTTTATGTCCCTATGGAGAACCAAGATTGACTTTGGGAATCACCCTGAATTCTTTCTACCTCCTTTTTGCTTGGTACTGGGATTTCCTAGGTTCCACCTTCCAGAACCAGAAATACAGGCCACTGCCATTTTTTGCCTGGCTTTTTTTTTTTTTTTTTTTTTTTTGGTATGGGTTCCAGGATCTAAATTCAGGCCTTTCTGTTTTTGAGGCAGAGTCTTAACCACTGAGCCACCTTGCATTCCTAGATATCTAAACTCAGGTCCTTTTGAAAACTTGAAAGCTCAGAGTCTTTAAACACTGAGCCATCTCCTCATCTTGTTAGTTTTTTAAAAAAATCATCCTAGTTGAGAGGCTGGAGAGGTGGCTCAGGGGTTAAGCCTCTGCCTTGCAGGCAGAGGGTCCTGAGTTCGGATCCTAGACCCCACGTATAGACGCTGGGCGGAAGCGGGGGCGGCCTGCGTTTCTGGTCCTGGAATGGTGGAGCCTATGAACCCCGGGGCAGAGTAAACAAGGAGGAGGTGGAGGCAGTCCATGGCGGTTCCTGAATTCGCCTGTGGTTCTACACACATACACACATGCACACACGCACAATTGAATAAAAAAAAATCATTTTAGTTGAGAATAATTTTTTTAGTAAGGATTTAACCCAGAAATATGTACACTTTGTACTTTACTGCTGACTTGCACCTCCAGTGAGAATAAATGTTAATATGTCCATTGTGTACACTTGCTTATTTAAAAATGAACATGTTTATTGCCTACATGTATTAACTGTAACTTTCAGCTTATGGTGTAAAATTTTTGCATACCAATATCTATTTTGTTTCATTGATATATTTTAACTAACTGGATTGATTTTCATGAGAATGTCTATATTTCTGCACCATTTTTATCTAATTGTGTTGGCTTAGATCTCTTATTTTTAAGAACAAATGAAATAAAACCTGTTTAGCCTTTGCTTTTTTTTTTTTTTTAAGGTAAGGTCTCTTATTCTATATTCTAAGATGTCCTCAAACTTTCTATGTAGCAGAGAATGTCCTTTAATTTCTGATCCTTTTGTCTCTGCCTCCTGAGTGCTGGGAAATCTTAACCATTATGTCATCTAGTTCTACTCTGTGCAATTCAGTTTCAGGAGACTAGGATCTAATATGACTGTCCCTGTTGCCATATATCTTATAGTATTAGATTTTCTCCTTGTTACTGGGTAATAGTCATTTATATTCTAATTTTTTAAATTATCTTTTAGTTCCCAATATGTATTCATATGCCAATATGTATTCATATGCAGTTTTAAGCCATTGATACTTGGAAGCAGTTCATTAGATTATATACTAATCTGTCAATCCAAACATTTGATGTATATGAGTACCTTAATTATAAGAACATATACCCTCTTATTTATTTTTGGTGTATGTGTGTGTGTCAGAGGACACTGTGTATGCCAGTGGAAGCCTAAGGGTGATTTCAGGAATCATTCTAGATTACTGTACTTATTTGTCCTGCTCTGGGGTTAACCAGGTTCTACCTTCCAGTGTCAGAAGTGCACACCACCACCATTTATTTCTGCCTGGCATTTTTATGTGGGAACTGGGATCCCAATGCAGGTCCTTCTGCTTTTCAAGCCAGATGCTTAACTTCTGAGCCATCTCTCCAGCCTCTTATTTTATTTTAAAAATTATGTTTTATGAATGTCCAAAATTTTCATTTTGATTTTTACGTGTGTGTGTGTGTGTGTGTGTGTGTATGTGTGTGTGTGTGTATCAGAGGACACTGTGTGTCCCTGTGAAGGACCGAAGGTGACTTTGGAAATCATTCTGGATTGCTTCTACCTCCCTTTTGCTTTGTTCTGGGATTTCCCATGCTCTGCCCACTAGGGCCAGAAGTGCAGGCTACCTCCATTTCTGACTGATGTTTTTATGTGGGACCTGGGTCTTAGGATCTTCTGTTTGTGAGGCAGAATCTTAACCCCTAAGCCATCTCTTCAGCCCCCTGTTCAGAAATTTTAATAATGCTTTCTAATTTCACATAGGCCAACAGTTGCTTCCAAGCATGGTGTTGCTTCTGGATTCAGTGATCCCAACAGGTGGAAGGGAATAGCAGATACAATGGAATCATCTCTCTTGCCTTCCACTGAAGAGCGTTTGGCTATCCTCTGCCCTTCTCAAGAGCTTCTGGAATATTATCAGAAGAAGATGGCTGACTGTGAGGTAGAAAACGAGGACCTATTGAAGAAGCTAGAACTCTACAAAGAAACTTGTGAAGGAAAGGTGAGAGAGAGAGGCCAAGCATGGTGGTACACATCTGTAGTTCCAGCTGCTTTGGAAGTTGGGGAAAATAGTTCTTGAGCCCGCAAGTTTGAGACTAGTCTCAATATAGCAAGATATTGTATCAACAAACTATCAATAATTTTAAAGTAATATTGGCACATGTTCTTTTTAGTGCTTTAATTAGATCTACTCATGTGAGAAGCTCTGAAAATAGCAGCTTGTATCACAAACATATACTTTATAAAGTGCACGTTTGTCCTTGAATCATAGCCCCCTACTTACTCCATTTCTAAAAAGTCCCTCCTCCGGAGATGGGGGTCTTGTTATATTGCCAAGGCTAATCCTCAAGCTGAATTTGCTTAAACAATTGTTTTGTCTCACCCTCCCATGTAGCTGGGCCTACAGGTGCACGTTGCTATGTTGTTTGTTTGGGGTTATAATCTCTCGAGTTCCTCAATAGTCTATGGGGGGGCATTTTGGTATGTCTATGCATACCATTTATGCAGGTTTAGTAAGGACAAGTCACATTGCAGTGAGTTCCTGGATGCAGCAGTCCTGTCTTGAATGGAATTTCTTGTCCAACGGTGAACCTTCCCATCTTTAGGTTCTTACAATCTCACTGCCCCCTCTTTCGTGAGGTTCCCTAAGCCTAGGATGGGGAGAGATTAGGTTGGCCTAATTCTGGGTGAATTTTGCTGGGTCACTGATACTGCCTGGCATTTTTAGGTGGGATTTGGGATCCGAACTCAGGTCTTTCTGCTTGCAGGGCAAAGTCTTAATCCCTAAGCCATCTCTTCAGCCCTTTAATTATTCTTTTATTTTGTCCGTATGTATGATAAAGACCCAACTGCAGCTTAATCCAGTTTTCTTTCACCTATTTCCTATGGTAGGATTTCTTAACCTTGGCATTACTGATACTTGGTCTTGGCATTACTGTTACTTGGTCTGGATAATTCTTTATTATGGGGGGTTGCATGTACATAGTAGGATATTTTAGTAACTTTCCTAGCATTTGTCCACCAGACATCAGTAGCACAATCCCTACATTTGAAAAAAATTCAAAATACCTCCAGGCATTGGTATATGTTTCTAGGTCAGAGGTAGGAAAGAGTGAAAGTAGAGGTGATGTGAACAAAATCCTGCCCATGTTGAAGCACTGTTCTAGAAAAGCCACATATCATTACAAAGCAAGTTGATGATAAATTCTGCTTTAACCTCACTCATGGCACAGCAGCTTTCTGAGTCTTTCCATTATATCTGCTTTTTCCTTAGCCTTCTCTCCTAGCGGGTAATTTGCTTCTGGGTTTCCAGAGAAAATGTTGGTTCTTATATATGAACTCCCTTCTTAATCTGTCTACACACTCTTACTTTATCTTTGTCCATTCCTCCATCCTAGACCAACCCCTAATGCTGGGAATCAAACCTAGGACTCTGCATGTACTTGATAAGAACTCTACTACTAAGCTGTCTCCAGCCCCATATTATTTTATTTCTTTAAAAATTTTTTTCTATTTACATATTTATGTATTTATATATGTATGTATGTAAGTATGTATGTGTTTGTTCATTCATTCATTCATTCATTTAGTGTGTGTGTGTGTGTGTGTGTGTGTATCAGAGGACACTGTGTGTCCCTGTGGAGGACCAAGGGTGATTTCAGGAATTATCCTGGATTGTTTCTACCTTTTTCTTGTTTCGTTACCAGGGCCGGAAGCGCAGGCCACCACTGTTTCTGCCTGGCTTTTTTATGTGGGACGCGGAATCTGAACTCAGGACCTTCTGCTTGAGAGACAGAGTCTTCATCCCTGAGCTTTTTCTCTGGCTCTGTTTTATTTCTTTAGGATCAAGCATCCTTGTGTCTTCAAACTGGGTTAATTCAGTGCTTATTCTCGCCCCCATCCCTTTTTTGCCTCAAAACCCTGCTTCATTATTGCTGAACTCTTACTCTTTTGTGTGTGTGTATGTGTTTTCCAATACTAAAAATTGAATGTAGAACTTTGTGCTTTGTGACTGATCTACATCCCCATTTTTTTAATTTTATTTAATAAATAATAAATAAAAACTTACCTCAAAGTAAATGAATATTTTGAGACAGGATCTCAGTATGTTGTCCATTCTCTTGCCTCAGCCTTCTGGGTTGCTGGGATTGTGTGTGTAAGCCACCATTGCCCACTTTGCTACCATTTCTCAGAGTGTCCACACTGTCTTTCTCCCAGTTTATTACTCATTTTTTTAATTTCAGCTCATTGATGTTGACGTTTTGGGGACAGTATTTTTCTTTTTCATGTGTGGTATGCATGCATGTTTGCATGTGTGTTTGCATGTGTTGGGGTGCACATGCATGTGGATGCCCAGGGTTGATGTCAGGAATCTTTCTCGAGCATTCTCTACTTTATTCCTTGAGGCAGGGTCTCTCAGTAGAACCCAAAGCTTCCTGATATGGCTAGTTTCTACCTTCGGAATGCTGGAATTGTAGGCGGGATGCCACAACTGCCGGGCATTTACATGGGTGCTGAAGATCTGGACTCCAGTCCTCACTCCTTCATGGTAAGCATTTCAACTGCTGAACTACCTTCTTGGCACCTTGTTTGGTTTTTGAGACAAGGTCGCATTTAGCCCAGTCTGGTCTCTAACCCACTATGTCGTTGAGGATGGCCTTGAACTGCTGATCCTTCTGCTTCCACTTCTCGAGTGCTGGAATTACAGATGTGTGCCACCATGCCAAGATTTTTTGGTTAGTGATCTTCGACTTTCTAAACATGCTTTGGAGATTTTTCTACTGCCTCATTTTTTCCTGAATAATTTTAAAAATAATTTTATTTGTTTGTGTGTCTGTCTGTCTGTTTGTCTGTCTTAGTCAGAGGGGTACTGTGTGTTCCTGTGGAGGAGCAGGGGTGACTTCAGGAGTCATCCTGGATTGCTTCTATCTCCTTTTTGCTTCGCTTTGTGATTTCCCAAGTTCCACACACCAGGACTGGAAGTGGAAGTCACCACAATTTCCATCTGGTATTTTTACATGGGATCTGGGATCTGAACTCAGGACTTTCTGCTTTGGAAGCATAATCTTAACCCTTGAGCCATCTTTCTGGCCCCTTGTATAATTTCAAGGTATATATTCTTCCATTAAATAGCTTATTTTAATTGTGTGTCTCCCTGTGAAATTCAACTCTATGGGCAGGAATCATATCTTTTCATCTTGTCTTTCCAAAATGTCATGATAACATGTATTATACAGAAAGCATTGGTCATGGTAAAAAAGTAGTGACATCATGGCAGCAGAAGTGGAGGTGGTTGCTAACATTGTACACTCTCAGGAATCAGAGAGTGATGAATACTTCTGCTCAGCTTGCTCTCTCCAGGGCCCCAGCCTATTGGAATGGTACTGCCCACATTTAGGGTGGGTCTTCCTACTTCAGTTAACCTAATTTAGATAACCCCTCATGGACATGCATAGAGGCTTGTCTCTGTAGTAATTCTGGATCCTGTTAGTTAATAATAAAAGCCATCACAGAAAGTATCATTCAAAAAACAAACAAACAAAACAGAAGGTGGGCTTTGTCTATGTTGACTCAAAATAGTGCTTGCCATGGAAGCACAAGGATTGGACCGGCACCCACATAAAAAGCTGGTGCAGTGGAGAAAAGAGAATCCTTGGGACTCTCTGGCCACTCAGCCTAGCTGATGGTGAACTTCAGGTTCACTGAGAGAACTTGTTTCAAAAAATAAGGTGAGGATAGCAAAATGGTTCAATGGGTAAAAATGCTTTCTAACACAAGTTTGATGCCTCGAGTTTGATCCCAGGAACTCCCAAAAAGTTGAATACAGTGGCTCACATGTGTAATCCCAGCATTCCTATGGCAAAACAGGAAACAGAGGCAGGAGAATTGCCCAGAATCTTTCTAGCTATCTAGCCTGGAATACAAAGAATGGCAGAAACAAGGAAGACTTCCCCTCAACAACAAGGTGAAAGGAGAGAACCTACTACTGAAAGTTACCTTCTGACCGCTATTCATGTGCCATGACATGCACATCTGTACTCACACATCACACATACGCACAAAGACTAAATTAAAAAGAAAAAAGGTGAAGAAGCAATAGAGGAAAACTCAAAAAAAGCAAATAAGAAGTAGAGAATTCTTAGTACTATAGAGTATGAAAAGAAGATTTGAGAGCCTTATTGTTAATGTGTATATGTCATGTTCACATTAATATTCCATAACTTGTCTTTCATCTTTCATTTTGTGTGTGCATGTGTGTAGGAAAAAAGCAAAGTATGCTCTTGGAATATGTGACTAGCAAGCTGTTTTCGTGTGAAACTTGGTCTGCTGAGAATACTCACAGAAAACAGGGCTAAAAGTAACTCACAAGGAGCATGGAGAAGTTCAAGTCCAATCATGTACTTCCTAGCAAAACATCTAATACAAATAAATTTCAGCCAGGTTCCCAATATCCCAATAAGCCCAGATTCACCTAAGACGAACATAGATGACATGTTTGAAAATAGGGTCCAATTATCTACTGTTCAGAAATATTCTTTTTTTTTTTTTATTTTATTCAACTGTGCGTGTGTGTGTGTGTGTGTGTGTGTGTGTGTATGTGTGTGTGTGTGTGTGTGTGTGTGTTTGTTTGTAGAACCACGGGCGAATTCGGGAACCACCATGGACCACCTCTACCTCCTCCTTGTTTACTCTGCCCCGGGATTCACAGGCTCCACCCTACCAGGACTAGAAACCCGGCTCGCCCCACCTCCGCCCAGAGTCTATACATGGGGTCTAGGATCCGAACTCAGGACCTTCCGCCTGCAAGGCAGAGGATTAACCCCTGAGCCATCTCTCCAGCCCTGTTCAGAAATATTCTTAAGAGAGTTGGAGAGGTGGCTCAGAGGTTAACTTTACCTCACAAGCAGCAGGTTTTGAGTATGTCTCCTAAGTCTCATGTAAAAACTGGCCTGCACATCTGGCCCTGGTGGGTAGAGCCTGGGAAATCCCAAAGTGGAGCAAAAAAAAGGTAGAAATGATCCAGTATGATTCCCAAAGTCATACTCCAGAATGGGACATACAGTGCCCTCTGACACAGACACACACACACATACATACACACACACACACACAGGCATATACCACATACATGCACTAAATGAAGTTTAAATAAATTTCTTGAAAAAAAATTTTTTTTTATTTCTTCCACTCACACAAAGTTGGTAAGTACCCCATTCCCCTCCCTCCCTCCACCTCTCCCTGGACTCTCTTGCTCCCTCCCCTCTTTTCCCTTTCCTTTCCCCCCTCCCTCCTTTTTTGTCAGCGCCTTCCCTCTCCCCCCCCATTCTGGAGCATTCTTTAGTGTGGATGTCAAACTTCCCTCTGGGTCCTCCTCTCTGATGAGGTGTAAGGAGTCAGTGGCATTGCCTAGAGCTCGAAAAAAAATTTCTTAAGAATATAGTTTAACTGTACTTACTGTCTGCAGTTGTGTTCTGTTTTCTTCCCATGAAGCTATCTTTACTTTGTGCTGTTTGATGTTTAGGTTTACCTTCTTCCTTCTTCTTATGTGACCAGAACTCTATAAAAATATTTTACAATAAGATTTAGGGACTTAGGTTTGCAATCCTTGGCCCCTTGTACCTCGAAATTCTCACTATGTCATTTTGGTGCTCATGTGTCCTCAGAACCCAGATTCTAGAAGTTTGACTCTGTGTGTGTGTGCCTATACTGGATATTGAACCCAGAGCCCCATACAGGCTAAGCACATGTGCTTTATCACCAAACCACACTGCTATCTCATTCTGCTGCTTTTAAGCATGGCCTGTGCTGTCATTTAAATTCTGTATTGGTGAAGCTATAACTTAGGACTGAAAATTGCTGCACATACTGACTCTTCCTTATCAAGTAAGGATTTTCCTTTGAAACCTAATATTTTTTTCAACTACCTTACTGATTTTTTTTTTTTTTTTTTTAACAGCATAAGCTTGAGTGGACTTTGCAAGAGAAGGAGGAGGAAATTGCTGAATTGCAGAAAGCTCTAAGTGATATGCAGGTCTGCCTCTTTCAAGAACGAGAACATGTTTTACGCCTCTATTCAGAAAATGACCGGCTGAGAATCAGGTACCAAGTAGAAGAGTAATGCTACAATTCTAACTCTGAGTTATATTTACTAAATGATAAATTTGCCTATAGTCATTTTTTCAGTTGTATTTCCTAGGAAACAAACCTTGAGATTTATCTTCAGTTACTTCCAGAGGAAAAAAAAAAATTCTGAGCAGATTTTTTTTTGGACAAATATCACAAATGAGAGAATTTGAACTGTGATACAGTAGAACAGAGGCTGTAGCCAACCCCACCGGGAGCTATAAGAGATTAAAACTAGCATTTCTTTGTCTTCATCATATCTGAGCGAGAGCAAGTAAAATAGGCATGCAGGTGCCATAATTTTCAAGAGGTCTAAGGACAACTTTTGGAAGTCAGCCTTCTTTATCCAACCACAAGTCTTTTTTTCTTTAAATGTTTTGTTTGTTTGAGAGATAAGAGTAGGCATCCAAAACTTAAAAAAATATATTTTTGGCATGCATACAGGTGCTGGTGTGTATGTGTATAGAGGGCGTATATAGGTGTGTGTGTGTGTGTGTGTGTGCATGTGTGCGCACGCACGCATGGCAGAAACCACTGTGTGTGCTTTTTTGTTTTGCTCTGAAGTTTTTCAGGCTCCACTTTCCAGGACCGGAAATGCAGGCTGCCACAATTTCTGTCTGGTAGTTTGTATGTGGCATCTGGAATCTGAACTCAAGGTCTTCTGCTCGAGAGACAAGGCTTAACCCCTAAGCCATCTTTCCATGTCTCATGTTGCCAAGGGTGGCTTTGAACTCTTCATCCTCCTTTCTTAGCTAGAATTAAAAGTATGTAATCGTGTCCAGCTGCCACATAGTTTCTTGATGTCCCATGGTCAAGCACTCAATTCTAGGATGATCCAGTAGTATGCCAAAGTTTGTTTTTCTTTCTTTTTAAAACAAATTTAAGCATCTTTTATTTTTAATTAATTTGTTTATTTAGCAGAGAGAGAGAGAACACATGCATACCATGGCATACAGAGGTCAGAGGACATCTTTCAGAAGTCAATTCTTGTATTACCCTGTAGTTTCTAGGGATTGACACAGGTGTGTTATTTGATTAGCTATCTCACTGGCCCCCAGAAGTTGTTTTTTAAAAGTTATCTTCAGCCATAAATGGTATGGTCTTGGTCCAGATGTTACAGATCTTCTAATAGGCCCTGCTGTAAACTCCATGACACCTTCCATCACAGATGACATGAGACATGAGTTCGTACATGATGAGCAGCACATTGCCTGTGCCACAGCTGTGACCTAGTGCAGAGCCTTTTTCACTTGTGGACTGTGCTAAAAGTTCACATTTTTATCACTTGACATATGGTCAACCAATGCATGCTCTTCAGGACCTTCCTGGTATAACAGGTACAAGGTACAAGGTAGAATAGTTTGCCTTTCAACTTGGAAGGAATATTCTGTCATGCTCTAAAATCTTCCTCATTTTCTAAAAAATTCTGTCCATGCAATCTAATGTAGTATCACATCATTAGTAGTGAATTTACATTGTATTCACAGAGAATGAAAGAATTATCATGGCCTAGGGAGTGACTATTAAATATGTCTTTGTTTTTTTTCCTGCTTGCCTGTGTGCGTCTGTGCAGGCCCAAGGGTAATATCAGGAATCATCCTGAATTGCTCTACTTCCTTATTGCTTTACTGTGGGATTTCCCAGACTTTGCTTTCCAGGGATAGAAGTGCAGGATGCCACCATTTTCATCCCAAAGTTTTTACGTGGAATCTGGGATCCACACTCAGGTTCTTTTGCTTGCAAGACAAAGGCTTTAACCCCTAAGCCATCTCTCCAGCCCTCAAACATACTCTTACTCACCTCACATGAGGGTAACCTGCCTTGGTCCCTAAAGGGATGGAAAAGAAGGCTTTTACCACATTAGAGGCCGCATTCCATTCATTGTACATGAGACCAAGTTAATCTGCTTAAGCAGAGGTTTGTCTTGCACATGATGAAATTGAGACCTCCTTAAAGTACTTTACTGTTGTCCTCCAGAATCCATTTGCTCTTTTATAAGTTGCATTGGTCAATGAAGAAAGGATTTGGTAAGAATCTACTCCTGGATCTGGATTTGAGGCCTTTATTTGCCATCTTGACTGAGTAGGGAAGGGTGGTTTCAGAAGTTTCCTTTTGGCTCATCCATATAGACAAAAATCTGATTTGGTACTTGTACCAAGTACCAATTGTATACATTTAATTACACATTTGGAAACTGGGGAAATGACTATAGGTGAGCGTGTAGGTCCACTACATCCACAGTTAGCTGGATCTAGATCAAAATTTCATTTATCATATGGTCCCCTGTGCATATGCCATGATGATGCTTCAGGTTACAGGTTTCAGGGTCACCTGAGACTTGTATCCAGCAATCTTTAAAAGGCCTGAGCATTTTCTTTTCCCCAGTGTGACTGCCTAAGTAAATGACCATAACACCTTTGGAAGGTCCTGAAGAGCATGCATTGGGTACTTTGGAATACTAGAACAAGCTAAGAAATTCTTCCTGGGTCACTTTTCTTTGAATTCCTGAATGTGTTAAAAGCTAGTATGTTGAGGTTTAGAGAAATACTGTGTTTACTTTATGGTTACTGTTGTTTTAAAAAACAATTGTGCTAGGCATGTAGTTCATTTGGTAGAGTGTGAATGAAGCATGCAGGAAACTCTAGGTTCAGTCCTCAGCACCATACAACCAGATGTGGTGGCACATGCCTGTAATCCTGGGTAGAGACAAGAAGAACAAAACGTCAGGGAAAAAAAATCAAGTAGACAGTAGCACTTGCATGATTGAACTCATTTTGTAACAAAGCAATTTCACTTGCAAAAAGCTAAGAAATCAAACATGTCCCTTATCTAAAAAGAAAAAAGAAGTTACTTGTTTAGGGTACATAATGTGTCTTAGTTATTCTTAAATTGCTGTGATACATGAGCCAAGCAATTTAGAGGAACAAGAAGATTTTTGTTCATGTTCATGATTCAGGTTACAATCCACTGTGGCTGAAGAGTTAACAGCAGAAGCTACGGAAACTGGCCACAGCATATCCATCAGAAGAATTGATATAGGGTCATGTTTTCTAGCTTACCAGTCTGCCAAAACAACCAGTTTTTTAAAAAATAATATTTATTTATTAGACAGAGCAGGGGAAAGATAGACAAGGCAAATGCATTCATGTTGTAGCATAGTGCTGGGGGTCAGAGGACAACTTTGGGAGTCAGTTCTCTCCTATCATGTGTGCTTCTGAAGATCAAATTCAGGTTGTCGGGTTTGTGAGCAGACACCTTACCCACTAAGCTGACTTACCAGCTCCCAAAACCAGCAGTTCTTTATTGGCCTAATCTCAGGGAGTGATCCCCAGAGTCTGGGGATTGGCTGGGGATGGGCTGGGTCTTCGAATGTTAATTAGACAATCTCCTACAAACTTATTCGAGGCTTCCGTAACTAAATAATTCTTTACAAATGTGCCTGAAGGCTCAGTTCTCCATTGTCAAGTTGATACTTAAAACTAATACCACATAAGGCTTATTTTTTTTATGAGAATTGCAGGGAACTTGAAGACAAGAAAAAGATTCAGAATCTGTTGGCTCTTGTGGGAACAACCACTGGAGAAGTGACCTATTTTTGTAAGGAGCCTCCCCGCAAAGTAAGTACTCTTCACTATGACATAGTGAGTGTTGTCTTTAGAAAACACAAGTGAAGGTCCAGAATAATCTTAGTTATTTGTTAAGGATATTATATGAAGAGTTGTTAGCTGTCATAAAGTCCAGTGTTTACCCAAGTTTACAAAACATTTTATATAAAAATCCTTGAGAAGTAGTGTTGTTTACTATTTAGGTGGAGTCCTGGTATCAGTGGAATCATGGAATCAGCCCAGATTCATCCCCAATGCCACACCAGGAAAAAATAAAATAAATAAAAGGCGTAGATGTTTTAGCTTGGGTTAGGTGAACACAAAGGCAGATTTTGTGGAAAAAAAAATTTTAAGATTTGAATTTCTTTTGTGATCTTTATTTATATTAATTACAAATATAATAATCATCTATATTAAAGGAAAATCATGTATTTGAGGCCAGTCTGGTCTATCTGACACCCTGTCTCAACCAAAAAAGTAAAAACACTCAGAAGTTCATGATATAAAAATGACGAGGGCTGGCAAAGTGATTCAATGAATAAAGGTGTTTTCTGTACAAACCTTTGTTTGTTTGTTTGCTTTTTTACTTTGTGTGTGATTTTTTTTGAAACAAGGTTTACTATGTAGTCCCAGGCTAACCTTAACTTAGCAACTCAGGCTATATTGAAACTTGTAGTCTGCCTGCCTCAGCTCGCAAATGTTAGAATCACAGGAGTGTATCTTCACACTTGACTGTTTTTTCACTTTTATCAGCCATTTCCTAATGTATACATTTTTGCTATTTCCTTAATGTCCTTGTCAAAGAACATTTTTAGTATATTTTACCCTGTGGTTTATTTATTTTTTAGATTGTATTAACATATTTTATTCAAAAAATTTATTTTGCCTGTGTTTCCTCTCACATATGCATAACACCGCTGAATGATTATGGCAGTTTTGACCAGTTTAACTTTTAAATGTTGCTGAATCTTCAAAATAGTCTAAACAAAAAATAATCAAATTTTGAACATACAAGAGTTACTTCTTAACTTTTTTCTTCTTTAGGTCACCATTTTCCGAAAGACTATCGACACCGTGGATATACATGAACAAAAGGAGCCTTCAGCTTCCAAATTAGGTAATAGCTGTTAGAAATGCTCACTGATGCAAAATTGAAAATCACAGTGCAAATAATTATAAAGTTTTCCCTACTAGACATAGAAGGATGCCTAGAGTGATTCCTCTGATAGTTTAATGCCTTGCTGATTTTCCACAATGATGCAAGCTTTTCCTGGCACGTTTTAGTGTGTTTATGTGTTTGTGTGGATGTATTTGTGATATATATGTATTTATATACCAGACCAGAAGTAAACATTAGGTGTCTGCTTCAGTCACTCTCCATTATTTTTAATTAATTAATTAATTTAGTGTAGCTGCTGGTGTATATGTTTGTGAAGTACTTGCTGATCCATCTGGACAGTCCTCGACCCTCTTTTATTGTTTCTCTTTTGTATTTTGGGGGGGGGACTACTGTGTCATATGTAAGTATGTATGTGTGAATATATGTATGCATGTTCATGTGTGTGTGGATGTATGGGATCCACTACCCACTCACCTACTCATTCACTCACTCAATTACACAGCTTCTGGCTGTGATGATGAAGAGGCTGTTTCCGGCCGTCCCCACCTCTGCCTCTATCTCCCAGAGACTCAGCACAGGACGGGGAGATTTTCAGAAACAAATCTCAAGTTTATTGGGGGGGAAACAAAGGACTTATATAGAGAAAGGACCACAGAGTGTGAAACGGACATACAAGTATGTCAAAAGGTCAAGGCAACCTTCAGGTGCTAATGGTCAAGTTTAATGCCACTCAGCACAGAGGACAGGCCAATACCTGAAAGCCAATTAGGGGTCTCTGTAAAGTGATCAGGGTCATGCCCAGGACACTTGCCCTCAGTGCCATCTTTAGTCCCATATGCTCGGCCATGCCCTGGGGCAAATCCTGGGCGGACCCAACATGGATGCATGCACATGTAAGTGTGAGGAGGGTACAAATGTCCTAGGCTGATACCAGGAATCCTCAATTATTCTTCCACTGTATTCTTTTGTGGTAGGGACTCGAATGAAATTCAGAGCTTCCAGTAGGATGAGTGGTGTTAGCCAGTTTGCTCTGGGGATTTCCAGTCTCCTCCTCTAAGACTAAAAGTATAGGTGGGCTGCTATGTCCATTTTGCATTTTACATGGAATCTGGCCCTTTTGTTTGCATGGCAAGTGATCTAACTACTGAGTCATCTCACAGCTCCCTCCTCATTATTTTTGAGACAGGGTCTCTCACTGAACCTGGAACTCACCTGTTGACTAGACTGGCTGTGCAGTGAGCTTCAGTGGCTCTTTTCTAGTGCTGGGATTACAAGCACATGGCACCACACCACACTTAGTTCTTCTACATGGGTGCCGAGGAGCTAAACGAGGACCTTGTGCTTGTGTGGCAAGCATTTGCCACATGAACTATCTCCAGATCCTTAGTGCAAGTTGTCTTTTGCTCTTTTGTTTTTCATATTTTTAAAATAATTAACTGTAACAATTTTGTATATTTATGGGGTACAGTGTGACATTTTAATGTGTGTATTTACTTTATAATGATCAGGGTAATTGGTGTATATCCATCACCTCAAATTTTATTTTTGAACAGGTCCTTACTATATAGTTCAGTCTGTTTGCTAACTATTTTCAAATACACAGTTATTGTCAACCTCGTATGCTCCTGTGCTATAAAATATCAAAAGTTACACCTATTGTCAAACTACAACCTAGTATCATTAACCTCCTACCCAGGTCTTCCCTCCTCCATACATTCATTTACCAGGTTCTGGAAAACTTGTTCAGTTTTTGTTGCTCATTTTTAAAAATGACCTTGTCTTTTGAAAATAGTGTAATATGTCTATACCAGTTACTCTTATCTGTTGCTGTGAGACAATACTCAAAGTCAAGCAACTTAGGAGAGAAAAGGGAGATTTCTTTAGCTTACGGTTCCAGAGGGGAGAAACAGTCTTTCATGCAGAAATGGCATGGCAGGCGGCAGAAACTGGAGGAGGCCTAGGTCACATCCATCCTGGAGGCTGAGAGCTGCAAAACTGCCAACTGCATGAACAGAACTTCCCTGGGAGGAAGGTGGAATTGATTAACCTCAAGGCTCACTCCCTGTGACTGCCTTCCTCCAGCAGGGGTCCATCTCCTAAAGTTGCCATGACCTTTCCAAACACATGAGTTTGTGGGGGACACATTTCAAACCATGACAATGTCATAACCAACGTTTTTAAATTTAGTTTTTATTACTCTTTACTCATTCTAATGAAGTAGGATTTTATAAAGAAAATTTACAGCACCACCCAACAATTTGCCAAAAGAAGACTGATTTACCCAAAGAAAACCCCAGAAAATTCCTTTTTAAAGACTTCTATTAGACAATCTAGGCACCATGGATATTGTATGTTTTCCTCTCTCTTCCCTTTTATAGTTATAAGAAGCCAACCTCCTCTGTAAATTTAACTGCCAGTACTTGACTAATAAAAAGAAAAGCTGGTAAAGTTCTTGATGAATTTTTGTTTTCTATTTTAGATCCTAAAGTAAGCAAAAGAAGACCAACAGTAAAAGAAAAAGAGGACCTCTCTGAGCATTACCAGACACTCATTCTGCAGGTGATACATTTGCTTTGGTCAACCAAAATGGTTTCTGTCCACACATTTATCTTTGTGTATCATAATTTTAGAATTATATGGAAAGCATCTACTTGGATAAGAATTGCATCCAAGTATCAAGGAGTTAAGAAAATTGAGGCTATCAGGTTGGATATATGGTGCAGGGGTTAAGCTTTTGCCTCTAAAGTAAAAGGATCGAGTTTAGATTCTAGATCTCATGTGAAATTCTGGGCAGAAATGGCGGCAGCCTGTGCTTTGGACCCTGGAAAGCAGAGCTTGGAAAATTACATAGCAAATCAGTAAATAGGTAGAACAAGATGATTCCCAAAGTCACCCTTGAGTCTCCACAGAGACTCCACATACAATATCCTCTTCTACACACACCTATTCACACACACAGTACAACAAGAAAATTGAGGTTGTTTTGGGGGCTGGTAAGATGGCTCAGTTTGTGAAGAATGTTTCTGTCAACCTTTCATTCATATACTAAGCTCTGTCCAACAAAGCCATCCTAAAGTAAGAATTTACTTTATGATTGGCCTAAGGTATTCCTTAAGCTAAGTACCATAGAGAAGCTTGTCTATGTGACAGATCAGTATTTGGAGTTATATCCAAACATTTAGGAAAGCAATTTTCTGGGCTGGAGAGATGGTTTAGGGGTTAAGACTCTTGTCTCGCAAAAGGTCCTGAGTTCAGATCCCAAGTTCCATATAAAAACACCAAGTGAGGGCTGAAGAGGTGGCTCAGGGGTTAAGCCTCCGCTTTGCAGGCGGAAGGTCCCGAGTTCGGATCCCAGATCCCACGTATAGACGCCAGGCGGAAGCGGGGGTGGCCTGCGCTTCTGGTCCTGGTAGGGCGGAGCCTGTGAATCCCTGGGCAGAAGGAGGTGGAGGCGTCCATGGTGGTTCGCGAATTTGTCCGTGGTTCTACACATACACAGACACAGACACACACATACACACACGCGCGAGCGAGCACATACACACACACATGTACACAGTTGAATAAATAATAATAATAATAAAAAAAATAATAAAAAAAAAAAACACCAAGTGAAACGGCAGCGACCTGCACTTCTAATCATTGGGCAGAGCCTGGGAAATCCCAGAGCGAAGCAAGAAGGAGGTAGAAGTTACCCTTGGTCCTCCACATGGACACACAGTATCTTCTGACACACACACACACATACACACACACTCACACACACAAAATAAATTTTAAAAAAAGAAAGCAATTTTCTTAGCACTTGGAACCCTGATTTATTTATTTTTCCCATCTAGTTACATTAAAGTTCCTGTTCTTCTTGGGGCAGGAGCCCATTGACTTAAGACTATTTCTACCTTTCTCTACTTTATATAGAGCCATGATGGCCAGACTCAAAGAAATTCTATTACTTATATTTTGCCCTGCTTTTTGAAACCAAAAGCTCTGAAATGGTCCCTGTTGTTTTATCCAACTAAAGCATCTTAAAGGGAGAAAGTTACAAAAATCCAAATGGACAAAACGAAAAATCAAAAATGATAGAGTAGAAAAAACAATTTTTTTCTTTGTGTTGATGAGGGTTGAGTGTGGACACAGAGTAGGCTCTTGTTTAGCCTGACATCATTTACAAAGCATTAAATAAAGAGAATTAAAATGCACTAAGTGCTTGTACAAGTGTGAGGACCTAAGTTCAATCCCTGGCACCCACATGGAAAGGCTCTGTAATCCTAGCACTGGGAAGGCAGAGGCAAGCAGATCCCTGGGACTCATTGGCTGGTCAGCTTGTTCTGGTTAATCAGTGAGCTCCAGGTTCAGAGACCCT